>CM077153.1:8213575-8819029 GCA_039583875.1 Platanthera guangdongensis | reverse complement strand
TATCACTCGGCTTAGTGGCTCATCTAGCCCACGAGTAAAAATATATTATACGCTGCTAAAAAATACTTGATTAGATTAACTCAAACATCCTACTGAGTAAAACCGTCCCTAAAGGACAACTCATGACATGCAAGACTCTAAATTTATTACAGTAGAAAAGATAGTTTTTAACGGTCGCTAAAAATAACACGTTAGAGTTTCAAATTATGCAATGCATGAAGTAATAGTAGTGGATTTTATAAGTTGAAAATATCTAACATGCATTCTAGCATAAATCCTCGCAGAGAACAAGTAATCAACATCTACATTTAAAGAAATGAGCACCCTAGCAAATATCAAACAACTAACAATTCAGTGGGCGCCAACAAACTGACACGAACCCACGAACAAAAGTATGTCCGAACTAGTAAAATCAAACAAACAACAAACTGCCTTTGCTAAGACGAGGCATCAATCACGGCCCAACGCTGCCGCCCAGAAAACTCCAAAATCAGCACTGTTAACTGCTACTTCTCTGAACCAAGGCATCCCAAAGACAGAACACCTCAGCAAGAAGGTACAAATAGTGGCAGAGAAGTAAAAAGCCAAAATAAGCAAGGTCAATAGGGGTACCAACCCAAGACCAAAACACTGAAGTAAAGTACAAAAGTAAAACAGGGCATCAACAGGAAAAGAGCTCCTACGTGATTTATCACGTTCACAAGAGTACACCAGATGCACGAGGCTATAAGGTGACTACAAGAATATTTCACCAGAAAGGAAATACAAAACCTTTATTAGGCACCTGTGGTCGGCTCTACCCAAAAAAAATACAGCGAAGTGACACTCTTGGACACACCACCCAAAAACAACAACGGGGGAGGTGGTCAATCTTGGACTCACCACCCAAAACAACAACGGGCGTGGTCACTCTGTGGACTCACCACCCAAAACAAACGGATATATAATCCGTCTAAACTGCGAGGGAGTCTCATACTCTCCACCACACACCGCAGACATCCAAAAACCAGGTAGACTTCCACAGGACACTAGTGAAGGTAACCAACACTGCGGAGGTGGAATCGTCCACTAACTCCCGCATTCAAGAAACCCAAAGAAACCACAATACAAATATCTCAAGGTTTGGCTCGACAAATTCTACTGACATTACCGAACTCAAGACGCGGTTGATCCAACCTCTAGGAGAAATTTACAGTCCTAGATGAATTCTAAAGCGCTAAATAACGAAAGCTGAAACATGCATAACCATCATTAAGACACACACGGGAACAACTAACCAAAATCAGACAAAATCGGGTTCCCAAGACAACACTATACAACAACAAAGGAACGTTGAAACGATTAATCATCACAATGACTTGGAAGAATAAGCGCAGAAAATTTAAAGAACATGAAAATATAGTCGTTACCATCAGATCAGACAAAGAGAAACGAGGGGAAAACCACCACTTGCCTTGGTTTTACGGAAAAAGTCCTCTGAATCGCTCCACGTCGAAGATCGGGGCAAAAGACTGCGGGAGGAGTTGAAATCTAGACAAAAGGGTCGAAAAGGGATTAGGGCCGAAAACCCATAACGAGAAAATCTCAAGAAACGGAGAAGAAATTACCACGAGGGCGCAGCGCTCGCCGAGAGCTTTCCAGATCTACGATCGGTTTGAATTCGAGCACCGGAGCACCAGAGCACCGTCAATGGCCACCAGAAGGATTAAGGACAACAACCTCTATCTCGCTCACGCCGCTCTGGTTCGTGAGGAAAGGAATCGGAGAAGAAGATGAAGAAGGTATTTATATCAAAGGTGATAACAGAAAAAAACAGCAAAATAAATCGGGTTCAGCTGAACCGTTTTTCCCGAAGCAGAGGGAAAGGGTTACTCGAGTACATACAAAAAACCTACTCGAGTAGTTCAATACAACCACTCGAGTACAGAAGACCTACTCGAGTAGTTCAAACAACTACTCGAGTAACATAAGGCCCACTCGTGTAACTCATCACAATTACTCGAGTAACAAAAACCTACCCGAGTAGTTCATTACAACTACTCGAGTAACAGAGAAGGAGTACTCGAGCACTAAGGGAATCACACGAATACAACACGGGACTTACTCGAGTACTAAGGCAGCTTACTCGAGTACTACAAGGGGAAAACAGTGCCCAGAAAAATATCGTCGAATGCAAGGCCTGATCGTTGATCCCAATTCGAAAATCGTCGAACTCAACACACAGGGCCAGACCTACAGCAAGCTCCGCTCGACGATTCGTCGAGCTCAGCACGACAATCGTCGAGCTCCTCGACGATCGTCGACCTCCAGACAGCACCCAGAAAAGAATAATAATCGTCGACCTCCAGACAGCACCCAGAAAAGAATAACAATTGTCGAACTCCGCTCGACGATCGTCGACCTCGATACAGCGCCCAGAAAAAGAAAACAATCGTCGAGCTCCGCTCGATGATCGTCAAACGCGACACAGCGCCCAGAAAAGGGAATACAATCGTCGAGCTCCGCTCGACGATCATCGAACCGACACATCGCCCAGGAAATAACCAGAAAAAACTCGGTTCGACGAAAACCCACACCTTAGGAGGGCTTCCCGAGAATCAACACAACCCAAGGCATTAAAATAGCAATTAACGTGTTCAGATAGTTGAACAAGGATCTAAGAGATCAAACTAAGGCTCAAACGCGCCGAATTAAACAAAACTCACGCCGTAGGCAAAAACTGTAGCTACGGACACAACGGCGAATTCAAAACCAAAATCTTATGAGCCATTCCCGATATATTAACCGTCAAAGTATGCGGCGAACAAAACAAAACCCAAAACTTCGATCGCGCGCCGAAACTCCAAAAAATCCAAAAAACGCTCGGGTTGCAACGAAACTGGACGAGCACGTCCAAACTACTCAAATCCAACACTCGACATTAAAAGTAACGCCACGACGTCATAAATCTGACGTTGCCCAAACAAATAACAAATCATCGAAAAATCGAGGGCGTTACAGAGGCGGCGGTGGCCGGCACTTCCAAGGTATTCAGAGGGGGATTTGACGGACGACGATGCCAAGCCCGGGCGGATAGTGCATGCTGAGGCATTGGGCGGACGAAGACGCAGGCCGAGCGTGCATAGGCTGCGCCTAGGCTGGGTGCGGAGACCGCGCGCCCCGCTGGCTGCACGCGCAGGTCGCGCGCGCAGGCCGCGCGCGCACGGGTCCTGGGCGCGCGCTATGTCTGTGCGCGCGCAAACCGCCCCGCGCAGGCCGCGCCCGCAGGCCGGGCGCGCGCGCGCTTGCCGGTGGTGTGTGCGTGGTTGTGCGCACTTGCATGTCCTTGTTGCGCTTGCACGGGCGTCCTGCTCGTTTTCCTTTTTTGCGTGCCACTTGGGCTGCTTGGTCGCATTTTTTGGGTGATTTTGAACTTTTGATTTTTGTCCTGTGCAGGTCTCGAAGCGCTCCTCCGGCCCGATGCGTTTGAGTTCCTCTTTGACTGAAGATGGTGTGGATATTTGGAGGAAGAAATACGGGCTTCCTGCCGATTTGGAAGTGTGGATCCCACGCCCTGAGGAGCGGGTTCAAAATCCTCCGCACGACTGGCTGACGGTTTGTGAAGTTTCTCTGAGGTCCGGCTTCCGTTTTTCGCCATGTGAGGATGTGGTTGAGATCTTGAGGTTTTGCGGGGTGCCTATTTCACAGTTCGTTCCGGTTGGAATTGCTCGGATCATGAGCTTAGTTGCTTTCTTCTGCGAGCATGGAGGCCGGCTTTCCCTGGACCAATTTCGGGATTGGTGCGATGTTCGTTCTGATGGTGGCGAGCGGATGGAGGTACGCAGCAAAAATGGTCTGGTTGGAGTTTGAGGCCCGCAAAGATTGTCGCCATGGCAACACTTTGTTTGGATATATCAAGAATTCATGGGGTCTTCCTGAGGTGTGGGATATGCTTCCCGATCGCTGCCGTCGCGTGAGGGGAAAGGAGCGGGATTTTTCCCCGGTGCTTGGATTTTCTGAGCCTCGTGAGTTCGTCAATCGTCTGTTCAGCATTTATGTTTATGTGGAGGAGAAGCGGTTGGTGCAGTGTGGTATTTCGGAGGACACAGGCCGGCCAGCGGAGACTTCTCGAGGAGGGGACCGTAAGAGGAAAGCGGTGACTGCGCCATCTGGCGACCTTGATGTGGTGGCAGCGGTGACCTCTGATTCTTGTCATGATTTGACTCCTGAGGTGTAGATACTTGCATCCCCAGTCCCCCTGGCATCTGCTGGTGTAGCTGCTCCGCGGATGTCCTCTTCCTTAAGGGTGATGAGCGATGCGGTATGAATTTGGTTTGCTTCCAAGGCTTTTTCCCATATCATTTTTTGTTAATAGAGACTAACTTTGCTCTTTTCTTTTTTGTGCAGATAGAGACCCAGGCATAGATTGCATTGACCTGGAATGATCATTACGTGACCCTGAAGGATGGGTACTTTACTTTTCAGGAGAAGCTTCGGTTGACGACGAGCTCGCTTGCCTCCTTGAGGGAGGAACACGACCGAGACATTCCGCGGTTCCGCCGGGTTGGTTCGGAGCTGAAGTCCGAGCTAGAGGATGCATGTGCGGCTTTGGAAGTTGAGAAGACTTTGGTGGAGAGGACCACACAGATGTTGAAGCATTCGAAGGAGGAGACTTCGGGCTTGGGAATCCAGCTACAGGCGGCGCGGGAGGAGGTCTCAGGCCTTGAGGCTCGGCTTCGAGCGGCGAAGGCGCAGGTGGAGACGTTGTCCTCTGATGGTCATGCGTCAGAGCTGAAGGCTGCAGGTCTTGCAGAGTACTTGAAGTCGCTGGACTATATGCGAGACCATAGCCTGATTGCGGAGGAGGTTCGTGATGATATTTGGTCCAAGGAGGTGGAGCCTCGGATGGATGACATACGCGAGTTGGTGCTCTGACGCGGTGTTTCGAAGGATTTTTGATTTGTTAGCAAGAGCCTGTGATGTGACACCTCCAGTTTTAGTTTTGCAGATGTCTCTGAGGATGAGCGTTCTGACACTAAAGACGAGTAGTGGTACCTTTGTCATTGTATGTTTGTATTTGTTTGTACTTTGTTTTGCCCCTTGTTTGGGCTTGGTTGTTTTTGCTGATTGTACTTGTATCATTCCAGCTTTGTTTTGTTATGACATTGTTATTGTTTCTATGTCATTTGACAGCTTGTTTGCACTGGCTTGCCACTTACCTTGTATAGCTTAGGTTTGTGACTCATAGTGAGTGAGGGATGCTTTCCGCTTAGTTTGCGCGAGGGTTGCTCGCGGCTTAGCTTTCGTGAGGGATGCACGCAGCTCCTTCGTGAGGGGGGCAAGCCCCCACGGTGTTGACCGAGGGTTGCTCGCGGCTTAGTTTGCGCGAGAGATGCTCGCGCCTTCTTCGTGAGGGGGGTAGGCCCCCACGGTGTTGCGCGAGGGTTGCTCGCGGCTTAGTTTGTGCGAGGGATGCTCGCAGCTTCTTTGTGAGGGGGCAGGCCCCCACGGTGTTGCGCGAGGGTTGCTCGCGACTTAGTTTGCGCGAGGGATGCTCGCAGCTTCTTTGTGAGGGGGGCAGGTCCCCACGGTGTTGCGCGAGGGTTGCTCGCGACTTAGTTTGCGCGTGGGATGCTCGCAGCTTCTTCGTGAGGGGGGCAGGCCCCCACGGTGTTGTGTGAGGGTTGCTCGCAGCTTAGTTTGCGCAAGGGATGCCCGCGGATTCTTCGTGAGGGGGGGGGGGCAGGCCACCACGGTGTTGCGTGAGGGTTGCTCGCGGCTTAGTTTGTGCGAGGGATGCTCACGGCTTCTTCGTGAGGGGGCAGGCCCCCACAGAGTTGCGCGAGGGTTGATCGCGGCTTAGTTTACGCGATGGATGCTTGCAGCTTCTTCGTGAGGGGGCAGGCCCTCACGGTGTTGCGCGAGGGTGCTCGCGGCTTAGTTTGCGCGAGGGATGCTCGCAGCTTCTTCGTGAGGGGGCAAGCCTCCACAGTGTTGCGCGAGGGTTACTCGCGGCTTAGTTTGCGCGAGGGATGCTCACGGCTTCTTCGTGAGGGGGGGGGGGCAGGCCCCCACGGTGTTGCGCATGCTGTCTTTCTTGTTTGCACATATGAGGTTTGCAGCAACATGATTCAATATTTGAATGAAGATAACATGTACGGGGTTGAGCCTGCGGCTTACGTAGTTTTAAACAAAACATACACAAATAAGACAACTACAAAATGGAAATCACTGATAAAATCGGCGCAGGTTCTGTGCGTTCCAGGAACGATGGAGAGTCTTTCCTTTTGTGTGTCCGCAGCTTGTATGTTCCTGGCTTTTACCATTGTCGTGACGATGAAGAGGCCTTCCTAGGTCGGGACAGCTTATCGTCATGTGTCCCCTTCCCTGCTGCTTCGAGAGTACGAAGGACCAAGTCCCCTACGTTGATCGGACGCGACTTCACTTTGCGGTTGTAATAGCGGGCTGCGCGTTGTTGGTATGCTGCAGCTCGGAGAGCGGCTTCTTCGCGGATCTCGGAGATCAGTTCTAGATTATCTCTGAGAGCGTCGTCGTTAGTCTGGAGGTTGAAGTGGGATACCCGGGGGCTTGGAACGTCGATGTCAACTGGAATGATCGCCTCGGTTCCGTAGCAGAGATTGTACGGTGTCTCTCTTGTGGGGGTTCTTGTGGTTGTTCGGTATGCCCATAATACATTGGGGAGTGCGTCGGTCCATTGCCCCCCCTGCGTCTTGGAGTCTCGTCTTTAGCCCCTTTAGGATGGTTCGGTTGGTTACTTCGATCTGCCCATTAGATTGAGGGTGTGACACTGCCGTGTGTCGTAGCTCGATTTTCAAGTCTTCGCACAGCTTGGTGAAAGATTTTCCAGAGAATTGGGTGCTGTTGTCGGTGATGATAATCGCAGGTATGCCAAAGCGGCAAACAATGTTCCTCCACACGAATTGCTTTGCATTCTCCTCAGTAATTTTGGCCAGAGTTTCCGCTTCTACCCACTTGGTGAAATAGTCGATGGCCATGGTGATGAATTTCCTTTGTCCTGAAGTCAGGGGCAAAGGGCCGAGAAGGTCAATTCCCCACTGTGTGAATGGCCAAGCTCCCTGTAGCGTGGTAAGGGCGACAGATGGTTGCTTGGGAACGTTGGCGTGCATCTGGCAACTCTTGCATTTTTGAACGAAGTCCGTTGCTTCTCTCCTCATGGTAGGCCAGTAGAAGTCTTGGCGCAAGATTTTGCGGGCCAAGGCCTTCCCGCCCAAGTGTTCTCCGCAGACTCCTCCATGGACTTCTCGGAGGGTATACTCGGCATCAGCTTCTGCTAAGCATTTTAGGTAGGGTCCTACAAAAGATCGCTTGTGAAGTTCTCTGTTAATCAATGTAAACGTGACTGTCCTCATTCTTAATTGACGGGCTTCCTTTGGATTTTCCGAAAGTTGCTGGCTCTTTAAGTAATTGACAAGTGGGGTGATCCATGATTCTTTTGAGTTTTCAATCTCTGCTATCTCCCAAGGCCCCTGGATAGTAGGAAGGAAAATTTCTTCGACCCTGCGTCTTCTGGACTGATAGCAGGTGTGAGACGTAGCTAACTTTGATAGGGCGTCTGCTCGGTTGTTTTGCTCTTTGGGGATGTGGAGAATTTGGACTCGCGGTATCTGCTGCAGGAGTGACTTTACCAGTTGGAGATACTGAACAAGCTGCTCACTTTTGGCTTCATAATCCCCTTCTACCTGGGACACTATGAGTTGAGAATCAGAGAAAATTGTTAATTCGGTGGTATGACAGTTAATGGCAAGCCTGAGTCCTGCAATTAAGGCCTCGTATTCTGCTATGTTGTTAGTGGCAGGGAACTTGAGTCGGAGCCCGTACTCTAGTGTGACGCGCTATGGGCTTATGAGGAGTAGCGCCGACTCCCTCACCCTCAATGTCGGACGCTCCGTCAACGTACATAGTCCATCTTTGACCTTGGCCTGCTGAGACAACTTCCAGCTCTGTTGGTAGAGTATTTTCAACGATAAAATCCGCCAAAACTTGCGACTTAATGATGGGACGTGGTAGGAAGTGGATGTTGAATTCGCCCAGCTCGACTGCCCATTTGACTAATCGGTCGGAAGCTTCTGGCTTTTGAAGAATAGCGCGGAGAGGCAATTCTGTTAGTACTTTGATGGTGTGGGCCTGAAAGTAGGGACGAAGCTTCCTTGCTAAGAAAACAAGTGTGAAGGCTGTCTTGTTCGCGACCGGATACCGGTTTCTGCATCAGAGAGGATCTTGTTAAGGTAATAGATGGGGCGTTGAACTCCTCGCTCCCTCGTCCTTTACCAATACTGAACTTAATGCGGCTGGTGTGATTGCGAGGTACAAAAACAGAACTTCTCCTGGAGCTGGCTTTGATAGTAGTGGAGGGGACGCCAGATATTGCTTGAGTGATTCGAAGGCCGACTGACATTCGGCTGCCCACTGAAAACTGGTAGTTCTTGTTCCTCGGAGAATCTTGAAGAAGGGGAGATATTTATCCCTGGTCCGTGCCAAGAACTTAGAAAGTGTTGTGATTCTCCCATTCAGCCTTTGTACTTCTTTGAGAGATCGGGGCGGTGACATGACCTACAAGGCTTTAATCTTCTCAGGATTGGTCTCTATGCCTCATTGGGTTACCATGAATCCTAAGAATTTTCCTGAAGTAACCCCGATCGCACACTTGGTGGGGTTAAGTCTCATGTCGTACTATCGCAGTATCTTAAAACATTTTTTGAGGTCCTCCAAGTGGTCTTCTCGACGAACACTCTTCACCAGCATGTCATCTACATATATCTCCATTATTTTGTCGACAAGGTTTTTGAAGATTTTGTTCATGAGCCATTGATATGTGGCTCCTGCATTCTTGAGCCCGAAAGGCATAACTTTGTAGCAGTATATCCCCTTGTCAGTTCGAAAGGATGTATGCTCTTCATCTGTTGGATTCATTCGAATCTGGTTGTACTCGGAAAAAATCCATGAAACTAAGGAGTTGGTGTCCGGCGGTTGAGTCGACTAGCTGATCAATTCTGGGGAGCGGGAAGCTATCCTTAGGGCATGCTTGATTGAGTTGGTGTAATACACACACATCCTCCATTTTCCTGAAGACTTCTTACCAGGACAACATTAGCTACCAAGGTAGGGTAGTTTACTTCTCGGATGAAGTGGGCACTAAGGTGCTTCTCTACTTCTTCTTCGATTGCCAGGAGACGTTCAGGAGCAAAGTTTCTCTTCTTTTGGCTAACGGGCTTGCATGCCTGGTTGATGTTGAGGGAGTGTTGGATGACGTGAGGATCTATACTGGGCATATCTTCAGGGGCCCAGACGAAGATATCTTTGTTGTTTCGGAGGTAGGCTGTCAGTTCCTCCTTTTCTTGTTGTGGTGGGAGTGATCCGAGCTGGATGGTGCAAGCTGGGTTTGCTGGTGAGAGAAGGACCTTGATTAGCCCTTCCATGGGCATCCCCTGTTGTAATACTGCTTCATTGCGGAGGTCGAAAACATCAATATTCAACGTGGTGGCACTTGCAGGCTGCACTTGTTTGGAGTAGCAATTCTTGGCGGGCTCTTGATTACCGCGGATGACTCCAATACCTCCCGTAGTGGGGAACTTCATGGCGAGGTGAGGAATCAAGGGAATGGCTTTGAAGATAGTTTGTATGGGTCTTTCGAAGATAGCATTATATGCAGAGCTTGAATCTACTACCACGAACTAGATCTCATGTGTCACTTGTCTTGGAAATTCCCCCCATGGTAACTAAGAGAGTAATCATTCCTAGCACCTGAACTGCATGGTTGTCGAAGCCATACACTGGTCCGGCTGCCTTAGTTAAACGTTGGGTGGAAATACTCATGCTCTGTAGAGTAGCAGAAAATAGAACATTGACGAAGCTCCCATTGTCGATGAGGATTAGTTTAACGTTATAACATGGATCCTCGATACCAGCACTGATTACTTGGGGATCTTGGTGAGGTGTTCGTAGGCCGACCAGGTCTTCGTCTCTGAAAGTTATGGCAGAATTTTGCTTGAACCTTTTATCTTTATGGGCCTCTCCTTGCTTACTAACTGAGAAGATTTGAGCGGAGAGAATGGGTGATCCGGCAATGGTTTCAATGTTTCCAACCATCTGCCTACCACCTACTCCTCCAGGGAGGGGGTTTTTCTGATCTCTCGGCGGTCTAGGCGGGTCGCGCTGATCTTACACATGTCCTTGCAAAAATCTGCCGAGAAGTCATTGGCGGACCAGGCGTTCAATTTCTTCTTTTAGGCGAGCACAATCTTCTGTCGTATGTCCCGTGGTTCGATGAAACTCACAATATTTGGACTAGTCATTCCTGGATTAGGAGCTGGCTGTTTTGGTCGTTGTAAGGCTGGCTCATTTTGTATAGCATACAACACATTGGTGCGTGTTGTGTTGAGGGGGGGGTGAAATCTCTGGTGGGCTGATCTATTTGAAGATCTCGCCGACGCTGCCCATTGAGGCGATCGTCGCGGAACCTCCCTTCTTGATGTTGCGGAGGTTGCTCCCTTTCTCTTTTGCGCTTCTGAGCGCCATCAAATTGTTGGCAATGGGCCTCAATGGCCTCATCCGGGGATCTGGGCTTCAAACCGATGTACGAGGTCAGGATAACTGAGAACAGTTTCTCGCATTAGTGCTGAGTAGAAGCCACTCGGTCGGAGGCCTCCGAGGAACATGCCGCGCAATAACTCAGGGTCAACGCCTGGAATTTGATGGGCTTCAGCTGTAAAACGTCGGAAAAAATCTTTGAGAGTTTCTCCTTCGTTCTGACGAATACCTGATAAATGAGAGGGGTCGCCAATGAACTGGTCGACAAATTGCCTTGTCAGCTTTGTGAAGTTATTGATGGTATTGACCCTTAGCGAATGGAATCATGTTCGGGCTTGTCCCTTGAGAGTGGTTGGAAACACCTGGCATATGAGTTGGTCTGGAGCATTGTAGATTCTCATGATAGTGGTGAAATGATTGACATGCTCTAGCGGGTCATCGGTCCCGTCGAATGTTTCAAAGTTTGGGAGTTTAAATACTTTTGGGATTGGATGATCCAGAATCTGGGGTGTCAGAGGGAAACCTTGGCACAACGGTCGGCAGGCACGAATGTCTGTTGTACCAGCCTGACGATATTCTTCGGCAATGACTTCTCAAATTTCTTCCCGACTAAACCTTTCCGGCGGAGGTAGAAGTACTTCATTTGCGGGTTCATTATGATGGTCCGCTCTCGCTCTCCTCTGGACCGGGTGAGCGGAACTTGCAGCTTCAGAATATTCTTCGGATATCTCCTGCCTTGGAAGCACTTCCTGGGGTCGGCCCTGATTCGGTGGTGGCGGTGGATATGCTCGAGCTGGTTGCTGCGAGGGAGCTTGAGGTGCTCCAAGGTTTCGCAGCTGGGTGAGCATTTCAGTCTGCTGTTCTTCCATCTGGCAGGCGCTTCCTTCCAAGGCAGTAGCGGGAGCTAACACGGCCTCATCGGTCAGTGGCACGTCCACCAAAGAGTGTGAACGTGCGGTCTCGGGGTTTCCGCCAAAGGTAGAGCCTTCAGCGGTACGGGTGCTTCTCTTTGCCATTAAGGCTGAACTTGGCAGGGGCGATGCTTATGATCTTGCATTTTGAAGGATGTGGGGACTCACGATTCCCACAAACGACGCCTAACTGTTGCGGACTGACTCGATGCCCCGATCGGACCGGTTGTTTCTTGGACCGCCTTAGCTCACAGAGCGGTCGAGCGCGCACACAGTAAATGAAAATGCGAAGTTGACACAAGGTGTGATGACGTGGAAAAACCACTCAAATGGGTAAAAAACCACATGACCGAGTCTGCGCCGGTCAAATTCCACTAGCTTATGCTGATTACAATGTGTTAGAGAATCTGGGCGACAGGCCGCTCCCGTTACAACTTGGGGGGAAAGAGAGAGACTACGACTCCCGACGGGCAACAGGCTGCGCCGCGGGAGTAGCTTGGATGTTGGAATGTGTGGGGCGGTCCCGGTGCTCTGGCGCTTCTGGTTGCGTTCACTTGCTGGCTGTGATTGCCTTCCTCCCGTGGCTTTGGCGAGGACTTGGTGTTTTCCTACTGGCTACGCATTGGTGGAGCACTGGTGGCCGTGGGCGGCCGCTGGTGGTTCACGACGACTCGAGGTCGACTCGGGGGAGGAGGCATGAGAGCTCTCACCTGAGGAAGAAGAAGACAACTCTGGGGAGAGAAAAGGTGAAGAATGAAGAGCCCCTGGGGTCCTTTTTATAGCCTCCAGGGGAGGATCATGGCGGGTCCCACCACTAAAGTAGTGGGCTAGTGAGTGGTTACCCTCTTGATCGGACGGCGAGGAGAGCCTCCCCTTGATCGGACGGCGGAGAGGTTGTCCACGACGATGGGCCGCCATGGTGGCGATGGTGGCCGGCCGGGCGGCCGGCGGCCTGCCGCGGCTAGGCTGGCGGCTTGCATGGCCGGCGGCCCATCGTGCCGAGGCCGGCGGCTTGCCGCGGCTTGACCGGCGGCTTGCCGCGGCTTGACCGGCGGCTTGCCGCGGCTTGACCGGCGGCTTGCCGCGGCTTGACCGGCGGCTTGCCGCGGCTTGACCGACGGCCTGTCATGGTCGGCCGCCGTGGTCAGGTGGCTGACCGTGGATAGGCCGGCCTTGGCCGCACGGGGCCAGGCCGGCGGCCTGCCGCGGCCGCCCCCCGCCGCTTTTATCTTAATACATATATGTTATATAATCTATTAAATACATATATTATATATATTAAATTGATTATAATATATGTTATTACTTTTTGAATGTACACAAAATTATATTTGTCAATTTTGAGATATATTCTATAGTTAAGACAATATAGACATAATCTTCTTAATTGATTTTTAGATGATAACTCTTTGTATTATTGGCATGCTTTTATCTTAACATCAAGTGCTTGATATGTTAAATCTTTATAAATATGCAAGACTTTGAATTTGTAGGAGTATTGACAAAGTCTTATTTGAAAACATCAAAATCTAGTAAAGTATCTCCAAAAGCTTTGATCCATCTTTCTCATATATATTAAAATACAAATAATTACCAAAACTTTTCCTGAAAGTTAGCATAATTACAGCTTGCACCTCTTTTATTTTGAAAATTACAAAACCTCCTCCTAATGTTTACAAAGCATTACATTTACCTCCCATAAAGCTTACATTTCATAACATTCATGCACAAAATACCCCCTGGAAAATGTAATTCGAGAGGGGTATTTTTGTGAATGGATGTTATGAAATGTGTATTTCATGGGAGATAAATGCTATGTTTTGTAACGATGAGGGGGGTTTTTTTTTTGTAATTTCAAAAATAGGAGGGGTGCAATCTGTAATTTTTCAAACTTAGAGGGGAGGTCCCGGCAAACGCTCCTATTAAAATATTTGAAATAATAAAATAATATTTAAATGTAAATAGTTTTAGGCTTTATTTTGACATGGTGGGGCGATCGTAAACACATGTGTTGAAACGTCATTCGTTAAAATACAGTGGCGGATCCAGAAAATTAATAATGGGGGTGCACAAATTGATAATGGAGGTGCACACAATTTTTTTGAATGTGTCATTGTGTTCTAAAAATTTTAATATGGGGGGCTAGACATCAACTTCAAAAACAAATTGAACGTTTCAATCCTATCGGTTCTGTATCTCTCTCATCTGGCCACCGTTTGACGTATAAGTAGTCAAAATCCATTGCCTCAACGAGAGGAATTCAAATACACTAACTATTTTGAAAAAAATAATGGGGGTGCCAGTGTCCCCCGGGCCCCCCTCTTGATCCGCCCCTGTTTAAAATGTCATTCGTTAAGGCGGGAAGTGGTTGGTGCTTAATATATGTTGTTAGAAAGCAGTAAAAAGAGAGAACAAGCAGAATAACTTTTGAATAATTGAAATTTTATTATCCAAAAATGATATCTATTACAAAGGTATGCCCTCCCTTATATAGCATGGAGGAGAGAAGAGAGAATACAAATAAGAGATGTGGGACTAAAAAATACAAGTTAAGCGGACTGTACAAGGTAAAACCGCACAAGCCGCGCGGTTAGACAGAAGGGCTAACCGCACGGCTAAACCATAAGAGAAGCAGATAGGTCGCCGATGAAGATCGCCAGACCGCCCGGTTAACAAGCCGAAGAGTCAAGCGCCGCCAGACCGCGCGGTCTCCAACCCGCTAAGACAGACCGCCCGGTCTCCAACTTTAACACTCCCCCTCAAGCTGGAGCATATATATCAACCATGCCCAGCTTGTCGCAAACATGCAGAAATGAGGCGGAAACTGGCTTGGTGAAGATGTCAGCCAGCTCTTTATCAGACGTGACAAAAGGAGTGCAAATCTGTTCTTTAAAATCTCTTCACACGAATGAAATGGCAGTCGACCTCAATGTGCTTGGTTCTTTCATGGAATACCGGATTTTTGGAAATGTATATGGCGGCCTTGTTATCACAGAACATAGGTAGAGGATGGTTGTACACCTCTCCTAAGTCTAGCATGAGACCCGCAACCATTTTAATTCACAAGTGGTTGACGCCATACTGCGATACTCAGCTTCTGCACTGGACCTGGAGACAACAGACTGCTTCTTGCTCTTCCAGCTCACCAGATTTCCCCCAACAAATGTGCAAAATCCTGAGGTTGACTTGTGATCCCCTTTGTCATCAGCATAACTTGCATCTGAGTAGGCTTCAATCCTCAGATGACCATTCTTCTGAAAAAGTAGGCCTTTCCCAGGCGCTGCTTGACATACTCCAAGATCCGCAAGGCGGACTGTAGATGACACTCTCCTAAGGCGCTTGCATGAACTGACTCACCTTACCTACAGCATAGGAAATGTCGGGTCTGGTCACTGTGAGGTATATGAGCTTACCAACCAGACGCCTGTACCACGAACTATCTGAAAGAGGAGGCGAATCATCTGTCCAGGTTTTGTCCTCCCCAGTAGCCATGGGGCATCGGGCAGGTTTTGCTCCAGTCAATCCTGCCTCTTTTAGAAGATCAAGGGCATACTTACGCTGAGAGAGAACTAAGGAGTCGGGCTTCCGAGAGATTTCGATCCCCAGGAAGTACTTTGGAGAGCCCATATCTTTAGTGATGAGATGTTGGCGAAGATGTCGCTTTGTCAGGCTACCCCTTCCTGGTCATCGCCGGTGAGAAGAATATCATCGACATACACAGCCAGAACAACCAGCCCAGAAGGAGTTTTACGAATAAAGAGAGAGTGATCAGCAGAGCTTCGCACAAAACCAACAGCCGCCACAATGCCGCTGAACTTGTCAAACCAGCTCGAGGACTCTGCTTGAGGCCATAAATTGCCTTCTGCAACCGGCATACCCGTGTCTCCCCCTGAGCAACATACCCAGGAGGTGCTCCATGTAAACGGCCTCGTGAAGGTCACCATAAAGGAAGGCATTCTTGACGTCCAGCTGAGAGATCGCCAATCTCGATTGACGGCCACAGAGAGAAGGACCCGGATAGTGCTGAGACGAGCCACGGGGAGAAGGTGTCAAAGTAATCAACCCCATAAGTCTGAGTAAAGCCTTAGCAACCAGGCGAGCCTTATAGCGATCCACAGTGCCGTCGGGGCCAAATTTGACCACAAAGACCCAGCGACAGCCAACAACATCAGTACCAAGGGGAGGGGGAACAAGAGTCCATGTACCCCGCTCCGTGAGGGTCGCCATTTCCTCATCCATGGCCAGCTTCCAATGGGGAATCGCAAGGGCTTCCTGATAGGAACGAGGCGTGGCAGTAGCAGAGATAGCCAGCGCAAAGGCCCGGCGAGAAGGTGTAAGACGAGCATAGGAAACAACAGCAGCCAGGGGGTGAAGGGTACATGTCCGCACCCCTTTACGAAGCGCCACAGGGAGATCCAGGTCGGCAGCCCCCTCGGGATCCGGAGCGTCCGTGGCAGAGAGAGCTGGCCCGGGAGAAGAGAGCGACGGCGGCGTAGAGGGGGAGAGGGAGGTGGAGAAGGGGGGGGGGGAAGAGGAGGAGACGGAGAAGGGAGGAGGAGGGTATCGCGGTAGGAGATAAGGGAACGAAGGGAATAGTAGGAGAGTCAGAAGTGGGGGAAGGAGAGGAGGAGGGAGCCGAGAAGTAGGAGGCATTCTCGAAGAAGGTAACGTCAGCAGAGACGAACTGCTGACGAAGAACAGGTTAAAGCAACAATAGCCTTTCTGAGTGGTGGAGTACCCCAGAAAGACACATTTGGTGGAGCGGGGGAAAGCTTGTCACGGGTGGCAGATGGCGTATGGACAAAGGCAGTGCAGCCAAAGATGCGGAGAGGGAGAGGAAAGGGCTCCTTGTCCGGATAGATAAGGGAGAAGGTGTTTTCCCGCGGAGAAGGGTGGATGGAAGACGATTGATGAGGTAGCAGGCAAGGAGAACGACATAGCCCCAATACGAGCGAGGGACATGCATCTGGGTCATTAAAGTGCGTGCCACATCGAGGAGGTGACGGTTTTTGCGTTCCGCCACCCCATTTTGTGGGAGGTGTAAACACAGCTAGTCTGATGAATAATGCCATGTTGCACACAAAAAGAAGTAAAAGCATGACTTAGATATTCCTTAGCATTATCAGAACGAAGAGTTTTAATACAAAGATTGAACTGATTTTTAATCAACTGATAAAAGGATATCCATACATCTAAAAGTTCAGAGCGATCTCGGAGGAGATACACCCAAGTACAACGAGAAAAATCATCTATAAAGGTTACAAAATAAGACTACCCCGACCAATGGTGAGGGTAGGAGCAGGTCCCCAGATATCAGAGTGGACAAGATCAAAAGGACGAGTAGAGCCCCGTCCGAGCTTCGGCGGGAAGGAGGAACGGTGATGCTTGCCGATTTGACAGGCGTCGCATGGAGAGGAGCACTGGATGGAAGGAGGTGCGGCAGAAGCTGATGTAGTATACAGGGAGGAGGATGACCGAGACGGAGATGCCACTGCAGAAGATCCGTACAGGAAGAGGAGAAGGCAGATAAGGCGGAAACATTGTCGAGGAAGTAGAGGCCGCCGCTCTCAGTCCCAGTAGCAATCGTCCGGTGGGAGCTCGGATCCTGAAAAGAGCAAGAGTTGGTGTAAAGGTCACAGAACACTGAAGCTGTTTACATAAAGAGGTAACAGACAACAGATTGCATGGAAACTTGGGCACATAGAGAGTGTCCGTTAGGCTTAGTGAGGGAGTAACATGAACCACACCCGTCCCATGAACCGGGGAGGGAGAACCATCCGCAATTAGGACCGGGGCAACCGATCATGATGTTCGAGCAAGGAGAAGCACTGAGGGTTGCCCGTCATGTGATTAGTGGCACCAGAGTCGATAAGCCATTTACCTTGAGTCACCACGTGGGCACTACCTGAAGAAGTCACAACAGAGGCAGAGGGCTTGGAAGAGTCACCGGAGGGGCGAAGATGAGGATGCTTTGTCCAGCAGCGGTCGATAGTATGGCCGGTGCGGCCACAATGAGAACAGATGTAGCGGGAAGAAGCACGGCCGCCGTCTGATGACCGCGACTACCAGAGCCACTGCGCTGAGCCTGATGAGAATAGTGGTCCGGTGGGGGAGAAGGAGCGGGCAATAGCGGGCGCTGAAGCAGAGAGGCATCAGAAAAAGCCATAGAAGCGGGAAACAAGGGAAGCCGGCGGTTAGGATACAACCCGCACGGATAGGAAGAAAAGCTGCAGCGGTCTCAAGGGACTAAATCCAGCGGCCAGAAAGGCCACGACCTAGCTGCAGACACAAGCAGAGGGGAAGAGGGCGAACGGCTAGAGGACAGGCCGCGCGAACAGAAGAGGGCGACCGGCTAGAGAACAGGCCGGGCGAGTAGAAGGAGCGAACGGCAAGAGAATAGGCCGCGCGAATAGAAAGCAACCGGCACAACAACCGGGCAGACAGCAAGACACAGAATCAGGAGGAGTAGATCGAGTCCTCTGATACCATGTTAGAAAGCAGTAAAAAGAGAGAACAAGCAGAATAACTTTTGAATAATTGAAATTTTATTATCCAAAAATGATATCTATTACAAAGGTATGCCTCCCTTATATAGAATGGAGGAGAGAAGAGAGAATACAAATAAGAGATGTGGGACTAAAAATACAAGTTAAGAGGACTGTACAAGGTAAAACCGCACAAGCCGCGCGGTTAGACAGAAGGGCTAACCGCACGGCTAACCATAAGAGAAGCAGATAGGTCGCCGATGAAGATCGCCAGACCGCCCGGTTAACAAGCCGAAGAGTCAAGCCGCCAGACCGCGCGGTCTCCAACCCGCTAAGACAGACCGCCCGTCTCCAACTTTAACATATGTAATATGATGAGGGTGGCTGATAATGTGGAGACTGGAGAGTGTCTTTGTGACATTGAAGCTCAGATAAAAGCTTTGTTTGGGGGGGACTTATTTCCACTGGTCAAGCGATTACGACCGCATGAACCAGACCTTTTCGGTTACGACCGCATGAACCAGACCTTAAGTAAGGTCCGGTTCATGCGGTCGTAATCGCTTCACCGGTGAAAATAAGTCCCCCAAACAGAGCCAAAGGCTTGTCATGACAGATTTTTAGGTAATTAAAGGAAGTGCATGAATTAATTAATTGAATATCACATTAAAATTAAATGAAAAGTAGGTGGTATTAGTAATAATTTAGACTCGATAATATCTCATGCATCATTTCAAAGTGAGGAAGTTATATTAGGAATGTAGGGAAATGATCCCCTTCGTGCAAATCCGGATCCAATCAAGTTCAGCAAGAAAAACAGAAAAAAACACAGAGATTTACGTGAAAACCCCCTCACAGCAACAGGAGAAAAACCACGGGACAGGGCACACAAACAATCCACTATAATAATAAAGGATTACAAAAACACTATGTTTGTCCAACCTAATTCCCTCTCCGGATTCACAAACGAATCCCCATTCGAAAACCAAAAACGATCCTTCTGAAACCGAGAAAGAACAACCCTCAACACGTTGAGGTAAAAACAACCTCTTTTCAACAAGGAACTCCCCGATTGAGTCACGCTCTTCACACAAAAAACAAACCTGAGAGAAAAAAAACTCTCCCTGCACCACCATTGGCGAGGGAAGGACCCCTCCGATGAAGCCGCCGATGCCTCCAATGAAACCATCGCACGCCACTACTATGATCGTAGCACGTCTCCGCTGCAACCTCTGATTGTCGTAAGGATGAAGTTATTCGCCCATGAGAAAAGGAATAAACCTAACTCCATGATATATATATGTGCACTAGAACCGCAAGGGCAGGCGAACCCGTTCACTGAACCGTTGGAGAAAATGGGCGAAATCGGCGTGAGCAGGCGGCGTAAAAAACGACGAAACAACGAAATCGAGCGAATCGGCAAAATCCAGATACCCCCGAATTTACTGTTCATGAACAGTAAATTCGACGAGTATCGATCCCGATACTCGCCGAAAGTACTGTTCACCCGAATAGTACTCCCCTTATTCGCAAGCCTTCGGTGTTCAATTTAGGGGCTGGACCCCAACAGACTCCCCTCCAGACCCTGAAAAGAAGTCCCACCACCTGAAAACTTCAAGAAGATACCATGCAGACCAGCCGTCGACACAACTCGTGCTTCTCCCATAGCACGACCTTTGTCATTATGTCTGAAGGATTTTCATTTGTGTGGACCTTTTCCACTTTCATTAGCTTCTCCTCGACAGCATATTGTATCCAATGATACCTGACATCAATGTGCTTTGTCTTAGAGTGGTAGGCGGGGTTCTTGTCCAGAAAGATAGCACTCTGACTATCACTGAATACAGTGAACACGTCTTGCTGAATTCCAAGCTCAAGCATGAACTTCTCATCCACAAGACCTCTTTTGAAGCTTTCGTCAAGAGCTATATATTATGCCTCAGTCGTCGACAGTGCCACACATTTTTGTAATCGCAACAGCCTCGACACTCCCCCCCCCCCCCCCCCCACAAAAGTAACAGCATACCCCGAAGTGGATTTTTAGAATCAACGTCTCCAGACATATCGAAATCAGAGTACCCAACCAGTTCAAGTGATTCACCACCAAACTGTAGACACAAATCTGTGGTACCTATGAGATATCGAAGAATCCACTCATAGCGTCCCAATGTACCCTTCCTGGGTTTGCCAATATCTGCTCACCAACCCTACTGCATGGGCTATGTCTGGCCTCGTACAGACCTTAGTGTACATTAAACTCCCCTACTGCATAAGCATAGGGGACCTGGCTCATCTCCTCAGACTCCTTCTCAGATGAAGGGCACTGACCGTTGGATAACTTGAAGTGTCCGCCCCATGGAGTGGTAACAACCTTTATCTTCTCCATCATGAACCTCTTCAGCACTTTTTCAACATACTCAGCCTGAGACAGCAGTAACAGACCTGCACTCCTGTCTCTGGTAATCTTCATACCCAGGATCTTCTTTGCCGGTCCAAGGTCCTTCATTTCAAAGGACAACTAAACTCCATCTTCATCTCTGCAATGCTGGCCTTGTCATCCCCGATAATCAGCATGTCGTTGACATAGAGTAGAAGTACAGTGAAGGATCCCTCTGTTCTCTTCACATAGGCACAGTGGTCAGCCCTGGTCCTAAAGAATTGTTCATGGACATGAAGGAGTCAAACTTCTTATACCACTGCCTGGGTGCCTTTTTCAACCCATAAAGACTCTTCTTGAGTTGGCACACAAAATTCTTCTTACCCTTGACCTCGAACCCTTCTGGTTGTTCCATGTACAGCTCCTCCAAATCACTGTACAGAAAAGTCATCTTCACATCCATCTTCTCAACTTCCAGATTCATAGAGGCAGTCAACACTAAAACCATGCCGATAGAAGACATCTTCAACACTGTGAGAATATCTCATCAAAGTCCACGCCTGCTTCTGACTGAAGCCCTTGACCACCAACCTCGCCTTATACTTAGCCGGGAAAGATTGTCATCTGTCTTCAACTTGAAGACCCATTTGTTCATCAATGCTCTTTTTTCCCCTTAAGAAGTTGGACCAAGTCATAGGTCTCGTTCTTCTGAAGCGAAGTCAACTCCTCCTCCATAGCTTCAGCCCACTGCTCTCTTCATCAGCCTTTTAAGTCTTCACCAAGAACTCAGGCTCTCCACCATCACTCAACAAAATATAATCATGCAGTGGATATCTGGTGCTGCCTCTACGTAGTCTTTCAGATCTCCTAAGAGGCACCTCCACCATAGGTGGAATATCAACAGACAAAACTCCCCCTTCACCAAAATCTCCTCCTGCTCTAGCATCTGAGCTGCTTCTTCTACAATGGCTCACTAGTAGCACCAACAACACCAAGATATCCATCAGGAACTTCCACAATAGGGTGGACTCTACGGCTTCTCAGTCTCCTACTCACTAGCAACTTGATCTTCAACAAAGATCACATCCCTGCTCTTGATGATCTTCTTTTGTTTTGGATCTCAGAGTCTATAGCCAAACTCCTCAGTTGGGTATCCAAACAAATGCACTCATGGGACTTCATGTCGAGCTTTGATCGCTCCTCTCTTGGGAATATGAACATGTACTCGACAACCGAACACACATACATGTCCATAAGACACCTCCTTACCAGACCACACCCGTTCAGGAACATCTCCATCTAACGGCGCTAAGGGGAACAGATTTATCAGATGCACAGTAGTCCTCGCTGCCTCTGCCCAGAACTGCTTCCCAATTCCAGCCTGAGAGATCATACACTTGACCTTCTCCATTATAGTTCTGCTCATCCTCTCTGCCAACCCATTCTATTGCGGTGTCCTCGAATAGTTTTCTCATGAACAATAACGTGTTGCCTTGTAGTAGGAATCAAATGGTCTAATAAATTCTCCCCCATTGTCAGATATAACTCGCTTTATAACCTTCTCGGTCATCTTCTCAGTCATTGCCCTGAACTCGAAAAACTTTGTCAAAACCTCACTCTTGTGCTTCAGGAAGTATGCTCATACCTTCCTAGAGTGGTCACCTACTGCACTTAATTACAAGTCCGAAATTCTTAACGGCTAGAACCTCCCTCTGATACCACTTGTAGGGAAACGATCCCCTTCGTGCAAACCCGGATCCAAGCAAGTTCAGCAAGAAAAAAAAACACAGAGATTTACGTGAAACCCCCTCACAGCAACATGGGAAAAACAACGGGGCAGGGCACACAAACAATCCACTATAATAATAAAGGATTACAAAAATACTAGGTTTGCCCAACCTAGTTTCCTCTCTGGATTCACAAATGAATGCCACTTAAAAATAAAATACGATCCTTCTGAAACCGAAGAAGAACAACCCTCAACACGTTGAGGTAAAAAAAACCTCTCTTCAACAAGGAACAACTCTCTGATTGAGTCACGCTCTTCACACGAAGAAATAAGCCCAAGAGAAAAGAAACTCTCCCTGCACCACCACCGGCGAGGGAAGGACCCCTCCGATGAAACCGCCGATGTCTCCGGCGAAACCGCCGCACGTCACTACTGCGATCATCGCACGTCTCCGCCACAACCTCCGACTGCCGTAAGGATGAAGTTATCAACCCATGATAAAGGAATAAAACTAACTCCATTACATATATATATGCACCTGAACCGCAAGAGCAGGCGAACCCGGTTCACTGAACCGCTGGAGAAAATGGGCGAAATCGACGATAGCAGCGGCGGAAAACGGCGAAACAGCGAAATCCGGCAAATCGACAAAATCCCGATACCCGCCGAATTTACTGTTCAAGAACAATAAATTCGATGAGTATCGATTCCGATACTCGCCGAAAGTACTGTTCACGGCCGAACAGTACTCCCCTTATTCGCAAGCCTTCGGTTTTCAATTTAGGGGCTGGACCCCAACAAGGAACTCTATAATTAAGTGAGGTTCGAATTAGAGTAATTATGATTGGTACCTTCTGGGAAGTACTCATATGCGCGCTAGCTCGAAATAATGATAAAACAGTGAAGTTAATTTGGGGAGGGTGGGATCAATGTTGGACCTCGAAATATCCATGGTTGAGGGTGACCTTACCGATGACTGAGAACAACGAAGACAACCAGAGAGCACCAAAGATCACAACGGCCACCACACACACGAAAAGTCTTTCTTAGCACTCCCCCCTCCATAGAGTACCAAGACGTCTTGTTCCCCGAGTGAGTTCGGAAGTAGTGAAGTTGTCTCTCTATTTTCCTCAAGTCGAGCTACATATAAGAAATTATAGGTTAACTCTCAACAAAATATGGTTTATAGGATTGAGCGTCTTCATTTTATATGGTTTATAGGAAGTGTTGGGTTGTGTTAGAGGAAAAACGCGTTAGTACATTATCAGACCTAAATATGACACCACTTATGCTACATATAGTCGTAGAGAAATACATTTACATTCATGTATCTTGTGGTCGTAGAAAAACATATACATTCATGTACAAAAAAGCTAAAGAGAAAGCACACGACATTTCGCTCATTGTGAGTCAAAAGTTCCACTTACAAAAAACACAAGCTCCACAACTTACTCTTTGCCTTCCCGAATAAGCCAAATGAGTAGTCCGTAAGAGACAAAGTGGAGCTATCGACGAGCAACATCCGACATTATACGAGATGATCAACATAATCCCCTACAAAAAGAATAGAAAGATGGGGAGTGGTGCATGTTTTACTCAGCAAGAAAGGTTTCGAAATGAATGTCTTTATGTGAATATCATCCCATCACGGTTGGCTATCCAAGGAAGCCTTCTCGAATAGTAACACATGTCGCGAAGCGAGGAGCAATTCATTAGGAAGTGCAAGAAGGGGCATGAAACTCATAATGTTGGGTGACTGAATGAATTAACATGTCAGGAGGTCCATGAGTAAATAAGGTTAATGGAGCTATAATTGGTTATCATATTATCCAATAAGAAGGGGTTATCATATGTCCAATAAGGAGGGGTTATCATATGCCCAACAAGGAGGGGTTATCTTTGGGGTACATATATGTGTGATCTTAGGGTATTGCTGATAATAATGTGAGGTTCAGGTAAATCAATACCAAATCTAATCTTGAACATTGTTGGACTGAACAAAAGCAGACAATACCTTTTATATTGTGAGTTGAGTTGTTATATTGGGGTTTTGTCATGTGGCTACACTCTTGTTACAGTTAGTGTCTTGCTCGTGAAAACCGCTATTTCAACATGCATTTTCTAGCCTGACAATATAACTAGTCATGCTCACTAATAAGTCTTTATTTATAGTAGTTTTTATATAGTTTTTATTTAATAAATAGTTAGATTTCTATTTAGTTTTTATTATTTTTTTGAATTAATTCCTTTGTTTTCTTATTTCAGGTCAATCTAGGCGGCTACTATCAAATTGGAGCATGTTAGGCTAATCAGAAGAACAAACAGAGAATTCCTTAAAAAATCACGTTTACATGCCCCTATCATGGCCGTGACCTTCAGGTCACGGGCGTGACTGGTGGTCTGACCCATAAAGGAAGCTCCAGAGTACATGCCACGTCAGATTAAATCTACACGCTCCGGTCACAGACGTGACCTATGAGTCACGGGAGTGCCCTCCGGCGTGACACCAAGGAGCTTAGAAAGTTGACCGCAAATCGTCGAACTGCGAACAAAGAGCCGTGACACGCCCTGTGTCACGCCATCCTTGGGCGTGTCCGATAGGCGTGACACCAAGAACCAGCATCGTCGATCAAAGAACGTCGATTAGACACGTACACACCCAAGTCATGGGCGTGACCCAGGGCGTGTCAGGAGCATTTTCCAGCCAATAACAAGCATTCCTGTCGTTGCCGCCAGATTGTTGTTTCCAGCTTGACACGCCCTAGGTCACGGGCATGTTTAGGTGGTGTGTGACGCCTCCATCAACAACATTTTATTCCCGCCGTTTTCAGCTTCCCGCCATTTTCCAGAAACAGATCTGACACGCCCTAGGCCCTAGATCATGGGCGTGACCTAGGGCGTGACCCGTCATTTAACAGATTTTTCCAGTTTCTCCTCCAACATTCCCGGGCTTCCAAGACGATGGTTCCAAGCCTTACACGCCCTAGGTCACAGGCGTGACCTAGGGGCGTGACCTGCCAGAGAAAATTCTATAAATTCCAGAAATTTGCAGAAGACTAAGGAGATCATCTTGGAAGGCATCTAGGGAGTTAGATTTAGTAGTTTACATTAGTTTTTCTCTTTAATTTCTTGTATCTTCAATTTCATAGAATAGCTTGCTTTGCTTTTATTTCAATTCAAGCATTTTGCTTTTCCATCATGTCTCCCTTTCTATGTATTTCTTTTATGATAATGAGTAGTTAATTTTAGTAGTACTTGATCTTGACAACCTTTTTAATAAAATAAATTTTTTCTTTCTTGTCAAAAACTCTAGTATTTCTATTTCGATTTATCTTTGATTTTTTTTGTGTCGAATTCATATTTCGCGGATATGCTCTTCGATTTTAGATCTGTAACTTATGTATCATTTCAAAGTGATGAAGTTATATTAGGAACTCTATAATTAAGCGAGGTTCGAATTAGAGTAATGGGAAGTACTCATATGCGCGCTAGCTCGAAATACTGATAAAACAGTGAGGTTAATTTGGGGAGGGTGGGATCAATGTTGGACCTCGAAATATCCATGGTTGAGGGTGACCTTACCGATGACTGAGAACAACGAAGACAACCAGAGAGCAGCAAAGATCCCAACGGCCACCACACAGACGAAAGTCTTTCTTAGCACTCCCCCTCCATAGAGTACCAAGATCTATTGTTTCCCCGAGTGAGTTCGGAAGTAGTGAAGTTGTCTCTCTATTGTTCTCAAGTCGAGCTACATATAAGAAATTATAGGTTAAGTCTCAACAAAATATGGTTTATAGGAATGAGCGTCTTCATTCTATATGGTTTATAGGAATTGTTGGGTCGTGTTAGAGGAAAAACGTGTTAGTACATTATCAGACCTAAATATGACACCACTTATGCTACATATAGTCGTAGAGAAATACATTTACATTCATGTATCTTGTGGTCGTAGAAAAACATATACATTCATGTACAAAAAAGCTAAAGAGAAAGCACACGACATTTCGCTCATTGTGAGTCAAAAGTTCCACTTACAAAAAACACAAGCTCCACAACTTACTCTTTGCCTTCCCGAATAAGCCAAATGAGTAGTCCGTAAGAGACAAAGTGGAGCTATCGACGAGCAACATCCGACATTATACGAGATGATCAACATAATCCCCTACAAAAAGAATAGAAAGATGGGGAGTGGTGCATGTTTTACTCAGCAAGAAAGGTTTCGAAATGAATGTCTTTATGTGAATATCATCCCATCACGGTTGGCTATCCAAGGAAGCCTTCTCGAATAGTAACACATGTCGCGAAGCGAGGAGCAATTCATTAGGAAGTATGAGAAGAGGCATGAAACTCATAATGTTGGGTTAGTGAATGAATTAACATGTCAGGTGGTCCATGTGTAAAGAAGGTTAATGGAGCCATAATTGGTTATCTTATTGTCCAATAAGGAGGGGTTATCATATGCCCAATAAGGAGGGGTTATCACATGCCCAACAAGGAGGGGTTATCTTTGGGGTACATATATGTGTGATCTTAGGGTATTGCTGATAATAATGTGAGGTTCAGGTAAATCAATACCAAATCTAATCTTGAACATTGTTGGACTGAACAAAAGCAGACAATACCTTTTATATTGTGGGTTGAGTAGTTATATTGGGGTTTTGTCATGTAGCTACACTCTTGTCACAGTTAGTGGCTTGCTCGTGAAAACCGCTTATTTCAACATGCATTTTCTAGACTGACAATTATAACTAGTCATGCTCACCGCATCTTCTAAGGTGTTGGAACCAATTTGTTGGAGACTGTATTTAGTTTGAGTATTACTTTTCTATCGCACTCCCAAGTGAGTGAGCAGAGCCGATTGAGGCTCTGTTTGGCACGGTGATGACCGTCACGAATATAGGGGTTAAATTGTCATTCGTTAACGCATACCTAAGAAACTTCACCCTTTTATGTTCAAACATATTATGTTTATTAGGTGATGCTTAACGAATGACGATTTAACCCATGTGTTTACGACCGCCACCACTGTGCCAAACGGAGCCTGAGTGAGAGACGGATGTGAATTATATGTGAGAATGATATGAGCTTATATATTAATGGAGGACCATCCAATAACTAATGAGTAGTAATGAATTTTCCAACAAGAATCAATAGTGACAAGCTCGTGACGATCTCCGACGCTAAAATTGAGTGATAAGATCGCGACGATCTTTGACGCTAACGCTATGCGAGTAGCTCGCGGTGATCCCCGATGCTAACTTCGAGCGACAATCTCACGGCGATCTCCAACTCTAACACTGAGCAGTAGCTCGCCACAATATCCGACATTACCACAGAGCGGTAAGCTCGAAATGATCTCCGACGCTAAATCCGAGTAGCAAAATCACAGTACCAATAGGCCTCTTCTCGTGCAATTCCATGTTCTTTTGATCTTCAAAATGGACGTCATAACACATGTACGTGCATATATGCTAACCACATCACTCATTATGGAGGAGTAGGCAACCCCCACTCCCATAGTGGGAGGAGAGGAACCACACACAATCACAGCAACCAAGCCACGTGCGTCCCAACCGTGTTGCGCACAAACCACACGATGGAGCTGACCGTGCGCCACTCCGACCGCGTGGCTCTGATCGTGTGACCGCCTAGCTCTAACCGTGCGGCCTCCTGGGCCGCATGACCCCGGCAGTACGACCCCGGTCGTGGGCCCTCCCAGGAAGCATGACCCCTGCCATGGGCCCTCCCAGGCCGTACCCCCGTACGACGCCGACCATCCAGCTCCGACCATGCGACCGTCCAAGTTCGGTCGTGGGGCCTCCTAGGCCGGAAGACCCCGACCGTGCGGCTTCGGTCATACGACCACCCAGACCATGCTACTTCCCCGACCATAGGGCCTTGACCTTGTGGCTTCGGCTGTATTACCTCCCAACTCGAGTGGCGGGACAGTTTAGGTCACACGGCCCTGACAGTGCGACTGTAGTTGTGTAGCTCCGGTTGTGTGGCATCCCAGCCCGCATGACCCAGAGCGAGCGGTCGCCCATGCTGCATTGACCCGACTGTGCGACCACCCAGGCCACCGCTTTACGGCCTCCTCCAGTCATGCGTCCGCCTTCGCACGACACATAGATAGGAGGATATCGTTGTGTAACGTCCCCTCAACCCAAGGAAACAATCTCCCACCAAAGCGAAACTAACCTGGTCAAGCGTACCGCTACTGGGCTATAGCCCAAGCACCCCAACCACTCTTCAGCCCACCGGCAGGTTGTTGGTGTCCACAACCTCCCTTTGATGAGAAGTGATCCAGTTAAGCGCCCCTACAAAAACTTCCTAGGAGGTCACCCATCCAAAAACTTCTCCAGCCCGAGCACGCTTAACTATAAAGTTCTTTCACTTCTCATCACCAATTGAGCTCAATTAAAGATGAGAAGTGAAAGAACTTTATAGTTAAGCGTGCACAAGTTGGAGAAGTTCCGGGATGGGTGACCTCCTGGGAAGTTCCCGTGGGGGAGCTTAACTGGATCACTTCTACTCAAGGGGAAGCTGCAGCCTTCAACAACCCGCCCGTGGGCTTGGAGATGGGTTGGGGTGCATGGTCTGCAGACTATTTGAAGCTAACCCTTTCGATCGTGGTGTTGGGGGTGAGGGTGGTCATCCTTTCGAGCTGTGTGCTAGGAAGGCCGTTACACGCTGCATGGCCTCCTCTTGACGTGAGTACATCGTCGCACAAGGCATCACTTATACGACCTGTGCATGAAAATTCCTCATCACACGAGATCGCACCCACATGATAGGGGTGCGCATAATAATATCCCTCATTACAAGGTGCACATGTTAGTTGGAGAACTTACATGATGTCTTTCATGTGTCTTCCCTTAAGAAAGCACTACTCCAGCCAGAGAAGTTTGTCACGGTTACATCCGGCCTCGTGACATCTGATAGATCTGTTCAACTAGAACCTGTGCGGATAATATATTCTAAAGTACGAAGGCTGAGGAGAAAAAGTGTTCCACTAGT
This sequence comes from Platanthera guangdongensis, assembly GCA_039583875.1. Classification (NCBI taxonomy): domain Eukaryota; kingdom Viridiplantae; phylum Streptophyta; class Magnoliopsida; order Asparagales; family Orchidaceae; genus Platanthera; species Platanthera guangdongensis. Next base: position 8,789,962 of record CM077153.1, on the reverse strand, counting down.
GAAGGTCCTGTGGTGCAACCATGGAAAAGAGGAGTACACATGGGAACCAATGACCCTGATGCGGCAATGCTACCCGAAGTTGTTCCCCCATGGTAAATTTAAACACATACGTTGTATTCTTCATACTTTGTTGGAACGAGCCTGGAGTGAATTCGTCGAGATAACTTGAGAAATAGTCGAGAAGACTCGTGAATTCGTCGAGAGGCCTGGAGGGTATTTGTCGAAAGGACTCGTGAAATCATGTAAATTTGTCGAGTGAACTCGATGAATTCGTCGAGTGAACTTAAGTGTACTTGTGAAATCTGTTGAAGTGATTCATCAAAAGGACTCGAGAATTTGTCGATAGAACTCGACGAATTCGTCGAGTGAAGTCAAGTGGACTTGTGATATTTGTCAAGAGATTCGTCGAGAGGACTCGTGTATTCGTCGAGTTGACTCGTGTAATGAACTTAATGCACTCGACAATTCGTCGAGTGATTCTGACAATTCGTTGAGTATACTCGGCGAATGGACTTAGCATTTTCTATAAGTCCTGTGTGGTTACGGCCTGGGAGAGATTTACGGGTTGAACCAACACTTCTGGACTTGTACAGAAAGAAGACATATTTTTTGTTATAAAAGTGTGGCCCAATGAAAGGGTGACACGTGGCAAGGTGATCTTTAAATAAAGGATCACCCAAAACCTAGCCGCAAAGCGTCGTCCTTTTCAGCCGACCGACTTTTCCCTCTTCCTGAAGAACGGCGGACCGATACATCGGAAGAACGAATACAACGATGCCGCCAAGGAGAACGACTCGATTCATGGCCGGAAATCATGTGAGCTCCCTTGGTGTTAGATCTTTAGATCCAAAGTATAGGAGAGACATCAGCACAACGGAGCTTGATTTGGGAGTTTAATGATGATTTCCTAGGAAGGAATCATGTTAGAACTTCCGTTCTAGGGCGCCGATCACCGCATGAATGTCCTCAATTATAGGATGTGAATGGTCAAATCCCCACTATAGTGTGCATGCCAGATCCCCCATTATGGGGTGCACATAATAAATGGCTCATTATGGGGGGTGATCATAGTAAAATCTCCCATCATGGATTCACTTACTAAAATCCCCATTATAGGGGTGCAGATTGTCAAATCTTCCATTATTGGGTGCAGATAGTCAAATCCTCCATTATGGTGTGCGCATAGTCAAATCCCCTCATTATGGGGGTGTATAGCCAAATCCCCACATTATGAGGGTTCACATAGTAAGATCTCCTATTATGCGAATGTGAATAATAAAATCCCCCATTATGAGGGTGGGGGTAATAAATCCTCCATCGTGGGGGGTGCACATAGTAAAATATTCCATCATGCGGTGCGCATAGTAAAATTTATTATCATGAGTGTGTGAATAACCGCACCCCTATTTAGCAATCTCCCATCATGGATGCCCCTCTCAGAAACGATAAAAGGGGCTCAGAGCCCTAATTTGAGGGGGGGGGGGGGGGGGCCTTTCCTTCTACGCATGAGAGAACTCTAGAGTCTTCCTTCAAAGATCTCCCTAAGTTCTTCTTTGACGCTTTAAGATCCCCTCGAAGATCCCCTTCAAAGCTTGAAGATTTCCTTCGGCGTTGGAAGATCCCTTCGAAGATCTCCTTCAATGCTCGAAGATCTCCTTCAATGCTTGAAGATCTCCTTCGGCACTCAAAGATCATATTGGAGCCATGAAAAATTGACTCTTGTTGCTCCGACTCGGTGGTGACCAAAAATTATTGGTCTAGCGGTCGACCCGGTTGAAACTCGATGAGAAGTGGCTCGAGAACATAAAAAAATACTCCAAATTGCCTACAAATAAGACTCAGATGTTACAACGAGGGGGTCTCACCCTACACCCGGAAGTATATAATAACTTTCCTTTCTAAAACCATTGTTGAGCTCAAAACAATAAAGACAAGTAATGCACTCGCCCACACCCAAAAGGGTGGGGTGGGTGTTTAGAGTGGTCTCCTCAACTTGTACCACGGGGTCCAAATTTATTGACAAATCTAGGGGGTGTGCGAATAGCTTAGTCTGCCTTAACCAAAATGTTATTTCCGGATTCAAATGGTCTGGATACAACCCTCCTGGCCATAAGCAAAATGTGATTCCCATACCCAGATGAGGCGAGGATACTCTTCTTGAGGCTACCGAGTACTCTCGTTGAGTTCGCCAAGTACTCTTATTGAGGTCACATAGTACTCTCCTGGCGGTCGCCGAGTACTCTCCTGGCAAGGCATGCGAATAACTGTCTCCTTATGCATTTCTGATCTCGACGAATTACAGGTTATAGAGCTCTTCTTAAGAGTTTGAAGATCCCTTGAAGATTGCTCGAAGACCTCTTTCATAGTTCGATGATCCTTTGAAGCTTTCTCGAAAATCTCCTTCGACCTTTGAAGATTCCTTTAGAGCCTCAAAGATCTCTTTTGCTTCTCAAAGGCCCCCTTGAAGATAGCTCGAAGATCTCATCCAACTTCATCCTTCGAGCCTAGAGCCCGTTGTCGCACTGATTATTCTAGATTGCTCCCTAGCACGCTCATCACTACTCTACTCCAAGTAACCTCCGCGATCCAGAAGAATTATTATAACAAGTGGCGACCTATCACCCTCGAGAGATAATTTTTGTAACACCCTAAGGAACAGTTGAACTTGATCGACAACGATCCGCTCCCGTGATTTTTTTTTCATTTTTCGGTGTTTTTCCACGGCAAAAGATTCTTTGCCAATTGTTGGTCTTATTTGTGACTGTTTGCACGCTCGGTTCACTCTCTCGAGAGATGATTTTATTACCAGATATACATTTTGGTTTTATGTTTATTTTATTGGGCTTGCTCTTTTTGTTGGTGTAGCCTTGTATGTTGCCTTGTATATATATAGAGAGAGAATCTGAAAATAATGAGGTTAGGGTTTTTCACTCCCAAAAACAAGCGACGGATGCTGCTACTGGATGTATAGGAAGCGGGATTTTCTCTTCCATCTTCATGGATCTTGTCTGAATGGTTAGTGTGCTCGCATAAATCCTTCCATCTTCTCATTTTTATCTTGGTATCAGAGGAGAGGTACCTTATGGCTGGAGACACGTCCAAGGCAAGTGGGGGCGGTGATGTCGCTGGATCGGGCGGGAATCTCGTCGGGAAACCGAAGCCACCTATGCTGGATCCGACATCACCATACTATCTCTCTCCCACGGACAATCTCGACGCCATCATCACTCTGGTGATCTTGATGGGCGAGAACTACGCTGAATGGGCTAAAGCAGTGAAGAATGGTCTGCGTGCCAAGAAAAAATTGGGATTCATAGAAGGGAAAGTCCTAGTGCCTGTTGTTGGAACTCCAGAAACTGAGGATTGGTATGCCATAAACTCTATGATTGTGGCATGGATTTTTAATACTATTGATCCTTCTCTAAGGTCGAGTCTCTCATACATGGAGTGTGCAAAAACTTTGTGGGAAGATCTGATGGAGAGGTTCTCAATCAGGAATGATATATGTATTCATCAATTGAAGAATGATATTGTCAATTGCAAATAATTCGGTCAAACAGTTACGATTTACTCTGGAAAATTGAAGACGATTTGGGAGGAAGTTGCCGGATACACCAAGAATCTGGTATGTATTTGTTCTGGATGTACTTGTGGGGCGGCCGCTGAGTTTGCTCAAGAAAGAGAAAAAGAAAAGACTCGCCAATTTTTAATGGGGTTGGATGACAGAATGTTTGGGACAACTCGATCGGTCCAATATTTTGAGTATGGTTCCTCTTTCGACCGTGAATCGAGCCTATTCGATGATGCTAACCGAGGAACACCATAGGAACATGACCAAGATAAGCTATGAGCGTCCTGAGGTTGTAAGATTCGTTGCACAGACAGAGATTCATTCACGTCCTCTGATTAAGGAGAAAGGGAAGATCACCAGTTGTAGCCATTGCGAAAAATCTGGGCATGATGCCTCTTCTTGTTTTAAATTAGTCGAATATCTTGACTGGAGGGAAGATCGTTCTCATGGTATGGGCAGAGGACAACCCAATGGAGCTCGCGGGCTTGGCCGTGGGCGGGGTGCTCGTGTGCAGGCAAATGCTACTAATGCCTCTAACTCCACTGATTTTGCCAAGGGTGGAGTTTATGATGCTGATCATGCCGGGATCAACGGTCTCACTGACCACGAATGGGCAGCCTTGCGGAACTTGCTCAACAATCAGTTCACTAAACCAGGAGGAAATGAGCACTTGACGGGTAAGTCAAATAGTGTACATTGGATAATTGATACGGGGGCATCTCAATATATGACGGGAAACCTTGATTTGTTGTACAATGTTCGGAAGATTGCAAGCTCTCTGATTGGTCTTCCGAATGGAGACTCTACACCGGCCATTATGGAAGGAGATCTTCTTCTTAGTCAAATGACTCTTCATCAAGTCTTTTAAGTGCCAAAATTAACATGCAACTTGATCTCTGTTTCACATCTTCTTGTGGAATGAAATTATCTTGTGCAATTTACTGGCAAATTTTGTGTTATTCAGGACCGCACTTTGAGGACTCTGAATGGAGTGGGTGAACTGAGAGAGGGGCTATACTACTTGAGGGTTCCAATTCGTGCACATCAGTTGAGCAGTGTGAGCTCATCCAGAAATATATGACATCTCAGACTTGGGCATCCTTCAAGTAAAGCTCTTGACTTTATTTTCAAAACTAAGAATCGTGACAAAGACAAAACTGTGGAAAATATTAGTTGTGATGTTTGTTTTAAAGCAAAACAATGTCGTGTGCGCCTTTTATTTTGAGTAGTAGTAAATCAGATGATATTTTTGGATTAATTCATTGTGATCTGTTGGGACCTTATCGTGTGCATGCATCTTGTTGCGCCGCATATTTTCTTACTATCGTTGATGATTTCTCTCGTGCTGCATGTGTGGATTTATTTGTTAAGTGCAAAAAGTTAAGTGGCCCAAACTTTGACAAGATTTTTTGCTATAACTGAAAGACAATTGACTAAGAAAGTAAAAAAATTGTACGTAGTGACAATGAGACTGAATTCACTTGTTTGAAAAAACTATTTTCTTGAACATTGTATAGTGCATAAGACCTCTTGTACGGGAACACCTCAACAAAATGGGCGAGTCGAGCGCAAACATCGTCATTTTCTTAATGTTGCGTGTGCATTGCGGTTTCAAGCACATCTTCCTATAGATTTTTGGGGTGAATGTGTGTTGACATCAGGTTATTTGATAAACTGCACTCCTTCTGTGATTTTGGGTGGCAAAACACCGTACGAGGTGCTTTTTGGTACCGTGTCGTTCTACGATCATTACGGATTTTTGGTTGTTTATGTTATGCACATATTTAGTTACTCGATAAAGATAAATTTGCGAGTTGAAGCAGGCAGTGCATTTTCGTGGGGTATCCCAATGAAAAAAAGGGGGTAGAGATTATACGATATTGAAAAAGGCGAGTACTTTGTTTCCTGAGATGTGAGATTTGTGGAACAAGAATTTTCTTTTGCCAAACATTCCACTTGCTCCGCAAATTCCTATCCTAGCTCTGGCCAAAATGCTAAGAACATGTTTGAAGCATGTAATTATCAATGGGAGGCACTCACAAAATAGGAAGTGAATGAGACTGATCTAAGTCGGCAAAGAAATGAGGTCCGTGAAGGCTCCATTCAAACAAGTGAACAGCACTGTGATGATAATGAGGAAGTGGGTGATGATGAAGTTGGTTTGGGATGTGGTCATCGCATTCGGAAGGCACCGCCACATTTGAAAAACTGTGACTAATAGCGCCAAGTGTATAGCCTCTTCTTCAAGTTCACTCGTCCAACCAGTTTCCTTAGGTACGCGTTACCCCTTAATGCACTATGTGAATTGTGATAATTTCTCTCCACGACACCGAGTTTTCTTAGCAGCTATTACAACCGGGTCTCACCCTACGCATTTCTCGCAAGCAGTCAAATGCAAATTTTGGAGGGATGCCAGGAAACAGGAAATCCAGGCTCTCGAGAAGAATGAAACATGGACTTAATTTGGTGAACCTTCCTCCTGGAGAGAAGGCAGTTGGATCTAAATGAGTATACAAGACTAAGTACAACTCTAATGGAAGTATTGAAAGACATAAAGCACGCTTGGTTATAATGAGAAATAAACAAATTGAGGGAATGGATTACAACGAGATGTTTGCACTGGTCGCAAAACTGGTAACTGTTCGAATTTTCCTAGCAGTGGCCACTGCTATGAATTGGGAATTACACCAAATGGATGTGCACAGTGCTTTCCTTACGGGGATTTAATTGAAGAGGTCAATATGAAGTTGCTCCATGGATTCTCAAATTCCAGACCGAGTAAGGTGTGTCGTCTTCACAAATCACTCTACGGGTTAGAGCAGGCTCCCCGATGTTGGTTTCCGAAATTAGCCACTGCTTTTAAGTCGTATGGCTTTCAACAATCTTATTCTAATTATTCTTTGTTTTCCTTTTGTGCTAATGGGGTTTGCTTGCATATCCTAGTGTACGTTGATGATTTAATACTTTCCGGAAATGATGCAGAGGTCAATCACAGATTTAAGAGTTATTTGTATGGTTGCTTTCATATGAAAGATTTAGGACTTCTGAAATATATTCTTGGCATCGAGGTGGCACATAGTCCACAAGGATTATTTTTGTGTCAACGTAAATATACGTTGGACAGAGGTTGGGTTACTTGGTGCTCGACCGACTGGGATTCCTCTTGAACAGAATCACAAATTGGCTCTTTCTAACAGCTCTTCCCTCCACGATCCAGAATCGTATCATCGTCTTATCGGGAGATTAGTTTACTTGACTATTACAAGACCTGATCTTTGTTATTGTGTGAATGTCTTGGCTCAGTTTATGCAACACCCACGAATTGATCATTGGGATGCTGCTCTCTGAGTTGTTCGTTATTTGAAATGTCAACCTGGTCAAGGCGTTCTGCTCCATGCTGATAGCGACCTTCATCTCACTGCCTATTGTGACTCTGATTGGGCAAGTTGTCAGTTGACTCGTCGATCCCTAACTGGATATTTTATTCTTCTTGGGAATTCGCCAATCTCATGGAAAACCAAAAAACAACAGACGGTGTCTCGTTCCTCGGCCGAAGCAGAATATCATTCTATGACATCTACTTGTTGTGAACTGAAATGGATCAAGGCTCTATTACTCACTCTTGGCATTGATCATTCCGCTCCAATCCGTCTATTTTGTGATAGCCAAGCCACTTTGCATATTACTGCTAATCTCGTGTTTCATGAGCGGACTAAGCACATTGATGTTGATTGCCACTTTGTCCACGACAAGATTTGTGCAGGAAATATTGTTACTGCTCATGTCTCCTGCGCCGATCAACTCGCTGATATTTTTACCAAGTCATTAGGCAAGAAACAATTTGATCATCTTCAACGCAAGTTAGGCATTCGCGATCTTCATGCTCCAACTTGAGGGGCGTATTACCAGACATACATTTTGGTTTTATGTTTATTTTATTGGGCTTGCTCTTTATGTTGGTGTAGTCTTGTATGTTGCCTTGTATATATAGAGAGAGAGAATCTGGAAATAATGCGGTTAGGGTTTTTTCGCTACCAAAAACAAGTGACGGCCGCTGCTACTGGATGTACACGAAGCGGGATTTTCTCTTCCATCTTCCTGAATCTTGTCTGAATGGTTAGTGTACTTGTATAAATTCTTCCATCTTCTCGTTTTTATCTGATTTAATTCAACCGGTCTATAAAAGCATCGAGCCAACCACAACAATTCTCGACAAATATTATGCGAGAAGTCATTTACTAGATGGTAGTATAAATGAGGAGTCATTTCTACATAATAAATATTTTTTTGAAGCTGGAAAGCAATTATACTAGATGTAGTATATATTACATTAATAGTTTCACCTGTGTTCTTTATTTTTTTCATTTTTTTCAAGGTTGTGTTCCTTTCAAGGGTTTTTATCCAAAAGAAATTTATTTTGCTCTAAAACCAAGAATTCATAGTTTTTAGTTTTGGGTCAAATTCAATTCTTATTTTTTGTTTGCAGGATGGTTTTTAGACATAAAAATTGAAGACTGTCAAGTTTTCTATTCAGTAGCAGAATGGAATTCAGAGACAGAAATTAATATTACAACTTCAAAATACATTCAAATAACTTCGAACCAACTAAAATTAAATCATACATTCTTACCCATCTACAAATGCCCATTTGTGGGGTTCAAATGACCTACCTTCGGTGGTGATTTGCGAATGGGTATCTCCTATTAGTGGGTTGTTAACGGGCTCAACACGTCCATTGGTTACATTGGGTAGCCTAAGTACACCAAAAGTGGTGGGAAAAATTAAAATGTAATTAGCAAAGGGTAGTTGATTTGTACTCAAAATTGAAGATACAGACCTTTGGAGGCAGACATCGGGCTCCACTCCATCATTTGGCATGACGTTGGTGCATGTGTTTTGAAATTAAGGCTTCTTTTGAGAGGACTTATTTTCACCGGTCAAGCAGTCATGACCGCATGAACCGGGACTTATTTAAGTCCCGCTTTATGCGGTCATGACCGCTTGACATGTGAAAATAAGTCCCCCCAAACGGAGCCTAAATCTATTATTCTCATTTTCTCACTTGTAGAATGATGTTCAAGAAGGTGCCTACTTCAAGTCTATTTGTGAAGAAATGAGTATATGCAACTTCAAGTCCATTTGTTCAAATAAGTATATGCAATTGAGGGGCTACGAGGAGCGAGCATGGACTTTATGCAGATGGAGCCACGTGATTGCGGGCGGAGCCCACGTGATTGCGGGCGGAGCTCGCATAGTTACTAACAGATAATAGGAGTTCGGTCTTCGTAGCATAATAAAGTAGCGTCTACAATGCAAGAAGTCATCAATTAGGTTTAATTTCAATTGTAATTTTAATTTTATTTTAAATTTAATTTTTAAGTTTAAGTCTAATTTAATTTTAATTTGCTTGGTACACAATTTTAAATTTACATCTAATATAGTTTTAAATTTAAGATTAAGTTAAAATTAAAATTAATTTTAATAGCTTTCTTTTTTATTTTTATTTTATTTTTTAATCTTAAATATACTTAATTTTGAATTGAATTGTAATTTAAAACTAAGGATCCGTTTGGCACGGGGTCATGAATTTAAATTGCCATTTGTCCACACCCACCTAAGGAACTTCATCCACTTTTATGTTCAAACTGATGGTGTTTATTAGGTGATCCTTAAAGAACGACGATTTAACCTATGCATTTATGACCGCACACCGGAGGAGGAAAGACTGTGCGAGGCTTGGTCGGGAGAGAATGAGGGCTCAAGTTTCTCTTAAAACCGATGAAAAGGGAAAGGTTTTCACCATAGCTTATTTTCTTAGCGTATCCGATCCGGAAGGTTTTGGAGGAAAACAATTCCCTCTAATAAATTATCAAATGAACACATGTCAATGAAATTGGGTAACCCAAAACCAATTCATTCTTACCAAATTCGTTAAATGAACGCAAAAGAATTTTACAAAATTTGCTTAATAATTTCAATGATTAAGAGAATAAATATAAATCTTCTTAATAGATTTAGAGGGTAGCTTGTTGCGGCTCACTCGAGGCTCATGGTAGACCGAAACAAAATGTTTCACCTTAGCCTGTGTGTTGAAACCGATTTCTCGGTCTCCTGTGGAGTTCGGGGTCCCAAAAGAGGGGTGACCTCACACCTACTACACTCGGGAGAACGTCACAGACCGGAGACTTAGGAAACTATGAACAGACCCTCGGCTCTAGCGCGGAGGTCCCACCACACACCCGGAAGGTCACCAGAACTCTTCCCCTCCCTTACCAAAGGGCTAGGCAGGGCGCCTTGGAGAGCTCTCTCTACTCTACCAAGAAGAAGGTAAGGGAGGAGGAAGCCAAAAAGTCCCTCTCCAAAGGCACCCAAGGGGGTCTATTTATAGTTTTCCCAAGTCCTGGGGGTAAAATGACCAAAATGCCCTTGGGACAAATAGACTTTGGGCCAATAGGAAACACCCACACCGGGGGGCAGAGAGGTAAAAACGCCCCCAGGGGCACAGCGATAAAAGCACGCCGCCAATCCCCCGCCCCAAACACCCGAGGAGATTCCAGGCCGCCGGGCAGGCCTCTTGGGCGAGACCAGGCCGCCGGCCATCTCGCCGCGAGCAGGCCGCCCGGGCGAGAACCAGGACGCGGCGGTCTCGCCCGCGAGCAGGCCTCCCGCGCGAGACCGGCCCCCGGCCGTCTCGCCCGCGAGCAAGCTCCTCGCGCGAGACCGGCCCCCGGCCGTCTCGCCCGCGAGCAGGATGCCCGGGCGAGAACCAGGTCGCGGCGGTCTCGCCCGCGTGCAGGCCTCCCGCGCGAGACCGGCCCCCGGCCGTCTCGCCCGTGAGCAGGCTCCTCGCGCGAGACCGGCCCCCGGCCGTCTCGCCCGCGAGCAGGCCGCCCGGGCGAGAACCAGGCCGCAGCGGTCTCGCCCGCCTGCAGACTTCCCGCGCGAGACCGGTCCCCGACCGTCACGCCCGCCCCTACCTCGAACTCAACAGGTCGGGGCTGGTGCTAGCCAACTTGCCGCACCCGCACCCCAACAAAGGAGCCATTGGGGGAGGCCAATTTTTCCTCCCCCTACTAGTATATTTCCAAGTTATAGCCAAAATTGGCCACCGAGAGTGCAAAATCTCCAAAAAGCTTAAAAACACGCTTGCCTTGTTTGGGGCCCACTCTTCGCGAATACGGGGTTGTACACCGTGGATTGGTCGAGCGCACAAACAGTCGTAAAAAGGGAAATAGGCAAGACAATTCTTTTATGTGGAAAAACCCGAAAAGGGGTAAAAAATCACGTTGTCGGGAGTGTGCCGACCAAACTTCCACTAGTTCTGGTGTTGTTACATGTTTTTTTTTGAGAATGCGAGAGCGACATGCCACTACTTGTTGCACTTATTGTCTGTGATTGAGGGGGAACTGGGCTTAGCGGGTGATATGCCTCCACTCACGAAGCTAATTCTTTTGTTTGCTACAGTAAGGAGTACTGCGCTCTGATAATGGAGACTTCTTATGCTGCTTGGGGGCCTGAGCGGCGCATTCTACACGCCTTAGTTTATGTGTCTTGTCTCCTGTTTTGTTTAGAGAAGTCTGGAGGGGTTGACTTGTTGTAGACTAGAGGCTTGCTGTCGACCGAAGGGAGCAATGTGCACGGAGCGCGCTGGTGTACACTTGAGAGGCACTTTATGTTATTTGTAGAAGGTCTTGTGGGTTGCCGACGTCATTTTGGATGCTCGCTTGGGAGTGAAGCAAGTGTGGGCGCACTTAGAGCGAAGCAGGCGAATACACATTAGGAGCGGAGCGCGCGAGTGGGCACTTGGGAGTAGCACGCGCGGGGGGGGGCACGTGGGGGCGCGCTGGAAGCAGGGTGCGTGGAGGCATGCTTAGACATGTCTTTGTCAATTTCTTCGTAAAGAAAAACATTCTTCACATCAAGCTGCCACATCCTCCATCTCTTGCTAGCAGCCAAGGCGATCACCACTCTAACTGAAGTCATCTTTGCAACCGGACTAAACGTCTCATCATAGTCTTCTCCATACTGCTGTGAGAATCCTCGAGCGACCAGGCGAGCTTTGTATCTATCAATGCTCTCATCAGCCTTCTTCTTCAACTTAAACACCCACTTGCAAGTCACTGGAGTAAAGCCATCAACTTTGGGCACAAGATCCCAGGTTTCATTCTTCTTGAGAGCAGCAATCTCTTCCTTCATGGCATCTTCCCACTCCTCTACTCCAGTGGCCTCATTGAAGTTTGCAGGCTCTCGCTCATCCAGAGGACCTGCAAAGAAGCGGGAGACAAAGCTCACTGCATTCCCATCACAGTAACGAGCCGGTGGCTTAATAACCCTCTTCGATCTCCGAAGGGTCTGCTCCTTGCTTACTACCTTCGTTGCTTCTTCAGGCTCAACTCCTACTTGGGGCAAGCTTTGAGCAATGATCCCCCTGCTTCTTGAGCAAGAAGGCTCAGCCTCAGAGTTTGAAGCAACATGGAGCTGCTGGTGAAACAACAGGCTCCTCTTCCGGGCCTTCAGCAGCCACCATCGGTTCTTCATCAACCTTGCTTCCGGTTAGCTCAACCGAGCCACCTCCATACGACGTCAGCTCGTCAAAGACAACGTCTCTTGACACAACGAACTTCTTCGTCGCAGGATCCATGCATTTCCATCCCTTCTTCCGCTCATCGTAGCCAACAAAGACAAGCTTCCTTGCCTTTGCATCCAGCTTAGTCCGTGAAGCATCTAGGACATGCACATAGCAAGTTGAACTGAACACCCGAAGGTGTCCCACACTAGGCTTCTCCTTCAGCAACAACTCAATAGGAGTCTTCGTGTTGATCGGGCTGAGCGGCATCCGGTTGATCACATAAGAAGCACAAGACATCCCCTCCGCCCAAAAGGACCTTGGAATGTCTTTCGCATGAAGCCAGCATTTGCAAGTCTCCGTCAGATGACGGATCTTCCACTCCGCTACTCCATTTTGTTGTGGAGTGTGAGCACAAGTGAGCTCTCGTTGGATCCCGTGCTTCCTGCAAAAGTTAGAAAACTCGGAGGAGATAAACTCACCATCGTTGTCTGTTCTAAGCTTCTTGATCCGCAAGCCAAGCCGGCCCTCCACCAACTCCTTGAACTCCACAAACAAACGGAAGGCTTCTGACTTCTCCTTCGAGAAGTAAACCCAAGTATATCTTGAGTAGTCATCAACCAGGACAAGCATGTATCTACTTCCACCAAGGTTGGCAGTGACAGTTGGTCCCATCAAGTCGCCATGAATGCACTCCAATGGTTGCTTGCTCCTTGTTTGTGATTTATCAAATGGAAGGCGATGTGCCTTACCGTATTGACACCCCGCGCAAACATGCCCGTCACCAAAGGAGGACAACTTAGGCAAGCCTCTCACCAAACTTCTACTAGCCATAGCCTTCAGCTTGTCCATACCTACATGCCCCAGCCTCTCATGCCAGATAGCAGCGCTATCGTTGACTCTCATACGATCAACATAAGGATTATTTGCAAGAACAAACAAGTTCTTAACTCTCCTTCCTACATGAGCAACATCAGCCTTAACCGCTGATACGTTGCGAAGGAACCTCACGTCTGTTGGCCCAAACAGAACGTGATAACCAGCATCTACTGCATTGGTCACAGGGAAGAGGTTCTTCTTCATGCCTGGTACGTGATACACACTCCTTAATGTGAGTGGCCCCTGATCACTACCCAAAGACACAACCCCTTTTTCTCTACTGCATAAACAGTGTTATCAGCAGTTATGATAGCTTCGTTACCTGAGTATGCTTGCAAGGAAGATAACTTCGACTTGTCTCCGGTGAGGTGATGACCACACCCGGAGTCCACGATCCATTCGCCGTTGAAGTCCTCAGCAGACAAGGAACGGACACAAGTGCCCGTCATGAAGGCTCCACCCCATTCTGCTTCCTCACTCTTAGAGCAAGCTTCCTCCTTGCCTGCAGCATGCCCAGGCTGCAGCTTGACCTTGCAGTCCCGCTTGAAGTGCCCTCGCTGATGACACCTGTAGCACTTCAAGTTCTTCTTCCAGTCCTTCTTCGAAGCAGCGCTCCTCTCTGGCTGATAAGAAGTTGAAGGCTCATTCTCAGCAGCGACCTGCTTCTTCTTCTTCCCTTCTCATCTCTTCTTCTTCTTGCTTGTGAACATCGCTTCACTACCACCTTCAGAGACAGTCACTCCTGCCATCTGTCTTGCCAAACTTTCCTGCGAAGCAAGCAGGTTCTCAAGCTCCAGCAAGGATGGTTGAGTTGCCCACCCTTGAACAGATGTTACAAAGGCAACATATTCCTTCCGCAAGCCGCGGATAATGTGCCTTTTCAACTTAGCCTCCGAGATAGGCTCATCAGGGTCAAGATGTAAATGAAAGAGGACCTGAGGTCCTATTTATAGATTTTAGGAGGACCGACCTAGTAATTTTCTTTGGTAACTACCAGATGGATGAATAAGAACGTCCAAAATGAGGTGCGCAGATCACCAATTTAATAAATATTACAATTTTGCCCTCGAGCGGTTCGGGCTGAACGGGAGCCCCAACGATCCGGCCGACGAGGGGATGGGCAGCCCGACGAGGTTGGGGATCGACCGAGGTGTAACGACCCTAGACGATCCAACGTGACAATGTCACGGCTCCGCTCTAGGCGACGCTACTGGGCTGCAGCCCAAGCACCGCGAACCCTCTCCAGCACTCTGGCGGGTTGTTGGTGGCCACAACCTCCTTTTGATGAGGAAAACTCGATAGTCAAGCGCGCACCACGGGGACTTCCCAGGAGGTCACCCATTCCAGTACTACTCCAGCCCGAGCACGCTTAACTATGTAGTTTTCTAACATCGCATAACCACTTGAGCTACAGCTCAATTGGTGGAGAAGTGGGAAAACTCCATAGTTAAGTGTGCTCGGGCTGGAGTAGTACTGGGATGGGTGACCTCCTGGGAAGTCCCCGTGTTGTCCGCTTAACTGGAGAGTTTCGCTCATCAAAGGGAGCCTATGGCCACCAACAACCCGCCGGTGGGCTGGAGAGGGGTTGGGGTGCTTGGGTTGCAGCCCGGACGATTCCAGCTGGGTCCCGCTGGGTCTCCCTCGGTGGACGTGGTCCCGAGTGGAGCCGGGTCTGGGTCGTCACACGAGGTCGGCGAGGAGGCTGCCCAGCTCGCCGCCTTGCGGGACGACGACAAGAGGGCGGGCGACCAAGGGGATGCCCGTCCCGGGTGGCAAGGAGGCTGCTCAGTTTGGGCGGCCAGAGAGCCTCTCAATCTGGGCGGCCTCAACCCCTTTGCGGGGTGACGATGAAGTGGCGGGCGGCAAAGGGGCCGCCCGTCCCAGGCGGCTAGGATGCCGCCCAATTTAGGCGGCTCCGCCCCCTTTGAGAGGTAATGACAAGGGGGTGGCCGACCAAGTGGGCGCCCGTCCCAGGCGGCAAGGAGGCCGCCTCGTTTGGGCGGCCTCGCCCCCTTTGCGAGGCGATGACCAGGGGGCGTGCGGCCAAGTGGCCGCCCATCCCAGGCGGCAAGGAGGCCGCCCAGTTTGGGCAGCCAAAGGAGGGAGGGCCGTCTTGTTTGGGCTGTCGGAGGGCCGGGCGGCTGAGCTGGGGTGCTTTCGCCTTCGTTGACCACCACTACTGTACAATTACCTATTAGTGTGTGGTTTCTCCGACACTCACATCCTCGCATGGGGATGCCTTTAGCACTCAAATGGGACCCTTTCAATAAATCAACTATTTATAAATCTTAAATGTGCTGTAATTAATCATAGATCTAGCCAAATAAAGCTAAAGAGAGAACTCAAATAGCACTAGTTTATCCGAAGCAGGACTCTAAAGAGTAATAATAATTGTTAGGAAACAACAACAACAACAAAAAAAAAATAATAACAACATAAGTGCCACTAATTTAGAGGAACTTATCTTTACAATGGCCACATAAGTGCCACTAATTTAGAGGAACTTATCTTTACAATGGCCACATAAGTGCCACTAATTTAGAGGAACTTATCTTTACAATGGCCGGAATCTTTGGATGCAAGTTGAGTGCTTATTTGAAAATCATTTTGTTATTAGCAAATCATTCAAAAAAAAAATATTAACAAACACAATTATAAACTAAATTGCATCTATTCATTCGTTCATTAATTTGATCATTTACAAAATATTGTTGGAGCTTGTTGTTTGTAATATCTACATTACAGATATCTAAGTTGCCCCCTCCATCAAATACAAGCATGCACTTCTCTTCTCCGGACATTTAAGGCTCAATTCGATACTCTCTCTTGGGTATTCATCTGAGAACTATTGAGCATGGTTAATGCAGATGACATAATTAGAAGGAAAAATTAGCCTTTGATGTTCTGCGCTGGAAGAATGATCTGCCTCTAATCGCCGACGTTAAGGAAATCCTAGGCGGCGGCGACGTGTGAAGAGAACGGCGGCTGCGGGTTGGAGGATTCATGACGAAAAAGAAAGGCAAGCCTCCTCCAGCAACGGCAACGACCTAATCGTCGGAGGAGTGGCAGAATCGCAAGCGGCGAACGGCGTTGAAGAGGAATCGCAGGTTGAGACGCCATCGAAGAGGAATCACGGGCTACAGGATGGAGAATCGAGAGCATCGGGAGAATCGGGACCGGATATTAAGGGTTTGTGTTGTGGTCTAACTCGACGTCCCGGTCCGACCGAAATAACCCGAACCGCCTTAGGTATAGGAACGGTCGAGCACGCATACAGTCAATGAAGTATATCGATCGTACACATGAAGTTTTAACGTGAAAAAACCACTTAACCGGGTAAAAAACCACTTGATCGGATCTGTGCCGGTCAAAGTCCACTATTTTCTGGCTGTTAAATTTTGTTCGTTGAATCGAGGGTGACAGTTCACCTCTCGTTACAATTTTGAGGTGAGAGAACACTTAGCACATGATGGACGACAGGCCATCGCGCCTGGCGTTTGTTACAAATTGCACTTTGCAACGATGAGCTTCACTAAGTGTCCCGCTGGCTTTGAACGTGGGAGCTGAGCACTTGAATTTGCGGTTACGGAGGTCTCTTGGAAATCGAGAGATTGTGCTTCGTCAGGTGCCTTGAATGTGGCTCGTACGTGTCTATGGCGCGGCTTGAGTGCGGCTCGGATGCTGCTCGTAGGAGAAATTTGGCAGAGCTCCGACCTGTGAAGAAGAATGCTTGGAAGAAAAAGATGAGAAATGATGAGGCATAAGACTCCTTTTATAGCCTCCAGAAGGTAGTTATGGTTATTACGCGGCTATCCGCACACCATAATCACTGTTATAAATATCAAAAATAGTTTATGGGCGCATATTAAGATAATTAATTATGCTATCTGTACACTAATTAAATTAATAATAAAACTCACTCACTAGCCCGACGGTTAGTGAGTGGTTACACGCGAATCGGACGACGGGGAATGACCAGAAATGATCGGACGGCGGGGACGGGCTCCCAAGGGCGGCAAACGATCTTGCCGCCAAACTTGCCGGTGAGGAGGGAGACCGCCGGCGACGGCCGAGGAGAGGCGGCTGGCTCGGCCGCTCCCTCGGCCGCGCGCTGGCGGCCGAGGACGTGCGGCCGCCCCGACTGTCTGCTCGGCCACGTGCCGACGGCCGAGGGAGGGGGCGGTCGGCGACGGTGATGACGCCGCCACTCGACGCCGGCGAGGCGATGCCCGCAGTGGTTCTGACGTCATGCGTGATGAGATCGTCGTGTAGGAAGATCGGGCGCGGTGATCGCGCGTGCGGTCAAACCCATGATCCCATTATTTTGAGATGATCAAGAGGAGTGTCGTTATGTGCACTCCTATCTTTTTTAAGAGTGATCTCATCCCATCAGTTTGCTAACATAAAATTTTGATGAATTAATCAGGGAGAAGTCATAAACAGGGGTTTTTAATTAAGAGCACCTATTGATAAATAGAGGTTTTCCGTCAGCCCGCCGGCCGCCGGCGAAGGGTTTCCCGCCCAGACGGAGTGGTATAAAGGAAATAAACCGCATCTCGGAAACGGGTGAGGGCTGGGGAAGAATCGAGAATATACCATGACGGTTGCAAAACATATTCTTCCCAAAATGCCCTCATACCGCCCAAATTTCCACGCCTTTCTCCTGCTGTTCCCCCTCCTTTTCATGTCGATCGCCGCCTCCTCCGCCGGCGGAAGCTGCGACGGCGGCCCGGCGGAACACTCCACTCCTCTAGTCTCCTTCCTCCAGCGCATCCAGACCGCCGCTCTAAAAACCCTTGGCCCCAAATCCTTCGACCCCAAGTTCTACGTCGATCTCCCTCTCACGCGTGACCTCGAGATCACCGAGGCCGCGTTCGCGGATCTCCCTAGAGTTCACGGCGTCATCCCGAAGCACCACTTGGAGAGGTTCATCGATTCCTATTTCGGCGATGTCGGCGGCGATTTGGTGTACGTGGAACCCAAGGAATTCGTGCCGGAGCCGGAGGGTTTCTTGCCGGAGGTCAAGAACTCTAAGGTTAGGGTTTGGGCTCTGGAGATACACACTCTTTGGAAGAATCTGAGCCGGAGGGTTTCCGAAGACGTGAAGAACCGGCCGGAGCGGCATACTCTGCTTCCACTGCCGGAGCCTATGATCATTCCTGGGTCGAGATTCCGAGAGATTTATTACTGGGATTCGTACTGGATCATAAGGTTTGATTCTCCACTTTTTTTTGCTGCATTAAAACTAATATTTGCATAAATTGCTTCATTTGAGAATTTTCATTAATCATAATAGTTAGGTGTGATTGGAATTATGCTGAGAGTTGGGCTCTAAGATCGACGATCCTTC
The DNA here is from genome assembly GCA_039583875.1 of Platanthera guangdongensis. Taxonomy (NCBI): domain Eukaryota; kingdom Viridiplantae; phylum Streptophyta; class Magnoliopsida; order Asparagales; family Orchidaceae; genus Platanthera; species Platanthera guangdongensis. The sequence goes on along the minus strand of CM077153.1, from coordinate 8,771,596 downwards.
AAAAAAATCAGCTAAATTTTGTTTATGATTGAACCCTAATGATCCTAACCACATGCCCGACACTCGAATTGAGATCACCTCATGCAAATGAATACTATCCATTTCACGGTCTAGATTGATTCTTCGGCTCTGTTTAGGAGGACTTATTTTCACCGGTCGGATCTTAATTAAGGTCCGGTTCATGCGGTCGTAACCGCTTGACCGGTGAAAATAAGTACCTCAAACGGAGCCATACTTTGTTCGATGAGTTAGCTGATCTCATTCTTTTTTATTTTTCATAAAGGTAAAATATTCTACACCCTTAGTTAAACAAGATTCAATCTGAATCCTGCAAGGGATTCCTCCTTTTGGTCTCACATAGACAAAATCATCATCCTCGGTGGCCTTGGGCTCGAAGATTGATATCTGAAATTGTTAATGACGTGTTCATTCCTAGAATGAACCACTTTCGATCATTCTCGACTTTGCTTCTGACTAGTCCGTATTTCAATTTTGTTGTTGTCAACTACGAAATGAGCTTGCCGAGCTCGATCCAACTTCTTTTTATTTTTGATCTCGATTTGAAGTTGGATCTGTACAAACCCTACTTGAGCCATCTAACTGAATCAACATAGTTTCAAACGATTAGAGGTAGTTCAAAGCAAATTAAACCCTTTTTGCGAATGATAAGACTTCTAATGTCTCTTTCGATGCAATGCAGGGGATTGCTGGTGAGCAAAATGTACGACGCAGCAAAAGAAATTGTGAACAACCTCACATGGTTAGTAGACACTTATGGTCATGTGCTCAATGGTGCGAGGGCGTACTATGTTAATCGAAGGTGGTGTTCTAACGCTCGATCTTTTATATTTTAAATTAACATCGACCTCGTCACAGCTGTTTGGTTACTTTATTTATTGTTATATGATTTTAAACTTATTGTCTAAAAATAATTGTTAATTAGAAATAATAAATAATAATTAATTAAAAAATATTTTCAAAACATGAGGAGGCTATGCATTATCGAAAATGTCGTTGACTTCAGATTGCGGAATGACGAGAGTGCTGATTGGCAAGAATACTCATGACATCGACAAATAATATACACGGGAGACGCCATGGCCTAGTGCTCATAGCTTATCATTTTCTTTTTTATTTATGTTGGTTTACGTCATGTGTTAATTTCCTTGTGAAAAATTAGAATGACTGTTGCTCATATGCCTGCTCAATACTCTTAGGTTTTTTTTTTGACATGGTGGTGGGAGTGGAAAAAGTTCTATTCCCACTACCACCGGTGTTTGGGAATCTCGTTTCTCAGGTTGAGAAAAATGCTTGTGTTACAAATAAGTTTGCTATCATTTGGAAAAGCGCAGAGTCATCCCACTTTCAAAGAAGATTACAACACTTTCTTGTTTTTTATGTTTTTCTTTTGTAGATCTACATGTCGCTTCTCCTCTTGCTGCTTTTCCTACTGCTACTTTTCCCCACAACTAATCTTTGACCTCTATTTTTCCTACAATCAAAGTTATCCTAGACAGAGCCTTTGTTTTTGAAATTGAACTAATTATCATTGACAATTCTTGTTGACTCTTGCTAGTTCAATTTTTCATACATAATATATATTATTTATTTAATTAATGTAATATTGATTGATTTAATTTATTATTATTAAGAACTGATATTCAAATGTTTCATTTAATTCCCGTTGATCCAAAAAGCATCTATAAATACTGATGTAATTTTTATTACATAGCTAAAAAATTGCAAGATGGAGAGAGAAGGTGACATAGGAGTGCACACAAGAGATGCAGGATTTTGCTAGGAAATGAGACTAAAATATAAAATTGATCAGTATCCTAAAAAATCCACATGGGTTGGTTTGATCTAAAGGTCTAGATTCGCTCGTCCATCTGCCTTAAAGTGGTTGAGGGCCTCTTTCTAACCTTAGTTGTTCATTTGAGAGTTTTTATGGCTAGGGTTAAGTTGAGAGAGAGGAGTAAGAAGGTGGGGATTCCACCATTGGAGGAGCACCAGAGCTTTAAACTTCGATTCTAGACCGGCAACACTGAGAGGATCCGAAGGTGGTCCTTTTCATCTGTGCATTTCAAAATTTTGATGACGAGGAAGAAATCTCACAGGGTAATGATGTTTCTCCTCCCGGTTTAGGATGTGTGCTTTGCATTCGTTATTTCCAAGATTTATTTTTATATTTTGGCGCCATATTCCTCAAATGAGAGGGGTTGAGGTAGCCTTTGTTCAATAAGAACCACCGGGTTGATTGAGTCCGCCCCCGACATGATTGCATTAAAAATCAGTTTTCGTTAACAAATTAGGCATGGTGGGTGAAGCTAAACTCGTAGTTGGTGACCCGTTTCGATGATGATTGTTTGACGATGCATATAGGGTTTTGCTAGATGTGCGAATGCGACGAAGACGCCGTTGTAATACCCAAATTCCGCTGAAATAGCACATGATGTGTTTAGGACGAGAAACGCGTGGAAAATCTTTAGTGTTGATTGTGATATTCACTTGAATGCTAAGGTGTGGTTTTATCTTTATGATTGGTTGAATAGCCCTGTGATGTGGTGATTCACGTGTGGAGGGCCTTCCGGCGTGATAAGTTCCCTTATGTGAAACTGACGAGAACGACAATGCCTTGTGACAAGCTCGATGGTGAGAGTGACCATGTGCGGGTGGGATCCATGCAAGAGTTCTTAGAATTGGTTGTTGTGGAATATGTGAAACTAACGAGAATGGATATGCCTTGTGACAAGCCCGATTGTGAGAGTGACTATGTGTGGGTGGGGTCCTTGCGACAATTCTTAGAATCGGTTGTGTGGTTTTGATAAAACTGATGACAATAGCTATGCTGGTGGATGAGGCCCCGTGACAAGGATGTCCATGTATGGATGGATATTCCAGTTGGGTTTTTAGAATCGATTGATGTCCTTGAGGGGTGTGAGTATCCTGGTATTTGATGTGATGTGATTGTGTATTGATGATGTGCTAGTTTCATGTGCAATAGAGAACTTTAGGTGAAACCTGGGTTTCATAAGTGATGCATTGATAGACCCCCTTGAATTTATGCTCAACATATAAATATTTTTGATGCTTGTGACATATAGATTAGAGCTTTCTATACTTGTTTATATGTTGTTTTCATGTTGCATACGAAATGCTGACTTGCAGGATAATGTAGTTCCTCGGGGTCCCCTAGGTGATGCATCCTACGATGCATCATAGTATTTTATTTATGTATTTTTGTAGCGCATTTTATTTCATGTACTTTTCTCATTACACGTGCTCGTTGGATCATCGGTTTGACCGACCGATAACACCATGAATAAAACGGTCTGGTATTAGTCATAGTAGGATAGCTAAGGCAAGCCTGAAATTAATTAAAAGGTGCATAAATTTAAACATTTAAAAGTTTAGGAAAGATTTTAAACCATTATTTGGAAACATTTTAAAATTAGATACATTTGAAATATTGAGTTCTGGAAACATTACTTTGGGAAGAATTATATATTGGAACTATTGTCAAGTGTGGAGAATTTTCATCATTTGAAAAAAAGAAAGAGAAAAGGATTATTTTGGAAACTAATATTGGGGAGATATTGCCTCCTACACAGCCGGCTGTATAAAATTCCCAAGCAGAAGAAAATCCAGCAGGTCGGACAGAGCAGAGAGAACGAAAATCCCGTTTCTTTGCCCATTGCCGACAACCCGCCCTTACCTTTCACTGGTTGAGTTGCCGTGCCCCAGAAGCAACCGCCGCCTGTAAACATGGAGGAGCCCTGCACCGCACCGTCCCGCGCCGAAGCCAAGTCGCCGTATCGGCTAACCCTTGTCGCCGTCGCCTACACCGCTTGGGAGATCCTGTGCCGAGTTGTCGTCGACATCGACCACTATTCCTGACGGCCTAGAATTGATCACGCCGTCGGCTACTAGCCAACTCCGACCGTGAACCCGAGCATCCCCTTCAATTTCACTCGCCACTCATTTCGTGTGCGTGGCCGATTCGAAGCGGATCACTGTCCTGCCGTCGCTTTGGTATCGGCTAACCCTATAATCGTTCGCTCTCCTTGCATTAGTATAATTTTATGCATTTCATTTAATTAACTTGGGCTTGCTTTTGCGTTCGCATTGCTACTGCTATCGTTATTTTCATAAATTGTTGTGTGTAGTTTCGGTTTGTGGTCACATAAATTTTGTGGAGGGTTCAGATCATTAAAAAACACGTGAGAATTCTACTCGAGTGAAATTAACGAACTTTCTAACGTCCAAAGCGACGAGCTTGATTACTGCGCGAACAAATTCTGTTTTTGGCCGCCAAATTAAACCCTAACTCGAAATTACATCACTAGGACAACTGGGAGGTGGGGTGTTACATAGTTGTGGTAATCCCCGACCGCCCCTCATTGACCGCTTCTTGTGTGTTGGTTTCGGAGCAAGGATTGCAAGCTGGAGCTATCTTGCCGGCTAAAAAGTTATAAGCCTCATGAAGTGTTTCCCCTCCATCTCTATTACTTTCTTTAGCATTGTGTCAGCTTGCATGTTGAGGTGGCTTAGGGGTTTTGCTACATTACATTTGATGTGATGTGTGTTGATTTGGACTCTTGTTTTGTAAGGCCATAAGACCAGATATATAATTTTTAGATGTGGACAACGTCTGGGTGTTTGGTTAAGTGTTTCCGCTGTGTTTACTTGATGTTTTTTTGGATATTGTGTCTTATGTCACTTTATAATACTAAATCTGCGGTGACACTATGTTGTGGGTTCCCGGACGGACCTATACTATATGATTGTTGCAGGGGAGGTGTTACATTCTAAACCTCCGATCGAGAAACAATCACTGTCAACCGACTCGCGGCGACGAGATGAAGTTTCCTTGAATTTTTTGTGAAGTTATGAGAACTTTCATTTTTCTGGCGTGGTTGCAGGTCATGCAACCATTCTCAACCGCTCCCACTTTGGTGAATCTGACAGGATTGCCCGTATCTGTGGGGGGGGGGGGGGGGGGGGGGGGGGGGGGGGGGGTGGGGGGGGGGGGGGGGGGGGGGGGTGGGAGGAGGATTGTTGTCTGAAGACCAATTTTGGTGATCCGAGGGGCATGAACTAAGTGTTTCAATTTGTCCTCCAATTAGTTGTGTCAACGAAATTCCTTATGCGCCCATCTTTAAATATATAATAGGGGCTTCTCATTCATTTGAAGGGGTCGGTAATTGGAGAGAATAGTACAAATTTTCACTCTTTGAGCTAGGGAACATCAAAAAACATCCAACAAGTGTTATCTTGCGTTTTGTTATGCCCACAGTACATCTGCACTGACGACGCATGACACGTGTAGAAAACTGCGAAGACCATGCCCGCGCGCATAAACTCGAAGAGCGTACTCGTGCCTATAATTCCCCAGAATGCATCCTTCCGCGCAAAAGACTCATAGCAGTGGTCTATCACCCTCATGAAAGCAAGGGCAGACCCATGTGTAGGCACACCCTTGCATGTGCGCTGAAGAGTCGTATAATCTGAATTTTCATGATTTTTGGTATTTCATTTTCCGTTGTGGCTTGAAGCTCGTATTTCTAATTTTGTTTTCAAGTCTACAATCTAGGTTCTGAAACAGATGAGACATGAAGATCTTATCTCCTATTAATTAATGTCCACCTGTATCATAGTTTGAAAACTATAGGGTGGAAGAAACCATTTGAGTTTTGTGAGGTATTGCTGGAACCTGATACTTACTGGAAAAGTTTCTTATCTTCTTTTACCAGTTTTTGAATGTTGGCTGATTTACTCTCATAGAGGTGCATTTCTTCCATCCATTGTACACTTCCATAATGTTGAAGTTGGTGACCGGGCGGTCTGACGGTTTGTCTTGGCGGGTTGAAGACCGCGCGGTCTGGCGGTTTTTCTCAGCCGGCTTGGAGGCCGGGCGCTCTGGCGGTCTCTCTTCCTCTCTGGTGGTAGCCGTGCGGTTAGCCCTGCTATCTAACCGCGCGGCTTGTGCGGTTTGTTTTGTATAGTCCGCTTAGTCCTGTAAATTTTAGTCCCACATCTCTTATTTGTATTCTCTCATCTCTCCTCCATTCTATATAAAGGAGGGCATACCATTGTAATAGATACCTTTTTTGGATAATAAAGTTTCAATTATTCAAAAGCATTTCCGCTTGTTTTCTACTTTTCGCTTCTTTTCGCTACTTTCTAACATGGTATCAGAGGACACGGTCTTTTCCTCCTGATTCTGTGCGCTCTCTGCTTCTAGCGGCTTGTTTTCCGCTATCCGCGACCTCTTTCGCGACTTGCCTTCTCTTCTGTTCGCCGCCCTGTTCGAGCGGCTTGTTTCTGTCCGCTGCCCTGTTCGCGCGGCTTGCTTCTTGTTCTCTTCTCCTGGTGCCTTTTCGCAGCGACCTGTTTCCTTGTCGCCGCGTTCCTTGCTCTTTCTTGCATCTCCGAGTCTTTGCGGCTTGTGTCTACCCGCTGCGGACTTCTTCTCCCTGTCCGCTTCTGCTTTCCCCATATCTGCTTGCCCCTATACTCGCGGTTTGCTGCTGTGATCTGCCTGACCGTGCGGGTTGTTCCTTTCTCACCCGCATCTTGGTCGCGGTCACCTGCCCTTCTCCTCTCTTCTGTTCGCTCGGCCTTTTCAGTCCGCGCGACCTCTTCCCCGCTGTGCCTTTGACCTCTTGCTAGCCGCTGCTGTTCGCGCTACTTGATTATTCCCCTCTACCCGTTCCTGCTTGCTAGTCGCGCCGGCCTCATCTTTTGCCGTGCGACCTGTTCTCCTCTGTTCGCCCGACTTTTTCACGCCGTGCGACTTCTTTCTCTCTGCTTCTTGGTAGCGGCCTTCCTAGCCGCCCGACCTGTTGCTGTTCGCCCGGCTTGGTGCTCTTTTCTCTTCTTGCGGCTTGTTCTTATCGTCGCGGCCTGCTCCTCTCTTGCCTCCATGGCTTTTCCCTCCTCAGGCCTGTCCGCCTCCGTGGTCACCTCTTCTGGTAGTGCTCATGTTGCTACTCACGACAGATGGCTCATCGATTCTGGTGCAACCAATCATATGACAGGAAATCCTCAATATTTCTCTCTTCTTGACACACATGCTCGGTTGCCCCCGGTCATTGTTGCTGATGGATCTCCCTCCCCGGTCCATGGGACGGGCATGGTTCAAGTCACTCCCTCTCTCTGCCTGGCTGATACCTTCTATGTGCCCAAGTTTCCGTGCAACTTATTATCGGTTACTTCTTTATGCAAGCAACTACGGTGTTCTGTCATATTCACCCCTAGCTCTTGTACTTTTCAGGATCCGGATTCCCAACGGACGATTGCTACCGGGACTGAGAGTGGTGGCCTCTACTTCCTCGACAACGTTTCTGCTTTCTCCGCCTTCTCCTCCTCCTCTACAGATCTTCTCCAATGGCATCTTCGTCTTGGACATGCTCCTCCCCGAATTCTCCGCCAGCTCTTCCCGCACCTCCCTCCTCATCATCCTCCACTAAACTGTGATGCATGTCAACTTGGCAAACATCACCGCTCATCCTTCCCCCCAACGCAAAGTCGAGGCTCTTCCCGTCCGTTCGACCTCGTTCACTCTGACATATGGGGACCCGCTCCTAACCTCACCATCGGTCGGGGTAGTTCCTATTTTGTCACCTTCATTGATGATTTCTCTCGCTGTACGTGGGTATATCTTCTCAAAGATCGCTCCGAGCTGTTCTCTGTTTGGACCTCCTTTTATTCTATGGTTAAGACTCAGTTTGATACGTCTATTAAACTCCTTCGTTCTGACAATGCTAAGGAGTATCTTAGCCACGACTTCTCCTCCTTTTGTCTTCACCATGGTGTTATTCGTCAAACAAGTTGTGTCTACACCTCCCAACAAAATGGGGTGGCGGAACGCAAAAACCGTCACCTCCTTGATGTTGCTCGCACTATGCTGACTCACATGCATGTTCCTCGCTCCTATTGGGGATATGCTGTCCTCCTCTCCTGCTATCTCATCAATCGCCTTCCCTCCACAGTTCTCCACGGTGCTACCCCCTTCTCCATTCTTTATCCAGACAAGGATCCCTTTCCTCTTCCTCTACACATCTTTGGGTGCACCGCTTTTGTGCACTCTCCCGCTGCCACCCGTGACAAACTCTCACCACGTGCCACCAAATGTGTCTTTCTGGGCTACTCTCCCACTCAGAAAGGATATTGCTGCTTTGACCCTGTTACCCGCAAGCAATTTGTCTCTGCGGATGTCACCTTCTTTGCCAATGCCTCTTACTTCTCTCCCGCTTCCTCTTCTGCCCCTCCTACTCCTACTTCTCATACCAACCCATCCCTTCCCTCTGCTCCCACTACTGTTCCGCCCGCTCCACCCACTCCACCGTCTTCCCCATCCTCCTCCTCTCCACCCTCTACTCCGCTTTCTCCCTCCACTCCGCTGCCATCTCTCTCTACTCCCGGGCCAGCTCTCTCCACCACGGATACGCCGGATACTGAGGCACCTGCTGACCTGGATCTCCCGATTGCTCTTCGCAAAGGGGTTCGGGCCTGTACCCAACACCCACTTGCTGCAGTTGTTTCCTATGATCGTCTTACCCCTGCTCGCCGAGCTTTTGCACTGGCTATCTCGGCCACTGCCACCCCCCGTTCCTACCAGGAGGCCCTTACTATTCCTCATTGGAAAGTTGCCATGGATGAGGAGATTGCTACTCTCACTGAACGGGGTACCTGGACCCTTGTTCCTCCTCCCTTCGGCACAGATGTTGTTGGCTGTCGCTGGGTCTTCGTGGTGAAGTTTCTACCGGATGACAGTGTGGATCGTTATAAGGCTCGCCTGGTTGCCAAGGGTTTTACCCAAACTTATGGGATTGATTACTTTGACACTTTCTCTCCCGTGGCTCGTCTCAGCACTATTCGGGTTCTTCTCTCTGTGGCTGTCAACAGGGATTGACCCATCTCGCAGCTAGATGTTAAGAATGCCTTCCTCTATGGTGATCTGCAGGAGGATGTTTACATGGAGCAACCTCCTGGGTATGTTGCTCAGGGGGAGACACGGGTATGCCGGCTAAAGAAGGCTATCTATGGCCTCAAACAGAGTCCTCGTGCCTGGTTTGACAAGTTCAGTGGCATTGTTGCGGCCATTGGTTTTACAAGAAGCTCAGCAGATCACTCCTTGTTTGTTCGGAAAACCGCCTCTGGTCTTGTTGTTCTTGCGGTTTATGTTGATGACATTCTTCTTACTGGCGATGACCAGGAAGGGATATTGATGACCAAGAAACACCTTCGTCAACATCTGGTCACAAAGGATATGGGCTCCCCGAAATACTTTCTGGGAATTGAAATCTCTAGAAAGCCCAACTCCATGGTCCTTTCACAACGGAAGTATGTTCTTGATCTTTTAAAGGAGGCAGGACTGACTGGTGCTAAACCTGCACGTTGTCCTATGGCTGTTGGAGAAGACAAAACTTGGACAGATAACTCACCTCTTCTCTCCGATCCTACGAGATACCGGCATCTGGTGGGCAAGCTCATATATCTCACGGTAACCAGACCCGACATCTCTTATGCTGTTGGCAAGGTGAGCCAGTTCATGCAAGCTCCGAGGGAGTGTCATCTACAATCTGCTCTGAGGATATTAGAGTATATTAAAGCTGCTCCAGGGAAAGGACTCTTATTTCAGAAAAATGGTCACCTTAGGGTTGAAGCGTACTCTGATTCAAGCTATGCGGATGACAAAGGGGACCGCAAATCGACTTCAGGTTTCTGCACATTTGTTGGAGGCAATCTTGTGAGTTGGAAGAGCAAGAAACAGTCTGTCGTTTCCAGGTCCAGTGCAGAGGCGGAATATCGCAGCATGGCATCGACTACATGTGAGTTGAAGTGGTTGCGGGCTCTCATGCTTGACTTAGGAGAGGTTTACAACTATCATCTTCCTATGTTCTGTGACAATAAGGCCGCGATACACATTTCCAAAAATCCGGTCTTTCATGAGAGAACAAAACACATAGAAGTCGACTGTCATTTTATTCGGGAAGAAATATTGAAGAAACAGATTTGCACTCCTTTTGTTACTTCCGACAACGAGTTGGCAGATGTCTTCACCAAGCCGGTGTCCGCTTCCTTTTTCCACATCTGCGACAAGCTGGGCATGATCGATATATATGCTCCAGCTTGAGGGGGAGTGTTGAAGTTGGTGACCGGGCGGTCTGGCGGTTTGTCTTGGCGGGTTGAAGACCGCGCGGTCTGGCGGTTTGTCTCAGCCGGCTTGGAGGCCGGGCGCTCTGGCGGTCTCTCTTCCTCTCTGGTGGTAGCCGTGCGGTTAGCCCTGCTATCTAACCGCGCGGCTTGTGCGGTTTGTTTTGTATAGTCCGCTTAGTCCTGTAAATTTTAGTCCCACATCTCTTATTTGTATTCTCTCATCTCTCCTCCATTCTATATAAAGGAGGGCATACCATTGTAATAGATACCTTTTTTGGATAATAAAGTTTCAATTATTCAAAAGCATTTCCGCTTGTTTTCTACTTTTCGCTTCTTTTCGCTACTTTCTAACACATAATTATGTGTTTGATTTCAGGGTTTGTTTCGGTTTTGGAAAATATACACCCAACTTGGTTTCACTCCTTTTGGAATTGATCTTTATGATAGGTATGTTTTAGTTTTCAATTTAATTTAAGATGTGCACTATATGATTTGATTTGTTAGTTGCCTAGCCAATTTCTTGTTTGCTTATGAATGCCAATTGCTTTTAATTAGGTTTTAATTATTGTTGTGCTTTGTGAATTGTGTTGGAGATTTTTTTTTTCAAAATCAGCACTAAAGAAAAATATTGCATAGGGGAGTGTAAGAGGCCCCAAAAAGCTTTTAAATTAGAGAACTTACCCATATATTTGAGTTTCAGGCAGTATTCAGTGTTTGTATCGTGTCTTCGATTCATCAAAGTAAGTCTCTAATAAAATTTGGAGAGAATCATACGAGGCAACTCAAGAGATTGGACATTCGATTAAATTTAAAAGGCGTGATTTGAAACATGTTGAATTGGGCCTCCGATTCTTTCTATCATAGAGCCAATACGCACTGATTTTAGGAGGGCTTATAAATAGATGCCTAATCCAAGAGCCTGAAGTAGGGCTGGAATCCATGAAATCATAACCATCACTCACACATATCCACATGGATTTGAGGTCATCTTCTTGAGGTGGAAAGGACAACTATCCGGGGGATCATTGTTGAAAAGTCCAGGATTCCATCTCAATACCCAGAGATGAAAGGAGGGGCATGAGACCTATAAACACATGTGGGTGATGCTTTATAGGCAACATGAGACTAATCTTTAGGCAGCGCCACGGCGGGGGTACTCTGAATATAAATCGATCCCACACAATAGCAGGACACACTGAAATCAGCTCAACCTACATGCTCTCGCAACAGGTCAAATTAGTGCTTTGATACCATGTTGGAAACCAACGATTTTCATCCTAAAACCCTGGGGTGAAAGGAGGGGCCTGAAACCTATAAGTATAGGCGGTGTGATACACATTACACAATGCGGGACTAATTTTATGACCCTGACAAGCCAAGGATAATAAGAATATAAATCGTTCCCACATGACACACTGGACACGCTGGTATTAGGCCACTGACAATCTTCTACAAACCTATTCATCCTCCTCTTCGCTTGAATATGAATCTTTAAAGCTCCATTATTGGAGAAAAAAGAGCTTTTCGAAGGACCACATTGTATTTTATTCAATTAAAGAAGGAAAATAAGAACGAAGAAGGTGGAGAACTAAGAAAAAGAACATAAGGTCACTGACAATCTTCTACAACCCTATTCATCCTCGTCTTCTCCGAGGGGCATGAACTAAGTGTTTCTATTTGTCCTCCAATTAGTTGTGTCAACGAAATTCCTTATGCGCCCATCTTAAAATATATAATAGGGGCTTCTCATTCATTTGAAGGGGTCGGTAATTGGAGAGAATAGTACAAATTTTCACGCTTTGAGCTATGGAACATCAAAAAACCTCCAACAAGTGCCATCTTGCTTCTTTGTTATGCCCACGGTACATCTGCACCGACAACGCATGACACGTGTAGAAAATTGCGAAGACCATGCCCGCGCGCATAAACTCAAAGAGAGTACTTGTGCCTATAATTCCCCGGAATGCGTCCTTCCGCGCAAAAGACTCGTAGCTGTGGTCTATCACCCTCATGAAAGCAAGGGCAGACCCATGTGTAGGCACACCCGTGCATGTGCGCTGAAGAGTCGTATAATCTGAATTTTCATGATTTCTGGTATTTCATTTTTCTTTGTGGCTTGAAGCTCCTGTATCTAATTTTGTTTTCAAGTCTACAATCTAGGTTCTGAAACATATGAGACATGAAGATCTTATCTCCTATTAATTAATGTCCACCCGTATCATAGTTTGAAAACTATATGGGTGGAAGAAACCATTTGAGTTTTGTGAGGTATTGCTGGAACCTGATACTTACTGGAAAAGTTTCTTATCTTCTTTTACCAGTTTTTGAATGTTGGCTGATTTACTCTCATAGAGGTGCATTTCTTCCATCCATTGTACTCTTCCATAATTATGTGTTTGATTTCAGGGTTTGTTTCGGTTTTGAAAAAAAGACACCCGACTTGGTTTCGGTCCTTTTGGAATTGATCTTATATTGGTTATGATAGGTATGTTTTAGTTTTCAATTTAATTTAAGATGTGCACTATATGATTTGATTTGTTAGTTTCCTAGCCAATTTCTTGTTTGCTTATGAATGCCAATTGCTTTTAATTAGGTTTTAATTATTGTTGTGCTTTGTGAATTGTGTTGGAGAATTTTTTTCAAAATCAGCACTAAAGAAAAATATTGCATAAGGAGTGTAGGAGGCCCCCAAAAGATTTTAAATTAGAGAACTTACCCATATATTTGAGTTTCAGGCAGCATTCAATGTTTGTATTGTGTCTTCGATTCATCAAAGTAAGTCTCTAATAAAATTTGGAGAGAATCATACTAGGCAACTCAAGAAATTGGACATTCGATTAAATTTAGAAGGCGTGATTTGAAACATGTTGAATTGGGCCTCCGATTCTTTCTATCATAGATCCAATACGCACTGATTTTAGGAGGGCTTATAAATAGATGCCTAATCCAAGAGCCTGAATTAGAGCTGGAATCCATGAAATCATAAGCATCACTCACACATATCCACAGGGATTTGGGGTCATCTTATTGAGGTGGAAAGGACAACTATCCGGGGGATCCTTGTTGAAAACTCCAAGATTCCATCTCAATACCCAAAGATGAAAGGAGGAGGGGCACGAGACCTATAACACACGTGGGTGATGCTCTATAGGCAACATGAGACTAATCTTTAGGCAGTGCCATGGCGGGGGTACTCTGAATATAAATCTATCCCACACAATAGCTGGACACACTGAAATCAGCTCAACTGACATGCTCCCGCAACAAGTCAAATTAGTGCTTTGATACCATATTGTAAACCAACGATTTTCATCCTAAAACTCTGGGGTAAAAGGAGGGGCCTGAAACGTATAAGTATAGGCGGTGTGATACACATTTCACAATGCGGGACTAATTTTATGACCCTGACACACCAAGGATAATAAGAATATAAATCGTTCCCACATGACACACTGGACACGCTGGTATTAGGTCACTGAAAGTCTTCTACAACCCTATTCATCCTCCTCTTCTCTGTAATATGAATCTTTAAAGCTCCATTATTGGAGAAAGAAGAGCTTTTCGAAGGAGCACATTGTATTTTATTCAAGTAAAGGAGGAAAATAAGAACGAAGAAGGTGGAGAACTAAGAAGAAGAACATAATGAAATCTAGAATCCCCATCCTCAACTCATACAAGTATTCTCTAATCGGCTCAATGCTCATTCCAACAGAGAATTCACCATAGGGGAGTTTCCTTATTATCATTCATTTGTCTTTGTGAGTTAACTTTGTTTTAATCTTGCATGGTGTTATAATTTGTCTTTTGCAGGATGACCATATTTCATTATCCTGGGTTGCCATATACGTTCAATGCAGTACGAATTAATTGAGGCATATAATAAGGATTTTCACTGCTAGGGAGTGTCATCTAGTGAATTCTTCCCGGTTTCAATGAGGGATGCCCAGAGTGTGATCTTTGTGTGAGTTGTACATTTGTTCAATGTGGGGCAACTTGATTACTAAATACAGACACAAATCCGACATCTAACTAGCAATAATGGAATTTTAAGTCAAATCATACTAGATATGTAGCAGTTGATGAAGCTAATCAATTAGGAAAACACATGTTGTTGTACAAGTGCAAGATAGCACACAATCAAATTACTCAAGTCAATAGGAACATACAAAGTTCTGCAACAATGATTACAAAGCAAATATAACTAGAACTGAAAATAAATACTAATTCAGCATAAAATAAATAACATCCATCTTATAACTTACACAACTATGACGTTAAGGGATAGACGGGAATCCGACAGGTCTCTGGTTACCGGGATGGATGCAATAGATGGGATAAGGCCATCTAGAGGGAACTCAGATTGCTGAATTGTTTTGATGTAGGGCAGGAAAAGTATGATCAATTTCTGGTAAAGGGATCAGTGAAGCTGTTTGGAATGGCCTCAAGCTGATTGGAGGTGGTGGGGACTCGAGGAGCCTGCCTGCAGTGTGGGAAACCCAGAGTTGGTGCTGGAGAGTGACTAACTGCATGGAAAAGTGGTGGCGTTTCCGGTGCAGACTGGATGTTGTAGTTACAACAGGGGGCTGGTAAGAGAGAGTTGAAATCAGGGCAGGGAAATGACTGGGGGTGTTTGGATGAGCAGCCCCAGGAGCCGACTGGGTGTTCTGGAGGCCTGGGAGGGCTGAGGAGCAGGGAATCGGTCAACATGGAGTAATTCCAGGCTCTGGATGAAGGGATGCTCCTCTCTGGACAAATTCCGATTGCAATCCGTGATCCTGGGGTGTTCTGTAGGTTGGGGAAGTAGAGAAGAAGGTGTCAGCTGTTTGGGAGTAATGTAGTTCAGTTGGACATGTGGGGGAAATGGTTCCAGGTGAATGAGTAGACAAATTTGTGGGGAAGTGGGGAAATGGGAGAGTGGGAGTGAATCTTGTGGTGGCCCTTGTTTTTAGGAATTGGTTATGTTGGAGTAATGAGGTAGTGATGAGTTTTTTAGGGAGTGGGGACGGTGGTTCCTAGTAAAGGCTGGCCGAAGTGGATCTCCGGAGGTGTTGGTAGTGGCCGGAGATGGTTTCTAGCGATTGTTGGAAAACCGAATGAATGGAAATCAAGTGGTGGTGGTGGCGGGGTTTTGTGGAAATGGTAGTGGCTTGAGGGAGGTGGTTGAAGGTGGTTTCCGACGATCACCAGAAAATTAAAGATAAATGGATTAAGTGGTGGTGGTGGAGTTTTGTGGAAGTGGTGTTGGATTGAGGGAGGTGTCTGGAGTTGGATTTGTTGGGGGGAAAGTGAAGGTGGCCGGTGGGTGGAATTTATCTTATATTGGTTATGATAGGTATGTTTTAGTGTTCAATTTTATTTAAGATGTGCACAATATGATTTGATTCGTTAGTTGCCTAGCCAATTTCTTGTTTGCTCATTAATGCCAACTGCTTTTAATTAGGTTTCAATTATTGTTGTGCTTTGTGAATTGTGTTGGAGAATTTTTTTTCAAAATCAACACTAAAGAAAAAATATTGCATAGGGGAGTGTAAGAGGCCCCAAAAAGATTTTAAATTAGGGAACTAACCCATATATTTGAGTTTGAGGCAACATTCTGTGTTTGTATTGTGCCTTCGATTCATCAAAGTAAGTCTCTAATAAAATTTGGAGAGAATCATACTAGGCAACTCAAGAGATTGGGCATTCGATTAAATTTAGAAGGCATGATTTGAAACATGTTGAATTGGGCTTCTGATTCTTTCTATCATAGATCCAATACGCGCTGATTTTAGGAGGGTTTATAAATAGACGCCTAATCCAAGAGCCTGAATTAGAGTTGGAATCCAAGAAACCGTAACCATCACTCACACATATCCACAGGGATTTGGGGTCATCTTCTTGAGGTCGAAAGGACAACTATCCAGGGGGTCTTTGTTGAAAACTCTTGGATTCCATCTCAATACCCGGAGGTGAAAGGAGGAGGGGCATGAGACCTATAAACACATGTGGGTGATGCTCTATAGGCAACGTGAGACTAATCTTCAGACAGCGCCACGATGGGGGTACTCTGAATATAAATCGATCCCACACAATAGCTGGACACACTGAAATCAGCTCAACCTACATGCTCCCGTAACAAGTCAAATTAGTGCTTTGATACCATGTTGGAAACCAACGAATTTCATCCCAAAGCCCTGGGGTAAAAGGAGGGGCCTGAAACATAGGTGGCATGATACACATTAGGTGGCGTGATACACATTACACAGCGCGGGACTAATTTTCTGACCCTGACACGCCAAGGATAATAAGAATATAAATCGGTCCCACATGACACACTGGACACATTGGTATCAGGTCACTGACAATCTTCTACAATCCTATTCATTCTCCTCTTCTCTTGAATATGAATCTTTAAAGCTCCATTATTGGGGAAAGAGGAGCTTTTCGAAGGGCCACATTTCATTTTATTCAAGTAAAGAAGGAAAATAAGAACGAAGAAGGTGGAGAACTAAGAAGAACATAAGGAAATCTAGAATCCCCATCCTCAACTCATACAAGTTTCTCTAATCGGCCCAATACTCATTCCAACAGAGAATTCACCATAGGGGAGTTTCCTTATTATCATTCATTTGTCTTTGTGAGTTAACTTTGTTTTAATCTTGCATGGTGTTATAATTTGTCTTTTGTAGGATGACCATATTTCATTATCCTGGGTTTCCATATACGCTCAATGTACTACGAATAAATTGAGGCATATAATAAGGATTTTCAGTGCTAGGGAGTGTCATCTAGTGAATTCTTCCTGGGTTCAATGAGGGATGCCTAGAGTGTGATCTATGTTGGAGTTGTACATTTGTTCAATGTGGGGCAACTTGATTACTAAATGCAGACACAAATCCGTCAACTAACTAGCAATAATGGAATTTTAAGTCAAATCATACTATATATGTAACAGTTGGTGAAGCTAATCAATTAGGAAAGCACATGTTATACAAGTGCAAGAGAGCACACAATCAAATTACTCAAGTCAATAGGAACATACAATGTTCTGCAACAATAATTACAAAGCAAATATAACTAGAGCTGAAAATAAATACTAATTCAGCATAAAATAAATGACATCCATCTTAGAACTTACACAACTATGACGTTAAGGGATAGACGGGCATCCGACAGGTCTCTGGTGACCGGGATGGATGCAATAGATGGGATAAGGCCATCTAGAGGGAACTCAGATTGCTGAGTTGTTTTGATGTAGGGTAGGAAAAGTATGATCAATTTATGGTAAAGGGATCAGTGAAGCTGTTTGGAGTGGCCTGAAGCTGATTGGAGATGGTGGGGACTCGAGGAGCCTGCCTGCAGTGTGGGAAACCCCGAGTTGGTGCTGGAGAGTGACTAACTGCATGGAAAAGTGGCGGCGTTTCAGGTGCAGGATGGATGTTGTCTTTACAGCAGGGGCTGGTAAGAGAGAGTTGAAACCAGGGCAGGGAAATGACTGGGGGTGTCTGGATGAGCAGCCCCAGGAGCCGACTGTGTGTTCTGGAGGCCTGGGAGGGCTGAGGAGCAGGTAACCGGTCAACAGGGAGTAATTCCAGGCTCTGGATGAAGAGCTGCGCCTCTCTGGACAAATTCCGGTTGCAATCCGTGATCCTGTGGTGTTCTGGAGGTTGGGGGAAGTAGAGAAAAAGGTGGTCGGCTGTTTGGGAGTAATGGAGTTCAGTTGGGGATGTGGGGGAAATGGTTCCAGGTGAATGAGTAGACAAATTTGTGGGGAAGTGGGGAAATGGGAGAGGGGGAGTGAATGTAGTAGTGGCCCTTGTTTTTAGGAATTGGTTATGTTAGAGTAATGGGGTAGTGGTGAGTTGTCTAGGGAGTGGGGATGGTGGTGCCTAGTCAAGGCTGGCCGAAGTGGATCTCTGGAGGTGTTGGTGGTGGCCGGAGATGTTTTCTAGCGATTGTTGGAAAGCCGAATGAATGGAAATCAAGTGGTGGCGGCGGCGGGGTTTTGTGGAAATGGTAGTGGCTTGAGAGAGGTGGTTGAAGGTGGTTTCCGACGATCGCCAAAAAATTGAAAATGAATGGAAATTAAGTGGTGGTGGTGGAGTTTTGTGGAAGTGGTGCTAGATTGAGGGAGGTAGCTGGAGTTGGATTTGTGGGGGGAAAGTGAAGGTGGCCGGTGGGTGGAGGTTGGGAGAGGGAGGGGTGGCCGGCTCTTAGGTGGTGGAGAGAGAGGAGGTAGGTAGGAGGTAGGTTGGCCCTTTGGTGGTGGAGGGAGAGAAGGGAGGATGGATCTTTGGTGGCGGGGGGATAGAATAGAGGCCTCCCAAGGAATGCGGAGGAGAGGGGTGGTCGCCTGGTTGGGGAATGCGGGGGGGGGGGGGGGGGGGGGGGTGATGGTGTTCCTCAATCTTTCAATAACCATTCTTGGAACTGTGGAACCTTATTTGTAGACTTGAGAGGGACAATGAACGGTCATTATCCCCCTTTTGTTGTAACCCTTAAAATACACATAAATAAAATGAAAATAATAAAATACAACAAACATAAAATATTTTGATTGGCGATCCGCTCATGATGAGCGATCCTGATTACCACTAGGTTTGTGGTCAACGCGAGTAAACCCTTATGGGTTGTGTGGCATGATCCCAATCACTTTGCCTCTTCAATGATGCTTCTATGGTGTATTTTACGGTTGCAGATTGTCTATATGGAGAAGGCAAGGCCAAATAGTAGTTTGTGTCTTCATTGGAACGGCGTCGAGGTTGCAGACATTTTCTCGTGGAGACGGGTTTTAAACATGAGATGACTTGGTAAAGGAAGTTGTGCACAAGCTCTACTGCTATTGAAGAGTCCGGTATATGTTGCTTTGCGAAGCATCAACCATCAGTCGGCTTTGCGAGGACCATGGAGACAAAACATGAAGTTACACAGGAGTTCGATCTAAAGGCTCCACCATGAGCATGGCTACAGGAGTTGATCGACGATTGCGTGGGCATGGATCAAAAGTCTTTGATATCAATTTGTCACGAACCTTTCCACATCATCCAAGGTGAGAGCTCAAAGGGCCTTCAAACTCTAACTATGCTTAGGAGAAACTACTGAAAAGAGGATGAGAATATTTTCGTACTTTTTTCATCCTATCCTTATGGAGCATATAAATACAACTCAAGTAATATTTGCACTTAAGTTCACACAACCGGACATACTGCAAACATGCCCGTTATAAATTATAAATTGTATTTGTTGGTATTTGTGTAATTTTGTGGTTTTTATTTTGTGCTTCCCGCTCTTATATATATCTTGCAATCTCTTTCCCTAAGAATTAATTGGAATAATACGATTCTCCTCGTGGTATCAGAGCCCTAGGGCGTCTGCCGATCCGGCCCCCGCTCTTGCGATCCCGCTTCCGCCGTTCCCGACTCGATCCCGCCTCGCCGATCCTGACTCGTCCCGCCTCTCCAGTGACCCGCCCCGCCGATCCCGCCTCGCCAACGACTCGTCGTTCCTGCGCTTCTCTGGCACCCCTCCAGCAGTTCTTCTTCTACAACAGTTTTTCACTTCTCCAACAGTTCTTCTCCAGCGGGCTTTGCCTCCGACAGCAGTCCTCCTCTTCTCTGGAGGCTTCTCCTTCCAGCCGGGAGCTTCTCTCCATTTTTTGTTGTCACTCCTTGCTTGGCACCGGATATGCTGACCTAGTTTGAAGGCATTTCTGCTGTCAGTCTCTTCTGGATGCTCCTATATGGGCTTCGTTGGCCTTCTCTTTCAATGAACACTTTCTAGGTTCTCGTTTGGCGGTGTGGTGTCCTTCCCTTGGCTCCTTGATTTCTATTCTTGGTTTATCATGCCAGGGAATGATGATTCTCCCACATTCTCTTTTATGGACGGGGTGTCCTCTGCTATGTGATTAGTTGCTATGTGATTAATGTGGGAAGTCTCGTCGTACCCGGGACACGTGCTTCCGTCTTCATGGTTTTCCTACACTACGGGGTGGTTCTGCACCACGCGGAGGTCGCGGTTATGGTCGCTCCCAAGGACGCTCTACTCAGTCTCGGTCTGCTCATCTTTTGGATGTCTCGGCAGAGCCCTTACCTGTTGGTGTTTCCAAGGTGATCTGGAAGTAGTTAAGCAGTTAGTTTCACTGTCAACACGATTTAAACTTATAGGGTCGCACATAAGAGTGCTTGAAGAAATTGGAGGAAGGATTGTGTTGGCCTCATTCATATGAGATATGATTAAGGGACCAAATCTATGACATAAAGTATACTGACAGGTTGTGTCGAGTGTGTATCGACGCACGTCGATTGCGTATCGACGCACGTCGATTGCGTATCGACGCACGTCGATTGCGTATCGACGCACGTCGACTTCCTATCGACGCAGCCTAGCTTGATGTGTTTGTGGGTCTCTTGTCGACGCTACATCGAGTAGATATTGATGTTACATCGACTTCTATTTGACGCAAGTGCATCAACCGCCTGTTGACGCAAGTTGTGTCGAGTGTCGTCGACTGCTTATCGACGTTGCATCGAGTTCTTATCTACGCACGTCGACTGCAAGTCGGCGCATATCGACACAAGTCGAGTTTTGGCGGAATCCTTAGAGAGATTTTTGTTTGTTTGTCATCCCTAAATATAAATAGACTTGTAAAAGAGTTTTCCTGCGTGTGTAACTGAAGTGCGTGCTTTTGAAGTCGTTTCTTGCCCTAAATCCCGTCGTGACCTCTTCTTGTCTCCGCCTCTCCTGGAAACGAATATAGCTATTCGTGGAGACATAGAGAGCGGTCCTTCACCAACCCAGTTCTTGTGGGACAAGATATTGGGGTTCTCCACCGCCCATGTGGATACCTGTAGAACCGATGATCTATTTCTGCGTGGACTCAGACGAGCTTTCTGCAGCATCTTGGTTGAATATTATCTCAATCCCTCTTAGGTATATTGTTATCTATTGTTGTGGTTTATTTCTCAATTCCTGGAGATCGTAAGATCCTTTACTCTTTTGATTTGTTATTGTTTGTTTATTCCACTACGTACATGTGATGTGTTGTTCCACTCCTGTATAGAAAACCCAACATTACCTTCATCCGACGCCCTTACTCCTGTGGCTCTATCCACTGATGAAATTCATGCATTTCGTCTATTGATGCAGGGCCAGTCTGTTGAGCCCCCTGCTTCTTCCTCTTATGCATACTTTGGATCCTCTAATGCTCATGTTGGGTCTTCTCATGCGTCTGATCACTGGATTATTGATTCTGAATCCACAAACTATATGACCGGCTCTACCACAAGTTTTGTTTCTTACCTTCCCTTGTCTGGTAGAGACAAAGTCACCATTGCTGATGGATCCTTCTCTCTGATTGTTGGGAAAGGATCCATCTCCTGCTCCTCTCTCACCCTCTCTTCTGTGCTTCATGTACCAAAGTTTCCCTGCAATCTTCTCTCCATTAGTCATTTAACCAATTCTATGAACTGTTCTGTGACATTTTCCCTTCCTATTGTGTTTTTCAGGATTTGAAGACGGGAATGGTGATCGGCTCTGGTAAACTGCTGGATGGGCTCTACGTGCTTGACTCCTACCACCCTCCTCCTCCTGCGGCTCTTCATGCTACTCAGTCGGCTACTTTGGAGTCCTGACATTGTCGCCTTGGACATCCTTCTATCTTATCTATGAAACATTTATTTCCTACTTTGCCACCTGTATTAGTTGATAATTTTCGTTGTGATGCTTGTGAACTTAGAAAACACCATCGTGTGTCTTTTAATCATGTTTTCTCTCCTAGTTATGCACCATTTACTATTATACATAGTGATGTTTGAGGGTCATGCCCCGTTGCTTCTATTTCTGAGTATTTCTGGTTTGTTACTTTCATCAACCGTTTTTCCTGGATTACCTGGGTATACTTAATGAAAGCTAAAAGGGAAACCTTCTATTTATTCCAACGATTTCACAACATGATCTCTACGCAGTTTGACATCACTATCAAAATTCTTCGTACTGACAATGATCGTGAGTACATTGACTCCGCTTTCGAACACTATCTTTCTACTCACGACATTGCCCACCAGATTTCTTGTGTTTACTCACCGGCCCAAAATGGGGTGGCCGAACGCAAGAATCGTCATCTCTTGGAGGTTGCTCGGTGCCTTCTTCACATGCATTTGGGGGGACACTGCCCTCACAGCTGCCTACCTTATTAACTGTATGCCCTCACGTGTTATAGGGTATAAAACTCCCCATACCACTCTTAGTGTCCCTCCTACAAACTTACCACCTTGTGTGTTTGGGTGTGTGTGCTTTGTCCATATCCATCAGAAAACCCAACTTGATACTCATGCTCACAAGTGTATCTTCATCGGCTATTCCCCAACTCAAAAGGGTTATAAATGTTTTGACCCTATCCACTGGAGAGTGTTTGTTTCCATGGATGTCACATTTCGTGAATCTGAGAGCTACTATAGGTCCTCACTTCAGGGGGGAACTCTCGTCTGATGGAAGTGAGTTCCTTCAAGCCCGGTGATTCTCTCTCTTCTACTTTGTTGCTCGTTCCTCCTTTGGATCAATTCCACTCAACATCCTCTCTTGTTGCCCCTGTGCCAACTCCTGCTTCTCCTATGCCACGATCTTAGGTCCCTCCTTTGCAGGTGTATTCTCGTCATTCTAAGGGAACAAACACACGAGCCCCTTACAGAATTCTGGAGCCGATATCTGACCCGTTGTCTGGGTCCAATACTATAAGGGAAGGTACCTCCACACAACATCTTTTATCTTAATTTGTCTCTTATTCCTCTCTAACAACTTCTCATAGGGTCTTTCACTCTTCCTTATCTGCGGTTTCCATTCCTACTTCTTTGCAGGAAGCCCTCTCTAACGACAAATGTAAGACATCTATGCTTGAAGAAATGCATGCTCTAGACAAAAACCACACTTGGGACCTGGTACATCTGCCTAAAAGGGAAGACTATTATTGGAAGTAAATGAGTGTTTTCCGTCAAACAGAACACTCTGGGTGTTGTGGAGAGATACAAGAGAAGGTTAGTTGCAAAAGGGTACACGCAGACTGCAGAGATTGATTATCAAAAGACCTTTGCTCTGGTTGCAAAAATTAATTCCATAAGGGTTCTCCTATCTTGTGTTGTCTGTAAGGGATGGAATCTTAGTCAACTAGATGTCAAAAATCCGTTCCTCCATGGGGATTTGGAAGAGGAAGTATACATAGCTCTTCCTCCTGGTCTTTCACCTAAAGGATCGGAAGGGAAGGTGTGCAAGTTGAAAAAGGCTTTGTAAGGACTGAAACAATCTCCTAGAGTATGATTTAGGAGATTCCACAAGATCATGACTTGCTTCAGATACTCCAGAGCAATGCAGACCATACTCTCTTCATCAAACACAGGGATGGAAAGTTGACAGATCTAATAGTTTATGTAGATGACATCATCATAACAGACGATGATTAAGATGAGATTCATACTCTAAAAAAAGGTTGACAAGGGAATTTGAAGTGAAAGACTTAGAAAGTCTTAAGTACTTATTGGGCATTGAGGTTGCAAGGTCTAAACATGGTATCTTTATATCGCAGAGGAAATACATTCTTGATCTTCTTAAAGTTTCAGGAATCAGGAATGAGTGGGTGTAGACCTGCTAACACCCCAGTTGAAGCTAACCATCGACTTTGAAGAGATGATGGTGAAACTATTGGAGACATTCCCAGCTTCCAGAGACTTGTGGGAAAATTGGTCTGCTTGTCCCATACTCGCCCTGACATCTCCTATGCGGTTGGGGTAGTCAGCCAATATATGCATTCTCCGAAAACTCGTCATCTGGATGTTGCTCATCATATCCTTAGATACCTCAAATCCTCGCCAGGGAAGGACATGTTGAAAGGGGGCCCGACCCATCTTGGGTAACCCGGGATGACAACCCACAGCCCGACTACAGTCGGTGCACTCCAACCAACTCTCCGGGAAGGCTCCGGATTATACGGGAATATGCAGCTCAGTTGGGTATCAGGACTCACAGTAGTTACCTGATAAAGGAGGTCCCGGGATCAAGCCCTGGCCTCAACAATCTACCGTGGAATATTCCCGTATAATCCGGAGCCTTCCCAGAGAGTTGGTTGGAGTGCACCGACTGCAGTCGGGCTGTGAGTTGTCATCCCGAGTTACCCAAGATGGGCCGGGCCCCCCTTTCAACCAGGCTATGATACCAGATAGAAATAAAGAGGAGAAAAACTTGAGTGATTTATTCTTCCACATAATGGCCTTTAAATAGGATTACAACATGACTCAAAGATACCAATAGCCGGTGTGGGACTAAACACAAATACACCTGAATACTCTAATAACCCGACATTGACCCGATAATTCCAACAGGACATTCTATTCTCACCAAGTGATAATATGGCTATTGAAGTTTACACAAATGCAGACTGGGCTGGATCGGTTGATGATCGTCGGTCCACCTCAGGTCACTGCACGATGGTGGGTGGAAATTTGGTTACATGGAAAAACAAAAAACATGTTGTCGTCAGATCCAGTGCAGAGGCTGAGTTTTGGGCTATGACTCAAGGGATATGTGAAGGGATATGGACCCAAACCATCATGGAAGACCTTGGTCTTAAAGGAAAGGAGCCTATCAGACTGTATTGTAATAACAAGACGACCATCAATATTGCTCATAATCCAGTGTAACATGATCGTACTAAACACATTGAGATCGACAAACACTTCATCAAAGAAAACATTGCAAGAGGAGTTGTGGTTACTCCCTTTGTTCCATCCGAACAACCGTTGGCCGACATTTTCACTAAGAGTTTGTGCACTGGTGTCTGTGGAAAGATTATTGACAAGTTGGGCATGGTTGACATCACATGACCAACTTGAGCGGGGTGTTGGTATTTGTGTAATTTTGTGATTTTTATTTTGTGCTTTCCCTCTCTTATTTATATCTTGTAATCTCTTTCCCTAAGAATTAATTGGAATAATACGAGTATTAAATAGAAATACTAATTAACTACCTAAATTAAAAACTCCTAAACAAGACTCATAATAGAGACATGTACAACCCCGTGTCTGGCGAGTGAGGTCGCCAAGGATCATACCGGGCAGTTCAGGTCTTCCAAGCAACAGACAAGCCCAGCAAAGGACTGAAGATTGTGGGCGAGCTCGGCAAGGAGATGTCGAACCCGAGCTCGGCATTCGTCGACCGCGAGCTCAGTATTCGCCGAGCTAAGCCAGGATCGTTGAGCTCAGGTCAACTGATGGCGACCAATGGATGGGCGAGCTCGCCATCCCAGCTCGCGCCCTCGCAGAGGAGCTCGACAACAGCAGGCGAGCAGGATCTGCCGAGGTGGCCAGGCTCCCCAGCTCGCCCAGATATACGAGGTACTTTTTACTGTTTTGCCCCCGTTGGTCTGCCCATAGCCCTTCAAAACAGCGGAGTTTGGCTGTTGGCAGACCCGACCAAGGGTT
Organism: Platanthera guangdongensis; assembly: GCA_039583875.1. Lineage (NCBI taxonomy): Eukaryota > Viridiplantae > Streptophyta > Magnoliopsida > Asparagales > Orchidaceae > Platanthera > Platanthera guangdongensis. Next base: position 8,745,989 of record CM077153.1, on the reverse strand, counting down.
TTTTGGTAATTTCAGGTCAGTTCAGTTTGGTTATTGGCAATTCAGATTCTAAAAACTATAAATAGGACCCAAGGGGTACCCCAGAAGGCATGCTTCCTGTGCTCTCCTGCTCCAGCTTTCACGTGCTTTCTGAGGGTACCTTAGCTCGACCTCTGGCTAAGGAGGAGAAGCGCTCTCAGATCTTCCGGGTGTGTGGTGGGTCCTCCCCGCCGAGCCCTTGGGTCGGTTCCTCTTGTTTCTTCTGTTGTTTTGCTTGCAGGAGCGAAGTAGGTGCGCGACCACCCCTTCCCCGAGGGCGAACTCCACAGGAGACCGAGGTTTCGGTTTCAACATTTTGGTGCGGTGAGCGTGGATTGGTTTTGCCCATGCTCGCGAAAGAAGACGAGGCGCGAGTAAGAAGAAGAAAGAAGCGCAGAGAGAGAGAAAGCAATAAAAGCACAGTACGGGGGTTGGTGGGGGGGGGGGCTATTTATAGAAAAAGAAATCTGGGGTCAGGCTGTCCAATCGGCTCAGCTCACCGCCCCAGCTCACCACCCCAACTCGCCACCCCAGCTCGCCGACTTCCGACGCGTCCCAACCAAGGCTAAGTCAAACATCGCGATATATTATTTGAATAACGCATGTCCAAGAATATTCTAAAACTACTTATTACAGAGACCAAGTTCAGGAATAAAAAAGCGGGGCGCGCGAGCAGGGGGAGCATCAGGATGCGAGTACCGGTCGGCTCGGCAAGGGAGCCGCCCTCTTATCTACCCCGGTCTCGCGGCTCCCGCCTTCCAGACTGTCGCGCGCGGAGCAGCTCGCGGATCCTCCCCGAATTCCTCTGCGCCACTGAGAGGCCATCGTCTATCTCGTCCAGAAGCCGGGAAGGAGACATCAGCTCGCCAGCCTGGCCGCTTCGCACCTCGTAGGCAAGATGCGCGTAGTCGCGTTGTAGCGTCTCGTTGACCTCCGGCACCTCGCGCAGCCCGCACACCAGCTTCTTGAGAAGCTTAACCTCCCTCCTCGTCAGCTCGCCTTGATCCACTTCGGGGCCCAGGTAAGAGTCCAGCGCGCTCGGAGAGGGGAGTGGAGAGTAGTGGGCTGCCCGCGAAGACTCCTCGGCAGCGGATTGGCTGGGTGGAACTGTGGAGTCAAACCTCAGCAAAAAGAGGAATGCAGGAAAAGCTCATGGGGCAAGAATCCAAGCAAAATTGACCTGACGAGCTCGGCAACTCGAAGGAGATGCGGGGAGGGATGAACCTCAGATCCTTCCCGCGACCTGGGCCGTGAGTCCCCGGTGAGAGAAGCTCGAATCCCGGGGTGGAGATGGTCCCCAGACCCGCCCCCGCGGCCACGTCAGTTCGCCGAGGAGAGGGGGCGCGCATCGGCGAGCTCGGCCTCTGCGAGCTCAGCCCCAAGGTCCCAAAGGGAGGGGACGGCTCCCGGTAGGGGTTTTCCGGAGTCATAAACCGCGAGTCCCCAAGAGTGGTCTTGGCTCGCGGGGTGGCGTCTCGCGGCGCGGTGTCGGCTACGCCTTCAGGGCGGCGGTCTGGGCCTTCGCAGACCTCGGCAACGTTTCTCCCTCTTTCAGAGGCAGGCAGAGTGGAGGAGCCGGTCTCGTGCTCCAAGGTGGCCCTCAGGTCGTTGTAGATGGGCTCGGCCGCGTGGGGGAACAGTTTCATCCTCTTGGAGCTGGGCTCGGCAGAGCCACCCTGCGGCACAGTGGCAGGGACCGCCATCAGGGCGGCTCGCGAGCTGCAGAAGCCTGGCGAGCTCGGTCTAGGCGCTCTTGAATCTCCTTGGGGAGCGACATCTTGGCAGTGTTAGAGCAAAGAGAATGACAAGAGTCAGGCAGGTAAGCAGGTGCATATATATAGCCGAAGGTGGGCCCCACCCGAAGATTCCCTCCAGCCCACCGCGCACTCGCCAAACACTTGGGGTTGGATGTTTCTTTCTGAGCTTTGCCAAGCTCAAAAAGAGCGGGGATTATGTACAACCCCGTGTCTGGCGAGTGAGGTCTCCAAGGATCATACCGGGCGGTTCAGGTCGTCCAAGCAACAGGCAAGCCGAACAAAGGACTGAAGATTGTGGGCGAGCTAGGCAAGGAGATGTCGAACCCGAGCTCGACATTCGTCGACCGCGAGCTCGGTATTCGCCGAGCTACGCCAGGATCGTTGAGCTCAGGTCAACTGATGGCGACCAATGGATGGGCGAGCTCGCCGTCCCAGCTCGCGCCCTCGCAGAGGAGCTCGGCAACAGCAGGCGAGCAGGATCTGCCGAGGTGGCCAGGCTCCCCAGCTCGCCCAGATATACGAGGTACTTTTTACTGTTTTGCCCCCGTTGGTCTGCTCATAGCCCTTCAAAACAACGGAGTTTGGCTGTTGGCAGACCCGACCAAGGGTTTTTTGGTAATTTCAGGCCAGTTCAGTTTGGTTATTGGCAGTTCAGATTCTAAAAACTATAAATAGGACCCAAGGGGTACCACAGAAGGCATGCTTCCCGTGCTCTCCTGCTCCAGCTTTCAAGTGCTTTCTGAGGGTACCTTAGCTCGGCCTCTGGCTAAGGAGGGGAAGCGCTCTCAGATCTTCTGGGTGTGTGGTGGGTCCTCCCCGCCGAGCCCTTGGGTCGGTTTCTCTTGTTTCTTCTGTTGTTTTGCTTGCAGGAGCGAAGTAGGTGCGCAACCACCCCTTCCCCGAGGGCGAACTCCACAGGAGATCGAGGTTTCGGTTTCAACAAGACACATGACTATAAATGCATAACCCTAAACCCATTAACTACGGAGACATAACACATATCATTGGACTATCAATTTATTCAAGAACAAGCTCAAAATCGTACTCTCCGAGTTGCTCCATCTTGTGGGTGTATAATAAATGATATTGTTAATGCTAGTTTCTAAATAATTCATGTACCCCGTCTTTCTAAAAATTTCATGTACTCTCTATCTCTAGAAATGTGCTATTCCTGTATGAATATTGATGTAATCAGTTAGCCCAAGAGAAATAAATAATTACTCATTAAATCATTTTTTCTCATCATTGATCTCACAACTAGTAAAACTTAGGTATCATGATCTTTTGCAGCCAGCCTCCATTATTGAGTTCAATGGTAATGGAGATATACAGCAGGACTGGTGATTTGACATTTGTGAGAAAGTCCCTTCCTTCACTATTGAAAGAATATAGCTTCTGGAATACAGGTATTACATCTTATTGGAAATTCTCTGGTTCCTTTAAAACCATGCAGACATTTACTGAGTAATTGTCTTATACTTAACAGTACAAGATGACAATAAGAAAACTTCACGTGTTAGAATAACTTGCCAACTTTAAATTTACTGAGATTCAAATCAATCTTTATCACTCATTCTATTGTTCATAAATGTAATATTATAGAAATCCATAAAGTGATAATTCGAGATCTTCAAGGACATGAACACTCTTTGAGTAGATACTTCGCCATGTGGAATACACCCAGACCTGAAAGCGCGACAATTGTAGGCTCTTACTCTCTGTTATGCTGAATTACCACCGACATGGGGAACAAAATCTCTGGAGTTATTCCAAAATAATTTATTTTTTTATATGCAGGATGAAAAGTCGGCATCCAAGCTTCCATCTGCCTCTGATAAAGAGCATTTCTACCGACAAGCTTCTTCAACCGCAGAGACCGGATGGGACTTCAGCTCTCGTTGGATGAGGTTTTCACTTCCTACTTTCTAGTTTTTTTTTCTCAGAATTTTTTTTACTAGATATTTCTAGCACATCTATACTCTATTTGTTGATTTTTTCATACAAAAGTTTTTGAACTTGGATGATGTCATCCATGATGTAAATTGTAGGATGATGTTATCGATGATGTAAATTGTAGGATGATGTCATCAATGATATAAATAATATGATGATGTAAATAGTAGAATGAGGTCATTGATGATACAAGCTTGTAAATAAAATATTGACCTCAAACAAGCGCTACTTATCTCGGCCACGTGATGCATGAACATGGCGTCTCCGCAGATCCGGAGAAAATTCACGGCGTCGCCTCTTGGCTGGTGCCCCAGTCGCAGCGTGACCTCCAAGCCTTTTTGGGGCTCACAGGCTACTATCGCTGGTTTATACGCGGCTACAACTCCATAGCCGAACCTCTCCTTCCACTCCTGCGCCACAACACCTTTGCCTAGGGAGAATCCGCTCAAGCGGCCTTTTCGGCCCTCCAAACCGCCCTCGTCTCTGCCCCGGTGCTACAACTTCCCAACTTTCGGGAACCCTTCCATATCGAGTTCGATGCCTCCGCCATGGGTTGCGGTGCGGTGCTCCAGTAACACGACCACCTGATTGCTTACTTTAGCCGGTGCATTACTCTCCACCAACGCAAGTTGCCTGCTTACGAGTAGGAATTGATCGGCCTGGCTAAGGCCGTATAACATTGACGACCGTATTTATGGGGTCGTTCCTTCGTGGTTCATACTGACCACTACAGTTTGAAATATCTCTTGGAGCAATGCTTGACAACCGTGTCACAACAACGTTGGGTGATCAAATTGTTGGACTTCGATTTCACGGTGGAATATAAGGCGGGCGCCTTAAATTGGGTCGTGGATGCTCATTTCCGCCGCCACTCCGCCGTCGCCGCCACTATCTACACCATCTCCAGCCCGACCGCCACTCTTTTGGACTCCATCCGGGCAGACATGTCAACCTCGCCGGCCCTCTCCGAGCTGCTACAACGGGTCCGAGCCGGCGTCCTACCTGATACGTGGACTGAACACCACGACCTCATCCTATATTGCAGACGGGTCTACCTTCCACCGACCTCGCCCCACATCAAGCCCATCCTTGAAGACACCCACAATCGCGCCCATGAGGGTGTTTACAAGACAGTTCATCGCATCCGCGCCGAATTCAATTGGAAGGGGTTACGTCGCCAAGTACAAAGACTTCATTGCCCAATGCTCCACATGCCAACAACAGAAGACGACAACCTCTTGCCCATCGGTCATCTACAGCCCTTGCCGGTACCAACATAAATATGGGCAGATGTTTCTATGGACTTTGTGGAAGGTCTTCCTTGCATCAAGGGAAAATCCGTGTTGATGGTTGTCGTGGATTGCTTCTCCAAGGGTGCCCATGTCCATTCCGTTAGCTCGCCCTCTTGTCGCCAAGCGCATGACCCAAATCTTCTTCACATATATCTTCTGCCTACATGGACTACCAGAAAGTATCATCTCCGACCGGGATAACGTGTTCACCAGCCGCTTCTGGAAGGAGCTTTTCACCTTGAGCGACACGAGATTATCCTTCTCCACGACCTATCACCCCCAATTGGACGGCCAAACAGAGGTTGTTAACCGTACAGTGGAAATGTATCTCCGCTGCTTAACGGGGGATGATCCCAAGGACTTGATGGCTACCGTGGGTAGAATACTTCTATAACACATCATACCACTCGACCCTTCAAACTACCCAATTCCGCTCGATCTACGATCACGACCCACCACCGTTACTAGCTTATGTCCACAACTTGGCCTAGCTGCCCGCAGTCGAACAAGAGATCATTGCCTGTGACCGAATCCCTTGCCAATGCTCGTGACCACCTGCTCCGCGCCCAACATCGGATGGAGACCGCCTACAACCGCGACCATCGGGATGTCTCCTTTGTCGTCGACGAATGGGTGTTGCTTAAACGCTGTCCCTACTACCAACTCTCCTTGCGACCAACGGACACCTCCAACAAGCTCAATCTGTGTTTTTACGGGCCATTTCAGATCAACTGTCGCATTAGAGAGGTTGCTTATCAGCTTCGACTTCTGTTGGAGGTGCGCATTCACGACGTCTTTCACTTCTCACGGCTCAAACAGTTCATTGGCGTGCCGCTCGTCGCTTTGTCACCTTAGTTTGAGGACAAGCTGTCTTCCGACGAGAAAAGAGATGTTACGAAACCAACTACTTCCACAGAGCCAACACCGATCCGGGATATGGACCTACATTGGGGGTGTGCTTACCACCGACGCTGCACGACATTGACAACATGAAGACGCGCGCACGCACGAGCTCTTGTATCTTTGTTTTGATCTTTTATTTTGCGCACATATTCTTAATGCATATTTGGTACCCATGTGTTTAAGCTCAAGTGGGAGGCATGCTACTTTTTATTTTATATATACCCATGAGGGGTTTGGATGAAGAATAGAAGAAATTATCCTCTCAGTCCCCTTTTCCTCTCTCTCTCTCTCTGTGATTTCTTTTCACAGGACTTTTACCTGGAGCCGCACACCATCATCCCCGCCAACCCTAGTCGATCCATCCTGGAGGAACTCCCTCTTGCTCGCCGGCGCCCTCAATCTCAGTCCGCGACCCGTAACAAATGGCTATAAACTGAGATGAAGTTTTCATTTGTATGACATCCAGTTCAAAAATATTTCTTGAATTTTTTCTCTCATTCTCTCTTGCGTTCTTGTGCTCTTCTTATTTTGTTCATTTTTTCCCTATGTCCTCTCTTATCCACACTAACAACTAGTATCGGAGATAGGTTCTGACCTTTGACAAAGATGACTTCGACAAATTTCAAGGTGAAGAAATTTGATAGGAGAGATAACTTCAGTCCGCGGAGGATCAAGATGGTTGCTCTATTGAAGCATCAAGGATCCTACAAGATCGTGTTCGAGCCAGAGAAATTGCCTATTGGCTGTAGTGGAAGTCATGGAGTTAGAGCGGCTCGACGTGAAGACTGTATTCCTACATGTGATCTCGAGGAGGAGATTTACATGGAGTTAAAGACAGTCACGACATGGAGTTAGAGCAGCTCGACATGAAGACTGCATTCCTATATGATGATCTTGAGGAAGAATTATATACATTAGTCTGAAGGATTTTCTATTGAAGGCAAAGACAGTCATGTTTGTAAGATAATGAAATCACTTTATGGTTTGAAACAATTTCTATGACAATGATATAAGAGATTTAATTAATTCGTGACATCCATCGGATTCAGGAGGAGTTTGCGGGACCACTGCGTCTATTTTGAGTTATGTTGAAACCGGAACCCGGCTTCCTGTGGAGCTCGCCCTTGGGGAAAGAGGTGGTCTCGCGCCTACTTCGCTCCTGCAAGAAAAACAACAAAGCAAAGAGAAACAGACCCAAGGGCTCGGCAGGGAGGTCCCACCACAAACCCGGAAGATCTCAGAGCGCTTCCCCTCCTTAGCCTGAAGCCGAGCTAAGGTACCCTCAGAAAGCACTTGAAGATTTTGGGGAGAAGAGCACAGGGAAGAACCTGCTTTCTGGGGTACCCCTTGGGTCCTATTTATAGCTTTTGAAATCTGGACTGCCAATAACTAAAAGAACTGACCTGAAATTACCAGAAAACCCTTGGTTGGGTCTGCCAACAGCCAAACTCCGCTGTTTTGAAGGGCTATGGGCAGACCAGCAGGGGCAAAACAGTAAAAAGTACCTCACACGTCCGGGCGAGGTGGGGAGTTCTGGCCACCTCGGCATGTGCTGCTCGTCTACCGCTGCCGAGCTCCACTGCGAGGACGCGAGTTGCGTGTCGCTCGGCGAATGCCGAGCTCGGGGTTGCCGACCGTCGATCTCTGGTCGACGGATGCCGAGCTCGGGCTCGCCCTCTTTTCTGCCGAGCTCGCCTATTGTCCTCAGCCCGGTTTGCCTGGCCCCTGGTGACCTTGCTCGCCGGACACGGGGTTGTACACAATCCCCGCTCTTTTCGAGCTTGCGAAAGCTCGGAAAGAAACATCCAGCCCCAAGTGTGCGGCGAGCACTGGTTGGCGAGTTGGAGGGAATCTTCTGGTGGGGGCCACCTGCGGCTATATATATGTGCACCTGCCCAGCTGCCTGGCTCTTGCCATTCTTGCTGCTTTGCCAAGATGCCTCTTCCTAAAGAGATCCAAGAGCGCATAGACCGAGCTCGCCAGGCCTCCGCGGCTCGCGTTGCCGCTCTGACAGCGGTACCCGCGAAAGCTCCCCAAACCGATCCTGTCGAGCCCAGTTCCAAGAAGTCAAAGCCGTTCCCTGACGCGGCCGAGCCCATTTTCCACGACCTGAGGGCCACCCTGGCTTGCGAGACCGGCTCTTCCACCCGAACCATTCTGGAGAAGGATAGGGAGATCGTCGTGGTCGGCGACGACCTGGACGGCCAACCAGATGGCGAGGGAGACGCGCCGCGGGACCCCGCGCCGCGAGGCGACGTCACGCTCGCCTCCTCGCGATTATCGGCACCGGACAGCCATCCCCGGGATCCGCCGCTTCTCTTTGGGATCCTGCCTGTGAGCTCGCAGAGGCCGAATTCGCCTGCGGGTTCCCCCCCTCCTCGCCAAATTGACGCGGCCGCGGGGGAGGGTCTGGGGAACATTCCCACCCCGGGGTTCGAGCTCATCTCGTCGGGGGCTCGCGGCCCTGGTCGCGGGAAGGATCTGAGGTTCATCCCTCCCCGCATCTCTTTTGAACCGCAGAGCTCTTCAGGTCAACCTCGCTTGACACCTTGCTCCATAAGTTTTTGCTCTTTTTGCTAATACCTGTCTTTACAGCTCTTCCCAGTCAATCGGCTGCCGAGGAATCCTCGCGGGCAGCCCACTACACTCCCCTCCCCTCCCCTCCCCGAGCTCGCTGGACTCTTACCTGGGTCCTGAGGTGGATCAAGGCGAGCTGACGAGGAGGGAGGTCAAGCTCCTCAAGAAGCTGGTGTGCGGGCTGCGCGAGGTGCAGGGGGTCAACGAGACGCTTCAGCGCGACTACGCGCGTCTCGCCGACGAGGTGCGCCGCGGCCAAGCTGGCGAGCTGATGTCCCCCTCCAGGCTCCTGGACGAGATAGACGACGGTCTCTCGGTGGCGCAAAGGAATTCCGGAAGGATCCGCGAGCTGCTCCGCGCGCGGCAGCCTGGGGGGCGGGGGTCGCGAGGCCGGGGTAGATAAGTCAGCGGGCTCCTTTGCCGAGCCGACCGGCACTCGCATCCCGATGCCCTCCCTGCTTGCGTGCCCTGCTTCTTTGAATCCCGAACTTTATGTCTGTAATGAATAAATCTTAGAATATTCTCAATCATATTACTGAATAAAATGCCGCGATGTTCGACTTAGCCTCGGTCGGGATGTGCCGGAAGTCGGCGAGCTGGGGTGGCGAGTTGGGGGTGGCGAGCTGGGGCGGCGAGCTGAGTTGATTTGACGGCCCGCCCCAGATTCCTTTTCCTATAAATAGCCCCCCCACCCTCACCTACCCCCCGTACTGCCTTTATTGCTTTGCTTTCCTTTCTTTGCTTTCTTCTTTCCCTGCTCGCGTCGTGCTTTTCCTCTGCGATCATGGGCAAGACCAACCCGGATGCCGACGGCCGCTCCAAGTGCGCGCAACACTTCGCAGACTATTGCTTCTTCGACGGCCACACCAGCGAGGAGGAGCTCGCGGAATTCAAGGCCGCGTATGTGCCGCCGGGCTTTGAGGTACGCAGGCCGGGGCCGGGCGAGGCCATCAACACGTTCTACGAGAACGAGCTCGCCTTCCCCATCTCGCACTTCGAGGTGGGGCTGCGACTTCCCTTGTGGCCGGAGATCCGGCAGATCCTGAAGTACTACGGGGCCGTCCCCGCGCAGCTGAACTCCAACGCCATCGCGATGATGGTGGCGTTCGCGAGCTACCTCCGGCGGGAGAAGATCGAGTTCAACCTGACGGTGTTCAGGAAGCTCTTCTCCTACAAGGCGACGCCGGACGGGGTCGCCTACTTTGGCGGCTCCTTGATCAAAGTTCGCGAGATCGCGAACAAGCACCATACCTGGATGACCAAGATCGTCTTTATCAAGGGCGATCTCGGCAACATCCCTTACTCGCCGCAACAAAAAAGGCGAGGAGGTGTACCGCCCGCCGGCCGTGTCCGGCAACGACGCCGAGCTCCACAAATACTTCCTCCATAAAGATTTTGAGGTCGCCTTCCTGCGGAGGGGCCTCGACGCGCTTCCCCCCGTTCTGCCCGGCGAAGGTATGCTATCCTCCTCATCTTGCCGAGCTCGCCTGCCCGTCGAACTCAGCACATCATCTCTGAATTCCTAACTTTTTTAAGTATTTTCCTGCAGGGGAGCGAATAATCCCCGCGAACCCGCCGTTCGCGGATCCGGGGCTCCACACCGACCCTCTTGCTCGCGAGAGGGCGGCGGCGCTGGCCTGCCGAGATGAGGTGGCCCTCTCGCAGCCCTCTTCTAGCAAGAGGCGTCCCGAGGGCGCGGGATCGAACCCGCCATCTGGCCACCGTCAGATAAAGAAGATGCGGAGGGCCCTTCTGGCTCCGCGGGGGCAACAACAACAGCCCAGCCCCAAATACATCAGTTCGTCGGCGACCCCTCCTGACGCGTCGCCGGAGAGCCCGCTGAAGGAGATAACCAGCAAGGGGCGGAAAAGTGGCGAGGGCCCCTCTTCCACGGCGGCGATCTCCCCTCCTCCAGCGGCGAAGCGGACTGCCCGCGAGCGCGCACCGCCGAAGCAACATCCCCTCTTCAACTTCGGCGGCGCGCGCTGGAAGGATTCGGCGGGCGAGCCCATGCTGCAGTGGGACGAGCTCGCTCATCGAGTCTCCGTCTCCACTCTTCATCCCTCCTGGCACGACCGCGAGCCTGCCACTGGTCACGCCTACGCCCTCGGCTTCGGCCTATATGGCCGGGAGGATGCCGAGGCCTACAAGAAGACGACCCTCCGGCAGCTCGGCCATGAGGGTCTGCAGTCCCACCTGCGGACCCTGGAGCTGCACCACATGCTGGCGCGCCGCAGCTTCGCCCTCAGCCACCAACTCGAAAGGGCTGAGCAGGCTCGCGACCTCGCCAAGGACAAGGTCACCGACCAGGCGAGGCGGCTCGGCATAGCGGAGGGTCTACTCGCCCAAGCCGCCGGCGGGTTGGTAAGCGCCAAGCGCTGCTCCTCTCTTTTACTTAGAAAAATTTTGTGCTGCTGCTAAATGGACTCTTTTCTAGGATGTCAAGGCGGCGGGCGAGCTTCAGGCTCGCAACACTGAGCTGGGGGAGGAGGTCAGTCAGCTGCGCGCACTACTGGCCGCGGATGCCGACGCTGCAGGGGAGCTCCAGGCTCGCAACGCTGAGCAGGGGGAGGAGATCGGCCGGCTGCGTGCACGCCTTGCCGAGCTGGAGGGCGCGAACACAAAGCTGAAGGGGGAGAACCAGCACCTCCTTGGCGAGGTGCGCCGCCAGGCCGAGATCTTCTTCCCGCCTCACGACATTGATCCTACCCTCCCCTACAAAAGCCCGCGGATCTTTGGCGAGGCCGACCTCGCCGAGAGACTGCGGATCAACTCCATCCAAGCCGCCGAGTGCACCCTCCAGATGATGAAAGATTCTGCGGTGTTGGTGGAGGGGTGCAAGGGGATCTCAGCTCGGGACCTGATGCCGAGCTTGTTTCCGGCGACGCCGCCCAGCGAGAAGGAGGACAGCCTGGACGCTATGTTCGGGAAGAGCTTCCAGGATCCTTCGGGTGACGGCGGGGATCAGCCCGGCGGAGGGGGCGAGGCCTGAGGGCAGCTGGCACTTTTGTTTTCTTCATTCCTTTTTCTTTGTTCGCTCGCCGAGGCGAGCCCCCCGTGTAACTACTTTTTGTATATAATGACAGTTTTTTGATCATACCGGTTTCATTTCCTTTCCTTTCTTTACTATGCTTGTTATGCTCTGAATTTATGCGAGTGCTTCTCCCCGCGACTTCGCCGAGACAGGTTTCGCGAGTAGAGCGGTTATGAGAGCGCGCCTGCGAGTGGACGCGTTTTGAGTGTTCGCCGAGCCCCAAACGATTCGGGGGCGAGTTGCTCCCCGCCCTTGTCACGCTACCATAACTCGCACGTGAGCCATCCAGGTTGAGCCCGAAAACAGGAGGAAATTTCTCCAAGTCCAACGGCCAAATGGGGCGAGGTGCCCCGGTTCTGTTTGCTCTCCTTTGGCGAGCCCCTGGCTCGCATCCCGGTCGCTGATGCCGAGCCGGGGTTGGCGGGTGCACACTCGCTCATGCCGAGTCCCCCAGCCTGGCTTGCCTGCTAGATCCTGTCGAGTTGGGCTTGCCGAGCCCGAGCTCGCCCCTGGCAGAACCTTTCTCTCCCTTTGCTCCCTGGCACTGAGGCCTTGACCCATACCTGATGACTTCGAGGCCGACACCATCGAGTGACCTCTGGCCCCGTCAGCTAAGTGAGAGCCTGACAGCGGGATCTGCTCGAGGCCAAGGATGACACCGAGTGACTTCCAGCCCTGCCAGCTAGGTGAGAGCCTGACAGCGGGATCTGCTCGGGATCCACTACTAACACCATCGAGTGACTTCCAGCCCTGTCAGCTAGGTGAGAGCCTGGCAGCGGGATCTGCTCGAGGCCAATGATGACACCGAGTGACTTCCAGCCCTGCCAGCTAGGTGAGAGCCTGACAGCGGGATCTGCTCGGGGTCCACTACTAACACCATCGAGTGACTTCCAGCCCTGTCAGCTAGGTGAGAGCCTGACAGCGGGATCTGCTCGAGGCCAAGGATGACACCGAGTGACTTCCAGCCCTGCCAGCTATGTGAGAGCCTGACAGCGGGATCTGCTCGGGGTCCACTACTAACACCATCGAGTGACTTCTAGCCCTGTCAGCTAGGTGAGAGCCTGACAGCGGGATCTGCTCGAGGCCAAGGATGACACCGAGTGACTTGCAGCCCTGCCAGCTAGGTGAGAGCCTGGCAGCGGGATCTGCTCGGGGTCCACTACTAACACCATCGAGTGACTTCCAGCCCTGTCAGCTAGGTGAGAGCCTGACAGCGGGATCTGCTCGAGGCCAAGGATGACACCGAGTGACTTTCAGCCCTGCCAGCTAGGTGAGAGCCTGGCAGCGGGATCTGCTCGGGGTCCACTACTAACACCATCGAGTGACTTCCAGCCCTGTCAGCTAGGTGAGAGTCTGACAGCGGGATCTGCTCGAGGCCAAGGATGACACCGAGTGACTTCCAGGCCTGCCAGCTAGGTGAGAGCCTGACAGCGGGATCTGCTCGGGGTCCACTACTAACACCATCGAGTGACTTCCAGCCCTGTCAGCTAGGTGAGAGCCTGACAGCGGGATCTGCTCGAGGACAAGGATGACACCGAGTGACTTCCAGCCCTGCCAGCTAGGTGAGAGCCTGGCAGCGGGATCTGCTCGGGATCCACTACTAACACCATCGAGTGACTTCCAGCCCTGTCAGCTAGGTGAGAGCCTGACAGCGGGATCTGCTCGAGGTCAAGGATGACACCGAGTGACTTCCAGCCCTGCCAGCTAGGTGAGAGCCTGACAGCGGGATCTGCTCGGGGTCCACTACTAACACCATCGAGTGACTTTCAGCCCTGTCAGCTAGGTGAGAGCCTGACAGCGGGATCTGCTCGAGGCCAAGGATGACACCGAGTGACTTCCAGCCCTGCCAGCTAGGTGAGAGCCTGGCAGCGGGATCTGCTCGGGGTCCAAAATACATTACATTCCACTATGCAAGCTAGTTATGATAATATCAGAGAGTTGAAGGAATTTATTATAATCAAAGTGCTGCTTACATGCTTCAGGGGAAAAATCGTTTTAGGTCGTCACCACTCCAGGTGAGACTCAGGGTCTCGCCCTCTACATTTTGGAGTCGATAGCCCCCTGACCCCAAGGCTACCTTTACAATGAATGGTCCCTCCCAGCTGGGATTGAGCTTCCCTACGGATGCTGACCTCCCTGCCGCATCTACTTTCTTCAGCACCAAGTCCCCGTCCACGAACTGCTTGACTCTGACATGCTTGTCAAAGTACTTGACCATTTTTCTTTTCACCTCCTCCTGCCGGATAGCGGAAAGGTCTCTTACCTCTTCCACCATGTCAAGGGAGAGCCTCAGTTCCTCCCCATTCTCTTCTTGCCATTCCTCACGGCCTTCTTTTGCTGCCACGACTCGCGGTGTTTGGACTTCGAATTCTATGGGGAGCACTGTCTCGCACCCGTGGGAGAGTCTGAAGGGGGTCTCTCCTGTAGTTGTGTTGGGGGTGGTCCTTAGGGCCCAAAGAACCGCAGGGAGTTGCTCCACCCAGTTCCCTTTCAAGTTCTCCACCTTCTTTTTGAGGAGGTTAACGATGATCTTGTTTGCGGCCTCCACCTGCCCGTTACTCCTGGGGTGATGGACCGAGGCGAACCTGAGATCGATTCCAAGCTGCTCGCAGAAGCTGGTGAACTCGGCACTGGCGAACTGGGGCCCGTTGTCCGTGATGATGGCCTGGGGCAGCCCATGGCGACAGATGATCTCCCCCCAAACAAAATTCCTGATCACCTGGGAGGTCACCTTGGCCAACGCCTTCACCTCCATCCACTTTGAGAAGTAGTCAATCATCACTAGGAGGAACCTTCTCTGGCCGCTGGCCTGGGGGAACGGCCCAACCAAATCCATTCCCCAAATTGCGAAGGGCCACGGGGCCGTGATACTTCTGAGTCGCTGGGCTGGTTGCAGCTGGAGAGGGGCAAATAGCTGGCACTTATGACATCTTCTTGCGTACTCAGCGGCGTCTCGGCCCAAGGTGGGCCAGAAATACCCTTGCATGACTATCCTACCTTCCAGGGTCCGACTCCCGGAGTGACTCCCACATTCCCCTGAGTGGACTTCCTCCAAGATCCTTCGCGCTTCTCCCTCGGTTACGCAGTGGGCTAGCATCCCAGACAGGGTCTTCATGTATAACTGTCCGTCCTGGAGGAGGTAATATGCTGACTTGTGCCTCAGTTTCTTCTTATCTACCCCCTCCGGATATTCTCCCGTGGAGAGGAAAACCACCACTGGATCCATCCATGAAGCTTGTTGATCGATTTCCATGAGCTCTCCTTCTTCGATGGAGGGGTGGAACAGGTCGGTGATGGTACCCCCCACCTGGGGACCATGCTTTGCCAGCTGATCTGCTTGTTCATTCTCTTCCCTTGGTACGTGTCGGATGGAGAAGGTTTGAAAAGTGTCAATGACCCCCTTCACCTTGGCCAAGTACGATCGCAGGGTGGGTTCCTTCGCCTCGAACTCCCCGTTAATCTGAGAAGCCACTACCATGGAGTCAGTAAGGACCTCCACATCTGATACTCCCAGCTCCCTGGCCAGGCGCAGCCCCGCTATCACGGCCTCGTACTCGGCCTGGTTGTTGGTAATGGGAAAGTGCACCACCACTGTCTGCTCGATTCGGGTCCCTTGAGGGCTTTCTAGGATCACCCCTACTCCTAGGGAATGCCCACCCTCACCTTCCAAGGGGTCGCGCGGGTGAGCTCTTCCTCCGCCACTTCAACCACGTAGTCGGCCAGGAAGTCGGCCATCGCCTGAGCTTTGATTGAGAGCCGCGGGACGAAGGAGACGTCGAACTCGCTCAGCTCCACCGACCACTTAGCCAACCTGCCTGAATGCTCCACCCCCTCGAAGATGTTGCGGAGGGGATGGTCGGTCACCACTCGGATTGAGTGTGCTTGGAAGTAAGGTCGTAGCCTCCGAGCCGAGATGATCAGTGTGAAGGCTAGCTTTTCCAGAATCGGATACCTGAGCTCGGCCTTCCTCAGGACCCGGCTCACGTAATAAATTGGGAGCTGTCTCTTCTCTTCTTCACGAACCAAGACGGAGCTCAAGGCCTCCACCCCGACTCCGAGATACAAAAACAGGTCCTCCCCCTCCTTCGGCCCTTGGAGCAGCGGTGCCCGTGTCAACTGCACTTTGAGGGCCTGGAACGCCTCCTCGCACTCCTTGGTCCAATCAAACCTCTGACCACCCCTTAGCGTTTTGAAGAAGGGGGAGCACTTCTCCCCTGCCCGTGAAAGGAAGCGACTCAGCCCTGCTAGTTTCCCCGTCAACCGTTGGACCTCCTTTGCATTCCGCGGGGATCCCAGCTCCAAGATGGCCTTGACCTTATCCGGATTCGGCTCGACCCCTGCGGGGGTAAGGAGGTGCCCCAAGAACTTTCCCCTGCTGGCCCCAAAGACACATTTTAGGGGATTCAATCGCATCTTGTACTTGCGCAGGGTGGCGAAGGTCTCCTCCAGGTCCCGGAGGTGGGAGTCCACATCCCGGCTTTTGATCATGAGGTCATCTACATACACCTCCAAATTCCTTCCCCTTTGCTCCTTAAAGACCCTATCCATCATTTTCTGGTAGGTTGCCCCGGCATTCTTCAGCCCGAACGGCATCATCCTGTAGCAGTAGCATCCATCCCCTGTGATGAACGAGACATCCTTGATGTCTGGGGGGTGCATCCTGATCTGATGGTAACTTGAAAAAGCATCCAAAAAACTCATTACAGAAAAACCGACGGCTGAGTCAACCAGCGCGTCGATCCGCGGCAAAGGATAATAGTTCTTAGGACAAGCTTTATTAAGTAAGGAAAAGTCGATACACATCCTCCATCGGTCATCCCCTTTTTTAACCATAACCACGTTGGAGACCCAGCCGGGGTACTGAATCTCAGACACGAAGTCGGCCTTGAGGAGTTTCGCCACCTCCTCCCTGATGGGCTCCGCCAGCTTGTCCGCTGTGGACCTCTTCTTCTGCTGAACGGGGCGTGTTCCCGGGTCCAGGTTGAGGCGGTGGCAAGCCACATCCGCGTCAACCCCCGGCATCTCCGCGGCGTTCCAGGCGAAGATGTCCACGTTCTTCTGGATGCACTCCAGCATCCTGCCCTGGTCTTCCGGGGTCAGCCCCCCGCTGACGCGGATCTTCCCCATCCTTCCTCCTCGGGTGAGCACCTCCAGCTCCACCACCTCCTCTGCTGCCTCCAGCCTGGATTGCTCCCCCCATCCCTCGGCATCCCCTTCTTCCGGAACGGGGACCTCTACCTCCATCTCTCCTCCCACGGCCCTCACTTTGGCCACCTCCTCCAGATCTCCTCTTGCCGCCTTCTCTGCGCAGTCCTTCACCCCCAGTTCCTCCCCTCCTGCTTCCTGCTCGACCTCCTCCATCCTTCGCCCCATCTCCTCGGCTCCCTCCTGCCAGGAGATGGTGTTCACCGCGGTGACATAACATTCCCGCGCCACCTTTGGGTCTCCCCTAACCCTGACCTGCACCCCCTCAGCGTTGAACTTCAAGCACTGATGGAAAGATGAGGGGACGCAGCGGAAGGCGCTGATCAGGGGCCTCCCGAAGATGGCGCTGTAGCTGCTGGGGGCGTCTACAATGACGAACTTGCAGTTTCGGGACTGCCCCCCCAAGGTGACATGGAGACCAACTCCTCCCTCTACTTCCTTTCTCCTGAAAACCCGAACAAGGGGCCATCTGAGGCCAGCACCCTCTTTGCCTCCACCTTCATCGCGTCGAACGCCTTTTTGAAGACGACGTTGACGGAACTCCCGTTGTCCACGAGGATCCGAGAGACGGTGAAGTTCTCGATGGCCGCCTTGATGACCAGCGCATCACAGAACGGATCCTCGTGGTCTGGCATATCACTCCTGGAGAAGGTGATCCTCTCCTCCGGTGGCGGGGTTTGGGATGTAGAGGCGACGCTCCGCCGGTACATGGTGTGGAGACTGGCCTTGCGGGAGGCCTCGATCCCTACTCCCCCGTGGATCACCCCGATCCCCCCTCGGGTCCCCACATCCACCCGGTCTTCGCAACGATCCTCCTCCGCCCTAGGCAGGACCTCCTCAATCCTTACTTCCTGTCTCCCTTGCTGCTGCTGCTGCTCCCTATTCCCCCTCATCTCGAGGAACTCCGGACAGGTGGCCGTTGCATGCCCCTCTTCCTGATGGAAGTCGCAATAGGGCAGCTCCACCCTGACCTCTCTTCTCCAACTCCTCCACACTCCTCTCCTGGCCCCCAAGGCTATGGCCATGGCCTCTTCTTGATCGGGGAGCCGGGGCCTCTGGCCCTGCCTCCAGCCCGGGGGGTGGAACTGGTCTTGCCTCCCCTGGTAGTGGTCCCTTCCGCGGTACCCCCTCTGCGGCCCCTGGCCTTGCCACTCAGGCCTCCATCCCAGCCGCCGGTCGGGTTCCTGACGCCCCCACCTCGGCTGCTGCTGCCCTTGGAGCTGCCTCTGCTCCCTCTGCCTGGGCTCCCCTCTTTTCTCCTCCTGTGTCTTTCCTCCTCTCGACTCTTTCTCTTCCTCTGTGGCCCACCTTGCCAGCTTCCTTGCAAATTCCGGGTTTGACGCCTCTCCGTCGACCTCTCTTGCCGCTCCTCTCCATCAACTCTTCATAGGAGAGGGGAGGAACTCTCTTCAGCTCCATCCGGAAGAAACCCTGCTGCAGGCCCAGGGTAAAGGCCATCATCAGACTGTGGCCCGGCATCTCCTGGACCTGAGTAACCTCCTCCTGAAATCGGTCCACGTAGCTCCCCAACGTCTCGTTCACCCCCTGCTTAATGTGAAACAAAGACTCGGACTCCTTCTTCCTCTTCTTCGAGGTGGTGAATCTCAGCATGAATCCTCGACGCAGGTCCTCGAAGCAGTAGATGGAGCTGGCCGGTAGCTGGTGGAACCACTCTCTCGCCTTTTCCCGGAGGGTGATGGCGAAGAGCCGACACTTGAATCCGTCCGACATCTGACGGATGGAGACCACGTCCTCGAACCATTGGACATGCTGGACCGGGTCCCCCTTCCCAGTGTAATAGGACATCTCGGGCTCCCTGAACCCATCTGGAACTGGAGCTGAAGAGACCAGCTCGCTGAAAGGGCTCTCTCCCCCCACTGGGCGAGCTGGCGAGTCTCGCGAGCCCAGCTCGCCGAAGCGACCTCGACCTGCCGAGCCGGGGAAGAGCTCGCGCCCAGGGAGCTCGCACCCTCGGCCTTCCTCGGCCACTTCCTTCCCAGCTCGCCTGCCGGGAGCGTCCTCGCCCAAGGAGGGGGCAGCCGCAATCTGGATTGCCGGAGTCGAGCACTCGGCCCGCGTGCCGAGTGCGAACTTGACCAGAGTCAACACCTCGTTTCTGAAGTCTTCAAACATTCCCACCGTTGCGAGAGGCGGGGGGGGGGGGGGGGGGGGGGCGGGGGCGAGCTCGGCCTGTCGGATCCTTGTCCCGTCATTGAGCTCGCGGGAGCTTTTCTGCACTGACCACTGTCCACGTTCACCGCACCAAAATGTTGAAACCGGAACCCGGCTTCCTGTGGAGCTCGCCCTTGGGGAAAGGGGTGGTCTCGCGCCTACTTCGCTCCTGCAAGAAAAACAACAAAGAAAGGAGAAACAGACCCAAGGGCTCGGCAGGGAGGTCCCACCACAAACCCGGAAGATCTCAGAGCGCTTCCCCTCCTTAGCCTGAAGCCGAGCTAAGGTACCCTCAGAAAGCACTTGAAGATTTTGGGGAGAAGAGCACAGGGAAGAACCTGCTTTCTGGGGTACCCCTTGGGTCCTATTTATAGCTTTTGAAATCTGGACTGCCAATAACTAAAAGAACTGACCTGAAATTACCAGAAAACCCTTGGTTGGGTCTGCCAACAGCCAAACTCCGCTATTTTGAAGGGCTATGGGCAGACC
This sequence comes from Platanthera guangdongensis, assembly GCA_039583875.1. NCBI lineage: Eukaryota > Viridiplantae > Streptophyta > Magnoliopsida > Asparagales > Orchidaceae > Platanthera > Platanthera guangdongensis. Next base: position 8,726,589 of record CM077153.1, on the reverse strand, counting down.
AGCAGGGGAAAAACAGTAAAAAGTACCTCACACGTCCGGGCGAGGTGGGGAGTTCTGGCCACCTCGGCATGTGCTGCTCGCCTACCGCTGTCGAGCTCCACTGCGAGGACGCGAGTTGCGTGTCGCTCGGCGAATGCCGAGCTCGGGGTCGCCGACTGTCGATCTCTGGTCGACGGATGCCGAGCTCGGGCTCGCCCTCTTTTCTGCCGAGCTCTCCTATTGTCCTCAGCCCGGTTTGCCTGGCCCCTGGTGACCTTGCTCGCCGGACACGGGGTTGTACAAGTTACTTGATGATGATTTTTGGATTTATATTCTTCTTTATGTTAATGAAAAAATAAAGAAGTTAAGATTTTGAAGTTTTAACTGAGCCGAGAATTTGAGATGAAAGATCTCGGACTGTCAAGAAAATTCTCCATATGAAGATTATCAGGGATAGAAGAGGGAGAGAAGTGTCTCTCACAAAAGCAAGATATCGAGAAAGTTCTTGCTCGATTTGGCATGGAGAAGGTAAAACCAGTGTCTACTCCATTAGCAACGCAATTCAAACTTTCAACTTTGTTATCACCAGCATTAGACTCTAAAAGAGAGTCTATGTCATACGTGACATATGCGAGTGTAAATGTGTAATTGGATGTCTCATGCACGCTATGGTATGTACTCAGTTAGATTTAGCTCGAGTAGATGGATTCATGAGTAGTTGGATTCGTGAGTCGTTACATGGCTAGCCCAAGAAAAGAACACTAATAAGCAGTGAACTTGATCCTTGGATACTTGAAGAGAACTGTTAGTACCGGTTTGATTTATAGTGGAGATAGTGTGAAAGATTGCATATTAGTTGGTTATATTGATGCTAACTATGCAGGTGATCTGGACAAAAAATTGTCGACAACGGGCTATATGTTTACTCTTGGAGCTGGCGCAATTTCGTGAAGATCGACACTTCAGTCGGTCATTGCCTTGTCGACAACTGAAGCTAAGTACATGACTGCAGTGGAGGCGGTCAAGGAGGTTATATGACTCAGAGTGTTACTTGTAGATTTTGGTTTGAGGAAGCAGATCTCGAAGATTAATTGTGATAGTTCGAGTGTCATTTATCTTGCTGAGAATCCGACCTTCTATGGGCGGACAAGACACATCAATGTTCGTCATTCGTTTCTAAATGCAATTGAAGATGAGAAGGTAATTCAACTTTCTAAGATAGACGTGATGATAAATTCTGCAAACGCATTTACGAAGGTCGTTTCATTAATAAATTTAAACTTTGTTTAAACTTAATTTGAATAGAAGATTGTGTAGATGGACATGAATAATGATCATTATTTGATGATTTTATATCAAAGATGAGAATATTGATTTTGTGGTACAAAATCTTTTGAATCTGAATAATGATGTAAGCAATGATGTAAATAATTGGGTGATGTTATCGATGATGTAAATGGTAGGATAATGTCATCGATAATTTAAATGATAGGATGATGATGTGAACGATGATATAAATGATATGATAATATCAATAATAATGTAAATAGTAGAATGAGGTTTGCAATGAAACAAGCTTATAAATAAAATATTGTCCTTGGATGATTATAAAAGGGAATGAAATCTTCATTTGTAAGATATCCAGTTCAGAAACATTTCTTAAGTTCTTTTCTCTTGCTCTCTTGTGGTCTTGTGCTCTTCTTATTTTGTTTGTTGTCTCATGCTTTCCTCTCTTATCCGCGCTAACACTATATACGTAAATATTAGTATCTAGAAGTTCATTTATGTCGGAGCTATAACATATCTGTTATGTTATAGTATTAATGTGTATTTTGATACTAAATATAGTATTCAAATTTCATATAGACCGCTAAAAAACATATTTGTGCTAACAATGCATTGATGTTTTCTGATGGGGATCGCGACACGCATCGACTTATGCAATGATTGGAACCATTCATTTTATGCAGATACGTGATCTGAGAATTTTAGGCTTCATTTGTTTCGGCGGTGGCGGGTCGATCCGGCGGTTGGAAACGGAGTGTTCGAAACGGATGGGGGAGGTGGCTGCTCCAAACAGAGCTTTTTGGGGGCGTTTCTCAAGGCGGACGGGTGGAAACGGAGCAAACGCCGCCGGAGGTTCATTTGTTTACTCTCCTTCCGGTGGAGTTTGCCCAAAACGGAGCAGCAAAACGCCCAAACAAATAGAGCCTTAGTTATTTTTTGGATTTATGTGATTTTTATTTTCATATATTTTAGGGGCCGTCATGATCGGAGAATCATGACTTTTCGTGATCGTTCCTAATGTCTATATATTGAGGGTGAGTGCTCCCATTTAGAGATATTGAAGATTGGACCATAGCAGTCGGCCTCTTCCCCCTCCCTAACATCCTACTGCCTCCCATAATTCCTCACATTTCTACCTCCGGCGATCACTAAAGAACGTCTCCGACTAACTTTGGTGATCCTCCCACCATTCTCCATTGATTTACTTCATTTTAGTTTTTCCGGCAATTGCCGGAAAACTTCTCTGTCAACCTCCACCACCACCGGCAACCACCTACGCCCAGCCACCTCCACTTGTTGAAACATAATCAAGACATCAAATACCAAGATCATGACACAACATCTAGAAGAAAATCAAGAACAAGATAATACCACCAAAAGCAAGTTCCCTGCAGAGGTCTGACATAGCCGCCCCATCTTGGAGCAAGTCCCGGGGACCTCCTTATTTAAGTGTGCAGGTTGTAACCTTTTCTTTCCTGTTTTGCCCCTCTTGTTACTTATATATAAGAGCATCAGTTGTAAGGAGAAGGTGTGTTGTATGAAAGTGAATGTCTAACGTCTTTTGATTAAATAAAGCTTGGTAGCACCATCTATCTTTCCCATATTTCTCACTTTTTTTCCAACATGGTATCTGAGCTAGGTTCACGTTGAGGGGGCATGTTGGACGGCTACAAAGCACAGATACTTAAAAATGGTCTACGTATCGACTCGAATGCGTACTGATACGGGAAACGCATTTTAAAAAAAATATATTTTTATTTTCGGAATCGCGTATCCCGCAAATGGGATACACGATTCCATGAGATATAAAGCTCGCGTATTTCATTTTACGCATTAGATTTTCCTGTTCCGCTCCCGATCCCGCCGGCGTGCAGCTCCCGATTCTGCCGATCTCACAGGTACTCCTTCTTCTTCTCCTTCTTCTTCTTCTTCTTCTTCTCCTTCTTCTCCTTCTTCTTCTTCTCCTCCTGCTTCTTCTTCTCCTCCTCCTCCTGCTTCTTCTTCTCCTGCTTCTTTTCTTGCTTCTTCTTCTCCTCCTGCTTCTTCTTCTTCTCATCCTCCTCCTCCTTCTTCTCCTCCTCCTCCTTCTTTTCCTGCTTCTCCTTCTTCTCCTCCTCCTCCTCCTCCTCCTTTTCCTGCTTCTCCTTCTCCTCCTCCTTGTTCTCCTTATTCTCCTCCTCCTCCTCCTTCTTCTTCTCCTGCTTCTCCTCCTCCCTCTTCTTCTTTTCCTGCTTCTCCTTCTTCTCCTCCTCCTTCTCCCGCTTCTTCTTCTTATTCTTCTCCTAGTTCTTCTTTATGCATTATATTAATATCCAATATATGCCTAAAAATATTGCTAAGTACGGCTACATCTGTATTCTTTACATATTGCTAAGTAATCTAATTTTGCTTATGGTATTTACATTGATAATCCTCCAACAACTCCAACTCAAATAAGTAATGGAGATGAGATTTTCCCCTTGCCCTTGATAGCTTTCCTTCCACAAAACTTGAGTTCTTAATGTTAGCACCATGTTTAATTTAATGTGATATATGTAGCATTTATAGTAGTAACAAATGCGTGTAGCTAGGATTTTCCACTCAACAGTTAATCTATTGTTGTACAAAAAAATGTGCGTAGCTAGGAATTTCTCACATGATCCAATTTTATTATGAGTTTGTTAACAATGCTCTCAATTGATATAATGATATATTGATGTGGGCATGTGATAGATTGTTCTTTATGCTGCTTGTTTACTTGAATATTATTTATAGCATTATATGAAATGTCAATGATATATAATAGTCTTATTAATTTTTTTCGTTACAATTCAAGATATGTATAAATAGTTTGTTAGTTGTCTTATTCTTATATTAATTAATACTTATATATTAAAATAATAAAAAATAATTAAAAACGTTTCCCGTATCCTAATTTTTTTATGAATCGTGTTTCTCGTATTCGTTTCGTATCGTAACCCGTATCTCGTTTTCGTCCCCGTGCTACATAGTTGGACGGTTCAGCATGAACCAAAAAACATTGCAAAATTAATCTCACATTGCGTACACAGACGGTCCACTTGTGCTTATAATAGACCCCGCCTCTCCTATCTATGACCCGGGTTTTTAAATGGAACATAAGTGTGGCGGTTTAGCATGGTATCAAAGCTTGTAGCCTTTGTTAAGTAACTGACCAACACTTATAGGTTCCGGGCCAACTCAAGGACATACTGGACATCAAATATGTGTTTATAGTGGACACTTTTGGACTTAACAACAACGATGTTGTTACGTTCCCTAGATTACGACCTTGTGCAAGGAGGATGGAGAGGGAAGTCCCGGAGGAGGGAGGTGGTTCCCTTCTTGGAACCCTTAGGCACAATGGTGAGGAGGAAGGGAGAAACGCCGGCTGGGAGGGCCTTCGGTTTAGCGGTTGGCGGACAGTGCTGCGGATCGGGATTTAGGGTGTCGACCGGGTGTCTCGCACGAAAGAAAGGGGTAGAAAGCCAGAGAGAATTAGAGAGAGAGAGAATTGAATTAATTTCCTTCTTGTTTATTCCTCACAGCCAAACCACAACATAAAGCAAGGTTCCACCAAAAGATACAAATGCCCCCTCACACGGCTTAACAAAATGTGAGGATAAAATGAACAAAAATATGCGACGCGTAAAATACTAAAGCAAGTTTAGAAAAGGGTTCAGGTGTGTGCCACTCGTGACTCGCGGCGCCTGTACGTGATCCCCCAACTAGGATCCATAACATCTCCACCCTGCTCGACATCAAGCTTGTCCTCAAGCTTGTCTTGTGGCTGCGGCGGGAGTGGAACCAAGGGCGCTGTGGGAGGATCACCGACGAAGGTCTTCAGCTGATACACGTGGATGACGTCATGAATCTGGGCGTTAGCGGGGAGGAGGAGACGGTACGCCAAGTCCTCGATGCGATGCAGGATCTCGAAAGGACCGAAAAACTTGGGCCTCAATTTCTGGTAGGTTCCCTTGAATACAGTAGACTGGCGGTAGGACCGACGCTTAAGCCAGACCCAATCCGCGAGAGTGAAGAACAACTCTCGGTGGCTTTGGTTGTGGTTGGCATCCATCCGTGCCTGGGCCTGTATGAGCCGGTCACGTGTCGGGCGCAAAATATCATCGCGCGTGTAGAGCTTGGTGTCGACCACAATAGAGCGGGCAGAGCTACTAGCATAGCTGAGGAGGCGGGGAGGATCCCGGTCGTAGATGAGACGAAAATGAGTAGTCTGGAGTGTTGTGTGTTAGTACGTGTAGAAATGAAGAAAGCCAACCTTGTATATATATCCACTTGATACAAATACAAAGAATGAGTACATATATATAGATGAGAGAAAGAGAGAGAAAAGTCCTATACACAATGTGGGACTAAAGAGAGGAGAGAAAAAGCAATAAATGCTATACAAATGGGCCTAATGTTAAGTGGGCTTTTCCAACACTCCCCCGCAAGCTGGAGCGTATAGGTCATATGCACCCAGCTTGGACAAACATTGGTAGAACAGAGTGCTTGATAAGGCCTTTGTGAGGATGTCGGCAACTTGATCAGTTCCTGGAACATGCTTTAATTCAAGTTTCTTCAATTGAACCTTTTCACGAACAAAGTGACAGTCAACCTCGATATGTTTTGTGCGCTCATGAAAGACCGGATTCTTTGCGATGTGTATGGCGGCTTGACTATCACAAAATAGAACAGCAGAGGAGGGGAGTTTTACTCCCAGGTCAGTAAGGAGACTTTCAAGCCATGTGAGTTCTGAAACAACTGAGGCCATCGATCTGTATTCAGCCTCTGCAGAGGAACGAGCCACCACAGCTTGTTTCTTGCTCTTCCAAGTAATAAGATGCCCACCAAAATACGTACAGAACCCACTAGTTGACCTTCGATCGTCCAGGGAACCCGCATAGTCGGCATCAGAATAGGCAACCAATGCGGGAGCAGAGTCGGAGGTTTTGTAGACCAGCCCTTGGCCTGGAGCTCCCTTAAGGTATCGGAGAATCCGTTCAACCGCTTGGAGATGAGAAGCCCGGGGGGCATGCATGAACCTACTGACAACCCCAACTGCAAATGATATATCTGGCCTTGTGACTGTTAGATAGATCAACTTGCCCACAAGGCGTCGATAGTATTCCGGGTTCGGAAGTAGCAAATCGTCATCTGAAGCATGAACGCATAATTTGTGGTTTGCCTCCATCGGGGTACACGCTGGCTTGCAACCAGACTGACCAGCATCTTTGAGAAGATCGAGACAGTACTTTCGTTGGGAGAGTACCAACCCGTCCGGCCGCCGGGCGATCTCGAGACCAAGGAAGTAGCGAAGTTTCCCCAGATCTTTAGTCTGAAAAACAGTGCTTAGGTGTTGTTTGACGTCTTGAATCCCCTTTGAGTCATCCCCAGTGAGAAGGATGTCGTCAACATAAACCAATAGAAGAATGGTGCCAGTGGCCCGGTGTCGGGTAAAAAGGGAGAAGTCTGCAGAGCTCCGAGTGAACCCCATGTCCCGAACCACCTTGCTAAACTTGTCAAACCACGCCCGTGGGGACTGTTTGAGACCATAAATTGACCTTTTGAGAAGACAGACCCGAGACTCCCCCGTGGTCTCAAACCCGGGCGGTTGGCGCATGTAGACAGTTTCCTGAAGGTCGCCATTCAAAAAGGCGTTCTTGATATCAAGCTGATGAAGGGGTCAGCGGCGGTGCACCGCGACGGAGAGAAGAACGCGGACAGTGTTAAGCTTGGCCACCGGAGAAAAAGTTTCCTCATAGTCGAGACCCTCCTGTTGTGTGAAGCCACGGGCCACAAGACGGGCCTTCAGTCGGGCAATAGTGCCATCCGGAGCATGCTTGATGACAAAGACCCATTTACATCCAACAGGGTGCTGTCCGGGAGGTAAGGGAACCAAGACCCAGGTCTGGTTGGCCCAAAGGGCCGTCATTTCTTCGTCCATGGCAGCCCGCCAGCCAGGATGGTGAAGCGCCTCCTGCAAAGAGTTAGGGACTGAAACAGAAGATAAGGAGGTGGCAAAGTGAAGAAGAGAGGGGGAGAGGCGATGGAGCGAGACGTAGTTCGTCATCGGATGAGCGGTGGAGACGGGAGCCGGAGCAGCAGGGAGCAGAGCACCAGAGGGCGAAGCCGACTGCAGAGGAGCCACAGAATGAGGAGAGCGACGAGAATAGACCCGGATAACCGGTGGTGGTGGACGGACCGGAGGCGGGGAAGGGAGAGAGGCTGAGGAGTGAGGAGCAGGAATGACAGGACGAACGACGGGAGCGGGATGCAGAGCGATATCCGGAGCAGGAAAGAAGGGAAGATCTTCACGGAAAGTTACGTCAGGCGAGACAGTAACCTTGCGGGTAGTAGGCGAATAACATACATAACCCTTCTGAGTGCGCGAGTACCCGACAAAGATCTGCTTGGTGGCACGAGGGTCCAACTTGTCCGTGGAGGTACCGAGGTGGTGAACGTAGCAGGTACACCCAAACACCCGTGGCGGAAGGGGAAAAGGCGGAGTTGTGGGAAAGAGGAGGCTGAAGGGAGTAGCATACTGGAGGACGGAAGACGGGAGGCGGTTGATGAGGAAGCAAGCCGTGGAGAGAGCGTAGTTCCAGTACGGTTTGGGGACCTGCATTTGAAGCATAAGCGAGCGAGCGACATCAAGAAGGTGACGATTCTTGCGCTCGGCGACACCATTCTGTTGTGGTGTGTACGGACATGATGTTTGGTGAAGAATGCCGAACTCAGAGCAGAGGGTGGCAAACGTATGACTGGTGTACTCCCGCGCATTGTCAGTGCGAATAGTGCGAATAGGCGCAGAGAACTGAGTGCGAGTCTCAAGTATGAAAGCCCGAAATACGCGGGGAAGTTCAGAGCGATCCCGAAGGAGATATAACCACGTCATGCGAGAGTAATCATCAATAAAAGTAAGAAAATAACGATAGCCAGAAATACTAGTAAATTTGTACGGACCCCATATATCGGAGTGTACTAAAATAAAAGGAGCGGAGCTCCGAGTACAATGAGGGGGGAAAGAAGAACGGGGCTGTTTGCCCAAAATACATGTGTCACAACGAAAAGCAGGGAGAGTGACATCAGGAAGAGCCTTCCGGAGGACTGGAAGAGGAGCATGTCCCAGACGGCGATGCCAATCCGAAGAGGAGATAGATGCGAGGACAGTGGGAGAGTCGTCAAGAGATAGAGCCCATTCTGCAGCCGTCCTCTACCAATGATAGTCTGCGTCTGCTGATCCTGTATGAGAAAAGAAGAAGAAGTAAATGTCACTGAGTAATTAGAATCAGTAGTAAGGCGACCGACAGAGAGTAAATTGAAAGGAGAGCCCGGAACATGTAGAGCCGAGCGTAGGAGGAGAGAAGAGGTGAGAGAAATATCAGCACATCCAGAGACGGGAACCGACGCCCCATTAGCAACAGTAATGTACTTCGGGTGAGGTGAAGACAAGTACTGTGGTGGCCTAACAGAGGTGATATGATGAGTGGCACCAGAATCAAGGATCCAGCGCGTGCCAGAGGATAGGCAGGCGATACCTTCATTGGAGAGAGAGGCAGCAGAGGCAACCGAGGCAGGCGGACGGCTGAGCAAGCCATGAAGATGCTGGAGCTGAAGACGAACCTCGTCGAGCTCAGTACGAGAGGAGGCAGAGTCGGTAGTAGCAGCAGAGACATGTGGACGAGGGGGTCGGCCATGTTTGCGAAAGCAAGTGGCCTCAAGATGACCAACTCTACCACAGAACGAGCATTGAGGCCGAGATCGACCACCGCGACCCCGGCCGCGAGAGTCAGAGCGGCCACCACGGGCAGAGGGGGGAAGAGGCAATAAGGGAGCGGGTGCCTGTTGAACAAGGGCCGGAGAAGGAAGTCCGGGAACATCCGGAGGCGGGGAGACTTTGAGAAGCATTGAGCACACGTCGGAAAAGGACGGTGTAACAGTAGAGGAGAGGATGTGAGCCCGGACACTGTGAAGATGAGAGGGTACCCGAGCCATCATCATGGCGATACCCACAGCTTCCTTCTGGGTACGTTGAGCAGCGAGATCTAAAGTGGGAGGCTGATGGTGGATCCAAGCCTCAACCAGAGACCGGGCTTGAGCAACAAAGGACGTCAAGTCGGTTGCACCACTGCTGTCAAGGGCCTGGAGAGCGGTGATGATATCATATAGATGGTGGAGACTATCTTTGCCAGAGTAGAGGGTGTGTAGCTCGTCCCACATGCCTTTGGCCGTCTCATGATACATGGCCAGGCGATAAGATTCTCTATCAAGAGAGTTGAGGAGCCAAGTCTGCACACGCCCATCATTGCGTAACCACTCCTCAGTAGGGACACCAAGAACGGTCTGGGTCAGATGATGAAGGAAGCCCTTTGACTGAAGGACACGGCGAACTGAGTGTGCCCATTCCACAAAGTTCTTCTTGCTAGTGAGCGAAATTGTAGTGATCCGGAGCTCGTCGCGGACTTCTGGTATAGAGGGCGGGCGTTCAGGAGGAACTGCCGTACCGACGGAGTCTGCAGAGGTAGACATGGAGGCCGCAGCGAGCTGAAGGAGGCCGCAGCGAGTTGGAGGAGGCCGCAGCGAGCTGAAGGAGGCCGCAGCTAGTTGGAGGAGGCCGCAGCGAGTTAGAGGAGACCGCAGCGGGCTGGAGGCCGCAGCGAGTTAGAGGAGACCGCAGCGGGCTGGAGGCCGCAGCGAGCTGGAGGAGACCGCAGCGGGCTGGAGGCAGCAGCGAGAGGAAGCAAACAGACAGCGGACTGGGTGAGGACGCGGCGACCTGGATGAGGTCGCGGCGAGCTGGAAGACGTTGCGGGCTGGGTCAGGTCGCGGCGGTCTGGGACAGTTCGCGGCGGTCTGGGTCAGACCGCGGCGGACAGGAGTGAGCTGAGAAGAGAAGACAAGCCGGGGCTGACTTGCGAGCTGGCGGGCTGGCGGGCTGGCGACTGGCGAGCTGGCGACTGGCGAGCTGGCGACTGGCGAGCTGGCGAGCGGGCGAGCTGGCGAGCTGGCGAGCTGACGAGCAGAAGAAGACCAAGAAGAGGAGGCGAGCTGGCGACTGAAGGAGATCAGGGAGAAGAAGCGAAGGCAGAGGTCGCCGAGGTCGCGCCGGACAGGAAGAGGCCGCAGCGGACAAGGGAAAGCAGTGGACCCCACAGGATGGCTATAAAAGGAGGGGGCCAGAGGAGGAAGGGAGGTGGGGGGAATAGAAGTGGATCCACGGGAGAGGAAGCGGACAGGATAAGAGAGGCCGCGGGAGAGACGCGACTAGAATGTGCGGACTGGACAAGGGAGGCCGCAGAGACCGCAGGCTGCAGGGCGGACAGAGGAGGGAGTCCGCAGGAGGTCGCAGGCCGCAGGGCGGACAGAAAGGGGAGTCCGCAGGAGTCAGGAACCTCGCTTTGATACCATGTAGAAATGAAGAAAGCCAACCTTGTATATATATCCACTTGATACAAATACAAAGAATGAGTACATATATATAGATGAGAGAAAGAGAGAGAAAAGTCCTATACACAATGTGGGACTAAAGAGAGGAGAGAAAAAGCAATAAATGCTATACAAATGGGCCTAATGTTAAGTGGGCTTTTCCAACAGTACGTATTACAACAATACTCCACCCAGGGAAGCCAACATGCCCAATCCTTGGGGTGGTCCCCTATAAGGCAGCAGAGGTACATCTCGAGCATTCGGTGGACCACTTTGGTCTGACCATCAGACTGTAGGTGGTAGGCGGAGGAGAGGGCCAACTTTGTACCGCAGAGGGAGAACGGTTCCTGCCAAAACTAAGAGGTAAATATTTTGTCCATATCGAACATAATTGTATCTAGTATGCTGTGGAGGCGAAACACCTGATCGAAGAATGCACGGGGGACAGTGGGGTCAGTGATAGGGTGGTTCATGGCAATGAAGTGGGGCCCCTTGGAGAAGCCATCACGATTACTAAGATGACGAAGTGGCTCCGAGAAGGGGGTAGACCTTCGATGAAGTCAATCAAAATGTTCGCCCAAATCTGTGTCGGAATCGGGAGGGGCTGCAGGAGGCCGAAGGGAGAAAGAGATTCTGTCTTGCTGCGCTGGCTAATCAGCCAGGCGACAATGTAAGTCTGGACACTTCGTTTGAGTCCTTTCCAGAAGAATTCGGCTCGCAGGCGCTGAAGGGTCTTGTGGACCCCTTCGTGTGTCCGGTCATGGATCGCTGCCAAAATGTCTGGAATCAGTGAAGAGGTGGCCGACAAGTAAAACGGTCCCTGTACAGGATGAGGCCATCATGGATTGTCCAATATGGCAAAAGGCGCTCTTCCCGAATCAGATGTAGTAGCTTGCAGAGAGAGGGCATGTCGTGGATCTCTTGGCGGAGGCGAGGGAGAACCAGGGATGACGGTTCAGACATGGCGTAGAGGACTGCATCTGTAGAGTCGCGGCGGAAGAAAGCGTCGGTCGTGCGGTTCAGATGGCCGACCCTGAACTCCACCCTAAAATTGTAGCTCAAAAGGAGACTCACCCAACGCTGTTGCGGTACGGTCATCAGGAGTTGCTCCAGTAAGTATTTGAGGCTATAATGGTTCGTGCAGATCACGAAGGAACGCCCCCACAAGTAGGGCCGCCAATGGTGGACGACCTTCGTTAGTCCAATGAGCTCTTGCTTGTAGGCTGGAGCTTCCGATGGTGGAGGGCCGTCGTGCGGCTGAAATATGCAATCGGGTGTCCCTCCTGCTGAAGCACTGCCTCGCACCCATGCTTGGAAGGGTCACATTCCACCTGGAATTCCTTCTCGAAATCTGGAAGCTGGAGAACTGGAGCTGATACTAAGGCCTGTTGTAAGGCTCGAAAGGCGGCGTCGTCCTAAGCAAAACACTGATGACGCAAGAGGGATAACAAGGGGGCCGCGATCACCGTGTATCCCTGGATAAATCTACGATAGTAGCCGGTCAGCCCGAGGAATCCGCGAAGTTCCCACTGAGTCTGGGGAAGGGGCCAATCAAAAACCCCTGAATCTTGACTGGATCAGCAGAGGCGGCTGACTGGTGGACAAGATGCACCAATTAGGCCACCCTGTCAGCGCTTAAGGAGCACTTGGCCCGCTTCAGGAAGAGACGATGAGAGCAGGCTAACCGGAGGAACTGGTCGAGGTGGTCAAGGTGGTCGAGGTGTGCTTCTCAGGTCTTGTTGTACACCAAAATATCATCGAAGAAAACAAGTGCACATAGACCAAGGAGAGTATGAAATACCTTATTCATGAGCGCTTGGAAAGTCGACGGGGCATTCGTGAGCCCGAAGAGCATCACGGGGAACTCAAAGTGGCCATGATGAGTGCGGAAGGCCGTCTTCTCCATGTCAGCCGAAAAGATACGAACGTGGTGTACCCCGAACAAAGATCCAACTTGGAAAAGTAGCGGGCCCCATGCAACTCATCCAATAACTCTTCAACCGCCAGAATGGAAAATTTATCATTCACTATTTACGCGTTCAAGGCGCGGTAGTCCACATAGAACCGTCAGGACCATCCTTCCTGTGAACTGAAAAGTACCAGGGAGGAGAAGGGAGAGATGTTGTGGCGGATTGCCTTGGCAAAGCATAGTAGCGCACTACCACTCGATCTCATCCTTCTGTAGAAAAAGATAGCGGTAGGGGCGGACGACTACCGGAGCGGTGTTAGGAAGGAGGCAAATGCGGTGGTCCTGGGGGCGTGAGGGCGGGAAGCCCTGTAGGCGCGGCCATGGTGTCGCGGGACTCGTGAAGAAGAGACGAGAGATCTAGCTGCATGGAGGGATCAGGCTGAAGGGAGAAAACTCGGCCCACGTCTATCGTCGGATGGCCATGCCAAACTGTCAGGTGGGGTCCCTGGCCCTAAGGCATCATCAGGCCCTCCAAATCTCACAAGATAGGGCCGAGAGTATGCAACCAACGCGTCCCTAAGACGGTCTCGAATCCTCGTAAGGCATTGACAAAGAAGTCAACATGAGAATGATAGTCCTCGACGATGATAGGGATGTCCCGACAAACTCTAGTGCAGGCCATGGTTGTTCCATTTGGCACGAACACTCGCGAATGACTGGTAATGGGAAGCTGGAGTCGTTGAACAGTGAGGTTGCTGATGAAATTGTGCGTACTGCCTGTGTCTATAAGGGCAAGGAGCTGGTGACTCTCCACGATGATGGGAATCTGTACGGTGTCCCCAGAGTGGGGGGATGACATAACATGCAAGGAAATTGTGGGGTGCCCTGGCTCGTCATCCCTGACTTCCCTATCTGAAGGATCGTCTACCTCGAGCCAAAAAAAAACGCTTACACCTGTGCCCACGAGTGTAAGTCTCATCACAATTGAAGAAGAGACTCTTTGCTCATCGGTCTGCCATCTCCTAGTTTGACAGACGCCGGATGTGGGCGGGATGCTCCCTGTCCTTGGGCCTGGCTAAGCCACCGCCCTAGGGCGACTGGGGCTGATTGTAATGCCGGAAAGAGCTATCATTGTTGCAGCGCCCCAAGTGGGGCCAATCCATCAAGATGCGCTTCTTGCAGATGCGCGCTAGACTCACGGCGGTAGTAAGATCCTGAGGGTTCTGGAACTCAACGCCCATGCAGAGGCGCTCATGTAATCCCGCAGTGAAGAAGGCTTCCTGGCGGGCTTTCGGAACCGACAGAGCGCGGGCAAGGAGCACATGGAACTGCTCTAGGTAGTTATCAATAGAGCCCAACTGCCGCTTCAAGGAGATCAAGTCGCCGATAGGGTTGCTGCGGAGCGGTGGGCCAAAATGTAGGTTGCACTGGATCTTGAAGTCATCCCATGTAAGGTGAGGCTTCTCCCGTTGAAGTTGGGAGAACCAGAGTTGTGCCAAACTCATGAGGTGGAAAGAGGCTACACTTATCCAATCCTCCCATGGAGTGTGTTGTGCAAAAAAGAATTACTCACAATGGGTTAACCACGTCAAGGTATCTTCGCGGCCCTCAAAGATCGAAAAATCCAACTTCACAAAACGCGACACTGTGGAATAGTCGGAGCGTGTCGGGAGATCCATCGGCTGGTTGTTGTGGTGGCTCGGGAACGGGCAGAGAGGAGGCGGAGGAGGTGGCGGGGTGTTGTCCGGGCGGAGCACGTTGAGAAGTGTCAGATGGTTGTCCGCCATCATAGTTCTGAAAGATTCCAAAATCTAGACCAAGGTTGGACCACCCAAATTCTCGTCGTCCATGTCAGAAGAAGGTCGGTGTAGCGATAGGGTCAGCAGAGGGAGTAGCCCTAAAGAGGCAGCGATCACTGAGCCTTCGGCGAGAAAAGAGCCCAGTAGAACGAGCGGCGGGCCTGTGGCGGAGTGGGGTGGCCGCGAAATCGGTTGGGTCGGGCGCGACAAAACCGCTACGCCGCAGGGCCGGTCTTCACTAGCGGAGGTGTCATCGTGGTCGGCCACTGAAGGAGCCGGCGGTGCAGAAGCGGGGTGGTTGGAAGCTGGAAGGGTCGGTGGCTCTAATTCCAAGTTGTTATGTGCCCTAGATTGCGACCTCGTGCAAGGAGGATGGAGAGGGAAGTCCTGGAGGAGGGAGGCAGATCCCTTTTTGTAACCCTTAGGCGCAATGATGAGGAGGAAGGGAGAAACGCCTGCGGGGAGGGCCTTCGGTTGAGCGGCAGGCGGACGGTGCTGCGGATCAGGATTTAGGGCGTCGGTCAGGTGCTTCGCATGAAAGAAAGGGGTAGAGAGAGAGAGAGAATTAGAGTGAGAGGGAGAGATTTGAATTAATTTCCGTTCCATTCTCACAGCCAAACCACAACATAAAGCAAAGTTCCACCAGAAGACACAAATGCCCCCTCACAAGGCTTAACAAATGTGAGGATAAAATTAACATGTGATGCGTAAAATACTAAAGCAAGTTTAAAAAAGGGTTCCGGTGCGCGTCACTTGCGACTCGCGGCGCTTGTACGTGATCCCCCAATGAGGATCTGCAATAGATGCTTTTTCCTTTTATGGACCTAGTTGTTCCATCTTCTAGTATGATTTATGGGCTGAGGTTTTCATTTAAGTAGATGAAGGCTTCTGTATTACTTGTCATATGATTGGAACACCCATTATCTACGTACCAAATATCATTAATCGACTCACCATTGTTGTCACGTGAGTAAAATACTAAGTCTTTGTTATGGTTGCGCATGCCGACATGACACACGCGCCAACGAGACACCGTGGTGAGTCCGCTCGCGGAGGGAAACGATGACGAGCCCGTCTGGAGGAGGAGAAATCGAAGACGCGACGCCAACATGATTATTTTATTTCTATTCGCTTTATGTTATTTTGTATTATGTATGTGTGCGCTTTTAATTATGTGCTTTCGTTATCCGCACCCCGTGCTATAAGGGGTGGTGTTGTATTTCTTTTTGGATTATTCTTAGATGAATGAAAATTAGTGTTGTTTCCTAAGATTTTTCTCTCAACCCTAATCCTCCTTCCTCTTTCTCACCTCCGTCGGCCCTCCCACTTGTCGTATTTCTCTCGGAATCGTATCAGTTTGGTCCGACCTGCCTCACTGTCGGCCATCTTGACGTCAGTGCTCGCAATCATCCGTGCAAAATGGGCGATTCGTCCGACTTCCGCAATCCTCTAGTGCTGCCTCGCACGATTTGTTGTTCATGCCTCGCACGTCGTGTCCGTTCCCATCTTCTGCGCTAGATCGCGGGCTGTTTTCCGCTCCGCTCGATCCCAGTGTCTGCGGTTTCTGATTTTTGTCCGCCGTTTCCACCTCCGTCCACGCCGCAACCCACGACAGCAGCTCCTGTGTGACTGCCGAATTGCAGTTCCGCCGATTTCGTCATTCCCGATCCGCCTTTTCCGCGTTCTCCAGCCAATCGACAACCAGATCCGCATCTTTCCAGCTGATCTCCGACGCTGGACCACTGATCCACCGCCGCGTCCCTCGCTGCCAGCCATCGCTGACCGCCGCCTTTCCTGTCTTGAGCCACAAACTGTCGCAGGAAGACCCAGGCGGCGGTTTCGCCGGATTCCAGTCCAGATCCACAGCCTTCTGTCGCATCCCGGCCCGGATCCACTGGTTCAGCCGTATCCGGCCCCGATCAGCCGGGTTTCCGCAACTGTCCACCACTTCCAGCCGTTCCGCAGATCCCAACGGTTTACGCCGATTCCAGTTAATCTCTTCCGCTCCGCTGCTCCTAGCCCGTGACTCCCAACACTTACTCGGCCGGAGATCTTCCTCCGGATACGACCACCGAAGCCCTAAGCCGCCGCTTGGAGGCTCAGGAACAACCCGTTGACTCCATGCACGCCTCGCTCCTCGCCCTCCACTTCAAGATTGACTCCCTCCAGGCGTCCATCGCCGCCGTCTCCGCCGCGTCCGGATCCGGCCCACCCGCGCGGATGGCGCTCTCTCCTAGGCGTTGGACCACAGTCCATTCCTTTGGGGACAACTCTTCTCCATTCCGGGCTGGTCCGCCCTCTCCCTCGACATTCTTGCCTTCATCTGCGTTGACCCGATGGGTTGGATCGCCAAGGCGGAGCAATATTTTGACCTCAACTACACTTCAGAGCACGACAAGGTGTCTACGACGGTGGTTGTACTGGATGGCTCGGCACTCCACTGGGCTTAGTTGCTTCGCCAAACCAACCCGTGCCTCTCCTGCCCCGAGATCAAGCAGGAGATGATCCGGCGGTATGAAACCCGCTACTCCGGCTTCTCTGCTATCGAGCATCTTTGCGGCGTCCGCCAGATGGCCGGCCTGGCCGACTATGTCGATGAGTTCGTCGCCCAGGTCTCCTACGTTCCCGGATTACTGTCGATCATTACCTGAGCTTCTTCATGCAAGGTATACTGACACATATCTGCTCTCGCCTCCGCGCGCATCACCATCACACAGTATCTGACGTCATGGACTTGGCATGTCTGGTGGAAGCCGACTCTCTACTCGACCACTTGCTCCTACGACCGACCACCACCAGCCCGACCGCCTTGGCGACCGCTAGTCACGGCTCCACCGCGGCCTCCTCCTTGGGGAAACCAATCGGGCCGCCCACCGGCCCCTCATCGCCTCTCAAACAGTGATTACAATGAACTTCGTAGAAAAGGTCTCTGTTTTCGGTGTCGTCAACCGTACTCCCCTAATCATGAGTGCGCCTTGAAGGAGTTCCACGCTATCATCGGCGACGTCGACCCTGAGGTGGCCCTAGATGACTTTGAGGCCCTGAACCTCTCAGCTGGGGATACACCTCTCGACCTCACCGCGGCTACGTTCCAGCGCGTGGAGTTATTCCGTGCCTCAATGGGCGGGACCTCCGACCAGCAAACCTTACAACTCTCGGGCACACTGCGGGATCGCCTGATCATCATGGTGGACAGCGACGCAAGCCACTACATCATCTCTCAGCACTTGGTGCAGCAACTCTGTCTTCCCTCAATTCTATCCCCAGATTTTGCAGTATGTTTGGGCAATGGGCGATGTCATCCGACTCAGGGCCGTTGCACCGCTGTCTCTCTCTCTCTCTCTGTGGGGCCCTGTTCCATGACCGCGAACTTCTACACTTTTGGCTCAAGCAATCTCGATGCCATTTTGGGAGTGGCTTGGCTCCGCACGCTCGGCGAGTTTCTACACGAGGGCCAACCATGCCGCCTCGCACTTTGAGGCTCTCCGATCTCCCCCTGCACGATCCAGCGAACCGTGGACGTCGGCCTCTCCGCGGGGCTGTGGGCCCCATCGGGCCCATCTGTGGTGCATCTTTCTTTTCCGAGGGACCACCTCGAGCTTTTTACTGCGCTCGCCGACGTCATCCGGCCTCCGACATGGTTGCCACCAGCCCAGCCTACTCTAGTCCAGAAGAAAGATGACAGTTGGCGCTGTACTACCCAACTAAGCTAATTGATCACTGCTACCACCTTCAGGTGGACTCTCGCTCGCAGGAGGTCTTTGTTGTTGGGTCTTACCGTCTGGAGTCTAAAGCTACGTGGTTGTACCAGGATCACGGTTGTCGCCACCGCTCCGACTACTGCCTTGGGGACAAGACATATTTTCCAGACAGCGGCATTGTTACGGTTGCGTATGCCGATGAGACACGCACTCGCCGACAAGACATTGTGGCGAGTCCGCTCGCGGAGGGAACCGAGGGAAGACCGAGGTGTCGTGGATTAAAAAGTAGGATGCAAAAATAACTAAAGTCGGTAACGGTATGGTATTTGAAACAAGAAGTGAGATTTGCACGAATATTGGATATCTATAAGTATGGAGGCGGTGATCACGATGTTCTGTTAGGGCGTCGAAGATTTGGTGTAAATATTGATTCTCACGGCAGTGAGGATGTTGTGTTTGGGATTAACGTGTCCACAAAAGCATCAACAATTGGGCTAGCTTTTCTTGGTTAATTCGGAACAGGAGGAATGAACAAGATGTACCACCATCCTTCAGAAGTATACTTTAAGGCTTCGTTTGGCATGGTGGTGGCGGTCTTAAACGCATGGGTTAAACCACCATTCGTTAAGGATTACCTAACAAACATCATTCATTTGGACATAAAAGTGGATGAAGTTTCTTAGGTGGGCATTAACAAATGACAATTTAACTCCCATGTTCATGACCGCCGCCACCGTGCCGAACAGGGCCTAAAAAGTCAACTGCATTATTGCCTACTTGTTCCCTTTGCTTTCCTTTCTTTTTCTCTCTCTGATATTTTGTTATGTGTTGCAGGAACTCGTCTGATATCACCACATTATCGACAACATTGATCATCCCCGTCGACTTGAACGCTTACTTATACAAGGTATTGTTTGGAAAAACTTATCTGATTATCACTGCTTTCTGAAACATTGATTTATTGTTGCTTAATATTGATTTTTTGTGATGATCGATTAATGAGCCATCTGATCTGATTATTAACCTGAAAACATTATATGAGGTTGTGAAGGTCATTGGCAAGCTAAATTATAGCTTTTCTTTATTAAAAAAAGGCAACAAAATCTATTTTTAAATTATTGTTTATTTAACTTTTTCTTGAACTTTATTTTGATAATAATAGCTTGCCTAAATTAATTGGAAATTTGTGCATCAAATATAGCAGAATAGCACTTCAATATGCAAAAGCTTAAGTTCAACCAGGAAAACTTAAAAAATTTCCTTTGTAAATTGTTATTGACAAGAATAAATTTTCAATTTTTCAATCATGATTCATGGCACATGTCAAGAACTATACTAATCACATCAACGTGAAGTAAAATGTGAAGCCTCAATGTTACACTATAGAACGAGCAGACTTCTCTTTTGTATAAAGAGAGACAGTGCGTCGGGGGTCGTGTGGCCGCGGCAGTACCCTTACTGCGACACCAGACCTTCGATCCGTAAGCCAAACCCTCTAATCTAATGAGTCTACCCCTGCCCTTACCCCCAAAAGTGTGCCTTTGGAGTCACTGCTGGTAACTTGCTTGGGTTCAGGCGAACACTCTTTGATCTCCGAGAAAGACTGCGATCATAGCATTTGATTCTATGATTCAACTATCTGCTACAGGCTGAGCTCGACATAGCCTTCTTCGCAAAAGAAATTGGAGATGACCAAACCTCTGAAAGTTTCTCAAAGGCATCGAAAGCACGCCAGTTTGCAATGAGGTCGATCTTCTGGAACGCAGAGATGAACCAATGGCTCGACTACTGGCTTAGCTCCGGCGACTGCCAGGTGGTGCTTTGTGAACCCTTCTTTTTTGTGTGTTTTTGTTTGAGTTTGAGATCTGATATAGTGGTCACTATGCCTGTAACATTCAGGGTGTTCATCAATTTGAAGCCAAGAATCAAAATCATAACATATTTGCATCAAACTTCATACCCATGTGGAATTGGAGACATGTCTCAGGTTTGGAATTCAGTATCCTCTCCATCGTGCTTAACGAAATTTTTCGGAGAAATAAAAAAAAAATCATTCGTGTTTTCCCGTTCTTTTATTTGTAAGTTAAATTGGGACCATCGGTTTCCATTCCATGTGATGTTGAGATACGGTGGGACGTTGACAGTTTGGACGGCTGATTAAGGCTCCATTTGGGGGGACTTATTTTCACCGGTCAAGCGGTTACGACCGTATGAACCGGACCCTAATTAAGGCCGGGTTCATGCGGTCGTAACCGCTTGACCGGTGAAAATAAGTCCTCCCAAACGAAGCCTAAGGCTTTGTTGGTACAATGTGGCATAGAGCGAAATTGTGACTGTTAGCGCGGTGGTGGCACAGTTTATCTGCGTTTGAAACTTTCATGGCCGCTTTCTTGATCCAAATTTCATTTTTATTGGGCCTCAGCGTACCCAATCACCGCTAAAGCTTGACCACATGTGCACGAGTATTGTGACATTTTGGCCGAAGTATCATTTTGAAAACATAACTCGTGACCGCACCTACGGAAACGCTACATATGTTGTTTCATTACTGAGGTCACAGCAGCCACCGCTCCCCTAAACAAGGCCCAAGTGCTCGCTAATCAGCTATTTGATTCGCTGAAGTTTATAAACTCAGTGAAATTAGAATGGCTCAGAAATACGAATTTTCATCCATAAATACGCTTTCATGATGCACGAAAAAAATACCTCAGGTGTTCACGAAGACAGCAGCACGGTGGAAAGAGTTCTTAAAAGCTTTCAAGTCTCAGGTCTGATTCAGCCTGCTGGAATCGCAACCACGTTGTTGAACAGCGGGCAACAGTGGTAAGATATGTTTTGTCGAGATCCGTGTTCGTAAATACGTGCGGAGTTTAAACCACTGATGTTATTTTTTTTGCTCGAGCAGGGATTACCCGAACGGATGGGCTCCGATAGAACATATGATTGTCGAAGGATTGTCTAATTCTGGCTCGAGAGCAGCAGGGATGTTGGCCGAGGATATTGCTGTGAGGTGGATCAGAACGAATTTTGCCGCCTACAATGCCACCGGAGCAATGCACGAGAAATATGGAGTGAACGGTTGCGGAATTGTCGGGGGCGGTGGCGAATATAAACCTCAGGTGATGCTCAATTGTTTCGTTGTCTTCGCGTTTATTTGATCTCGACCGACAAACATTTTTCCGAACCCTAAACCGGGAATTGTTCTTAATGTTGCAGACAGGATTTGGTTGGTCGAACGGAGTGGTGTTGGCCCTCTTGGAAGAATTCGGGTGGCCGGTCGACAGAGAAATTGAATGCAATTAGTGAATTAGATACTCAAAGCATCAAACGGAGGAAGACGAGACGATTGATGTTGCAGATCAAAGATCTGATTTATGTTCTCTAAACCCTAAATCATAAACCCTAAACATTTTGATTTCTACAGTGAATGTCGCCCATATTCTATGGAATGAATGTGTGTTCTACGATTCGTTTGAATCGTGCTTCAAGTATTGAACTTAATGGCAAACGGTAACATTAGGCCTTTGAATGCTGGTATGACCCTGTCACGTAAACCAGAAAGGGCGTGAATGCGCCTTTTTTGATTCTCCGTCTTTTCAAGTGATAATGATCACATTGATTCCGACGGATCAAAGTAAAATGAGGACGGGTTCGTTGCGAGTTGTGTTAGGTATAATTGTCTTCCTACTACAATTAAATTTTGCCCCATCCATTGATTGTGCCACAAGTACTTAGGTTGGCTGGTTGCATGCAGCTGGAAATTAAGATAAAGCGGTATTTTTGAATTCTAAATGCGGTTGAAATTCGACATAAAATAACATTTTTGAGGGATGGATGGTTTCAAATGAAAGCTATTCAAACTCGCAAGATGTTTTTTTTAAAAAAAACGCAATGTAGAGAGCTCTCAAATCTTTGCTCGTAATATGTCTAGGACGGTTTCGGCCGATTGATCCTTTTGTGTGCGTGTGTGCAGTGGAACTTGGGTTCGGATCGTTAGATGGAATTGAGCGAAAATTGCAGTTAAACACTTTTTAAGTTGATTGGGTTTAATGAGTTCATATGCTCACACCCTAGTTTTGAGTTAAAAGCAGTTTTGAGTTTTACAGGACCTCTCCTCTGCTCGCGCCCGTTCGTCGCCTTGCTGGGTCCTCCCGTGTGCAGCGTGCTGCTGCCGCAATACTCCCGTGTCAACACTGATGCAAATTCAAATTTGATCGTGCAAGATGATCTTTTTAATTTATAAGAATTGGATTGTTGATATAATTTTAGTTATTGTATTTTGTGTGCTCAATGTTACACAAACCAGTTGTACACAATGTAAGACAATACTGATTGTTTCATGACCATCACCTTAAATAATTTTCTTGGTGTAATACTGAATTTTTATAATATAGTAAAAAATCAGTGGCAATACTGATTTTTTATATAAAGTAATGTAATATGTAAGAAATAAAATTCTCTCATGATAACAGCACATTCGTTTGCCTAGTATAGTTTAGGTTGGGACAGTGACGGATCCAGAAAATTAATAATGGGGGTGTACACAAATTTTTTTTGAATGTGACGTTCTAAAAATTTTAATATGAGGGGTCAGACATCAACTTTAAAAAAAATTTAACGTTTTAATTTTATCGGAGCTGTATTTCCCTTATCTGGCCACCGTTTTTGACATTTAAGTAGTTAAAATCTATTGCCTCGACGAGAGGAATTCGAATACACTAACTATTTTGAAAAATAATGGGGGTGTCAGTGTCTCTCGCGCCCCCCTTTGGATCCGCCCCTGGGTTGGGGAGCCTTTGCAAAAAATGCATGATAAGATTTGCTTATATTTGAACCTTGTGGTGGGACCTTTCCACAGACACTCGTTACTTTATTTCTCTTTAGTTTACTGTCTTTTAAAAGCACAGATAAAAAGCTCACGTACCGACTTTAGAACTGATGAATAATAATATCTGAGCTCGAGCTTGAACTCGAGCCCCATTGACGCGAGTTGGAGTCGAGTTTTTTTTTTTCAATCCGGCTCATCGAGCTTACAAGTCAACTCAGCTCAACTTGCATGTCTAGGCGAACACGGTTCTACACTCGTCTACTCCACCAAATTTATTAGTTCTAAAAAATAAGTCAAAAATTTGCTTAAAACTGCTTAAAGTAGCATGTGAGGTTGTACAACTAATTAAGGGTCCATTTGATGTTGGTGGTCGTCTGTTTCAACACCGCTATTATGAACCGTCATTCGTGAACGCCCGAACTCATTTAAGAAACTTCATCCACTTTTATGTTTAAAAATGATCTTTTTTCCTCGGCAGCAGCCATAACTCTTATCATGCCAAATACAAATTTTATGAGAGCGAAACTTCGTTCAGACTCGCCCGAGCAAAAAAAACGCAGCATCAAACAGACCCTGAGATAATCTTCAACAACGTTAGAAGAAAACAAAAAGGAAATTTAATCAAGAAAACAACACATGGTAGGCTAGATAATATCAAGGTTGAAAGTTGGATAATTCTTTGTTTTTTTTACAATATTTTATATAATTATTTTGCGACCGAGCAGGGGCGGCGATTGGTTTGACATTCGCCTATATGTTCTCTTTGGAATCGGAATCCTCTTCATTTGGACTCAAATGAGTAGTATCCATTTCACAGTGCAGATTTATTTTCATCTAATCCGACGAGTTCAGTAATCCTATCTTTTCTTTTATATAGCCAAAATATTTCACACTCGTGTAAACAAAAATCAATCTAAAACATTCAATATATCTCTTCATTTTTGTCCCAAATGAAGTGGATCTATATTATGTAATATTCTTTTTTTGTGTGGATTTATATTTTATATTACTTTTTTTTTGTGGATGGCAATTGGTTTGACATTAGCTTGAGAATTGAGATCCTCTTCATTTGCACTTAAATTAATGTTATACATCTCAGGGTTTAGATTTAGGCTCTATTTGTTTGGACGTTTCGCAACTCCGTTTTGGGCAAACGCCGCCGGAAGGAGGGTAAACAAATGAACCTCGGGCGGCGTTTGCTCCGTTTCCACCCGCCCGCCTTGAGAAACGCCCCAAAAAGCTCTGTTTGGAGCAGCCACCCCCCCCCCCCCCCCCCCCTCTGGTTCGAACTCTTCTGTTTCCACCCGTAGGATCGACCCGCCACCTGCTAAAACAAATGAAGCCTTATTCTTGCCTCATTTCACAAGTTTAATATATTGAACCCGGAAATTATGGTTCAACGAGTTTGGATCAGGGGTAGCTCGTCTTTACTTCCCTCAAATTAATGCCTCAGTTGTTGACTCACGAGTTCGGAAACATTCCCACCAGAACAACCTCAAACAAACCCTGGGTCGCAGCGAGGAGGTCCTGCCACATACCAGGAAGATTTTAGATTGTTTCTCCTCCCAAACCAAAGCTGGACCGAGCACCTTTGGAGAGCCAAGAGAGCTTCGGACCACCCACCCGGAAATCACGGTGAGTGATGAGTTGAAGCTCCTGCCAACCAAAGCTAGTCGGGGAAGAGAAAAACTCAGAAATTGGTCCTCTCCAAAGGTGCTTTTAGGGGTCTATTTATAGTTTTCTGAGGACGGTTTGCCAATAGCGAGATCTCGCCTCCTTGAAAGTGTTACATGCAACCCAAAACAGTTTGCCAATAGCGAGATCCCACTATCCGAAGCAGCTAAAGGCAGACCAGAAACGAATTATCGAAAATGAAAATGAATATCCTCTAATGGCGAATCTGTGCACCTCATCCCACTCGCCTAGGCGACGCGAACTTGATTTGACTGAGCTCTCACCACTCGCCCGGTCGGCGGGCACCAGAACACAACTAGGCACTCGCCACCTCGACTCTCTCCTACAGCGAGATCTCAACTCGCAGGATCTACTCGCCCATTACTACACTGGATAAGCAGCGAACGTCTGGTAAAACTTACTTCTTGCTCCCTGTCTTATGACCACTCGGGCTCACTCGACAAATACAGAATTGTACATAATGGTCCTATCTTTTTTTATTTTTTATATAGCCAAAATATTTCACTAACCCTAAATCAATCAAGACAACTAAATATATCCCTCCATTTGGTCCCTAGAGGTCCCAAATGGATGGAGAGGATCTCAATCCATCTCTTTGTGATGTTGAGGCCCAACGAGGTCGCCCGACGACGGTTCAAATTGAAACTCACGGAATACTTCCATCGAAAAACCACCCAATCAACCTCAAATTGGTCATGACGGCCTCGAAGTCGCCTGAACTTTCTAAATGCGTAGAGACGAGATCAAGCGAAATTCGACTGCTAGAAAAAATTGGCAAGCAAATCAGGACATGACGAGGAGAACATATATTGCTCATTTGTGAATGCTACAATATTTTGTGCGAGGCCGAGCATGTTAAGAATATGCCGAAAATAGAGGTATCTTGTTGAACAAAATGGAATTTTTAGTTGGAATGATAAATACATTTTTATTATTATTATTTTGAATTTTATTTTAGTAGAATTCGAGAGCATCATTCTTTCGAATTAAATCGATATTCCTAAGTTAACAGTTATAATTTTGGGCATTGATATTCGCACCGCATTTTGATTATCCGCACTCACCGCTATTCGCAAGCACTGTTTTGAGTCAATGACTATCCGCAAGCAAAACGTTATTTGCACCACATTTTTTAACTTAGAAAAAAAACAATTACTAGATATATTTTCATTGGCAAAACAAGACTACATTTATATACAAAATATATATTAGAGTCAAAATATCATATCCAAATATATATCAGAGTCCAAAATTTATATCCTTGTAGCGTTGGGCGTTGAGTGCTAAACGGTCTATGAAGGGAACAGATCGAATTCCGAGTGGGGAGCGTGGGCGCCACGCAGGCACATGGAGCGCCCGTGCGCGTGTCGTGGGGGCGCACTGTGCGTGTGCGCGGGGAGCATGTGCGTGTGTGTTGTGCGCATGTTGCGTTTGCGTTCCCCTCCTTACGCGGGTGCTTGACTTCTTTGGCTTGGTTTGGAAAAATTCATGGGAACAAAAAAAAGAACTTAAAAGGCGGAAATTGAATAAATAGAACACCATAGAAGTGACACGCATCATCCGCACCCCCAATCTAGTCGTCACGCGCAATGAATATTGAGTAGGAGGATGATAGTGGGGAAGTGGAGGTGGAGGCGGAGGAGGAGGCTGTCTTTTATCACTGGATGAATATTACAGGTGGATGCGAGAGGCGGGACTTCGATTCACGAATTGCAGTGCGGATAATAAGTGTGAATAGAAGAAAAAAAAAACTTAAATTATGTTGAAGTGCTGTGCGTATAGCTAAAGTTGTAGTGCGGTTAACAGCGCCCGTAATTTTATCTGTTACTACTTACTACATCGTTATTGTGTGTTTGCAAGGGTACTTTGCACGCCCTAGTTCCGAACCTCTGCCATTCCCCTTCCCAGAAGGGGATTTTCCGGCGATCTGACCTCCAAACTCCGGCGTGCGACGGTGACAAATAAAAAGTAGAGGCAAGATGAAAAGTACAGTATTATTACAAGCTATTAATTACTCAAACTGCTCTTGGGAGTTGGCATGATTACTTGTTCTTTTAAAATTTTTTGAAATTACAAAAATCTCTCATGTAAGTAACATTTTATAGCATGCATGCACAAAATCCTCTCTGGCGCTTTGTAACCTGGTACGCCCCATGTAACCTGGGTTTGTCGAAGAAAAAACAATGATTTGAGCTTTTTTGTGTCATACATCTTGGATTCTTTGATCTGAGGGTTTGTAGGACCTCCCTAGGACACTTAAACTCATGAGAGGGGTTTTCCTCCCATTTTTACAGCCATTTTGTGTCCTGGAGAAAAGAAGAGGAAGAAAGATAACCTAGGGTTGAAGGAGGAAAAATAAGTCGACATTGGAGCTTGGAAGACCCGATTGACGATTCGATATTGTGAAAGGGAGAAGAATCCTTCTCCATACCTCCTCCACCATTTTTTCAAGATTTTCATGGTTCCAAACAGAAAGAAGAAGTTGACGTTGGAGCTTGGAAGACTCGATCGACGATTCGAGATTGTGAGAGCGCAGAAAATCCTTCTCCAATCTTCCGCCATTTTTGCATGGTTTTCATGGTTCCAAAATGGACTTCAAGGATTGGGATCGTTTGCTTACTTCATGCCTTCATATTCTTGCATTTGGTGAGTTCCTCTCACTAATTAGTGGATGAACGATCACCTTTGATTTGTTAGAATTATGAGATGTGAGATTGTGTACTCTGCTTGATTTGCGTTAAAAATCTAACGACTATATTGGATTAGACAAAGTGTGTGAAATTTATTTATGGCCATAGATCGATTATATTGATTTACGATTTGCATTTAGGGTTGTGGCCTAGTTTGCGTTATTGGAGGATATTTTTGATTTATCGTTGCACGAGTGCATGAACATCCCTTGTGTAGTCCCATGATCGAGGTTGTTATGGTGGCAATGCGTTATTGAAGGATGACCATATACCTCCTCCTGTCGTGGAACTTATCGTGGAGATGAACATAGACCTCCTCTTATGAGATCCCCTTGGTGATGAACCAGGACCTCCTTTCGAGCAACTCGTATTGAAAATGAACCAATACCTCGTGCCGAGTACGTACTTTGCTTGTATGTCATGAGAGCGTGCAATTGGGTGGCCATGAGTACCCACAACTCTCTTGATGTATGTGAATGAATTGTTAGATTCGATGCGTTAGGGCCGGGTTATGGTGAGTTTTCAAATAATCTTGACGACCATTCGTGATGCATATGCAGCGTAGCTCGTGCTTTACTATTTCGTGATACATATAACATGTTCTACGTGACGTGTACATGCAGATGTGCGATGATTCGCCCTATAGTCTACTAGATAATCTGGAGGAGTCATTACGTGATTTATGTTTAGCTCACGAAGAAATATCTGATGAGCTCAAAATCGATACTGAGTGAGAAAAATCACAAGGATTTTTTTTCTTAACCATTATATCCATGTGTAATTAAATAATCTCACAGTTTCCACATTTTTTTACTAACCCAAAGCACTTTTTAGGTTGATTATATTTAAATCCAAACAAATAATATGGAGTGCAATTAAATTGTTTAAATGAATAATAAAGGTTTTTAAAATTCAATTTTCAATTAAAAATTAAATTAGTTTAATAGAAAAGCTTCTCCATTGATTTATTAATAAAATTTCTCAAGGCTACATTTCTTTTAGCCCAATACTCATATGAAAATATTTTGAGGGGTTGATTTATGCTCTATTTGTTTGGAGGTTTTTTATCCAATTTTGATGGGAAAAAATATCGCCCTTCAAAATATTCACTTAGTAAATTTCTATTTTTCATTTTATCGCTCCAAAACATCATTGTCTTTCAAAATCATCGCGGTGCACTCTCTCCATTCTCACTGCTCTCACTCTCAGAGCTCCAAAAGCCACCGCCGAAACGAATAGAGCATAACCACTATTTGTTTGGGTGTTTTTGCGCCATCTCCATTGAAAGGAAACACCAATGCTAAAAAAAACTATTTAATAATCCTTCAATTCCCACGCCCACCACTCCAAAATGCCAATTATTGCAATCACCCGTTCATTTCTGACTGCTCCATTACCAACACTCTCATTCACACAGCTCTGATTCCCACTCCCGAAACAAATAGACCTTTAGACTCCGTTTGGCACAACGATCCCAATCATAAACACGACGGTTACAAACCATTGTTTGTGAACGTCCGACCTCACCTTAGGAAATTCAACCACTTTTATGTTAAAAACTCATTTTTTTTCCTCAAGAGTCTATGATATTAGTGTTTTTTATCCAAACAACCTAGAGCAAAAAAAATCACCCACTCCAAATTCCAAAAGGAGACTTAGAAGAATTGTTTTTCAAATAATTATAAAATTAATTAAATGTTAAAACACATTAGAAAATATCATAAAGATACATAAAGAGTGATTATAAACTCAAATTAATTTTTTAAATTGTATCAACAGACAACTAAAAATCCACCCACTGTTGAAAAGGGGACGGCCTATTCATGTGAGTATCCCGGGTTGCACCCTTTTCAACCCCACCATGAAATATTTGATCAGTTCTTAATCACTGCATATGATGCCCAGATTCTGCCTGGGAAAAATATCGCCGATCATGAAGCATTAAACAAAAGGCGACTAACGGGTCCATATCATGAACCGACTTCGTGGCGGCGAAATAATTCGTCCTGGATCGCTTCCCCTAAGCTTTCGCTGAGTTATTGGCCACGGCTAGGGCGGCTAGCGGGTTCGGCGGGTTTGGGGACCTTATATTTTTTGGTGATTGTTAACCGCAACCCGTTATTGGCTAGTCGCACCTCAAAATCTCATAACTTTTCATGTCTTTTCAAAATACGCCTTTTACATGCAATTTTAGGAAAAGTGCTCGACACGAAAGTGGTAGATAACAGATTGCATGTACAAGACGTATTTCGAAAAGGCGTGAAAAATTAGGAGATTTTGAGGTGCGACTAGCCAATAACGGATTGCAGTTAACAAACACCTATTTTTTTAGGTTATAAAACATAAATCAAAAAAAGTGTGGTGTTTTTTTCGTGGTCTGCAAATATCTAAACTTGGGCTGCACTTAACATAAGTGCACCAGATATTACAAGGACATCACGTGACCGAGTGGGAACACATCACGTGCCTTGTTTCCCTTCTGCGGCCCAGCTGCTCCGGCGGATCTACGACCACCGCCGGCAGCCTCCGACCATCTTCGCAAAATTCATCTTCTCTGGCCCGCTTAGTTCCGATAGCCACGCCGAAGATTTTCGTTCCAGCATCCGTATCCAGATCCTTGTTGATCGACCTCCGTCCGGCTGAGGCCAGATCTATACCCGGCAATGCTTCCGCCGCCGCCGCCGCCGCTGCCGGAATAGTTCTCCCTCCGTCGACGCGCAGATCTACGGAAGCGTACTTGGACATCAGATGGAATACGTCGTTGTAGATACCCTTGATCTCCGATAGCTCTTGCAACAGCTGCTCGTTCTCCCGCCGCAGCCGCTCGTTCTCCTCCCTCAGCTCCATCGTACTGCAGCACGTCGGCGCTAGCGGGCACGAGCTCGACGAAACGACCTGCTCCTCACCGGAGGTCACCGGAGAAACCGACCTGATCAAATTTCCGCCGGCAGCGGTATCATTATTAAGTGGAATCGAAAACACACACACACAAAATCGAATTGACAAGTTTCTGCAGATTCTCCATATTTATTTTGCTTTCACGAATCGATTCGGCTTAATTCCAATTTTTAATTACTTCCATAACTAGGGAAATATTTTACCCGCTCATCTGAATCGGCGCCGCAGGCGTCTGCACCGCCAATCCGGCGTTCTTGCGCCGGTGAATTTGGGAGAGGAGCCTCTTTTCGCCTCTCTTGAACGAATCGTTCGCGAACTCCCACCGATCGGCCACGATCTTTCTGAAACCCTAAAAAAACAAATCGAATCATTCGTTAAAACCGATCTAATATCCAAAACAAGAAATAAACTGGAATTAATCAACTCACATATGTATTTAGCTGTCGAACGAAGCTGGAAAAGTTGTTGTGCTTGAAGTATTTGGGGAGCAGATCGCTGGCGAACTCGGCCGGTCGCCAAACCACGAAGGTGGATCCGTCGTCGTTCCACGAGATCACGTCATCGATCGCCGGATCGTCGACGAGCTGGTACGTCTTCGTCAGGAACGGCGTCGGCATCGAGCTCTGCTCGTAAGTCTCGGCCACTGTCACCGCCGCAGACGGCGGAGCCGCCATAGCAGATCGGATATAACGCCGGCGAAACGTGTCTTTTGACAGGAGCGGGGGAGAAAGGCGCGAGAAGCTGCGGTCGAGTTTTTCTTTCGAGAACCTTCCGGGAATATAATAGATGGTTCTAGATGGCACATGTCGTCTTCTAGATGGAAGGGTTTTGAGACGTGAGCAGTCCGCTATGATGATGATGAATCTGCCGTTGATTTTGAATTGGACGGTCAATATAAATCCGTAGATTTGGAGCCCCTAGAAAAATTATTTGATACGTATACGCACATATGGAATGTGCGGGAGCAGATCCGGTCGTGGGATCTTAATTTCAACGGCCAAATTTTGGCTATATCTGCTGGATATACAATCAGATGTATCGGCGAATCAGATACTGGCATATCTCGACCGTTGAAATCCAGCTAAGAAGCATATCCTACGATCAGATCTGCACGTATCACACCTCTTAATAGGTGCGAACACGCTAAAAAAAACCAAGCCCCTAAGGCTCTGTTTTGCTTGATGGGAGCGATGAGAGAATTAGTGGTGTGCAGATTTCTAAGTGTTATTCAGAAATAAAAAAAACAGGCTGAATTCAAGTTTTTTTTCACCCACGATGGAAAAATAGGTTGAAATTGGTATTTTTTTTTCAATATCTATTTTTTCCACGAGTCAATCTAAATTTTCCTTTGGCGGACTTTTCTAAAAAATAGTGATGCGTTGCAATTGTATCGATGTGCCAAATAAGAACGGCAAAATTTGTGGGCGCGTGGCTCTTGATCATGATGTATATTTCCTTCAATCTATATTTTTGCGCATTATTGATCTAAAATACAGCCACTCTTTAAGAATATTGTAATGTACGAATATTAACAAAAGCAAATCACATCGTTAAATCACGGATCATACGGTTGTATTTTCTTCCATGAGATGATCTATTTTAATCACTGTGCGTTACACTTAAATATTTGGAGTCATATTTAGACGCATGTAACGCATCGTGCGGGTTAACTTCAGACCATCCATGCAGCAAAAATAAAAATACGATTGTATTTAAAATTTAAAAATACTATCGCATTTTCACACAGATTTT
This sequence comes from Platanthera guangdongensis, assembly GCA_039583875.1. Lineage (NCBI taxonomy): Eukaryota > Viridiplantae > Streptophyta > Magnoliopsida > Asparagales > Orchidaceae > Platanthera > Platanthera guangdongensis. The sequence continues at coordinate 8,694,625 of CM077153.1, read as the reverse complement.
CACTAAAAATACAACCAAAATTTTGAGTCTCTCGATTGATTGAGATTCCGTTTTTGGTACGTATACGTACCTATTTTCGGAGGTGCGCGAGCAAATCTGACCGTAGGATAGCAGATTTCAACGGCGCAGATCATTTCCCGCAAAATACGGCCGTATTTCTCGAATACGGTCGTAACCAAAAGTGACGTAGTTTGCTCACTTCAAATCAGCATCGTTGATCTTGGGAAATATATGATTGGATCTACTCGTACACCAGTATAAGATACGCATACGTACCAAATTTTTCGGGATTGATTGATTGGAGTAAAAATTGGGTCCGGGGCGCGGACCTTCCACTAGGTCCCCACCATGCACCAATGGAAAAGAGGAGGAGCATGTAATTATGTGGGGTCCGCAATACACAATTAATATGGTAAAAAAAATTTGGATTGGTTGCCTTCTTATTCAGATTTTTTTTGTGATTTAGTTGGTTTAAGGCATTAACGGATCAGGCCGAACAGGCAACAGCTGATTTAGGATGACGTGGCATCGTTTTATTTAATTTCAATAAAATATCGTATCCTGGTGTTTAAGCTGATGATCGGTCGTACGTGGTTCTTCGATGTTCTAGAAGGTGCCGGAATTGGGCGGACAAAGTGACAAACGGAGGATATTTGTGGGAATATTCAAATTAATTATTAATACAAAAATACTTCATTCAAAGTTTCAAACTCTAAATCATATTTTGGAAATTGGAATGATGATATTATTAAAAAAGAAAATTTGTTTTTTTAATATTGTTTGAAGCTTTTTTTAAAAAAAACATTAATTATAATTAATAATTCCAATTTTGCATATGAAATATTATGAATATATGCATTGAAGTATATAGATTTGAATGACTTAATTAAATTATATACATTACTTCTAATACATTAAAAGTATATAGTTGCATATATTTATAATTTACTAGCAATCCAGGTATTGACAAAATAACGGTGGAAAATCAACCGTGATTATGGGAGTAGAAGGGGAAAGCTGAAAGCAGAGAAATCAGTTGTTAGAAAGTCATTTTGGGTCGGCTATTCTAAACAAATCCGGAAAAAACATATGCTTGGATTATCATGAGTCTCGCGTGATCGAACGGACCGACAAATGCCCAAGCGTGTATTAGGGGTTTGTATACCCTATGATTTGGGTATCATGAGCGCACTGTGTTGTGGTAGGGATGGAGACTGGGTTGTACAATATAAGGATTATTAGTGGTTTAGGTTAGGATCGGCTATTCTAAAAAAAACCCGAAAACACATTTATTTCTTGAAAAAACTCACTTGAAAAAGCGTTGCAATTAAACAACTAAAAAATGGCGGTGGTTATGGGAATAGAGCTTTTCCCACCGCTGCCACCGGCCCGGACATAGCCAAACAAAAATTGAAAACAAATATTTACTTCTACTATGTACTATGTGAAAAATAACATTTCAAAGAAAATGTGCGCTTGATGAGAAATTTAAATCATAACTCTAAAAAGGAAACGAGGAGGGAGGGGGAAGTGAGCTAGAAGATGTGAATATTAGACTGTGTTTGGCATAGCCTTTTGGCTCTAGCGAGTTTGGACAAAAACGTCATCATCATAGAATGTACGTTTATACAACAAGACAATGGCTTTGATGGCCGCCAAGAAAAGATCCTTATAATTATTTTTGATCTCTTAAAAATAATGATAAAGTAATGACATTGTAAGTAAAACTAAGAGGAACTAAGGCTTTGTTCGGTTCGATGTTTGGAGCAGCTGGTGGGAGGAGACGGACGGATTTTGGAAATAGAGGGGGGAGGCTGCAGCTCAAAATGGACCGGTTTTCTCCATTTCCCAGGACACGGCGGGTCCAAACGAGATAAATGCTGCCGTGCGGCATTTGGTTATCCCGTGCGGTGGCGTTTGCAACAGACGGCGGGTTTAAACGCCCCGCCAAACAAACCCTAAATATTTAAGAGCTTTTTTGCCAGCCATTCAGGTATATGGAGCCTAAAAGTGTATCATATATATCTAGCTTAGATTATTTCACTAAGAATATATATTTATATAAATATATTTTCTTAACGGCGTCATAAGACATATAACCTGAATCACAATTATTGATTCATAATAAAATACATAATCTCCCATAAAAAAATCGCCCCAACCCGCAACCTACTTGTGATCCCCCTTCGACCCAACTCCCTTTCCAGCCAACAGCCGATTAATGATCTAATCTCCTCCCAATCGTGTCGGGGGAGTACAATTGTGCACTCTGAGGGCTGGAAGTGGCGAGAGTCCGTCGTTACGCACGGACATAGTTGCAGGTGGGCAGGGTAGGCCGCACGTGGGGGGGGGGGGGGGGGGGGGGGGGGGGGGGGGGGGGGGGGGGGGGGGGGGGGGGGGGGGGGGGGGGGGGGGGGGGGGGGGGGGGGGGGGGGCTCCGGGTTCCATTCCAGTATGAGGGGGAAAATGGGGGGAGGGGGCCGGAAGAGAGAAAAAGAGGGGGAGGAGAAAAGGGGGGGAGAGGGAGAAAGAGAGAAGAGGGAAAGAAATTAAAAAAAAGGTGGGAGGAGAGAGGAAGAAAGAGAGAAGAGGGAAGAAGATGATGCTTAGCTATCATGTAACACCCCAAAAAGGCTTTGACAAGAATAGGGAAAAAGTCGAGCTGAGCTCCGCTCGATTTTGGCATATTTTGTGAAATCTTTCCCGTTCGGCAAAATAAAGCCAGTTCGACGGACTTACGCCCGATTTGACCATCATGTATGACAAAATTGTATATTTTTATTTGTAATCAATCAATTGTATTTATTTATCAATTTCGTAGTTGACTATCATTTTAGTCATCTCAACAATATGAATTTATAAATAATCCATATACAATGACTTGTTCATTAACTTTTTGGTGCAAGGCCTCCATTTGGATGTGCAGATCCACCAAGTCGCAGCCCATTTGGTAGGGACCGCAACCGCCGGACGAGGATTCAGAACTTGCACTATCCAAACCGCCCCTAAAACACATCTTATTCATGCATAAAATTATTGTTGCACAATCATATAATCATGGAGTTTAATACCAGAAGAAGAATAAATCATGAAAATTAAAAAATAAATCAGCAGACAGCTTCTTATCACACTGCCCATGACAACAATTATGGAAGATGCAAAGATTCAACAGGGAAATCCTTCAGATCCTGGAGTTCATCGGGTAAAAGAAATTTGATGACAATCGTTCGGAGCAAGCGACGCTGCAAGGGGTTGATCATTGGTGAAGTGCCCACGACAGCTTCCCGTAGATTAAGCCCTTGTAATGCTGACTGACGTTCATTGCCTGATGCGTTGAGGCTGCGATATTTTTTGTGGTGACTTGATGAAGAGCTGCACTCATGCGATGTTGGTCCTGACTTGCGGCACTTGCAATTGGACAGAATGGAATGAGGCATGTTGCTGAATTTGACGCCAAATTCGGAGCTAATCAACGGAGCAGCGTCGTTGGCATGATTAAGATCACAATCGTCCTGCGGTGCATCATTGTCTTCTTCAACGATACGATGATCATCGTGAGCCCGCTCGACAACATCAACGACAACATCAAGGGCATCATGCACAATCGCATCGAACATGTGACTCGACCAAATTGCATTATCGGTGATTGATTCCGCGATCACTCCAAGCGATTTCAGTTGCCCGACAGGAATTTCGGGCAATTGAGGAAGGGCTTGTCCACACTCTGTCGTAAATCCAAATTCGTCGTCACAATCATCAATCGAGAGAGACAATAAGTGAAACATCGTCGACAGACACGTAGGTGAGGGAGTGATGTCATCAGTCAGAAACAGTGCGAGATATTGAGTGAGAATGATATGCATCCCAGAGATTGGCAAATACGTTCATTGATGATCAAATTGGAGTTCGCCTCGAAAGTTGATTTGAGCGACAACGGCATGTAGCAGCAAGTTCCCTCCTTCCAGGGATATGGTCTCCGGGCAAATAGTTCGTCCATGACGCCACAAGTTTTCATTCTTTCCCGATCCACGACACAGACTCTAACGAAAGAAGCGATCCACGACGGTAGTCAACGCGGATGTGGGCGGCGTTAAGCAATTTCTGATGTGTTTTTTCTGTGTCTCGTGACAAGCGAAAAGTTTGCTTGTCACGATGTGCTTGGATGGGGGCACATCATTCTCAATTTCCCACTTTTTAATGTGATCCAACAGTGCATCCAATTCAGCCTCAATGATGGAGCCTTCACGCATCGGAGCTTGTCCAGTGCCAACAATGATTTCGGCCATGAAAGACATGAATTGTTCATGCCGAGCACGATCCGTGTTATTCCAATTGTCCCGGTACCTTGTGATCAGGTGGTGATTGTCGAGGAGAACAATGATGTTCTCAAACTCTTCCAGCCATTCTCGATCATCGCAACACTTGTTCAGGTCCATGATGAGCAACGAAGTATCAATACCATAAGCATTGTACCGTCTCCGCAAACCCCGGCCAGCAGATCGACGTTCTGCATTGTCCGTCGTGCTTGTGAATTGATGGGAGAGGATTTGTTGGCGCTCGTTCATGAAGGAGTGCAATCCAGCAACGGGGGCGAATTTCCTGCCGTTGAACTCATCCGTTAATTTCATGCGTCCTGGCACGTTGTGATGATGGTCGGCCGAGAGATGAGTCCCAGTGATGGCGCCTTCCATTCGGTTGAAGAACGGGAGTTGGCGAGCAATGCAGTCGTTGACCAGGCCTATCAGCGTCGATTCCACTGGACCGAGAGTGCCATTGTATCCGTTGCAATGCTGAAAGAATGACGAAAAATCAGGAAACACTGTCAGATCCTGAGGCGACGACGATTGTCGGAGTACGACATCCCTAGCACGCATTTCAAAATACCATGACACGTGACCATGATATAGCGCGGCTTGACACATGTATCGAGTCGTTCGGGCACAATGAATCACCTTGACGGCATCAGCAATGCCGAAACGGGATGTGTACAAGTCGTATGCCATTTGAACAAGACCGACGTCGTACGCGCTCTGTTCAAACAGCTGCACGGGATAGTTAAGGATGATAGACGTCGGGATCAACTTCTCTGTTTTGTCCTCATCCATTATATGGAATGTGGCACCACAACCGCTTGAGTTCTTCGACTTCTTGCATACGTATCGAGCACAGATAGCAAATCCGGTGGTGTCGATGCAATTGATGATTTGCGGGGCACTAAATTGCTTGCGGAAAAGAAAGCCTACTTTGTTGCAAGACGGACATGCACCCGCTGTCACGTTGACGTTGTACTGTCGTTCCGGATCAATCACAAACAACGGTTTCAGAAGATACGCGTTCAGGTCGGGGCGCTTGCTCCACAGTGGCACAGGCGGATCAATTCGGATAGGAAGGTGCATGCCATCCTCGATCAGTTGTAGTTGGATCTGGATCTAATCTTCCTGAATCTTGTTCAACGTGCCAAAATGCTTGCCACAAACGCACGACTCACTAGTGGGGCGGTCGAATGCTGACGAATAGAATGGCGGTGCTTGACTCGGAATCGATTCCGGCGAAATTTCATGGCAGCGACGGACGAGGGTCTCCTTCGAGCGTTGTTTTTTTGCAATGTCCTGCAACACAAAATCAATACCATTCATTGGCAATGATGACTAACAGGCAGACAATCTGGGATGGATCAGGCAAAGTCAGTGGCAAGAGGAAGAAGAACGAAGACTAACTGGAGCAAATAAGCCCTGCCAAACAAAGCCATAATTAATCTCAACTCAATAATTTTTCTCAAAAATTATGTTAATTTTGTTCGGTCTCTAACCATTTGATTTGTCCAAATGTTAATTTTGCCCAAATGTTAATTTTGCCTAAATGTTAATTTGGTTTGATCTCTAACCATTTTCAATAATTAATTTGGCCCAAATGTTAATTATGTTAGACCTAACTTACGACACACTTAACACCCATTAATATCACAAAGCAACAGAGCTATCATTCCTCTACTGAGTGCAAGCTCATTAGATCACGAAGAGAAAGGGGCTTCGCCTCCGGGAAAGCCAGATTCGAACCTACAGGTTGTTGAAGAAGCTTGGATGAGATTTGGAGGGCTTTGCTGAGCTAGGTAAGCTGCAGAACAGCCAAATAAGAAAGATTACAAATCTTTGAAAGTTGATGTGGATAGAGGAATGAGGGATCAGGTCGGATGTGCGATGTGGCTTGAAGCAACACCTCACATTTGATTCGAGCAGCCATCAGGGATAACCATCTTTCTTGACAACCATCAGGGAGCATCGTAGGTGATGCAGATGAGCGAATAGGGTTGCGGGCAGGAGATGCGAATAGGGTTGTGGGTTCTTCAGCGACCTACAGGAGTGGCGGCGGTAGTTCATTTCGTCGGCGGCGGCCTAGGTCGGATTCAGACGGTGTTGTCAGACGTTGGATACAGGCGAGGCGGATGCAGGGAGGATTCGTGGGAGAGTGGCAGGAAACCTGGAATGGGGGAGGAGCGGAAAATAGACTACGGGAGGAATGTAGGGTTTTCGGAGCGGGGGCGGAAATGTGATATCGTGTTTTCTACCGATGGGAAGGAGGGGGAAGATCGGGAATGAGGAGAGAGAACGGGTGTGATTTTTTTTCCTTTTTGTTAACGCGGGCCAAATCCGTTGTTAGCAAACCCCTTTTGTTTAAGATCCAACGGTCATTGTATTATCATACCATCAATCGACGGCTCATATTTTTTCCTATTTTTGAACTCACTCTATTAGCATTGACTCGAACTTTTAATGTATATATAACACACAAACGATATTTCTTTTTAAATATATATATATATATATATATATATATATATATTATAATATATATATTATCTTCGCACGGGTTACGCTGCTCGATAAAGCAACTCTCGGACGGTCTTCGGCCACCATCCAGATGAAACAAGAGCCATTCGCCCGCCTCCGAACATGGGCTTCTCACGTTCTCCATGCGTCGGGAGGAGAGAATTGCGGGAGAGAGAGGGAGAGAGAGCGCCGCATCAAAGAGAGAGAGGGAGATGCGCCCGCATCAAAGCGGGAGATTCACCCACTCCAAGACGGAAGCAGTGCCCGCAATATATACAGGAGAGGAGAGAGGGGGATGAGTACTCAAAATGACCGAGAGATGGGGAAGGGAAAATATAAAAAGAAGAGATTGCGTGAAATTACCATTTTTACGACAAAACGTTTTATTTTAAAAAAAATTACGTTTTGTCGTAAAAACTTTAATTTCATGCAATATTTCTATCTCTCTTCTTTCTCTCCCTTCGGTCATCTCTCCCTCTCTCTTCCCTCTCTCTCCGCCCTCTTTCTCCTCTCCCTTAAGCATTTCTCTTCCTTTCTCTCTCCCTCTCTCTCCCTCTCTCTCCTTCCTTTCTCTCTCTTTCTCTCTCTCCCCCATCTCATGCTCTCTCTCATTGCATGATTCAATGGCTCTTGATTTGATCTCCGCTTGATGGGTGCCAGCCCGCAAATACGACTATATTGCATCGAATACGGGAGATAGCCCAGTCGGAGGAGGGCGAAGCCCGCCTAGATGCGGCCGAAGGCCGCCCAAGATCATGAGCACGGCGTTTGCCCGTGTCTCTGAAGATGTGTATATATATATTAGTGTGTCTATATTGGTTTATATATAGCCTATGTTGAAGTCCTCAAACCCTCTACTCTAAAAATCAGATCAATGCAGCATAAGATTATTGATGTGACGCCCGGTCTTGAATGTTTGACGGGCAAGGACAAAGAGACTAAGGGACCCCAGGTGTTGCGCCAGTGAGGTCCCACCACGTACTCAGATGCTTGAAACAAGCTTCCGGGCCCTGACGAACCGCCAAAGATGGTCAAGAAGAGCACAAGAAGAACACTAACTTGACGACTATCTCAAGATGACGACCAAGAAAAATGATCACTGCCTCACGGCTCAAATCTTTGATAGAAATATATATTCTTATATTCTCTCTCATAAAGGATCGTTTGAAGCCAAATTTCTACCGTAAAGGACCGTTTGAAGAAAAATTCTGTCATAAAATCATTTTTAATCGTCCGATCAAGGTACTGTTGGCCAACATATAAATTTTCCTTGAAAATCACCATTTAGGGTCTGTTTGGGATACCGGTGTCGTTTTAAAAGAGCAGTTCATATAAGGAGATTCTAAACTGTATTTTAAAAACTGTATTTTCAAAACTGAGGTTGTGTTTGGGTAACCTCCGTTTGCAGTCAGGTCTCAAAACTGTATAATATATTTTTCTGTTTGGGAAAACACCGTTCCGGTGGCGGTTAGATAATAGAACACATACAACTTTTAAATAAAATGACACAAAATATTTTTACAAAAGTGGAGAGCAAAATAAAAATGCAACAAGTTTAGCTTCATTTAGACGGCTTCACTAGGTTGCTCGGCAATAGAGTCACGCAGTGTCGCCATGTTGACTTGAATCCACTCCTTCCACCCCTGACCAATTTCATTGTTCTCCCTCCAACTTATGGTCCTTGTCATTTGGACCCCTTCCTAATCAGACGCGCATGAGGGTATACAAAATTTTCATCATTATCACATCTTAAAATGACTGTCTGCTTAGATTGATGTATGCGTATAAAATTATGCAGTGTCATTGTGGAGATACCCGCTGTTTTTTGAAGGCATACTGCGGCATTCTATCACGAAGAATACGCCATTTCTTCTTCCACACTCCGAAAGTACGTTCTATCACACTAAGCCGCGCCAACGACGAGTGCGCCTGGTAAATATTTCCTTTCGTCTTGTATTGGACGTCGGCCGCGTGCAAAGTCTGGCAAATGATATCTTGTTTCTGGGTACGGTTTTATATATCCTAACTGTAATGGGTAACCAGCATACCAAGTAGTATTTCCATGTGTTTATTTAAAATGTATTAACAAACAATAAAGTACGATTTTAGTAATGAAAAGTAGTTTATTACATGTTACCTGAGTGGTGGATGAGGGAAATTCCAACGTCGATCAGTAATTGCACCATGGAAAATACGACTGTCATGTGCAGAACCCTCCCATCCAGCCATGACAAAGGTGAATGTCATATCGAAATCAAGGCATAAGCCATAATATTCTGAGAGGTATAACCATGACGTCCAATGTAGGGAACCTGTTCGTCTACTGGGATGCGGGCATCACATGTTCCCGTCGATTGCTCCAATGCATATCTTTGAGTAAGGGCATGTATCGATCATTGTTTAAAATTTTTGCAGGGATATCTGTAAATTGTCCGTCTACCGGAGCAATAAGGTCTTGTGATAGCACTTATAAAGCTGTCAAACATTGTGAAAAATATCGACTTATTGTTTCTGTCGAATGCTGAAAACGCTGAATCCCTCATTGCTCATATATGCGCCATAATATTTATTGTAATCGCACTTAATTCCAAACACAACCCCAAAACTTACATAAAAAAACATGTTTAATCCAAACAAACAATCTCAAACACAAGGATATTACATCCAACAAATAACTTTCTACACAGGATTGCCAAAATTATTTACTCACATGCATGGTTTAGATAGGTTATAGGATGTAAACACGGGTCCTTCCCAAGAAGAAATTTCTACGTCGATATCTAAGCACGGGTCTCTATCATCGATATAGAATCATAAGCCAGTTTGTATTGTTTCAATCGAGAACTCCAATGGGTGCTGCAATACGGTTGGGATACAAAGGCAGGAAAAGCTCTAGAAAAAAAAAAACTTCCACTTCTTATCAAAGAACTCCCACAGTGCTGCAATACAAAGCTCTAGAAAAAAAAAACGAATATAAATAGTCATGGTTTAACCGCTCTGCTCTGGATCATAGAGGATGTAAGAAATAACAATATAAAGTAGTGAGAAGGTTAGAACTTTCCAATAATCATGGAGGGATTCACCGCTCTATGGTATACATGAGAGATCGGAAGCAAGGATTGCAAGAAAAAACTAACAAAGAAAACGCAGAACCTTGACGGCTCCTCACTTCTCTTCGTCTGCTGTCTTCTCTGAAGGAAAGGAGGGTCGGGTGTGGATGCTAGATTAGGAAGATCAGCGTTTGCTTCACCGCTAGCGAGGAAGATCGGCTCTGAAGGGGGCCAGCACACCGGGGATACATGAATGACAGATGTCAGTTGCGGGAGCTACCTTCGCAGGAGGAAGATGGGGGTTGGTTTATAGCGAAGGAGAAGAGGAAAAGTAGAACGACGGGTGCGGCGGCCGGGCGCTGGTGCTCTTTCCTCCAGCCTCAAAACGACCTGATTTTACCCTTTTCAGCCGGCCGGTTTAATAAGGGCTCCAACCAAACATATACAAAAACACTGTACAGGTGAAGAAAATAGAGCTCAAAAAGTATCCCAGACCCTTAAGTGTTCCAAAATAGTCCCAATACAGGCACCCGCTCTCAATTTCTTCTCCGCCGTTGGCGGTTTGACCGGAGCCCACCGACGGGTTGGTCGGGCCCTGACAAACTCGCCAAGACATGCGTGGGAAGAAGATGGAATCCGATTAGTCTCACATCGTGGGATACATGTATTCTATCAGGTATAAATAATATCAGGTGTTTCTCTAACTTGAAGAGAGAATATATCAGGACAAAACACGTTTATTTCTGGTGATATTTAGGGGGGCCGTCGATGGGCCTCACGCAGGCCGCCTATTATGGCTGTAGCCGCTGGCGGGGCTGCGACGGCCTCTGGCGACCTTAGGCGGGCGGCGGCACCATCTTCTTTTTTTAATTTTGTTTTTTTTGTTTTACAATTATGTTTCACTTCAAGAAATTTTTTTTAAGTTAATTAAAAAAATGAAACAAAACAAAAAAACAAAAAAAATTAAAATATTTAAAAAATAATTGTACAACAATTAAACACAATAGTTTTAATTAAGCCCGTTGGCGGGGGAGAACTTGTCTGACGGGTGCAGGAGAAGCCCGCCGGGGTGGCCCGAGTACTGTCGCATGGGGCATGAGGCCCCCGTGATAGTGCAGGGGATCCGCCCCCCATTTCCCGCACGAAAGTACCCGACCCATGGCCCTGGTGGAGGAATGGATAGGCGTTGTTGGAACCAAAATTTGGTCCCAACGAGAGTTCAGACTAAAGGGTGTAGCTAACAGCTACTTCTCCCGAACTTGACTCCTGACCAACCACTCGAAACTAGAAAACTGACGTTGGGCTGCAGCACGGAGGTCTCATCACACACCCGGAAGATCTCTAGAGCGCTTCCCCTCCCAAGCCAAAACTGAGTTGGGCAGCCTTGGAGCTGGGCCACCTGCATGGAGACTTAAAAAAATAACCCAGGTGGAAGAAACCAAAGACTCAATGTCCTTTTTTAAAGGTGCGCACAAGGTCTATTTATAGAATTTCGAGCCTGGTCTACAATCAACTTAATTCCGTTATTATATTTTGCTATATGCAAACCAATTGAGTCTGTCAACAACATAACTTCACTGTTCTGAAAGGCTATTTGCAGATCTCCAAGGACATCCAGGTAATTTTGTCTCTGGACCCCACCACTAGGCGAGTGGTCTATGAAGGTACCATTCACCGGAAGAGCGAATGCTGAGGTGAGCTGAGCATTCGCCTCCACAGCTCCCCAAAGGACGAGTGGGGGATTCACATGCTCTCCGCCTGCTCTAGCGAGAGCCTTTCCGCCCGCTTAACGAGGGCCCTATACTCCCTTAGCTTTCGGCGAGTGCGGGTCTACCTATCCCTCTCGCCTACTTTGGCTTGTTTGGACCTGAGGGTCCCAGGCTTCGTCGGGGGGCCCACTCAGCGAATACCAGGTTGTACATAATTCCCTCTTTTTTCGAGCTAGTATTACGCTCGGAAAGAAGAGTCCAACCCCCGATATTTGGTGAGTGCTTGCTGACCTGGAAGAGAATCTTTGGTGGGTCCCTCCATGGCTCTATATATATCCTAGGACCTGGCCTTACCTTGATATCGTTTGCTCATTCACTGCTTATACCCTGAGCTCTCACCACTCCGACGATGTTTGCCAAACTGACCACAAAGCCGCTCTGGCAAGAGTTGCTGGATCACCATGCTATCGTGCAAGAGAGGACCGGGTCCAAAGCGTCACGCTACGCTCCACGGCTCTCGTCCAAGAGACCTGCAGATTAGCCCTACCGACCGAGAAGGGCCAATACGAGTCGACAAGACCTTACGGCGGGAGAGTCTGCCTCTTCGACCCCAACCCCTCGCCACGAGAACCTTGCCATCCTAGCGGAGGTATTCCACTCCACCCTATCGATAACCCAAAGAAGCCTGTTATACTGAGCAATCGGTCCATTCGCAGGAACCACTGGCGGGAAGCGATGTTGGGGTCCCCCTGGTGAATGTTGATGCGCCCTGGCCCTCCGGTGGGGATGAACAGCTGGAACAGGAGTTTGCTCCCCAAGTTGCTCAGGCCGAACTCCCACTCGCTTCTAGTAATTGACTTGTTATCTTCTCGCATCCCTTAGTTCATGTTCTGCTCACATTATTCATCGCAGCTACTCCCTTCAGGACTATGGTCCTGGCCAGTCCAGCACCTAGGACCCCGGCCGTGGAGAACCCACATGATCTCGCGTCGGATTTATCTAGTGGTTCATCTAGGGTTTTATCTAGGTATTTATCTAGGAGTTTATCTAAATGTACATCTAGAGGTTTATTTAAGAATTCATTTAGGGGATTATATTGGGACTCATCTAATGGTTTATTTATGGGTTCATCCAGGGTTTTATCTAAGGGATCATCGAGTGGTTTATCTAAGGGGTTACTTTAAGGGTTTATCACGGGGTTCCTCTAGGTGTTACTCTAAGGATTTATCTAGAGATTGATCTAGGGGTTTATTATGGAATTACCTAGGGGTTCATCTAGGAGTTTATTTAGGGGTTCATCTATGTGTTTATCTAGGGGTTAATTTGGTGATATGTCTTTGAGTTCATTTAGTAGGTTCATCTTGGATTTATTTAGGGGTTAATCCAGCGATTTAGTTATGAATTGTGGTTTGTCTATGGGTCCAAATGAGGGTTTAGCTATAAATTATTATAGGAATTTATCTAGTAGTTCATCTATAGGTTTATCTAGTTGGTTATTATACGAGTTTATCTAGTAGTTCATCTATAGATTTATCTAGTTGGTTATTCTAGGGGTTTATCAAGTGGTTCATCTAAAGATTCATCTAATGGTTTACCAATGGGGTCATCTAGAATTTTATCTAGGTTTTGATTATGGGGTCAATCTAGGGGTTCATCTTTTTATGGTTTATCCACGGTTTATGGTTTCACTAGTGGTTCATCTAGAGGTTTATTTTTGTCTTCACTTAGGGGTTTATTAGGATTTCATCTACGGTTTTATTTATTGGTTCACCTAGGGGTTTATCTAGGATTTCATGTAGGGGTTTGTCTAAGAGTTCATCTTGGGGTATATGTAGGGGTTTATCTATGTGCTCAATTAGAGGGTTCATCTAAGGGTTATCTTGGGGTTCATATAAGGGTTTATCAAAGGATTCATCCAGGGGTTTATTTAGGCATGAACATCTAGGAGTTCTTCTAGGGGTTCATTTAGAATCTTATCTAGGGGTTTATCTAAAGATTCTTTGATTGGTTTATCTATGATTTCATCTAGTGATTTATATATGGTTTTATCTAGAGGTTCATCTTGTTGTTTATCTAGATTTTATCCAAGATTTATGGTTTCACTAGAGGTTCATGTAGAGGTTTATTTAGGTTTTCATTTAGGGGTTTATTAAGATTTAATCTATGGCTTTATTTATAGGTACACCTGGCGATTTATATATGATTTCATGTATGGGTTTATCTAGGGGTTCATCTTGAGGTATATGTAGGGGTTTATCTTGGGGTTTGCCTTTGCGTCTATATAGAAGTTCATTTATGGGTTTATCTAGGTGTTCATTTAGAGGGTTCATTTAAGGGTTATCTTGGGGTTCATATAAGAGTTTATCTAAGGATTCATCTAGGGGCTCATCTAGGCATTAACATCTAGGAGTTCTTCTAGGAGTTCATTTAGGGGTTTATCAAGGGGTTTATCTTGAGATTCATTGTTGGTTTATCTATGATTTCATCTGGTGGTTTATTTTGGTTTTATCTAGAGGTTCATCTACGATATCAGCTAGGAGTTCATCTAGTATTTCATCTAGGGGTTTATTTAGGATTTCATCTGATGGTTTATCTAGGCTTGAGGGTTTAGGTGTTCATTTGAGGGTTTATCTAGTAGTTTATCTAAGAGATTATCTAGAGGGTTCATCTAAGAGTTTTAATACGGATTAATATATGGGTTAATCTAGGGGTTTATCTTAGAGTTTATCTAGGAGTTCATGTAGGGGTTTATCTAACAGTTTATCTAGAGGTTTATCTAAGGATTCAACTAAAGGTTTCTTTAGGAGTTCATGTAATTAAGGGTTTATCTAGGGAGTTCATCTAGGGGTTTTTCAAGCTATTCATTTAGGGGTTTATCTAAAGATTCATCTATGAGTTTATTTAGGGGTTTACCTTGAAATTTATCTATGAGTTTATCTAGGGGTTCATCTAGAGGCTTATCAAGGGGTTCATTTAGGGGAGTTTATTTAGGGATTATCTAGGGCTTGATCTTGAGGTTTATCTATGGGTTTATCTAGACATTCATTTAGGGGCTTATCTAAGGGTTCTTGTATGGGTTTATCTAGGGGTATATATTTGGGTTTATCTAGGGGTTCATCTGAAAATTTATCTAGGGGTTCATCTAGGGATTTATCTAGGAGTTTATCTAGGGTTTATCCACTATTTCCTTTAAAAGATTATTTACAATTTCATCTTTGGGTATATCTAATATTTAATCTAAAGGTCTATCTAGGATTTCATGTAGGGGTTTATCTAGGGTTTCATCTAAAGGTTTATTTATGGTTTCATCTAGATCTAAGGTTTCATCTGCAGGTTTATTTAGGGGTTCTTCAAATGGCTTATTTAGTGTTTTCATCTATGTGTTTATTTAGGGTTTATCTAGGTGTATTTAAGGATTCATATAAGAGTTCATCTAGGTGTACAACCTCGTGTCCATCCCGCCAGGGAAGTCGAGCGGACCTAGCCCCGCGACCCGCACCCAAGCGACACACAGATATTGGCCCGCTCCAGCCCATTTCAGGCGAGCGAGCCAGGCGAGGCGAGCGAGCAGGTCGCGCAGAGAATCGCTGACCAAAGCGGACGGGTTCGGCGACCCGCGGCTTCGGGGGGTCGCGATGGCCGCCTGCCAGCCCCTACACGCGACCTGGTTGCCTACCCGCCCCGGCAGAAGACAGGCAGGTTGGTCCGGCTCGGGCTCGCCCAGGAAGAATAGGCGGACCGCTGAAGCCAGGTCGTGGCCGCTGATCGTTAGGGGGATTGGAGGCGAGCTGACTCCCCAGGGGTGCGAATAGCCCCTCAGAACGGCGGAGCCACGCTGTTGGCATGGACTGCGCAGCTACTCAGGACAGCAGAGTTTGGCTGTTGGCATTTTGGTATTTTCAGGACAATTCTTTTGTTATTGGCAGTTCAGATTCCAAAAAACTATAAATAAGGTGGTTCAGAGGGGATGCTTTGATGCCTCCTGATCTCATTTTCAAGTGATCTCTGAGGGTACCTTAGCTCGGCTTAAGGAGGGGAAGCACTCAGAGATTTCCGGGTTTGTGGTGGGACCTTAAGGAGCAAAGTAGGCGCGAGACCACCCCTTAAGAGTCGAACTCCACAAGAGGCCGGATTCCGGTTTCAACACTAGGGATTTATTTAGGGTTTCATAGGGGTTTCATTAAGGGGCTTATTTAGGGTTTCTGGGGTTTATCTAGGAATTCATTTAGGGGTTCATCTAGGAGTTTATCTTGGGTTTCATCGATAGTTTAATCTTGGGATTAATTTACGGTTTAATCTAGGGATTTATCTATGATTTCATCTAGGGGTTCATCCACGATTTCATCTAAGGTTTCATCTAAAGTTTTATATAGGTGTTCATATAGGGTTTCATTTTGGGGTTTATCCAAGGGTTCATCTAAGGGTTTATCTAGGATTTTCATCTATGAGTTTATCTAGGGATTCATCGAGAGGATCTAAAGGTTCTTCTTGGAGTTTATCTAAGGTTTTATCTATGAGTTTATCTAGTTACTTATCAGGGTTTTATGTAATGGTTTATTAGGGTTTCATGTAGGGGTTTTTCTTAGGGTTCTATCTATATGTTCATCTAGGGGTTCATCTAGAGGTTTATCTTATAGTTCATCTTGGGTTTTATCTAGCGGTTCATCTATTGGTTTATCTAGGATCTAGGGTTTATTAAGAGATTCATCTACGAATTTATCCAGGTGTTTATTTACGGATTTTTTAGTGGTTCACATATGGGTTCATCTAGAGGTTTATTTAGGGTTTCATATAGGGGTTTATCTTGGTTTTCATCTAGAGGTTCATCTAAGGATGTATATAAAGGTTCATCTCGTGATTTATCTAGGGTTTCATCTAATGGTTTATCTAAGGGTTCTTCTAAGATTTCATATAGGGGTTAATCTACGGTTTAATCCTGGGCACATATATGATTTCATGTTGGGGTTCATCTATGATTCAACACAGGGGTTCATCTATTATTTCATCTAGGGGTTCATCTTCGATTTCAGCTAAGAGTTCATTTACAGTTTCTTTTTGCGGTTTATTTAAAGGTCTATCCAGGTGTTCATGTAGGGGGATTTTCTAGTGGTTCATCTAAGGGTTCATCCGGGATTTTGTCTAAGGGTTCATCTACAAGTTCATCTAGAGTTTCATCTAGGGGTTCATCTAATAATTTATTTAAGGTTCATCTAGATGTTTATCTAGAGTTTCATCTATGGGTTTATTTAAGGGTTCATCTAGATTTTATCTACAGGCTCATCTAGTTATTTATCAAGAGATTCATCTAGAAGTTTATCTAAGAGTCTATCTAGGGTTTATCTAGAGGTTCATCGATGAGATCATTTATGATTTTTAAGGGTTTGTCTAGGCGTTAAAATATGGGTTTATTTATGGGTTCTTCAAAGAGTTTCTTGGAGTTTATCATGGTATTCATCTATTTGTTCATCTTGGGATTATCTAGGAGTTCATGTAGAGGTTTATTTAGGGGTTCATCTATGAGTTTATCTAGGATTTAATATATGAATTTAATTATCTTTGGTTCTTCTAGGGTTTATCGAAGGATTAATCTATGGGGTTTATCTAGGCTTTCATATAGGGTTTTTGTAAAGTTTAATTTAGGTAAACATTGTTTAAATATTTTCAGACTATTTGTCCAATTTGAGTTCAACTTTTCAAGTATTTTTTAAAGTACAATCTATGCAAAATTCTCGCATATAAAAAGGAATTTATGACTTCTACGACCATTTAAAAAGAGTAATTTTATGTGCAAACTCATTTTGACCACGTGCAAATCACGGTTATGTGCAAATTGAAAAACTTTAAATATACTTATCTAAAATTAGTTTGCACATAATAAAATTGGTTTGCACTTATCTAAAATTAGTTTGCACTTAACACCACTCTTAAAAAATTGATGTTATCTATGCTATATTAAAAGTGAAAAACATCATTTGATGAAATATTCAACTTTTTTGATTTTACCTCTCTTTAATAAAAAAATTTCAATTTCTTTAATTTATTTGTTTTTTCTTTAATTTTTTAAAAAATATGTTACTCATATAAGTAAAATCTTTTACCTACATTAAAAAATGTCTTCCCCACCGCTCGCAAACCAACATGCATAAGAAAAAAACAAACAACGGACAGAGTATAATGCTTGGGAGTTTGTGAGTGGCAAAAGCGATGTCACACCGAAGCAATGTTGTGGATGAAGTACTGTCACGTGAGGCATTGAGGACCTGCCTCATGCACTGTCGTGATCGAGATCCTATCACGATTGGCCATAAAAACAAAGCCCCATGTAAATCGACCAAGTATTACATCCAAGCAATCTTCAACAACTTGCCAAGACAAGGACCACTTGAAAACTAGATAACCGGCTAGGGCAACCATTGGCCCATGAACCAGCCCAATTTTTTTGAAGCCCGACGGGTTCAATCAAGCTTAAAAGATAATTTTTTTTAATGCCAAAATGTCATTGAAGAATAGAAACTAGGACCTCAGAGAATGAGACTAGATGATTACAACCACTTTGCCAATCTTGTGATAAATTTAGTTATTTTACACTTATCATAATATTATAAATACATATATGTATAAAAATATACTAAAACATAATCAACATTTATATTATATAAATAATATTATTTATTTAATAATACCATTTATGTATAAATGATACATGAATATAAACTACATAGCATAAATTTATATGATGATTAGAAATATAAGTTTTCTCAATGTATATAATAAATATATAATATATTTAATTATATTCTATTAATAAATTAATATTATTTTATATATTTTCATAGTTTTATGCATTTACCATTCAGCACCTCAGTCAAACCGGTTGGGCCGATCTAAACTTGAACCCTTTGTTCATTCTACTCATTGTCCGGCCCGGTTCTAAAAACTTATATATATATATAATTTAGAAATAAAACAGTAAATAATCACGACCTACAAATGCAACATTTAAATTTACAAGCTCGGAAAATTTTCAGAAAATATACATAAGGGTGATAAAGCAAGATAAATAGATCATCACGTGACAAAAATAAAATAAAAATAAAAATAAAAATAAAAAAAATGATGGAGACATTCCTTGTTGACTTTAAATCTTCATTTGACTTTCCTGTTCCAGTTCAGTATGCTCAATGTCTACTTCAGGAGAGAGACAACTCCAGAGTAAATAATTGTTCTGCAAGAGGTCTTATTCAGGCCATTGCATGGTCAGGTATGAGGCGCTGAATCAGCTCAGGAGAAGCCCCTTCCAGCTCTGAAATAATGTAAGAAATAATGTGAGAATAAGGCGTTGAGTGTGCGCAAAGACGAAGAAATCTGTGGCGGCGAAATGTTGACCTTGAGGCGTGAAATTGAATAGAGGCGGGAGGGGCGTTCCGCTTGGAAGTCGGGTGTTCGGATCGCGCAGTTCGTCGAAAAAATGATGAGCGCAGGCGTCTAACTGCAGGTTGCAGGGCAAGAAGATTACTGTGATCTCAAATGATATATTTGGAAGTTGTGTTGGAGTTTGAATAAAGAAGGTTTGACATTGAAATATATATACTATTAATTACCCAATCCTCCCTTCGGAGTTGGCATAATTACAGGTTGCACCCCTCCATCTTTTGAAATTACCATCTCTTTCCTCATGAAGGTATTTTTGTGCATGCATGTTATGAAAAGAAAACTTATAGGGTAGGTTTTTGAATTTTCAAAGAGGGGTGCCACATTTAATTTTGCAAACTTAGAGAGGAGGTTCCCGTAAAGGACCCTATATATATAAAGGGTGGTGTTAAAGGCGAAATTTTTTTGGCTAAGGGGAGCGTTCCCGGAGGAAGGAACGCTATCCATCAGCCAAGCCCATGAATGCATCTTTGAAAAATGTGTTTTTTTTTCTTTTTTTATAAAAATGAGATTTGAGGATTGATGGCTTGGATTTCACCTGCTCCCAAAGGAACGCTACCCGTTCCTAAAACTTGTTCGTTAAAGGCACACCAAAAAGAGTTTATATGCATGCCAAGTTTAAGAAAAAAAAAACCTAAAATGCTACATGCACATCAATTTTTTAAAAAAGGACCTTATAAATTTTTTGGTGTGCCTTTATCACTGGTGTGCACGCAGCCATTTTTTATGTCTTTAACACAACCGTATATAAATTATTTTTTGTTTTGCTCTGTGCGTCAATACTTTGCTTCGCTACGATGTTGCATGCAACCATAGAATTCTCATATACTTCTCATATACGTTAAATTCAGCTACAAGTTACAATACACACGGAACAGTCACTACGTTCCTCTCTCTTCAATTTCATGATCAATATGGAGGACTTGACTTGCCACTGGTCGTTGTCTCCGTTGTATGAACCCAACTACGACTTGGCTAATATTGATGGAACAACACGTCCCCCGAGTCCGGCAAAGTGTTAAAGAGTGCTTATGTGTCATGCATTGGGATCGCTCAGTCGACACATACATTGACGGCTTTCTGGAGTTGAATAACAATGCTCCCCGCCTTTCATGTTGATGAAAGGACGTTTGGCAGGACGTTTTTGCTCCGGTGAATTTGGATAAAAAAAGTCATTGTCATGACATAGAATGTATGTTTGACATGACGCTAACTATGACCGCCACCAAGAAAAGAAAACTAGTTTTGAACATAAAAGTGAATGAAATTTCTTAGATGAAGTCAGACGTTTACAAACGACGACGGTTCATAACCTCCACGTTCACGACTGCCACCATCATACCAAACAGAGCCTGAATTTGCCACAATCTCTGTAACCTCTTGACACACCTAGCCCAAAACTAAACAGCCGATCTGAGGCCTATTCCAACATGAGTACATAAAACTCCATTGTGAAGGCCTTTGCTTCAGTTGCAAAAATCCTCACTCTCCCACATCAATGCAGGAATAAAGAAATGAGCATGCTCCTCGGTGCTGAAGATGACACAATGGTATTGGTCGGTGATAGTTTTATCTCCTCCTCACACGGGAAATTTTTTGGTACGCTCAGCATATACAAGGATCGTGCGGAAATTATATTTTCATTTTAGATTATAGTCGTAATTGAACTGTATTTTCAGTTTAAATTACAGTCGTATCCGAATTCAAAAAAATCTCGTATTAACCGTTTAAATTACAGTCGTAACTGCGCGTACGTAACAGTTGTTCTTCTCACACTCACACTTTCGGCAAGAATGTTTTATCAAAAGGGGTGTATTGTTACATATATGAGTGTCAAATGTCTTAACCCGAATAACGTGCGGTCTGCCTAGGTGATGAAGCCATCCCTCGAATGTATCTCAACGGGATGTCTCGTGTTTTTTTTTAAATGTAACTGTCCTTCGTACCATCTCGTGTTAACACTTGTATAATGTCAGGTTTCATTCTTCGTAACTCGTCGTATGAATCTAGCTAATTGCAGGCACAAAAATATAACATTTGGAAGAAGTTGAAGTTCTTACAGCTTTGTATCGCAGACTGGGAGAATATTGCAGCAGCCTTGACACCAGATCAACTGCCTCAGGAGGCATCCTTTTTTGAAAAATCTGCGGTATTGTTTTTTTTTTCAATTAAATCATTAAATTTCATGGAGGCGATATCAGCATGATTCATTGACAGACCTTGTGCCAAGGGTGAGCTTTGATCTGCGGGAATTTGAACTCCGTGTAATTTGGATTCATGCATTTGATCTCCTCTCGAGTTGGTGTGCCTAAAATCTTCAACACGGAAAGAAGTTAATGAAGAACTAGAAAGCTAAATGTGAAAGCAATAAGAATTTCACTCAGCATACCTTAATAATTTCTACCAACTGATCAACTCCACTCTCCCCGGGAAAAAGAGGCTGCATAATTAAAACGTTTAGTATACAAATAGTGTTACAAAGATGATAGTAGAATGAAAAACATGCAGAAAATTATTAACTTGGTTCACCCCAAGATGAGTTACATCAGTTGAATATACGCGTTGCAAGTGTTTTTAATTCAAGTTTTTATTTTTCCCGCTTCTTATTTCACATGAATGTCGTCATATACTAATATATATATGTATGCTTAGCCCAGTTTAGGGCAACTAATTAATTTTCCCCTTTCCATTTGGTATCAGAGCCCAGGGAATACCGCTGCTCTCCTGATCCGGTCCGACCTACCTGCCAACCCCGCTCTCGCCCATGCCCGTCTTCAGCGCGCCGCCTCCCGCCATCTCGCCTCCATCCGCGTCGACCACGCGGTTCTTCTCTCCAGCGTGTTACTCCCGCCCACCCGGTTCTTCTCTCCAGCGTGTTTCTACCGCCCGGTTCCACCTTCCAGCGTTGCTTCTCTTCTCTCTACGATGGCGTCCCTCTTCAGCGGCTCTCTCTGCCAAGTTTTCCGGGGGGTCCTTTGTATTCGGTCGTTTTGTCCTCCATGGTGGCTTCCAGAGACATCGTGATCACATCCTCTGATGTCCTCTCCGGCGACACGATCTAGGGACACTCGTAGGATGTGGTTTCTTCAAAGTTGAGATCTTCGTCTTACTAATTTTCTTCCTCCGGCCTGTTATCGATGGATGATTCCACCGAAATCTCATCGTCTCCTCAGACAGGTGCTCTCCATGGTCCCTCTACAGATCCTCCTCGGAGCCACAACCAAACTCACACTTTGAAGATCACTACCATTGTCTTGGATGACACAAATTATCTGGAATGTTCCAAGGCCGCACAACATGCTATTCGAAGTCACCAGATTTACGGGCATATTGATGGCACCACTGTTGAGTCAACACATACAGATGCCTCATGGAGAAAATGGGATGCAGACAAATTCATAGTTGTCTCGTGGTTATTTCACTCTATGTCTCCTCAGGTGTACCGCAGCTACATGCTTCTGGATTCGGCTTATGACATTTGGACAAGGGCCCGTGACTTTACTCTCAGGCAGGCAGTTCGATGCAGATTTATGAGCTCACTCGACGTGTTTTGGAGCTAAAGCAGGGCACCATGACTGTTTCTGCCTATTACTCTGAGTTCAAACGCCTGTATCAGGAACTGGATTACTTCAACACATTTACCGTTGCTTGCACTGCCGATGCACGGGCTCTTCAGAAGGATAAAGATCGCGTCTGGGTTCATGTCTTTCTTCGAATTTGATGTTGTTTGTCTGCATGTCCACCACCGTGAGCCTCTTCCCTCTTTTCGAGAAGCCTTCAGTATGCTACTCAGTGATGAGAATCGTCGCCGCACACTTGGTTCCTCCACTGACCACTCTGCTCTGGCTGGGATTACTCGAGGACCTCCACCTCTATGCAGTCACTGTGGGAAGAAAGGACAAACTAAGGACGTCTGCTTTCGTTTTCATTCTCACCTTGCTCCCTCTGGTCGGGGTGCTAGTGCTCGAGGGAGAGGGGAAACCGTGGTGGGGGGTCGTCAAGCTGGTGCCCGTACTCAGTATTTTATGCATTCCCCTGAGGTTTATGAGGACAACTCTTGGGGCCTTTCTGCTATGAAGTTAGAGGGATTTTGTCGTATGTTGCGTTCCCAGCCTGAACCTCCCTCTGATTCCACTGCTGTGTTTGCTACTTCAGGTATCTCCAGTGCTCAAGATGTGACTTCTTCCCCTTCTGAGTGGATCATCGACTCAGGTGCGACGGATCACATGACCAGATCCGCCTCAGGTTTTTCCTCCTATACTCCTCTCTCTGGTCTTGATAAGGTCATTGCTGCTAATGGTTCCCTTTCTTCTATTGCGGGCAAAGGCAATGTTGTGTGTTTTACTGATCTCTCTCACTTCGGTTTTACATGTCTCTTTGTTCCCTCAAAATCTTCTCCATATAAGCCACTTAATTGCTTCTTTAAATTGCTCTGTAACCTTTTTTCCTGATGTTTGTGTTTCAGGATCTGGATACGAAGCAGATGCTTGGCAATGGTAGGAATGTTGGTGGGCTGTACTTGCTAAATCAGTCGTCTTCTCCCTGTGCTCTTTCCACCACCAGTACTCTGACTCTTCAAGACATTCGGCGCTGGCACCTGCGCCTTGGCCATCTGTCTGCCCTCTATCTTACAAAACTACTTCCTGCTTTCAGTAGTTTAATTAAATTGTTTTCTTATGACACATGTAATTGCTCAAAACATGTTCTTCAGAGTATCGGTCATGTTTCTCTTTCTAGTTCATGTCTTTTTGATGTTATACATTCTGATATCTGAGACCCCTTCCCTGTGTTATCTTTATCTGATTATAAATGCTTTGTTACATTTATTGATTGTCATTCTCGCACTACTTGGCTTTATTTATTAAAAAGGAAGAGTGATGTGTTTTCTTGCTTTCAGTCCTTTCATCGCATGGTTGTGAATCAGTTCAACGACGCCATTTGTGTGCTCCGTAGTGATAATGAGGGGAATATGATGATCGGGGAGCGTTTGCTTCCTACCTTACCGATTATCGAATATGACATTATCCACCAAACTACATGTGTTCACACTTACACTCAAAATGGTGTAGCCGAATGGAATAATATGCACTTACTGGAGGTTGCTCGGGGCTTGTTAATTGCAGTGAATCTTCCTAAGTCATATTGGAGAGATGCAGTTCTTACTGTCGTTTATCTCATTAATCGTCTTCCTCGCTCCATTTCCTACGATACGTCTCTATCATGTTTAACCAATAACCACATAGTCAACACCTCTAACATCGATGCTCGCATCTTTGGCTTTGTCTGCTTTATTAATGTTCATACACTGCATCGCAATAAACTGGATGCTCGCTCTCTCCGATGTGTTTTTGTTGGATACTCTCCTACCACCAAAGGGTATAGGTGTCATCACCCCCTACACGTCGCTATTATTGCACTGTTGATGTTACCTTTTGTGAGGGGGAGTCGTACTTTGGTTCGCGTTAGGGGGAGACGAGTGGTAACAGTGACGGGACCATCGACTCTCCTCTTCCTATTGTTGTCTCTCCTCATATTCCCTTTACTCTTATTCTTAGTACTGCTTTTGGTTCTACCACCTCCATTCCTCATATATTATATACATACTCTCGCAGACCTCGGACTATTGAGAAAGTGCAAACCGTGGACATTCCACCCGTGTCGGTGCATGTCTCTGCTCCAGATTCAGATGATGATCTTCATGTTCCCCTTGCTCATCTTAAAGGTAAAATTGGTGGCACCAAACACCTCATTGCTAACTACATATCTTACACTCATCTCTCTCAGGGTCACAAAACTTTTATCTCATCTCTTTTCTCTATTGTGGTTCCTAAGATCTGACAGGAGGCTGTTCAGATACCTGAGTGAAAATAGACTATGGAAGAAGAGATGCGTGCCTTAGAAAAAAAATAAAACTTGGCGGCTTGCTCATCTTCCTCATGGGAAGCGAACAGTTGGATCACGCTGGATCTTCTCTGTGAAGAAAAACCAAGATGGGGTGGTAGAGCGGTATAAAGCTCGCCTCGTCGCTCAAGGGTATACCCAGACCCAAGAAATTGACTACCAAGAAACATTTGCTCCTGTTGCAAAGATGAATTCCATTCGGGTGATCCTCTCTTGTGTTGCTTGTCATGGGTGGGAGTTACAACAGCTTGATGTAAAAAATGCATTCTTGCATGGTGATCTGGAAGAAGTTTACATGACTATCCATCCTGGCTTTACCAAAGAAGGGTCTAATGGAAAGGTCTGTCGTCTGCAGAAATCCTTTTATGTCCTGAAGCAGTCCCCTAGAGAATAGTTGGGTTGGTTTAACAAGACCATGTTTAGACTAGGCTATACTCAAGGACAGACTGATCATACTCTCTTCATCAAGAGGAGAAAAGCTCAAGTATTGATTCAAATTGTGTGTGTGGATGACATCATCATTACAGGAGATGATCTTGAGGAGATTAGACATTTGAAAGATCAATTGGGCAAAGAATTTGAAGTCAAGGATCTGGAGAAGCTGAAATACTTCTTGGGAATTGAATTAGTGAGATCTCATCGGGGGATTTTCATCTCACAGAGAAAGTATACCCTTAATCTTCTAGAGGAAACTGGGATGCTTGGGTGTGCTCCCGTGGATACACAAAGGAAGCACCGGTACGGGTACGGGTACGGGTACCGGATACGATACGTACCCAGTACAGCGGCACGACAAAATTTAAAAACAAGGATACATGTATGTCATGATACGTTATAACAAATACAATATATATTTATATATCACAAAATATCGAAACATCAAACATAAATCATAATTTGAAGTACAAGCTCACAAATCAATGTAACATAATATGAAATTTTCAAACATTAAGCATTCGTAAATATTACAAAATTTAACATTTTATATGTTTAACCAAAAGAGATAAAATTAAACTTCAGTCTAATAAACAGTCTTTTTTTTTCTTCATTGTTGGAGATCAACTTCATTGTTGGAGATCAACATCTTCAATCTCCGGTTAGTGTAGAAACAAGTTAGTCATTTTGTTAATAATTTGTGTTGAATCAACACGTTCAATATATGTACCTGTAACAGAAACGTACTGATACCAGAAACATACTCGGTACAAATACACAACTTAATTGAACGTGTCAACGCTTCTTAGTATATGACCAACTTTTGTTTACTCTAAAAAATAGACTCTATCACAATATGCAGAATGATGTGCAAAGTCGAGTATCGGGTACGTACCGGTACCGGATACGTATTCGGTACGAGTACGCTGCCTTCAGGGAAGTATCTGTGCTTCATAGGGATACACCTATTGAGGCAAATCACATGATTGATGCTGATACTAGTGGAGAGAAAGTGGAAGCTTCTAGGTACCAATGATTGGTTGAGAAACTCATATATTTATCTCATACTCGTCCTGACATTACATACTTCGTGGGTGTCCTAAGTAGATTCATGCACTCTCCCACAATTCTCCATCAGCAGACAACGTATTGGGTATTGAGATACCTCAATAAGTCTGCTGGTAGTGGTATTCTGTTTTTTGCAAGTCAACCTTTGGGGATTGAAGTGTTTACAAATGTCGATTGGGCCGATAGTCAAGATAATAGAAAGTCAACTACCGGGTATTGCTCATTTGTGGGCAGCAACTTTGTTTCATGAAAAAGCAAGAAACAAAATGTTGTAGCTCACTCAAGGGCTGAAGCAGAATATAGGGCTATGACACAGGAAGTTTGTGAGGGTTTGTGGTTAAAGACAATCCTCCAAGATATGGGTCTCCAGGTGAAAAGATCGGTTACTATCTACTGCGACAACAAAACGGTCATCAATATTGCTCACAATCCAGTTAAACATGATAGGACGAAGCATGTTGAAGTTGACAGACACTTCATCAAAGATCGTCTGGACAAGGGAAATATAAGCACTCCGTTCGTGAACTCACATGACCAACTAAACGACGTCTTCTCCAAGGGATTGAGCAGTGACAACTTCATGAACAATACAATCAAGTTGTGAATGATAGATATATATTCCCACTTCGTAATTCAAGCTTTTATTTTTTTCTCACTTCTTATTTCATGTGATATATCACGTGAATGTCGTCATATATATATGTATGTTTAGACCGGTTTAGGACAACTAATTAATTTTTCCCCTTTCCACTA
The DNA here is from genome assembly GCA_039583875.1 of Platanthera guangdongensis. Taxonomy (NCBI): domain Eukaryota; kingdom Viridiplantae; phylum Streptophyta; class Magnoliopsida; order Asparagales; family Orchidaceae; genus Platanthera; species Platanthera guangdongensis. The sequence goes on along the minus strand of CM077153.1, from coordinate 8,667,451 downwards.
CATTCATGGGAAGCAGCAATATGTCACTAAATCAAGAACAGGGGCAGTTATAAAAAATTAGAGGAATTTTGAATTTCAGAATAATTCAAACCCTAGAATGACAAGAAGTTTATACAACACTTTGTACATTTACAAAAGTCCCCAGATAACTACCTCAAAAAAAGTTCGACCAGGGCCAATCGCCGTCTTTGGGATAAAATTCGAGGGATATAATTAACAAAAAAGTGTTGCGTTTAATCAATTATATGATGAAACTTCTTACTATAAAATAATAACGAGTACCAATAAGTAATACCCAAGGAACATAAAAGATGAAATAAGACCATTTATGATAAAAAACGATTGCATCTCCAATAGAAAATGATTGTCCCTCATAAAAAAAATGATCGTAAATACTGTTTGCTATCATAAATACTATTGATTTTTTATTATAAAATGGTCGTATTTTAAGAACTTTTAGTGTTAAAATATTCAGTTTACGGCAAGAAAATAATTTTTTTCGACCTCAAAATGACAATTTATTGCAGACCAATAATATATATTTGATGCCCAAACCCAATAAATTTTCCTTACCAAGGAATCTAAAATGTGAACAACAGCATTGCTCGAGCTAGAAAGAGGAAAGCAAAAGATTTAAGTCAAGTTAAATGGATAGAGAATGAAATAAATATAATTTTGATGAAAGATGTGGCTTTTAAAGAGATGAAAAAAATATTTTAATAAACTTTACAATGAAATAAAAGATAATGAACTGAACATAGAAGAGATAAGTAAATTGAAGGAGTATATGAAGATAGCATTTTATCGTAAAATTCAAGTATCGAAGAAAAATGATTCTCTAAAAAAGATGAAAAATGTAAAGGCTGTTGGATCAGACGATATACCATTGAAGTATGAAAATGTTTTAAAAAAGAAGAAATTTTGTAGCTTACATATTTCTTCAATAAGATATGAAGTCAAAGAGAATGTCAAATCAATAGATAGAATGTATCTTGGTATCTTTGTAAGAATAAAAGGGAAATACAAAATTATGTTAGTTACAGAGGAATTAAATTAATGAGTCATGTCATGAAATTATGAGAATGAGTAATAGAAAGAAGAGAAAGACAAGAGACTGACATCTCAGAGAATCAATTTGAATTCATGTTAGGGCGATCGACAATGGAAGCTATACAACTCTTGAGGAGACTCATTGACAACTATCAAGAAAGAAAATAAGATTTGCATATGTTGTTTATTGATCTTGAAAAGGCTTATGATAGGGTTCCAAGGGAGATCTAATGGAGAGTCTTAGAAAAGAAAGATGTAAATGTATCATATATTGATATAATCAAAGATATGTATACAAATTCAGTGATGAGGGAGACATCTGGAGGATAAACACTAGAATTCTCTATCATTGTTGGCTTACATCAAGGGTCAGCTTTAAGCCCTTATCGCTTTGCCCTTATCTTAAATGAGCTTACCAGGTACATCCAACAAGCAATACCGTGGTGTTTATTGTTTGCGGATGATATCGTTTTGGTTGATGAGACGCGCGAGAGTGTAAAGGCAAAACTTGAATCTTGGCAAGACGCTTTAGAAAAGAAGGGTTTTAGGTTAAGCAGGGTAAAGGAGTATATGGAGCTTAAATTTAGCAGTGCAAGAAGGACGGGTGACTTTGTTATTAAGTTGGGTGATCAAGATATTTCCGGTAATGAATGATTTAAATATCTTGGATCTAGTTCAAAACAATGAAGGTGTTCATAAAGATGTAATACATAGAATCCAAGCAGGTTGGTTGAAGTGGAAAGGCGCACCAAGGATTTTATGTGATCATAAAATACCATTAAAACTTAAAGGCAGGTTTTACCGTACTGCAATTAGACCAGTGATGCTCTATGGTTTAGAGTGTTGGGCAGTGAATTGTGTACATGAACAAAAAAATGGGAGTTGCAGAAATGAAAATGCTTAGGTGGATGTGTGGACACACGAGACTAGATAAAATTAGGAATGAATGAATCAAGGATAAGACAGGAGTGACACCAAATGCAGAGAAGATGTGAGAAGCTTGACTAAGATGGTTCAACTCCAATGTTTGTATATATAGCAAATTTTTGTATCGTCATCTTAGGATCTAACAAATTTTCAAAATTTGAACTCTGAAGGTCCATCATCTTAGGATCTAACAAATTTTCAAAATTTGAACTCCGAAGGTTGATCACGTCAAGGGGTGAGGGCGAAGGCAATTTCTTTTCTTCAAATCTACGATATTGAATCATGTTGAAGGGTCATGTTGTCTTTCTACATCAAGGGAAAGGTCTTACACTATCACAAATATCTTCAATATGCTGGTAGTTTTCACGATTAGCCTTCTTTTGGTAAACCATTGGAGCTTCAATTTGGATCAACAGAGTATGACGACCCAAAGGAGAAACAAACAAAAATGCAGCAAACATCCTTGTGGATTTTGTTATGGACAGACAAGTGGTTAAATGTGGAGATGGTGGGGGAAGATACTATGGGGAGAGAGAGAGAGAGTGTGTGTGTGTGTGTGTGTGCGCGGGCGCGGGCGTGAGCTACCACAATCTCATTCAAGGGGCAAGGGAAAGACTCTAGTTCATGCTTACAATTTTCCCAGCCCAAGAGGCCCAAAACAATTACGACAATACGCGTGCATGCAAATAAAGTATGACATGCCTAACAACTCTAATTTATGACAATAACATGATATCAATTAAACATACAAAATTATTGTAATTGATTGTGTGGACCTATAATATCTCACTTATTCTTCAAACCGAACTTGCACTAAGCTCAAGCAGTGCTCTAATGGATTGATCATCTAGTTCTTAAATTCCTCTTCAGAGCAGCTCCTTATAATGCAATGTCTGAGCCAAGGCTTCCTAAAACAACAAGCTATGCTCAATGGTAATGAGAACGATGGTGATGATGTTTGGGAGTCGTTGCTTGTGTAGTAGTTGTGATCCTGGGAGGTAGGTGACCGGAGGGTGACAAAGGTGTCCAGTGGCTGCGAAAAACCGAGGGTGACTGAAGAGCATGTTGAATGGGAACCAAAGTGGTCAGGAGTGGCAGTTCGGGCTGGATAGATATCACTAGAAGTAATAATGGTTTACGAGAGTGGTAGTCGGCGGACTTGGTGTCATAATAATTAGATTACAATGAGAGCCGCAAGAGCTGTTGAATGGTTTTGATGCGATCATGTCGGTGTTGTGGCGTTACAGCCTTAAGGTGGCATGAGTCCATCAATCTTGTTGGTGAGTGCGGCAAGGGTGACATGGTGTCGTGCTTTTGCTTCTTGGTATCATACTTCAGCGATGGCTTGGGTTTCCATGAAAGTGCGCATCAACTCCATAATCTTACCCATTTCGTCCACGGAATCCCCCATGTTGTTGATACTGGTAGTAAGCACGAAAGGAGGATTGGATTGGACGGCTATATTCTTCAGAAACAAGTGTTGATGGGGTACTCGGGATGTCATGTGATTCGCAGGGATTGCCAATGACGTCACAAAATAACATGACATTACAATTTTTTCCTAGCTTCTTTTTTTTTAGATGGAACTCTTGCCCTTCCTCTAGGAAAGATATCAGGTCATAGAAAGCAAAAGGAGAGCAGGTAAAAAAATAAAATAGAATACACAGGAGCACAGGGCTCTGAAAAAAAACTGAAAATTAAACGATCCCTAACAACCTAGGCTTAATGCCACCACAAAAATCACATAAAATTTAAACCTAGTGATACCTTAATTGAAAGTTGCCTTCTCCGTACAAGTAAATAGATGTGGAAAATTATACTATTATGGATTCCACACCGTTGGTTATCCAGTATTGGAGTCTTTTTATATTGAATCGTATTGTATCGAGTTATGTAGTATCTAGTCGAGTGTATTAGGTGTTTTAATATTGTATGAGTGGAATCATAGTGTTTTAGGTGTTTTAAATATTTCATGCTTTTATTTTAGGTATTTACAATGTTGTCATTGTGGTCTCATAAATAGACCCTTAGAGTCTTGTATGAGGAAATCAATAAATGAAAAAATTTCCTATCTATCTCTAATTCCACTCTCTCTATACCTGACGGCCTCACCTCTAGGGCTTCCTCTTTTCCTCTCTCCCAACCTTCTTCTTCTAATTTCCCCTCCTTTACCTTCATTCTAGGGCTTGTCTTGTATCCCTTGCCTCCATCAAATCCAAGGCCAAAAGAAGCCAAGGTAAAGAAGATTAATAACATATACATAAAGAAGATTAATAACAAAATCTAAACAAAGCAATAGACACCAAGGTGAAATCTAGTCAAATCAATCTACCCTTGAAACTACACTTTTTAGATTAAGACCAACAAGGAGCATCTCCCATATCCCACGGTGAGCAAAAGAAGCATCTCATAGTTCACCTAAAAAATAAACAACAACACTTGAGCCTTTATCCCACTATAGTGGGGTCGGCTATATGGATCCTTTGTCGCCATTGTGCCGCATACATTTTATCTTCAAGACAAATCTCCCAAAAGTATTTATCCAAAATAACCCACAAGATTATCTCCATTATAACTACTCAATTATGACAACTGAAGTTAAAAAAAAGCTCCATTTACAGTCTGCGCTTCACAAACAAGTTGAGGCATACCATAAACTTTAGCATTAAAGGGAATTTGCAATATTTGAGAGGTGGTGATATATGCAATGCCCCTGGATTTGTAGAGACACTTTTATGATCCATAGGAAAAAGGGTACTCAAAATTGGAATTTTATAATCTCGAACAAGCTATGAAGCACAGATACTTCCCCGAAGGCAGCGTACCCATACCGGATACGTATCCGGTAACCGGTACGTACCCGATACTCGACGGATACACCTATGTGGACACACTTGGACTTAGCACATCATTCTTCAAATTGTGATAGGAGTCTGTTTTCTAGAGTAAACAAAAGTTGGCACTATGCTAAGAAGCGTTGGTACGTCCAATTAAGTTGTGTATCTATACCGAGTATGTTTCTTGTATCAGTACGTTTTTGTTACAAGTACATGTATTGAACGTGTTGATTCAATGCAAGTTATTAACAAAAAGGCTAATTTGTCTGTAGACTAATCGGAGATTGACGATGTTGATCTTCAACAATGAAGAAAAAGAAAAAGAAAAGACTGTTAAGTAGACTTATGTTTAATTTTATCTCTATTGGTTAAACATATAAAATTTTAAATTGTGTAATATTTACGAATACTTAATGTTTGAAAACTTCAAGTTATATTGCATTGATTTGTGAACTTGTACTTCAAATTATGATTTATGTTTGATGTTTCGATGTTTTGAGAATTATTTATAGCACTTGGGGTGTATAAATATATATTCTATTTGTTATAATGTATCATGATGTACTCGTATTCTTGTTTTTTAACTTTGGTTGTACCGTTGTACTAGGTACATATCGTATCCGGTATCCGTACCCGTACCGGTCATAGTTGTCAAGGCGAGCGCCTAGGCGCGCCTGAGGCGTCGGGCGTACCAGGCACAGCCCGTCGCACCTCAACACAATTGAGGCGGGCGATGTGCCCCAGGCGTGCCCAGGTGCGCGCCTTACAGGCTCCCAGGTGCGCCCGGGCCTTTCAAGGTATTTTTTAAAAAAAATTGATATGGGCAAAAACATGATCTTAGACGCACCAGAGGCACCCCCTAGGCGCACTTGGGCGGCCAATTCGCTGGAATTGAGCGAATTGGGCGCCCACTCGCTGGAATTGAGCGAATTGGGCGCTCACTCGCTGGAATTGAGCGAATTGGGCGCCCATTCGCTGGAAATCAGTGAATTGTGCTCCCAATTCGCTGAAATTCCGCGAATTCACTCAATTTCAGTGAATTGGGCACCCAATTCGCACAATTTCAGCGAATTAGGAGCACAATTCGCTCAATTTCCTTTTCCCCCCATTTTTGCGCCTCACGTGCCTCAGGCTCGCGTCTGCGCCTTGCGCCTAGACTCCAGGGGTCCTTTGCGGCTCGATGCGCCTTGCGCCTTTGATAACTTAGGTACTGGTGCTTCCTAGCGAACAAGTAATTCTTGTCTTAATTTATAAACAATACACTAGATGCTGGATTTAAGAAACTTTAAAAGGTTTTACAAAGTGAAACCATGTGATGCTTTAAGAATTATTCACCTTAGGATGTAAATTGATCAAGATTTGTGTTACAGATCCTCGTTGGGGCAAGACGTACACGCGCCGCAAGCCCGTCGCGCCTCAGCACAGCTGAGGCGGGCGATGTTCCCCAGGCGCGCCTCAGACGCGCCCAGGCACGCGCCTTACAGGCTCCCAGGCGCGCCAAATGCGCTCCCGGGCCTTTCAAGGTATTTTTTTAAAAAATATTGATATTGGCAAAAACATGATCTTAGACGCACCCGAGGCACCCCCTAGGAACACTTGGGCGGCCAATTCGCTCGGTTTCAGCGAATTGGGCGGCCAATTCGCTCGGTTTCAGCGAATTGGGCGGCCAATTCGCTCGGTTTCAGCGAATTGGGCGGCCAATTCGCTCGGTTTCAGCGAATTGGGCGCCCAATTCGCTGAAATTGTGCGAATTGGGCGCCCAATTCGCTGAAATTGTGCGAATTGGGCGCCCACTTCGCTGAATTTGTGCGAATTGGGCGCCCAATTCGCTGAATTTGTGCGAATTGGGCGCCCAATTCGCTCAATTTTAGCGAATTGGACGACCAATTCGCTCCATTTTCTTTTGCCCCATTTGTGCGTCTCACGTGCCCCAGACGCAGCCCACCGCGCCTCCGCACAGCTGGGCGGGCGATGTGCCCCAGGTGCGCTCAGGCGCGCCTTACAGGCTCGCAGACGCGCCCGGGCCTTTCAAGGTATTTTTTTAAAAAAAATTGATATAGGAAAAAAACATGATCTTAGATGCACCCGAGACACCCCCTAGGCGCACTTGGTCGCCAAATTCGCTGAAATTGAGCGAATTGGGAGCCCAATTCGCTGAAAATCCGCGAATTGGGCGCCCAATTCGCTGAAATTCCGCGAATTGGGCGCCCAATTCGCTGAAATTCCGCGAATTGGGCGCCCAATTCGCTGAAATTCCGCGAATTGGGCGCCCAATTCGCCGAAATTCCGCGAATTGGGCGCCCAATTCGCCGAAATTCCGCGAATTGGGCGCCCAATTCGCCGAAATTCCGCGAATTGGGCGCCCAATTCGCCGAAATTCCGCGAATTGGGCGCCCAATTCGCTGAAATTCCGCGAATTGGGTATTCCGCGAATTGGGCGCCCAATTCGCTGAAATTCCGCGAATTGGGTATTCCGCGAATTGGGCGCCCAATTCGCTGAAATTCCGCGAATTGGGCTCCCAATTCGCTGAAATTCCGTGAAGTCACTTAATTTCAGCGAATTGGGCGCCCAATTCGCACAATTTCAGCAAATTGGGCGCCCAATTTGTTCAATTTCCTTTTTCCCCATTTTTGCGTCTCACGTGCCTCAGGCGCGCGCCTGCGCCTTACGCCTAGGCTCCAGGGGCCCTTTGCGCATTGGTGAGCCTTGCGCCTTTGATAACTTAGCTTCCCGTGGATACTCCGTCATTTTAGTGGTAGTGGATCGCTTCTCCAAGGGGGGCCATTTCATTGACATGAGCCGCCCCATCATAGGTCCCAATGTGGCACGTGTTTTCTTCGATCGTGTGTTTCGTCATCATGGGATACCAGAGAGCATTGTTTCTTGTCGCGACAAGGTTTTCACATCCCAGTTCTGGCAGGAGCTGTTCGACCTATGTGGCACAAAGCTGGCACTTTCTTCAGCTTACCACCCGCAGTCGGACGGACAAACCGACGTGGTCAACAGGACACTCGAGATGTACTTGCGCTGCCTTACGGGGGACTGGCCGAAGGATTGGGCCCACTGGTTACCTTGGGTGGAGTATTGTTACAACACATCCTACCACACCGCCCTCCAGACCACTCTCTTCCACCTGATATACGGTTGAGACCCACCCCGCCTCCTCACTTATGTTGCTGGCTCGGCTCACTCCTCCACCGTCGACACCAAGCTTTGCACGCGGGATGAGGTCCCGCATCTTGCCCGGGCTCACCTACTTCAGGCCCAGACCGAGATGGAGACCAACTACAACCGCAGCCACCGCGAGCTATTCTTTGCTCCCGGGGATTGGGTTTGGCTCAAAAGTCGGCCCTACCGTCAGGCCACAGTCTCTAAAGGGGCCTACCAGAAGCTAGGTCCTAAGTTCTTTTGACCGTTTGAGATTCTCCACCGCATAGGGGACGTGGCTTACCGTCTCTGACTTGGCAACGATGCGCAGATCCACGACGTCTTTCACGTGTCGCAGCTCAAGCCGTTGGTGGGTGACCCTCCAGCAACACCCTTGGTCCCACTGCCACCACCACCCCCACACAAGCTTGAGGACAAGCTTGATGTCGAGCAGGGAGGAGATGTTACGGATCCTCGTTGGGGCAAGGCTCTCGGGACAGCCGCCTAAACTGTCGCAACATATCATTTATATTTTATTTTCATCTAAGTATTTTGATCATCATGTTTTAAGTCTTATGAGGAGGCATTTTAGTAAATTGGTTGAACCGGTACTTATCCCCCTTTATAGGTGGGGCTTTGGTTTTGGGAGAAGGCAAGAAGGAAATCAATTAAAACGCTTTCTCTCTCTCTCTCTCAATTCTTTCTCTCTCTCCCTTTTTTCTCTCGGTAAATCCTGCACCGCACAGGTTCCGCGAACCCTAGCCACCGCTGCTCGCGCCCGACGCCCCTCCCGCTCCGTGCTACAGTTCCGCCGCTGAGCTCCTCCTCCGGCATCTCCACCATTACGCCCAAGGGATCGAGGAAAGGTTCTCTCTTCCTCCTCCGTGATCTTCCTCTCCACCAGCCACTCACTCGCTCACAATCAGGGAACCTAACAATTTGCCTTGAAGTTGGGTTTCAATTCATGCCTAAACTAATAACATGAAGCTGGCTACATGTGTGACAAAAAATATTAAAATGAAAATTTTTCAATAAAAGAAAAACCATTTTTAGATTACTGTTTCAAAATATTATGAGGGAATACATGCACCTTTTCTGATGAAGCAAATTATTTAAAAGAACACTCCATGCCAATAGGATATGAGAATAGCATGTTCATGATTGTAGCATACCTAAAGTTTAGCATTTCATAATTATTTCTTACACGAGTGATTACCTGTCCTAAGAGTAGTTCGGCCAGAACACAACCTACTGACCACATATCGATGGCCGTCGTATATTCTGTAGCCCCAAATATCAACTCTGGAGCTCTATAGTATCTTGAGCAAATGTATGATATATTAGGCTCCCCTGGAACCTGAGTCACAGTTAATAATTGTAACAAATCATGGAATCACCATAACAAAAATGTCGATGTGAAATATAATACATACCAACATCTTGGCACTGCCAAAATCACAAATTTTTATTTGATGAGTCTCATGATGGACCTGCAAAAGGAAAATGAGTTGTGGGATTGAACAGACACTTAATTTTCAAATCTAAAAAATGTAAATATTAGAAAACTTCTAAACTATTGTGCCAGTGCATAAAAATAATAAAGAGGTTGCTCTTTCATGGTGAAGGAATTTCTGTCTTTGAAAAAGAAAGGAGAATTATAGCTGAAAATCCCAAAAGAACTTCAGAATGTTGTATGGAATGGATGAAAATACTGAAGTTCTCATTTGCAAAACCACCATTGTCAATTTAAAACAATGAAGAGGAAGGTAAAGGAATAATATTTTGTCAGCATTCATTAGATGGGTAGATAAAACTAACGTTGAAGGATAAATTGAGTTAGACTTAAGACATGAATAAGAACTGTTTAAAAGTACTTGCAATAATATAAGATTTATCAACTTGCGCAACACTCAACTAGAATCGGTAGAAAATGAAAATTCATAAAGGTCATCCTAAATGGTTGAGATACGTTTAATGATGCTGATAATGACACTTATGCAAAGAGGGTTGCCTAGTAAACTTAATTGTGTGTTTACAATGACAAAGATAAGAAATATTCAAAATTACTTGTTAGCAAATTAACAACTTATGCAGCACTTAACAAAACAACACTCAAGCCTTTATCCCACTATAGTGGTTGGCTATATTGATCCTTTGTCGCCATTGTGCCCTATCTTTCATCATAATCTCACTTATGCAACACTTAACAAGAATGAGAAAAAAATGGGGTTCATAAAGTTGGGATAAGTCTAATGAAGATGATAATGAAGCTCATATGTGATAGGGATTTGCATGAATTTCGAGGTATATTCCGAGCTGATTTATTATCTATCATATTTGGCATCGCCAGACAAACAATCCGAGTTCGCAGTCGTGTTCAGAGCGAAGTTTTCATATTTTCCAAGTATTGTTTATTTTAGTGTTTTCGGACAACCATTGTGCACGGTCAATCATAGCAGTCAAAAATGGTTGCCCTAAGCAAGTTTCGTTACAAAAAAGGAGGGGATGGTTCAGACGGCTATTGCAGATTTTGGAGACACTATGTCTCTTCCCAGAATCTGACGATCTCTCGTGGTGCCGACTCCACGAAACTCTAAGATGATGACCTATCGGGCTTGTATCTCACTTTCCTTGAATACCCCATCCTACCCGCTTCCTTCCCATCATCCAAAACCCTCGGCTAACTATTCTCCATCACCCACCATATCGGGTACTAAACCCTTAGCTGCAACTCTACTGTTTCTTCCTTCCGCCCCTCTCTACAGCCATCTCCTCCTCCCTTCTGCTCCTCTCTACAACCATCTCCTCCTACCACCAATCACTTCTCCCTTCAATCATACAACCAATAGCCTTCTGATCCCCCATTTCCAGCACACACACCCAATCCAGTTCAGCAGCCCCCAGCCCTCCAAATCCCTAATCTTTCCCCTCCCTTCCAATATAACCATAATGAGACCTTTGTACAGTCTTGCCCCATCTTTCCCACCACATCCAGCCCACAAACAACCCTCCACTTGCCCCGTCAGCCATAGTCCAGCACTCTCATCCCTCCGGGTAGTCGCCGCTGTATCTACGACGACCAGATCTCGTCATCCTTGACTACGGACTCTCACTCATGAGTCTCTATTTGCTTTGTTTCATTACCTTCTTTATTGTCGTACGAACTCTGGGTTCCTATATGATTATGAATGGCTTGCTTTGTTATCATATTTGTCTATGACTAATCTAGACTTACATGACCTTGTCAATTGTGCAAATTAACTTTTGTCCCTCCCATTGGAGGACAGTCAAACTTGCTTGATTTTATGCTTTATTATTAAAAGTAATTTTTCGCAGGATCACTTGCATGCATTCGTCATCCCTGAGCAAGATAAGATATATTTTCCCAGCACCACACCTAGGGTCTTGCATAGTCTATAGACACACTTCCACGCATCTCTACCCTGCGCCAGATTTGGTATCAAAATTTAAGGTTTGAGCCACGTTTTTACTTCATAGTGGTAGGATATTTAGATGACTCATGTCTAGTTGATCTTCATTTGTGATTCACAGTAGTAGAATCGTAGGTTTTCCATGGCTCGTCATTGTGATCTTTCAACACGATTTTATGATGATAGTGATGAGTATTGTCTAGTCCATCGTCATTATGTTGCTCCTCTATTCAAGAATCTAGAGTCCATTTATGCTCGACCTCATAGAGCTCCTCCAAAGAGATCGTTGTATTATCACGATAATCATCTTCAGTCCACCTTTCATTAAGATTGTTTCGGCCCTCCGTTGAGATTCAATTCGACTAGTAATGATTACTATGATGATAATTACAGATATCATGGAGGATATTTTGTGAGGATGACCCTACACGTAGATTGAGGATAAACACATAATCGTTTTATGATCAGCTAGACCCAAAGGGGTTTATGGATTGTAATGAGATATTTGAAGAGCGTCGTGCTAGACTTGCTAAGATGAAGCTTCAGGATTGGAATAAGGATTGTTGGATTGGCATGGAGTGTAGGATAGATCGTGAAGGTCTTCGAACCATATCATTTTGCATCCTATAGATGCCAACTCCTACATCATTTATACATGGCAAGGAACATTGTTCGTTGCCGATTAAATGACTCTACTTGACGAGCATATTGTGATAAGTGGTATTCACGAGCCCATTGCGGTCGTCTCCCGGTTTCGTTGTCTGGGTTATTCTATGGCCTAGCTCTCAACTCTCTTCCAGCTTTCTCTGGCAGTCTTCGCACACACACACACATTGTCATCATCAATTCTGCTTGGTCTTTGGATTTAGTACATGGAAGTTCTTATTTTCAATTGTCGTCGATGACTTCCGACTTCTTGCTTCTTCTTGCTTTCTTTCCTGTGTTTTACCATTATTACTTTTGTAACATTAAATATTTATATTAATTCGATTGATTTAAAATTTCAATAAATGTTAAATTGTTAATATATCAACATATATAAATTAGAAAAATGATTAGATGTATATATTATTATGTATATAAATATCAAAATATTGAAATACAATATATGAAATATCGTCGATATATCACCGACATATTAAAATTGTCATTAAAAACATAAATCGACGTGTCACCGACATCCGATATCTGCAACCTTAACCCTAACCAACCCATCATGGGACATCCCCATCTTGAGACTGTGCGAACATAAAACAAACATGCCGAAAATTTGTAGTAACAAATTTTATTATCCAAAAAAGGTGTGTACTACAAAGGTATAGCCTCCATTTTATAGAATGGAGAAGATGAGAGAGATTACAAATAAACAATATGGGACTAAATAATTACAAGTATATGCGGCTTTACAAATAAACAAACCGAACAAGTCGCGCGGTTAGACGAGTAGGCTAACCGCTCGACAACCACCAGAAGGAAAGAACAAGCTGCCACAGAGAACAAACCGTCACAGGAGACCGCTAGACCGCCGGTCTCCAAGTCGCCAGAGACAAACCGACAGACCGCTCGGACACCAAACAGCAACAGCCCGACAGACAAGCCGCTGAGATAAATCGCCAGACCGTCCGACCCCCAAACAACAATAGGCCGCCCGGCCACCATACCGCAACACTATCCCTCAAACTGGAGCATATATATCAATCATGTCCAGCTTGTCGCAAATGTAGAAAAAGGAAGCAGACACCGGCTTGGTGAAGATATCTGCCAACTCGTTGTCAGAAGTGACAAACGGAGTACAAATCTGTTTCTCCAAGATCTCTTCCCGAATAAAATGACAATCGACTTCTATGTGTTTTGTTCTCTCATGAAAGACCGGATTTTTGGAGATGTATATCGCGGCCTTGTTGTCATAGAACATAGGAAAAGGATAGTTGTAGATCTCCTCTAAGTCAAGCATGAGAGCTCGTAACCATTTCAACTCACATGTGGTCGATGTCATACTATGATATTCCGCTTCTGCACTAGACTTGGAGACCACATACTGTTTCTTGATCTTCCAGCTCACAAGATTTCCTCCAACAAATGTGCAAAAACCCGATATTGACTTGCGGTCACCTTTGCCATCAGCATAGCTCAAATCTGAGTACGCTTCAACCCTCAAGTGACCATTCTTCTGAAAAAGAAGTTCTTTCTTTGGCGCTGCTTTAATACTCCAATATCCTCAGGGCAGATTGTAGATGACACTCACTATGAGCTTGCATGAATTGGCTCACCTTGCCCACAGCATAGGAGATGTCGGGTCTGGTTACCGTGAGATAAATGAGTTTGTCAACCAGACGTCGGTACCTCGTAAGATCAGATAGAAGAGACGAGTCATCTGTCCAAGTTTTGTCTTCACCAGCAGCCATGGGACATCGGGCAGGTTTAGCACCAGTCAACCCTGCCTCTTTTAGTAGATCAAGAGCATACTTTCGTTGGGAAATGACCATCGAGTTGGGCTTCCTAGAGATTTCAATCCCCAGAAAGTATTTTGGGAAGCTCATATCCTTTGTGACCAAGTGTTGACAAAGGTGATTCTTTGTCAAAGCTACCCCAGCCTGGACATCGCCAGTAAGAAGAATGTCATCCACATATACCGCAAGAACCAACAGACCCGATGAGGTTTTGCGAATGAACAAGTAGTGATCGGCTGAACTTCTTGCAAAACCAATAGCCACAACAATGTCGTTAAACTTGTCAAACCAAGCACGAGAGCTTTGCTTTAGGCCATAGATGGCCTTCTTCCGCCGACATACTCGTGTCTCCCCCTGAACAACATACCCAGGAGGTTGCTCCATATAAATATCTTCTTGAAGATCACCATAGAGAAAGACATTCTTAACATCCAGCTGTGAAATGGGTCAATCCATGTTGACAGCCACAGAGAGAAGGACTCGAATGGTGCTGAGACGAGCAACGGGAGAGAAGGTGTCAAAATAATCAACATCATAGGTCTGAGTGAAGCCTTTGGCAACCAGGCGTGCCTTGTATCGATCCACGCTGCCATCCGGACGGAACTTTACAACAAAGACTCAGCGACAGTCAACCACATCAGTGCCCAAAGGGGGAGGAACCATTCTTGTCACGAAGTCAAGGCAAACCAAGGCGAGCATCGGGCACATGGACGCTTAGGCGATAAGGCGGACGCCTAAGCGACAATAAGGCAAGCAACACGAAGCGACAATGTGGCTTAAAATGTTTTTTTTAAATGACTTTAGACAGCGGTTTTTATAAAAACGCTGTCATAAGTCATTTAAAAAATAATAAAAAAAATTTTAAAAAAAAAAGTTAAAAAAATAATTTTTTAAATGACTTTAGACTGCGCTTTTTATAAAAACCGAAATCTAAAGTCATTTAAAAAATAATAAAAAAAACTTTTATTTTTTAAATGACTTTAGACTGCGTTTTTATAAAAACCGCAGTCTAAAGTCATTTAAAAAATAAAAAAAATAATTTTTAAAAAAAACTTATTTTTTAAATGACTTTAGACTTTGGATTTGATAAAAACCGCAGTATAAAGTCATTTAAAAAATAAAAAATATAAAAAAAAAATTTATTTTTTAAATGACTTTAGACTGCGGTTTTTATAAAAACCGCAGTCTAAAGTCATTTAAAATTTTTTAAAAAAAATTATTTTAAAAATGACTTTAGACTGCGGTTTTTATAAAAATCGCAGTATAATGTCATTTAAAAAAAAATAATTTTTTTATTTATTTTTTTAATAACTTTCGACTGCGGTTTTTATAAAAACCGCCGTCTATTCAAATGTTTTTTTAAAAAAATATTTATTATAAGGTGTCCAACGCCTTATACACATTTAAGCGCTTGGACGCCTAGGCGTCGCCTAGGCGACGCCATGACAAGTACCCCGTTCAGTGAGGGTAGCAATTTCCTCATCCATGGCAGCCTTCCAGTGAGGAACAACAAGAATTTCCTGTTAGGTGCGGGGAGTGTCAGTCGCAGAGATAGCCAATGCAAATGCCCTGCGAGAAGGAGTGAGACGATCATATGAAACAACAACAGCCAGAGGGTGCTGGGTACACGTCCGCACCCCTTTCTAAAGAGAATTGGGAAGATCCAGGTCCGCTTGTTCCTCAGTAACTGGAGCATCCGTGGCGGAGAGAGCTGGCCCGGGAGTGGAGAGAGACGGCTACGGAGAGGAGGGAGAGAGCAGTGGTGATGAGGGAAAGAGAGGAGGAGACGGTGGAGGCGACGGTGGGAAAATCTCGATAAGAGTAGCGTGGAGGGAACGGAAGGAGAAGACGAAATATCTGGAGAGGGAGAGGGGTCAGAAGAGAAATAGGATGCATTCTCGAAGAAGGTCCCATCCGCGGATACGTATTGCTTACGAAGAACGGGATCAAATCAACAGTAGCCTTTTGGAGTAGGTGAGTAACCCAAAACGACACACTTGGTGACACGTGAATCGAGTTTGTCATGAGTGGCGGAAGGAGCGTGCACAAAAGTCGTGCACCCAAAGATACGCAGAGGGAGAGGAAACAGATCCTTGCCCGGATATAAAATGGAGAATGGGGTTTGTCCGTGGAGAACCGTGGACGGAATGCGATTAATGAGGTAACAGGAGATGAGGACATCGTAGCCCCAATAGGAGCGAGGAACCTGCATCGGTGTCAGCGGAGTGCGAGCGACATCGAGGAGGTGACGGTTTTTGTGATCTGCCACCTCATTTTGTTGTGAGGTATATGCACAGCTAGTTTGATGAATAATATCATATTGCATACAAAAAGAAGAGAAAGCAGTACTAAGATATTCCTTAGCATTGTCAGAGCAAAAGATTTTAATAGACATATCAAACTGATTTTTAATCATATTATAAAACGATGTCCATACAGAAAAGAGTTCGGAGCGATCCTTTAAAAGATACACCCACGTACAACTAGAGAAATCATCAATAAAGGTTACAAAATATGAACTACCCCGACCTATGGTGAGGGTAGGAGCAGAACCCCAGATGTCGGAGTGAACAAGATCAAACGGTCGGGAAGATTCACGACCTTGCTTCGGTGGGAAGGACGAGCGGTGATGCTTGTCAAGCTGACATGCGTCACAATTGAAAGGAGGACTCTGCGGAGGAAGGTGGGGCAGAAGCTGACGAATAAGTCGTGGAGTAGCATGACCAAGACGAAGGTATCATTGGAGAAGATCGATAGAAGATGAGGAGAAGGCGGACAGTGCGAAAACGTCGTCGAGCAAGTAGAGGCCGCCACTCTCAGTCCTAGTAGCAATCGTCCGCTTGGAGCCTGGATCCTGAAAAGAACAAATAGTCACTGTTTTAAATGTCCTCCGACATGTCCGACATGTCTCCCGACATGTAATTTTTTAAAGGAAAACGATATGTTTTTCTCAAAATAATAGATTATGTCCTTTTGTAAAATATAGGCCGACATGTCCGATCTTTTCCGATATATCAGCCGACATGACTTTTAAATATATCAACCGATATTTTATTTTATGTTATATTTGCAGACAAATATCATATATTTAAATCACCTATGGATACTATATTATCTATATTATATTATGTATGTTTAAATCGATTAAACTTATTATTTCAATTTTTTAACGTTTTATTCTTACAATCAATTTTGTATAATTATTTCACAAATTTTTAATTTCATATTATAAAAAATAGGAAAATATTTAATACATTTATTAGGTGATTGTTTTATATTTTTAATATAAATTTATAAGTTTGAAAAAACTTATAATAAATCAAGTATTTTTAACTTTTAAATTTTTTTATTTGCAATAAACTTACTGTTATCAAAATAAAATTACTGTATAGTATTAAATATATTTTACAATGTATCAATTTGTATTTGTTAATAATATTTTTTCTTAGATACTATTTAAATTTATTTCATAATATAAATGACTCATTTTTTATCTATTTGTTATATTATTTTTCTATTTTTATAACATATAATTATAGCTAGTATACATTAAATAAAAATTTTATTTATAATATATAGAAATCCGATATTTTAAAATATCTCCGACATGTCTCCGACTTCTGACATTTTAAAACACAATCTGATATGTGTCTGACATCCGATATTTAAAACATTGCAAATAGTAGAAGTGAATGTGACGGAGCATTGTAGTTGCTTGCAAAGAGAAGTAACAGATAACAAGTTGCAAGGGAACTTAGGCACGTAGAGGGTGTCCATCAAGCGAAGAGACGAAGTGACTTGAACAACTCCCGTTCCATTGACCGGTGAGGGAGAGTCGCCTGCAATAAGGACCGGGGGAAACCGATCATGCTGGTCTAGGAGAGAAAAACATTGCGGATTGTCGGTCATATGATTGGTTGCACCAGAGTTGATCAGTCATTTACCTTGAGTAGCGACGTTGGCACTACCTGAAGACGTGACCACGGAGGAGGACGGCTTCGAAGAGGAAGTGGAAGCGTCCCCGGATGGTCGAAGATGATGATGCTTCTTCCAGCAGCGATCAACCGTGTGGTCGGTGCGGCCACAGTGAGAGCAGAGAAAGCGGGAAGCACCGCGTTCGCTGGATGGGAGGTGCCGGCCACCAGAGCCACTTCGCTGAGTATGGTGAGCGTAGTTGTCTGGTTGAGGAGGGGAGGATAACATCGGACGTTGTAGCAGAGAGGTAACAACGGCTATGGGGGCAGCAGTGGCATCTAGGGTGGGAGACTCCGCCTCGCCAAGGATTTGTTGACGTATCATGTCATACAACTCAGGAAGTCGCAGAAGATAACACACAACCAGAAGCTCCTGGAAGTGTTTGTGTTGCTCAGCGAGATCTGCAGAGAAGGGGAGATTTTGGAGAATTTTGGCTCCGAGAGCCTGAACTTGTTGGTAAGCAGCAGCAGGAGACATGGAAGGACGGGCAAAGAGGTCCGCATACAGAGTATAAATACGGGACGTCTGAGCCCCCTTGGAGTATAGAGCGGCGAGATGAAGCCAAGCAACCTTGACCGTTTCATCATGACGGATGACGAGTAGGCATTCATCAGAGAGGTTGTTAGCTAGTCATATGCGGACAAGAGCGTCGTTGGCATCCCAATCGTCAAAGAGAGGGGAATCATGCGGAGGAGGGTCATCGGTGAGATGATGACGTTTGCGTTGAGAGCGGCGAAGGAAGGTGAAGGAGACACTTCAATCCGGATAGTTGGGACCGATGAGTTTGGAAACGGTGTCAAGGTTGCCCGAAGGAGTAGGAGGAGCGGCAATGGGAGTAGTGGTGGTAGAGATATCAGAGGTTGTCATAGAAGAGAGCAGCGAGAAGAACAAGTTGCGGCTAGAAGGAGAGGTCGCGGCGACAAAGAGCAGGGCGCAGCTAGAAAAGGAGGGCGCAACGACTAGGCACAGGTCGCGGCAAGAAGAACAGGTCGCGACGACTTAAGAACTGGTCGCAGCGACGTAGGAAGAGGAGCGGCTAGAAAAGGAGGGTGCGGCGACTAAGGACAGGGTACTGCAAGAAGAACAAGTCGCGGCGACTTAATAACAGGTCGCGGCGAAAAGAGAGTGGAATCAAAGAGGTCGCGCACACAAAGGGCAACGACAAGGAGAGAAAGAAACCGCGCGAACAGGGCGAAAGCAGGCGGAAGAAACAAGTCGTGAAAACAGGTCGCGAGAAGAAGAATCAAGCCGCGCGGACAGAGATGGCTCACAGAATCAGAAGGAAAAGATCGAGACCTTTGATACCATGTGCGAACAGAAAACAAACAGGCCGAAAATTTGGAGTAATAAATTTTATTATCCAAAAAAGGTGTGTACTACAAAGGTATAGCCTCCCTTTTCTAGAATGGAGGAGATGAGAAAGATTACAAATAAGCAATGTGGGACTAAATAATTACAAGTATATGCGGTTTTACAAATAAACAAACCAAACAAGTCGCGCGGTTAGACGAGTAGGTTAACAGCTCGACAACCACCAGAAGGAGAGAACAAGCTGTCACAGAGAACAAGCCGCCACAGGAGACCGTTAGACCGCTGGTCTCCAAGTCGCCAGAGACAAACCGTCAGACCGCTCGGACACCAAACAGCAACAGCCCGGCAGACAAGCCGTTGAGATAAACCGCCAGACCGCCCGACCTCCAAACAGCAACAGGCCGCCCGACCTCCATACCGCAACAGAGACCACCCCGTTCCTAATTGTGCTCCCTTGGACATGAAATACGGAACTGTTGATATCGAATCATCCCACCCCATTGAGGTTTGATGAGTGGTATGTCACTTGACAATGGGCTTGAGTCTGATCCAAACTTTATGGCATCAACAAAGAGTGAGCCTGGAGTAGTAGGATGCCCTCTCCTTACATTCTGTGTAGGTCTAGGTATGACCTTACCATAAAACTCGAGTCTCATCATGACTGAGAGTCGAGAGCCAAATGTGGACCTCATAGTGGCTTCCTAACTTGTTCCTAAGGACACTACTTTTGCAGGTGATACTCATGACTCATCTGAAGGAATATCCCATCTTTGATGAATTCTTTAATGAACCTCCTGATAATCCACCGATTCCTTGTGATGATGAGATTCATGTGAGCGACTCGATTATGAGTGATAGATCATTGAAGTTTTTTCAAATCATTTCCGGGATTTCTCCCTTGAGCAAGGACCTTGAGCATAACATCAAGTACGTAAAGTTTGATTAGCAAATGTTTGAGAATACCCTTGATATTTCGAGGGGCTACCATATTGCCCCTTGCACTCTTAATGAATTATTGGATACCTCATATGTTGACCAGTAAGATGACATCTCTCTTCTTGTAGATACTCGACACACTCAAGAGTCATATCCTACTCTTGCTGTCCCGGGTATTCATTCACGTGATCGCAGCATTCATAATGAATTTCCCTACATACCACCTTGCGAGCCTCTTGTCGAGACACATTTTGAGAGACACTATGGACTCATACCTAAGTGTTGAAAAATCACACAAAAATTTAGAAGTTCCTCCCACACTTGACAAATACTTTTACACCCCCGTCCAAAGAGCCTCCTGATAGGCCTCCCTTTTTTAAGACATTCAGCTCATTGTTGAACCTCCACTTAAGTAGGGTATTGTGTCTGTTGTTCTTTATTTGCATCCTTTGCACAACTCTGATGATGTTTTTGTTTGTCATTTGCATGGGCCTGTTAAATCTCTTGTACGTCATTTGCATGAGTTTGTTGAGTCTTTTGTGAATCATTTACATGAGTTCCATGAGTCAATCCGACGCAAATTGCATCTAGTAATCAGAAATATAAAACTTATGCATATAGACACAAGAGGGAGCATATTTTTGTGAAGGCGGGAAGGTGATGTTTTGAATCTGTGTGGAGGCTCCCTCTTAAGCATGCTAAAAAAGATAAATGTCAAGTTAATAAGTCCTTGCACAATTTTGAGAGGAATTAGAACGAACGACTACGAGATCAACATCCTATTGAGTATGGGTATTCACCCTTTATCCAATGTTGAATTCTTAACACTTTACTTCGAGCCACGCGAGTACACAAAGTCATATCTTGATCTCACCTCTGAGCCTCACCTTCCTCATCCTCAGTCGCACCTTACTCCCGAGCATTACCCGCCCCATTGTCAGGCACCTATTGTTGCATCGACACCGCCAACAGTCTAATCGGGACCACCAACAAATGAGTTGATTTTTGAGATCATTACTCAACGGACAGACACAGAGATACATGGTACATTGGAGAGGACTCCTATCATCAACGACACTTGGTGGCATCCAAGGAGCCACATCGATTCTTACTTGGCATGCACCGAAAGTATAGTTATCTCCATTCATCAAGAGATGAATTCTTATCAAGCCTTGATGATTGATGACAATCTGCACGAGTTTTGGGGCTCATTTGGGGCTGATTTAGCACTTGTCATATTTAGCACTGCCAAAAAGATGATTTAAGTACACAATTGTGTTCATAGCGATGTTTCGGTTTTTGATATTTTTCATGTAATTGTTTTTTGTTTTAGTGTTTTATTTAGTGAGATCAGACAACCATCGTGTACAGTCAATCATAGTCGTCTAAGATGGTTGTCTAAGCATTTTCCATTAGAAATAAGGATGAACTGGTTCAAACAGCAATTGCAGATTATGGACTATAGAGGCACTCTTCCCGAAATTCGGCAATCTCCCATATTGCCGACTCCACAAAACCCTAAGGTGACAACTCATTGGGCTTATATCTCACTTTCCTGACATACCCTAGCCTACCTGCCCCCTTCCAAAAATCCCATCCTTCAAAACCCCAATCGGCTATTCTCCATCACCCACCATATCAAGAACTAAACCCTCTAGCCTTACCATCCCCCAAAAGTGCAACTTTATTGTTTTTCCCATTATCCCTCTCTATAGCCATCTCACCCTGCCGCCAATCAGTCCCAGGCCACACAAAATCTTGTTATTTCCCTCTTCAATCATACAGCCAACAGCCCTACGATCCCCCATTTCCAGTACCATGCAACCCCTACAGCCTCACCCCCACTCCAGTACAGCAGCCCCCAGCCCTCCTACCTTTCCCCACACATCCAACATAACCCTAATCAAACCTCCATACAGCCTTGCCCCACCTTCTCCACCTACATCCAACCCACAAACAGGCCTCCCCCAGACCCGTCAGCCATCATCCAGTATTATGTTACCAACCGCGCCGCCATCGACTTGCATTGGGACAAGAAGTACAGCGACGCAACAATAGCACTCACGAAGAACTTGACTATAATGGGGATCACGGTGACATGATGGGGATCACGTCATCCAAGGAGTGAACTTTTCTACTTTTATTATCCCATGTGTTTTAAGCCCAAGTGGGGGCATTCTTTTATGATGACTAGACTAGCTTGGACTTTTTTACTTTTATTATCCCATGTGTTTTAAGCCCAAGTGGGGGGTATGTTATCATGATGACTAGCTTAGACTTTTCGACTTTTATTATCTCATGTGTTTTAAGCCCAAATGGGGCATGCTTTCATGATGACAAGCTTATTTTATTCCCACTTATCTAAGACTAGGTGGGAAGCCTTTTTATTTAAACTTCTTGTGATCTCTTTGAGGGTAAGAAGAAAAAGGTTGAAGATCTCCCCCCCCCCTCTCTCTATCTCTCCCTCTCGCTCTCCCTCTTCCGCCTGGGCTAACCGGCAAACACCGGCCACCCTCCTCTCTCGCTCTCTACCGCAACCACCTCGACGGGATCCAAGAAGGTTCATCGCAATCTCTTGCGGGACATAGTCCTCCATCGGCCTATTACGCACTCAAACTCACGAGCATGTATCAACGTGGTATCGGAGATACCTCCTCCCTTACCCGACGCAGGACTTCTTCCCCTACCCGCAGACATGGACAACCACAATCAGCTACGGCCACTCCTCCAACCCATCGTGGACGCAATTGCACGCATGCAAACATCTTTGGACCTCCAAGGTGCCGAACTTGCCAGCCTAAGGGCGCACGCGCATGACACCAGACCATCGGGGTCGCACGTCCCATCGGACGAACCACCACCACTCCATCTTCCTACAAGTCCAACTTCAGAAGGAAGTTCGACTCCGCCCGCCGACGGCCTTCCCCCGCGTTACCCAAAGATGGACTTCCCAATTTACGACGACCACGATGATCCACTTCCATGGTTCACCCGGTGCGAGCTCTACTTCTCCACTCAACGCACCCCACTGAAAGATCAACTCGGCCTCGCTTTGTTTCGTCTCATGGGCGCAGCCCAAATGTGGTTCACGCAACAACGTCGTGAACGCCACGACCTACTTTGGGACGACTTTTCTACGGTGTGTACTCTTCGCTTTGACCCGCCACTATGGGGGAACTCGCTGGGAATCTCATCGCATTACGCAAAACTAGGTTCCTCAACAACTATCTTGAGCGCTTCCGAATTCTCTTGGCACGCGTGTCCACCGTCTGCCTTGAGCAGCACAATCCTAGCTTCCATGAGCGCCTCCATCTGGACGTCGAATTTCAAGCTCCACCCGACCTCACTACGATGAATCTAGCTCGGGCCTGTGAGAGCCAACTTCTTCTAGACTGCCCAATATTGGGTCATTGATTTCAACACTACCGATCGGGAAACCAAACCCACCATTTTTCCTCCCCTTAAAGGCAGCGAGCCAAGCCCGCCCTCGCTAAAGCCTTCAATCGCTAGTTGTAAACCGTATCGCCGCTAGCTCTCGGTTTCGGAAATGGCAGACCGCCGAGCTAAAGGATTGTGCTTTAACTGTGACAAACTATTAGGCACGGGCCATCATTGTAAGCGTCTCTTTTGGGTCGAGGTGGATGACCTCTCCGATGACGATGAGGACCCAGGCGACACAGAACCCCCGGAAATCTCATTCCATGCCATCCCTGCCGCCCATAATCTCCATGGCCAAACAATACAAATACAAGTTTCCGTGGCGAACCACACCTTCGTCGCTCTCATGGATTCCGAGAGCACACACAACTTCATCAACTGTCGCATGACCGAGCAACTACATCTCCACATCACCCTACACTCCCACCTCGAAGTCACGGTAGCAAATGGCCAAACCATGTCATGCTCGGGCATATGTCACAGTGTGACCCTCACGGTAGGCGCCCATCAATTTCAAATTAATCTCTTGGTCATCGATCTTCAAGGCTTTGACGTGGTTTTGGGAGTGAGATGGTTCCACACCTTGGGACCCATAACTTGAGATTTTGACGCTCTCTCGATGTGTTGGCACCACGGCAACCAGTTGATCGAATGGACGGGACAAGTCTCGCAAAATTTCTGCTCGACCTTCGCCCTCCAAGGACCCACTCTTCCCACAGACCCCTCAAACGAGCCCGACCTCGAGCTCCTTCTACAAGAGTTCCTGAATACCTTCACTATCTGAAGTCCCTTCCACCATTGTGTCGTCGGGATCATCGTATCTACCTCCTTTCGGATACCCCCCCACCATCGCTAAGTTATCAAAGGTGCAAGGCGCACCAAGGCGCAAAGGGCCCCTGGAGCCAAAGCGCAGGCGCGCGCCTGAGGCACGTGAGGCGCAAAAATGGGGTAAAAAAAAATTGAGGGAATTGGGCGCCCAATTCGCTGAAATTGAGGGAATTGGGCATCCAGTTCGCTAAAATTGAGCGAACTGGGAGCCCAGTTCGCTCAATTTCAGCGAATTTGGCGGCCAAGTGCGTCTAGGGGTACCTCGGGTGCGTCTAAGATCATGTTTTTGCCCATATCAAAAAATATTTTAATACCTTGAAAGGCCCGGGCGCGCCTGGGAGCCTGTAAGGCGCCTGCCTGTGCGCGCCTGGGGCACATCGCCCGCCTCAGGCGTGCTGAGGCGTGCCGGGCTGCGCCTGGTGTGTCCTGCGCCTCAGGCGCGCCTTGACAACTAAGCCTGATCGTAGTCCGTCCCTACCATTAACCATTTCTACAAAAAGATGATATTGAGCGTCAGTGTTCCCTCATGCTACAACAAGGCATTATCCAGTGCAGCATCTCCCCATTCTCCTCTCCAGCTCTCCTTGTCCACAAGAAAGACGGCTCGTGGCGCTTATGCGTCGACTACCGTGTCATAAATCTGTTGGATTTTGTTATACGTCACAACACTTATGCGCAGCGAAAATGGAACAAGAAAACCCAAAATAGTTCGGATCTAGCGATGAACATTAATCAAGAAATAAGGTGCGGTAAATAAAATTTTACCTTTGAGAGATTGAGTCAATTCTCAACCAAGGTGCGCTGATTGATTCCAACGAACGGCAACGGCCTGAGTTCCGAGCGTGGAATTGTATCCACGCCTCTACAGGTGATCCACACGAGCGAGAGAACACTTAGACTCTTGGCGCACAAGATCTAGGTCGGAAGATAATATTCTGCGTCTTCACAGACTGCTAGGTATGCTCCAGAAGAATCAGCGGCGACGAGTATGAACGCCCTGGAAACACTTTCCGACGAAGTACAAGGACGGCAGACAGTCAACGGCGAGATCGGCGTTCACGGCCTTGGCGGAACAGTTCCGTCGGGAGGAAAGAAGAACCGACTCACGATTAGGCCAAAACTGTATCGTAACTTATCTCTGCGTAACTAGCTCGGTTTACTGTACATATCGTATATATACTGAATACCGAGCCAACCCATGCCAGCAGACCGCGCTGAACCGGACTTAGAGGAAATAAACCGGACGAAACAGAATTCGTCGAGTATCACGTCGATATTCGACGAATCAACACTTAACTCGACGAATCGTTGAGTATACACGTCGATATTTGACGAATCAACACTTGGCTCGACGAATCGTTGAGTGCACTCAACGTACTCAACGCCTCAAAGCCGGACTCGTTGAATCAACACTTGACTCGACAAATCGTTGAATGAACTTAACGCACTCAACGTCATCATCCGACGAATCAACATTTAACTCGACAAAAGCGTCGAATGACCTCGATGCTCTCAGCGTCTAATTCGAGAAGTCAACATTTGACTCTACGAAGGCGTCGAGTGGTCTCAACGCTCTCAACGCCTAATAGACAAGTCAACATTTGACTCGACAAAAACGTTGAGTGGTCTTGACGCACTCAACGCATGACTGAGTAGATTTGATACACTCAACGTCATTATTCGACGAAGCAACGATTAACTCGATGAACCGTCGAGTGGTCTCAACACTCTCAACGCTAACTCGACGAATCAACACTTGACTCGACGAAAGCTTTGAGTGGTCTCGACGCACTCAACGCATGGCTGAGTCCAGTCCTTTACTCATCACATGCCAGTGCTTGGTCTTTCACTCATCACATGAGTAAGACCAACATAATGCAATCTTTCAAATTCTCCAAACGTTCTTATGTGCGACCCTGATAGGCTCATACTGCATTGGCAGAGAGACTACATGTTTGATCACTTTCAGATCACCATGGTAGCACCAACAAAATCAACAGACCGTGAAGGACAAATTCCCTATTCCGATGGTCGAAGAATTACTCGATGAACTGCATGGTGCCATGTACTTCTCCAAATTGGACCTCTACTCCGGTTATCAAGTGAGCATGCACCCGCAAGATGTGGAAAACATGGCATTTCGCACACATCACAGCCACTTCGAGTTTTTGTTGCTCCCATTCAGACTCACCAACGCCCCCTCTACTTTTCAAGCTTTGATGAACAAAGTTTTCCAACCACTACTCTGTAAGTTCGTGCTAGATTTTTTGATGATATTTTGATTTAAAGCACCTCTTCAGACGCCCACTTGTGCCATCTCCGTGCGGTCTTCGAGTTGCTACGTCAACATTGCCTCCACCTCAAGCACTCAAAAATGTGTCTTCGACAAACAAAGTGTGGCCTACCTCGGCCATGTGGTCCACAAGCTTCTCATGGACTGAAATGGCGGATCCCGACAAGCTTGATGGTGTGGCATCATGGCTACTACTGACACTTAATACGCGACTATAGCAAGATCGCCCAGCCCCTCGCCAACTTGCTCCGCAAAAATAGCTTCTCATGGACCGAAACGGCAATCGCCGCCTTTCAAGACCTCCAACGGGCGCTCCAAAATGCCCAGGTGATTCAGTTACCAGACTTCACCAAAGAATTCCTCATTGAATGTGAAGCCTCTGCGCTCGGTTCCGGATCGATTTTGCAACAAAATGGACATCTCATCGCATATTTCAGTCGTCCATGCCTCGCCGCCACCAAAATTTGTCGGCGTATGAACAAGAGCTTATCGGCCTCGCCAAGACCATTAAACATTGACGTCCTTATCTATGGGGTCGCTCCTTTGTAATTCGGATGGGTCATGTTAGCCTCAAATACTTGCTCAAACAACGTCTCACTACCATCCCTCAACAATGATGGGTCTCCAAGCTTCTAGCTTTGACTTCTGGGTGGAACACAAGGCCGGCTCCCTGAATCGCGCGGTTGATGTCTTATCCCGCCGCCTTGCACGGGACGAGCCTGAAAATTTTGCGGCATCCGCCTTCGCGGTTTCTCAACCCCACTCCACCTTCCTCAATGATGTCTGTCGCGAAATCAAATCCTCACTAAGCCTTGCGGAATTAATACAACGCATCTCGAACGGGGTCACACCACCAGCTTGGTCCACCTCCCTCAGCCCTATCCACTACAAAGATTGCCTCTACCTCGATTCTACATCGCCACTGCCTCCTCGTACTTTGCTCAGTCATTTTTGGTTGTGGAAGAGAAGTTTTCTACAAACTTTCGGGTAACGTGGTTGGACCTCCCTACCGTAGCACTTGAGGTTCTTTAGTTTCTCTCTCTTGTTCTTATCTTCAGAGCTTGCTAGCCGAGCCGTAGGACTAATAGCATCGGTCTGCACTTAGATTCGAATTTAGAAAAAGTGATTTTCCCGACTTCAACACTTTGGTGCGGCGAGCGTGGATCACAGTCAGAGGAAAGTCCAGCAAGGAGGCAGCATGGCGAATGGAGGCGAGAAGGAAGAGTGGCGAGAAACTCGCAGTGTCCGAGCAAGTATGTGTTGAAATTTGTGAAGTGAAAGTGGTTGATGGGCAGGCCGGGCGGCCTGAGCGGACAGAGTCCGCGGACTGCGCGGACTGGACGGACTGTGCGGGTTGCTGTTATGCGGCCTGGTGATAGGCCTGGTTGGACCTGGCTGTTCTTGTAGAGCGGCATGAGCGGTCTGTGTCTGCGGCATGGGCGGACTGTTGGTTGCGTTCTGGGTGCTAGCTTGGCTGTTCTTGAGCGGCTTGTGCGGCCTAGTGTGCGGGCTATGCAGTCTGCTATGAGTACTGGTTGGTCTATGGCCAAGGACGTCGGGCTTCGAGCAAAGCAGACAGAGCGGACTGTGATATGCGGACTGCAGGCAGTGCTTGGTTGATCAGTGGCTTTGCGGGTTTGCAAGCTTGAGTTAACAGGCTGGTTCTGTGCTCTATCCGCATGAGGAGTGGCGGACTGGCTAGTCTGCGGTGTCCGTTGTTGCGGACTGGACTTAGAGTTTGGTTGTGGCCTTGCCGAGCTCTGGTAGTACAGCAGTGTTGTTGTTGTGGCGGACTGGTGTTTGGAGCCCGGCAGATGGCCGTTGCGTGAGGCAGACGTGCGAGTAGCTTGCAGACTGCCTTACTCTGGCGAGGTGTTGGCGGTCTGTGTTTTGGATGATTGGCGGACGGAGCTATGTCCGCCGAGCTTGCGCTAGGCCCTTTGGTGATTAAATGGACTTGGTCACATTCTGTGACAAGACCAGTGTGTCCGCTGTATTCGCCAAGTCAGCTGTTGACCGGGCGGACTGCCCTTGGTCGTGGACTTGTGGCAGATAGAGGCGTTGCTCTGGTGGTGTGCGGACTGCCTCTTGTATGTGCGGACAGTCACTGAAGGGGGATGTTGCTGTCCTGCGGTGTTTGCGGGTTCTGCGGGTTGGTGTCTTGTCCACATAGCTTGGGCAGACTGATGAGAGTTCGCCTAAAGGTGCATCGCTATTGCTCCTGGCGGTTTGTTCCTTGGAATCCGGCTAAGTCCTTGCGGACTCAGCGGACGGGTGTTTAGTTAGCGCGCGGGCTGGGGCGGTGACTCTATCCACTAGGGAGGTGACCGCACTCCTCACCTCGCCTATAAATAGAACCCCCCCGGCACGTCTACAGTAACTGAGTGAACAGTAAGTGGGGGCTCGGTCAAAGTGCTGCGGTCTCAGTTTTTCTGTCCGCGCGGATTGAATCAGGATTAACTGTTGTTGTGTGCAGGTCGCGCGGCTAGCTTCAAGGAGCCAGGAGTTTGGCTTTGACTTCGGTCAAGTACTTGGAAGTGTGCGGTCTCCGCGGTCTCAACAGGTCGCTCTGCGGCCTGTCAGTTCTCTGCTTCAGCTTTGCCAAGTTCCAATAACCTGTCTGTCGGTCGCAGGCGGGTAGGCGGTCTGTTCATCAGTTCATCAGCAGTACGCCAATAACAGAGTGTCCGCGCGGCCTTGCGGTCTCAGGCGGACTCCGTGTTCTATTCGGCGTGTAGCAGCTTCGGGCGGTTTCAGCGACTAGGCGGACTCGGCGGTCTGCAATTCTGTTCGCTCGGCTTGTTTTGGACTTTCTGTTTTGTAGCTTGTGTACTGGCGAAATCATGTTTCGCCACGTATGTCTCACCTTGTAAAGAAGTTAATGAATAAGATCTGTTTGTTCTTCCATGTGCATGTTGTGTTAAGTGTTGCACCTTGAGATTTCCGCTTGATCAAAGTGTGAACTGGGTAGTGCCGAGAATATTAATTTGGCTTTGGGCTATCTTGCTGACCACTTTGAGAAATTCAACATGGTATCAGAGGGAGGTTCAGTTGCTTGAGCAGTGATCAACGTGTGTTGGTGCTCTGTGCTTCTGAAGGCTTAACCAATCGTTTGTTGCAATGGAAGGGAATTATGCAAGAGGTCTTGGCATTGAACTCTTAGCGCCGACTAACTTCAAGAAGTGAAAGTCGTGCATGAAGAGTTACCTTCTTGGTGAGGAGCTATGGGAGGTCGTCGGTGGTGACGACAGACAGGAAGTGACTGCTGCCTTCGGAACTGCTGAGCAGGTGAGGCTCTGGAGAAAAACAAATGCTAAGGCGAAGTTTGTTCTCAAGAGAGCTGTTTCACCAGAACTGTTTGATCACATCATTGGATGTGAGTCTACTGCTGATATTTGGACAACTATTAATGAGTTGTTCAATAGGAAGAACGTGGAGAGGCTCCAGTTCTTGGAAAATGAGTTGGCAAGGGCAAATCAAGGAGACCTGACCGTCTCAAAATTCTTTCTGAAGATGAAGAGTCTGTGTGCAGAGATATCAGCGCTTGATCCTGATGAGCCTATCTCTGAGGCTAAGTTGAAAAGGCACATAATCCGCGGTTTGCAGAATGAGTATGTTGCTTTTGTGACATCAGTTCAAGGCTGGGCTACTCAAGCATTTTTGCTGGAGCTTGAGAATCTGCTTGCGTCACAGGAAAGCTTGGCAATGCAGATGGCTGGAGTCACTGTCTCTGAGGAAAGCAGTGAAGCACTCTTCACGGGCAAGAAGAAGAAGAGATGGGAAGGGAAGAATAAGCAAGTCGCTGCTGAGAATGAGCCTTCAACTTCTTATCAGGCAGAGAGGAGCACTGCTCCTAAGAAGGACTGGAAGAACAACTTGAAGTGCTACAGGTGTCATCAGCGAGGGCACTTCAAGCGGGACTGCAAGGTCAAACTGCAGCCTGAGCATGCTGTAGGCAAGGAGGAAGCTTGCTCTAAGAGTGAGGAAGCTGAATGGGGCGGAGCTTTCATGACGGGCACTTGTGTCCGTGCCTTGTCTGCTGAGGACTTCAATGGTGAATGGATCGTGGACTCCGGGTGTGGTCATCACCTCACCGGAGACAAGTCGAAGTTCTCTTCCTTGCAAGCATACTCAGGTAACGAAGCTATCATAACTGCTGATAATACTGTTTATGCAGTAGAGAAAGAGGGGGTTGTGTCTTTGGGTAGTGATCAGAGGTCACTCACATTAAGAAGTGTGTATCACGTACCGGGCATGAAGAAGAACCTTTTCTCTGTGACCAATGCAGTAGATGTTGGTTATCACGTTCTGTTTGGGCCAACAGACGTGAAGTTCCTTCGCAACGTATCAGCGGTTAAGGCTGATGTTGCTCATGTAGGAAGGAGAGTTAAGAACTTGTTTGTTCTTGCAACTAATTCTGTTGATCGAATGAGAGCCAACGATAGCGCTGCTATCTGTCATGAGAGGCTGGGGCATGTAGGAATGGACAAGTTGAAGGCTATGACTAGTAGAAGTTTGGTGAGAGGTTTGCCTAAGTTGTCCTCATTTGGTGACGGGCATGTTTGCGCGGGATGTCAATACGGTAAGGCACATCGCCTTCCGTTTGATAAATCACAAACAAGGAGCAAGCAACCATTGGAGTGCATTCATGGCGACTTGATGTGACCAACTGTCACTGCCAGCCTTGGTGGAAGCAGATACATGCTTATTCTGATTGATGACTACTCAAGATATACTTGGGTTTATTTCTTGAAGGAGAAGTCTGAAGCCTTCCGGTTGTTTATGGAGTTCAAGGAGCTAGTAGAGGGTCGGCTTGGCTTGCGGATCAAGAAGCTTAGAACAGATAACGGGGGTGAGTTTGTTTCCTCCGAGTTTTCTAACTTCTGCAGGAAGCACGGAATTCAGAGAGAGCTCACTTGTGCTCACACTCCACAACAAAATGGAGTAGTGGAGCGGAAGATCCGTCATTTGACGGAGACTTGCAAATGTTGGCTTTATGCGAAAGACATTCCAAGGTCCTTTTGGGCGGAGGGAATGTCTTGTGCTTCTTATGTTGTTGAAGTTGGTGACCGGGCGGTCTGTCTTGGCGGGTTGGAGACCGCGCGGTCTGGCGGTTTGACTCGGCGACTTGTAAACCGGGCGGTCTAGCAATCTTCACAGGCGACCTCTCTGCTTCTCTTATTGTAGCCGTGCGGTTAGTCCTTCTGTCTAACCGCGCGGCCTGTGCGGTTTACTTTGTACAGTCCGCTTAGCTTGTAAATTTTTAGTCTCACATCTCTTATTTGTATTCTCTCTTCTCTCCTCCATTCTATATAAGGGAGGGCATACCTTTGTAATAGTTATCTTTTTTGGATAATAAAATTTCAATTATTCAAAAGTTTATTCGGCTTGTTCTCTACTTTTCGCTTCTTTTCGCTACTTTCTAACATGGTATCAGAGGACACGGTCATTTCCTCCTGATTTTGTGCGCTCTCTGTTGTTCGCGGCTTGTCTTCCGCGTTCTGCGACTTGTTCGCGGCTTGCCTTCTCATCTGTCCGCGCGGCTTGTTTCTATCCGCGCGGCTTGTCTCTGTCCGCTGCCTGTTCGCGCGGCTTGCTTCTTCTTGGTTCTCTTCTTCTACTGCTCTTTGTCGCAGCGACCTGTTTCTGTGTCGCCGCACTCCTTGTTCTTTCCTGCCGCTCCGACTTCCTAGTCGCTGCGGTCTGTCTCTGTCCGCGCGTGTTATCTTTGTACTCGCGGTTTGCTGCTGTGATCTGCCTGACCGTGCGGGTTGTTCCTTTCTCCCCCGCATCTTGGTCGCGGTCACCTGCTCTTCTCCTCTCTTCTGTTCGCTCGGCATTTTCAGTCCGCGCGACCTCTTCCCCGCTGTGCCCTTGACTGCTGTGATCTGCCTGACCGTGCGGGTTGTACCTTTCTTACCCGCATCTTGGTCGCGGTCACCTGCTCTTCTCCTCTCTTCTGTTCGCTCGGCCTTTTTCAGTCCGCGCGACTTCTTCCCCGCTGTGCCTTGATCTGCATCCTAGCCGCTCGTGTTCGCGCGGCTTCTTCCCTTTTTCCCGCCGCGATTTCACGCGGATTCTTCCTTGTTTGAGCGGCCTCTCTGCCCTTCTCCTTTAGCCGCTCCTGCTTGTTAGTCGCCGCGACCTCCTGGTTTAGTCGTGCGGCTTGTGCTCTGCACCTTGGTCGTGGCCCTTCGTGCCGCTGGTGTGCTGTCACCGAGACCGCTGCAGTTTCTTCTTCCTCCCTTCATGGCTTTCATATCCTCCTCCACGCCATTCGCCTCGGTTGTCACGTCTTCTGGTCGTGCACACGTTGTTACTCAGGGCAAATGGCTGATCGACACTGGTGCTACAAATCATATGACCAGCCATCTCCCGTGTTTCTCTCTCCTAGAAAAACATGCTCGCTTGCCCCCGGTTACTCTCGCTGACGGCTCTTCATCATCAGTTCATGGAACAGGGATAGTTCATGTCACTCCGTCTCTTCACTTGGCGGATACTCTCTACGTGTCACAGTTCCCGTGCAACTTATTATCTGTTACCTCTCTTTGCAAGCAATTACAGTGTTCCGTCACATTTACTTCTACTTCTTGCTCTTTTCAGGATCCGGACTCCCAACGGACGATTGCTACTGGGACTGAGAGTGGCGGCTTATACTTCCTAGACAACATTTCTGCTTTTTCCACCTTCTCCTCCACCTCCACAGATCTTCTCCAATGGCATCTCCGCCTTGGTCATGCTCCTCCCCGTCTTCTTCGTCAACTTCTGCCCCACCTTCCTCCTCAAAGTCCTCCGCTCAACTGTGAGGCCTGTCAACTTGGCAAGCATCACCGCTCCTCCTTCCCTCCAAAGCACGTTCGTAGCTCTACCCGTCCGTTTGATCTTATCCACTCCGATATCTGGGGTCCTTCTCCTACTCTTACCATTGGTCGGGGTAGTTCCTATTTTGTCACGTTCATTGATGATTTCTCTCGCTGTACGTGGGTGTATCTGTTAAAAGATCGCTCCGACTTATTCTCTGTATGGACATCCTTCTATCTCATGATCAAAACTCAGTTTGGTGTTTCTATCCAAGTGTTTCGATCTGATAATGCCCAAGAATATCTCAGTCGTGACTTCTCTACATTCTGCATGCAAAATGGGATTCTTCATCAAACTAGTTGTGTCTATACTTCACAACAAAATGGTGTGGCCGAACGCAAAAACCGTCACCTGCTCGATGTCGCTCGCACCTTGATGACCCAGATGCATGTTCCTCGCTCCTATTGGGGCTATGTGTTCTCCTTGCCTGCTACCTCATCAATCGCATCCCCTCCACGGTTCTCCACGGCCAAACCCCGTTCTCCATTTTGTATCCGGGAAAGGAGTCGTTTCCTCTCCCTCTTCAAATCTTTGGATGCACTGCATTTGTGCATACCCCTTCTGCCACCCGTGATAAGCTCTCCCCTCGCTCCACCAAATGTGTCTTTCTGGGGTACTCCACCACTCAGAAAGGCTACTGTTGCTTTGATCCCGTCTTTCGTAAGCAGTTCGTCTCTGCTGACGTCACCTTCTTCGAGAATACCTCCTACTTCTCGGATGACTCTTCTCCTCTTCTCCCAGCTTCTGATTCTCCTGTCATTCCCTTCGTTCCCTCGCCTCCTCCTACACTCTCCACCACTACACCGTCTCCACCCCCTCCTCTTCCTCCACCTCTCTCTCTCCCTTCTCCACCACCCTCTCCCTCATCTCCGCTGCCGTCGCTCTCTTCTCCCGGGCCAGCTTTCTCTACCACGGATGCTCCGGATGCCGCGGGCCCGGCTGACCTGGATCTTCCTATTGCTCTTCGCAAAGGGGTGCGGACGTGTACCTTACACCCCCTTGCTGCTGTTGTTTCTATGATCGTCTTACTCCTTCTCGCAGGGCATTTGCACTGGCTATCTCTGCCACTGCCACACCCCGCTCCTATCAGGAGGCCCTTGCTATTCCTCACTGGAAGATGGCCATGGATGAGGAAATGGCGACCCTCACTAAGCGGGGTACCTGGACTCTTGTTCCTCCTCCCTTTGGTACTGATGTTGTTGGCTGTCGCTGGGTCTTTGTGGTCAAATTTAGCCCAGACGGCACTGTGGATCGGTATAAGGCTCGCCTTGTGGCTAAGGGCTTTACTCAGACCTATGGGGTTGATTACTTTGACACCTTCTCCCCTGTGGCTCGTCTCAGCACCATCCGGGTTCTTCTCTCTGTGGCCGTCAATCGGGATTGGCCGATTTCTCAGCTGGACGTCAAGAATGCCTTCCTTTATGGAGATCTTCACGAGGCCGTTTACATGGAGCAACCTCCTGGGTATGTTGCTCAGGGGGAGACACGAGTATGCCGGCTGCAGAAGGCAATTTATGGCCTCAAGCAGAGTCCTCGAGCTTGGTTTGACAAGTTCAGCGGTATTGTGGCGGCTGTTGGTTTGTGCGAAGCTCTGCTGATCACTCTCTCTTTATTCGCAAAACTCCTTCTGGGCTGGTTGTTCTTGCTGTGTACGTCGATGATATTCTTCTCACTGGCGATGACTAGGAAGGGGTAGCCCTGACAAAGCGACATCTTCGCCAACATCTGATCACTAAAGATATGGGCTCTCCAAAGTACTTTCTGGGGATCGAACTCTCGCGGAAGCCCGACTCCTTAGTTCTCTCTCAGCGTAAGTATGCCCTTGATCTTTTAAAAGAGGCAGGATTGACTGGAGCTAAACCTGCCCGATGCCCCATGGCTATTGGGGGAGGACAAAACCTGGACAGATAAATCGCCTCCTCTTTCAGATAGTTCGCGGTACAGGCGTCTGGTTGGTAAGCTCATATATCTCACAGTGACCAGACCCGACATTTCCTATGCTGTGGGCAAGATGAGTCAATTCATGCAAGCGCCTAGGGAATGTCATCTACAGTCCGCCTTGCGGATCTTGGAATATGTCAAAGCAGCGCCTGGGAAAGGATTACTGTTTCAGAAGAATGGTCATCTGAGGATTGAAGCCTACTCAGATGCAAGTTATGCTGATGACAAAGGGGATCGCAAGTCTACCTCAGGTTTTTGCACCTTTGTTGGGGGAAATCTGGTGAGCTGGAAGAGCAAAAAGCAGTCTGTTGTCTCCAGGTCCAGTGCAGAAGCTGAGTATCGCAGTATGGCGTCAACCACTTGTGAGTTGAAATGGTTGCGGGCTCTCATGCTAGATTTAGGAGAGGTGTACAATCATCCTCTTCCTATGTTCTGTGATAACAAGGCCGTCATATACATCTCCAAAAACCCGGTATTCCATGAAAGAACAAAGCACATTGAGGTTGACTGCCATTTCATTCGTGAAGAGATTTTAAAAGAACAAATTTGCACTCCGTTTGTCACGTCTGATAAAGAGCTAGCTGACATCTTCACCAAGCCAGTCTCCGCCTCGTTTCTGCATGTTTGCGACAAG
This sequence comes from Platanthera guangdongensis, assembly GCA_039583875.1. Lineage (NCBI taxonomy): Eukaryota > Viridiplantae > Streptophyta > Magnoliopsida > Asparagales > Orchidaceae > Platanthera > Platanthera guangdongensis. The sequence goes on along the minus strand of CM077153.1, from coordinate 8,631,391 downwards.
CTGGGCATGATTGATATATATGCTCCAGCTTGAGGGGGAGTGTTGAAGTTGGTGACCGGGCGGTCTGTCTTGGCGGGTTGGAGACCGCGCGGTCTGGCGGTTTGACTCGGCGACTTGTAAACCGGGCGGTCTAGCAATCTTCACAGGCGACCTCTCTGCTTCTCTTATTGTAGCCGTGCGGTTAGTCATTCTGTCTAACCGCGCGGCCTGTGCGGTTTACTTTGTACAGTCCGCTTAGCTTGTAAATTTTTAGTCTCACATCTCTTATTTGTATTCTCTCTTCTCTCCTCCATTCTATATAAGGGAGGGCATACCTTTGTAATAGTTATCTTTTTTGGATAATAAAATTTCAATTATTCAAAAGTTTATTCGGCTTGTTCTCTACTTTTCGCTTCTTTTCGCTACTTTCTAACATATGTCATCAACCGGATGCCGCTTAGCCCGATCAACATGAAGACTCCTTTTGAGTTGTTGCTGAAGGAGAAGCCTGGTGTGGAACACCTTCGGGTGTTCGGTTCAACTTGCTATGTGCATGTCCCGGATGATTCACGGACTAAGCTTGATGCAAAGGCAAGGAAGCTTGTCTTTGTTGGCTACGATGAGCGGAAGAAGGGATGGAAATGCATGGATCCTGCGACGAAGAAGTTTGTTGTGTCAAGAGATGTTGTCTTTGACGAGCTGACGTCGTATGGAGGTGGCTCGATTAAGCTAACCGGAAGCAGGGTTGATGAAGAACCGATGGTGGCTGCTGAAGGCCGGGAAGAGGAGCTTGTTGTTTCACCAACAGCTCCTGTTGCTTCAAATTCTGGTGTTGAGGCTTCTGGCTCAGGAAGCAGGGGGAGCATTGCTCAAAGCTTGCCTGAAGGTGGTGCTGAGCCTGAAGGAGCAACAGAGGTAGTAAGCAAGGAGCAGACCCTTCGGAGATCGAAGAGGGTTATTAAGCCACCGGCTCGTTACTGTGATGGGAATGCAGTGAGCTTTGTCTCCTGCTTCTTTACAGATCCTCTGGATGAGCGAGAGCCTGCAAACTCCAATGAGGCCACTCGAGTTAAGGAGTGGGAAGATATCATGAAGGAAGAGATTGCTGCTCTCAAGAAGAATGAAACCTGGGATCTTGTGCCCAAGGTTGATGGCATTACTCCAGTGACTTGCAAGTGGGTGTTTAAGTTGAAGAATAAGGCTGATGGGAGCATTGATAGATACAAAGCTCGCCTGCTTGCTCGAGATTTCTCACAGCAGTATGAAGAAGACTATGAGGAGACATTTAGTCCAGTTGCAAAGATGACTTCAGTTAGAGTGGTGATCGTCTTGGCTGCTAGCAAGGGTTGGAGGATGTGGCAGCTTGATGTGAAGAATGCTCTTCTTTACGGAGAAATTGACAAAGACATATTCATGGATCAGCCACTTGGATTTGTTTCTGAAGATCATCCGGACTATGTCTGTAAACTCAGGAAATCTCTCCATGGGTTGAAGCAAGCTCCTAGAGCTTGGTATGGGAAGATTGCAGAATATCTCCAATTCTGCGGGTATCTTGCTTCCAACTCGGATTCTAGCTTGTTCGTCAAGAAGAAGGGGGAGCTTCAAGTCTTGGTCCTGCTGTATGTGGATGATATGATCATCACAGAGAATTCGGAGGAGGAAGTAGCAAGGCTCAGGGCTGAGCTTGTTATACGCTTCGAGATGAAAGACTTGGGAGAGCTTCATCACTCTCTCGGTCTTGAAGTGGAGAGGAAGAAGAGCGGTATACTCATTTGTCAAAGAGGATATACAGATCGCATTGTGAAGCGGTTCGGCATGGGCGAAGGAAAGAGTTGCTCTACTCCACTGGAACATGGGCTGAAGCTTCGACGAGATGAGGGAAGGATTCTTCATGACCCCTTGGTGTTCAGAGCTCTTGTTGGAAGCTTGATCTACCTGACGATTACAAGGCCAGACATTGCTTACGCTGTTGGCCGAGTAAGTCGGTTTATGGCTGAACCAAGGAAGTCTCATCTAGTGGCGGCAAAGAACATTCTGAAGTATGTCAAGACAACTTCTGACATGGGACTTCTCTATAAAAGGGACTCGGATTTTGCCTTACTTGGGTACACGGATGCTGACTATGGCGGTGATTCGGATGATCGAATGTCAACTTCAGGTTATGTGTTCACTTGCGGATCAGCTAGCATCTCGTGGTGTAGCAAGAAGCGGGACTCGGTGTCCGTCTCAACTACGGAGGCAGAGTATAAGGCTTCTGCCTTGGCTGCTCGGGAAGCCATCTGGTTGAGGAGGCTTATAGAGGATGTGCATGAAGAAGTGCAAGGGCCAACTTTACTCCGGGGTGACAATGAGAGTACTCTCAAGCTGTTAAACAATCCAGTGTGTCACGCTAGGACCAAGCATATTGAGATCGATCACCACTTCATAAGGGAGAAGGTGTTGTAGGGATCTCTTCTGGTCGGGCATGTTCGGAGTGAAGATAATCTTGTTGACATCTTCACAAAGCCACTGTCGAAAGAGCCTTTTGGGCGGTCGCGCAGTTTGCTGGGCTTGATCACCATTTCTCACTTCAAGGGGGAGTGTTGAAATTTGTGAAGTGAAAGTGGTTGATGGGCAGGTCGGGCAGCCTGAGGGGACAGAGTCCGCGGACTGCGCGGACTGGGCGGACTGCGCGGACTGGGCGGACTGCGCGGGCTGCTGTTATGCGGCCTGGTGATAGGCCGGTTGGACCTGGCTGTTCTTGTAGAGCGGCCTGAGCGGTCTGTGTCCGCGGCATGGGCGGACTGTTGGTTGTGTTCTGGGTGCTAGCTTGGCTGTTCTTGAGGAGCGGCTTGTGCGGCCTAGTGTGCGGGCTATGCAGTCTGCTATGAGGACTGGTTGGTCTATGGCCAAGGACGTCGGGCTTCGAGCAAAGCGGACTGAGCGGACTGCGATATGCGGATTGCAGGCAGTGCTTGGTTGATCAGTGGCTTTGCGGGTTTGCAAGCTTGAGTTAACAGGTTAGTTCTGTGCTCTATCCGCATGAGGAGTGGCGGGCTGGCTAGTCCGCGGTGTCCGCTGTTGCGGACTGGCCTAGAGTTTGGTTGTGGCCTTGCCGAGCTCTGGTAGTACAGCAGTGTTGTTACTGTGGCGGACTGGTGTTTGGAGTCCGGCAGATGGCCGTTGCGTTGGGCAGACGTGCGAGTAGCTTGCGGACTGCCTTACTCTGGCGAGGTGTTAGCGGTCTGTGTTTTGGATGATTGGCGGACGGAGCTATGTCCGCCGAGCTCGCGCTAGGCCCTTTGGTGATTTACTGAACTTGGTCACATTCTGTGACAAGACCAGTGTGTCCGCTGTATTCGCCAAGTCCGCTGTTGACCGGGCGGACTGCCCTTGGTCGTGGACTTGTGGCAGATAGAGGCATTGCTCTGGTGGTGTGCGGACTGCCTCTTGTATGTGCGGACAGTCACTGAAGGGGGATGTTGCTGTCCTGCGGTGTTTGCGGGCTCTGCGGGCTGGTGCCTTGTCCGCATAGCTTGGGCCGACTGATGAGAGTTCGCCTAAAGGTGCATCGCTATTGCTCCTGGCGGTTTGTTCCTTGGAATCCGGCTAAGTCCTTGCGGACTCAGCGGACGGGTGTTTAGTTAGCGCGCGGGCTGGGGCGGTTTCTCTATCCACTAGGGAGGTGACCACACTGCTCACCTCGTCTATAAATAGAACCCTCCCGGCACGTCTACAGTAACTGAGTGAACAGTAAGTGGGGGCTCGGTCAAAGTGCTGCGGTCTCAGTTTTTCTGTCCGCGCGGATTGAATCAGGGTTAACTGTTGTTGTGTGCAGGTCGCGCGGCTAGCTTCAAGGAGCCAGGAGTTTGTCTTTGACTTTGGTCAAGTACTTGTAAGTGTGCGGTCTCTGCGGTCTCAACAGGTCGCTCTGCGCTTGTCAGTTCTCTGCTTCAGCTTTGCCAAGTTCCAATAACCTGTCCGCCGGTCGAAGGCGGGTAAGCGGTCTGTTCATCAGTTCATCAGCAGTACGTGAATAACGGAGTGTCCGCGCGGCCTTGCGGTCTCAGGCGGACTCCGTGTTCTATTCGGCGTGTAGCAGCTTCGGGCGGTTTTAGCGACTAGGCGGACTCGGCGGTCTCGGCGGTCTGCAATTCTGTTAGCTTGGCTTGTTTTGGATTTTCTGTTTTGTAGCTTGTGTACTGGCGAAATCATGTCTCGCCACGTATGTCTCGTCTTGTAAAGAAGTTAATGAATAAGATCTGCTTGTTCTTCCATGTGCATGTTGTGTTAAGTGTTGCTCGTTGAGATTTCCGCTTGATCAAAGTGTGAACTGGGTAATGCCGAGAATATTAATTTGGCTTTGGGCTATCTTGCTGACCACTTTGAGAAAATTCAACAGTATGTTACCTGGGCCGAGTTTAGCACGGAGTTTGGCGGGCTCGTGCAGCGTCTCGAGGATATTGTGCGCTTGCTGCTGGCTCCACGCACGGAGATCACGGCAATGTCGCCTCGTCGTGAGACCCCGTCGAAGGACGTTGCACCGTCCAGGAGGCCCGACAAGGAGCATGTGGTGGAGGATCGGGAGCGACTAGTGCAATCGATGTACTACTCAACGAGCAACCAATGGAACAGGATCCAGGAGGGTGAGTATCAGGGGAGGACCCGGGACACTCGCTCAAGTGAGTTTGGTGTTTCTCGCCAACTCGCAAGTCGCCGCCAAGGGGAGGAGCCCGTTCAGCGAGGGGTGCTGTCAGCTCCAGTCCCTGAAGATTTCAGGGACCCGATCCTAAGCTACTACTCAAGAAGAAATGACCCGGTCCACCATTTGCAGTGGTTCGAGGACATGGTGTTGATCCGTAGCATGATGGACGCAAAGTGTCGGTTCTTCACTATCACATTCGAGGGGAAGGTCGGGGACGGGTTCCACCAGTTGCCGACAAATTCTATCAACTGCTTCGAGTACCTACGTCGAGGGTTGATGACAAGGTTCACAACATCGAAGAAAAGGAAGGAGGCGGCGATTGTTCTTTCCCACCTGACACAAGGGGAGCATGAGACGTTAGGTCGTTACATCGACTGCTTCCAGGAAGAAGTCATTGGCATCCGAGAGGTGGATAGCGCTACCTTGTAGCTGGCCCTAACTTTTGGGCTAAATCAGGGACTGTTCAATTCGAAAGTCAGCACGGACCCCCCGGAGTCGTACGAAGAGTTGATTGAGATGGTCAACAAGTTCTTGTAGGGGGAGTAAACAAACCCCAACTTTTTGGTCAGGCTGGACAGGGCAACCCGAGAAGATGATGAGGGGGAGAAGAAGCCAGAGAGGAAGCCCAAGGAGGGACAAAGGAAGGGAGAAGTGAAGAAGCGGGGGGAGAGAAAGGAAGAGCTGGGGAGGAGGGAGGAGCAGAGAGGGCGGGAGGAGAGGAGGACCGTCATGTCTCCTGATAACCAATTAGAAGCGCGGAGGTTCCAGAACCCCATGAACCGAGCCCAGTGGAGGCCGGCCGGAAGGAAGCATTCGTCGGAGAGGAGGAACAATCAGTACCGGCCAGGAGGGCGTTAAGGAGGAGGAGAACGAAGGGAAGCGATGGTGGTTGCCAGGCAGGGCATACGTTTCCAGAGGAGGAACCAGAGGATGAGGAACAGGAATGCGGAGGTGCCCCTTTATTGTGAGCTCCATCAAGTCGAGGGGCATGGAACCATGACGAGCCCAGACTTTTTGGAGACTAGGAGGAGGGCCGAAGGAGGGACATGAGAAGAGTAAGTCCAGAGGCAGAGGGGTCAGGAGGACCCGAAGGGGCACCAAGCCCCAGTACGAAGGAGGAATGAGGTCCGAGTTGACCAGAGGGCTCGTGGAGGAGTCGGTCAAGGAGGAGGAAGGGGGTTGAAGCGATCCATGGAATTGTTGGGGACTCGCCATACCATTTACTAAAGGGGAATTGCCTCGGCTTATCAGGCTCCTCAACAGCAGGAAGAGATCACCTTCTCGGTGGAGGATCCGTTGGGGAATGAGAACCCCTCCCATGATGCTCTCGTCATCCAGGTCATCGTCAAAGACTTCACCGTCGAACGGATTCTCGTGGACAATGGGATCTCTGTGAATGTCATCTTCAAAAAGACGTTCGACGAGTTGGAGGTAGAGGCGGGGAGGGTGATTGACTTGAATGGTCCTCTTTTTGGCTTCTCCGGAGAAACGAAGGAGTTAAGTTGTTGGTGACTTTGGGAGAGATGACGATCAAGTGAAGATTCGTCATCGTGGATGCGCCAAGATGTTACAATGTCATCTTCGGAAGGCCGCTGATCAACTTCTTTAAAGCAATCTCGTCCTCCTATCATCAATGTCTAAAGTACTGACAGGGGGACGTCCAGGTGAGGATCAGGAGCGATCCAAGAGCCTCCCGGGAGTGCTACATGAACGCGGTGAGCATCATCAGCTGGGTGGAGGAAGCAGAGGAGTTGGAGAAGGTCCTAGAGGGAAAGGCAAGGCTGGAAGCAGTGGAGGAGGTGGAAGAGGTGGAAGTGTTGACCAAGGGCGAGAGGCCCGGAATGCTGAAGTTAGGAGAGGCCCGGAAGGCCGAAGGCAAGGTGGAGCTGGTGGCGTTCTTGTCGGAGAACGTAGACATCTTCGCGTGGAGCGCCGCAAACATGCCCACGGTTGATGCTAAGGTGGTTTGCCATCGCCTCCACTTCGACCCGAAGGTCAAGTCCATCTGGCAGAAGCAGAGGTCGGTGGCTGCCAAGCTGGTCGGGACCATCAAAAAGGAGGCGGAGAAACTGTTGAAAGCGGGTATTGTATCGGAAATCCAGTACCCAGGCTGAGTCTCCAACGTGGTGATGGTGAAAAAGGCCTTTGGAGGCTGGAAAATGTGTTGACTTTTCTCTGTTAAATAAAGCATGCCCGAAGGATTGTTATCCTTTGTCTCGGAACGGCGCGCTGGTTGATTCAGCCGCCGGTTTTGTTGTAATGATTTTCCTTGATGCCTTTTCAGGTTGCCACTAGATCCTGATGCATCCCCCAGACTGTCGTGACGTCTCCTTCATCACCCGCAATGGCTGCTACAATTACAAAATGATGTTATTCTGACTGAAGAATGCAGGAGCCACCTATCAGAGGATGATGGACATAGTTTTCAAGGAGCAAAAGTGGCACAATTTGGAGGTCTACGTCGATGACCTTTTGGTCAAGAGCAAGAGCATCCAGGGACATATCCAAGATCTGGGGGAGATCTTCGTGACGCTGCAAAAATACAAGATGAGGCTCAACCCGGCAAAGTGTGTGTTCGGGGCCAGTCAAGGCAAATTCTTGGGGCACCTTCTCACTCCTGATGGGGTGGAGCAAATCCTGGCAAAGTCAAGGTCATCGTGGAAATGACATCCCTAAAAATGTCAAGGAAGTTCAGAGGCTGACGGGAAGGTTGGTGGGCCTCGGTTGCTTTTTGGTCGGAGAGAAATATTCCACCTTCTTCAAGACTCTACGAGGCTGTCAGCAGTTCGAATGGACAGAGGAATGCGAGAAATCCTCTGAGCAGCTCAAAGGGAAGCTAACACAGGCACCCCTACTCCAAATCCTGAAGGAAGGAGAGAACCTGCTACTCTATCTAAGAGTGGGGGTGGAAGCGGTAAGCTCAACACTGGTTCAGGAAGAAGGGAAGAGGCAGCTCCCCATCTATTATATAAGCAGATTGTTCTGAAAGGAGGAGTTTAAGTACCACATTCTGGAGAAGCTGGCTTTGGCCTTGGTAATCACAACCCGAAAGCTCAGGCCATATTTTCAGGCGCACTTCATCCGAGTGGTGACAAATCATCCTCTTCGAAGTATCTTGAACGGGGTGAAACACTCGGGGCGATTGTCAAAGTGGTCAATAAAACTCAGTGAGTTCGACATCTCTTTTCACCCTAGGGTCGCGATCAAGACACAAGCGGTGATAGACTTCCTAGCAGACTTCTCAGCAGCGGCAAATGAAGTCATAGGGCCCGTCAGAGCCATTCCCTGGGAAATGTACGTGGATGGAGCTTCGAGCAAAAATTCATTGGGTGTGGGCATCGTGTTGGTAAGTCCTCAAGGAACTAGGATTGAGCAAGCGGTGGATGTCATTTTTTCGGTCACAAATAATCAGACAAAGTACGAGGCCATGGTGGCAGGCTTACGCCTGGCCAGGGAGTTGGGAATCCAGGATGTCAAGGCTTTCACAGACTCAATGGTGGTCGCATCGCAAATCAGAAGGGAGTTTGAAGTATGTGACCCCATCCTGCAAAGGTATTTGGTAAAGGTGAAGAGTTTGATAGAAGGCTTCCAGTCATTCTTTGTTGAGAAAGTGCCCAGAGGGGAATTTTAATAAATTTTCCCAGTACATGCCCTTGATCACGCCCGTGATCGAGGGCATGTCAGCTTAATCCCGCATCCTGGGATCAACTGCCGCCATCTGCAATAGTTATGAGAAGTACACGCATGTGACCGAGTATGGTCTGAGGGTCGGTGGAACAATCACGTAGTTATTCTGGATATCTATCAAAGAAAGGGAGATGATGGATATCGAGCAGCAAACTTCCTAGATGGATCCGTTCATCACTTTTCTAACGATCGATCAACTCCTGACAGACGATGGGGATAAAAGAAAGTTCTGATATAGGGCGACCTACTACTTGTTGCACGAGGGGGAGATGTATCGAAGCTATCTCACGGGTCTGAGGCGCTCATCTCGGTTGAGTTCGAGGTCAGGTGCGTGTCGAAGCTCGAGTATCCTCGAGTCCTAGAAGAGATTCATTCAGGAGAGTGCGGGAGTCACTCGGGGACTCGCACTATGGAGCAAAGGATTCTACGACACGATTACTTCTGGCCGACGATCAAGAAAGATGTTGAAACCTTCTCCAAGAAGTGTTCAAAGTGTCAGCTTTTCGCTCCTCTCCAGTTACAGCCAGCCCAGCAGCTCCGTTCGATCACAGCCCCTTGGTCGTTTGTCATCTGGGGGATGGACTTGATTCACCATTTTCCCTCAAGCCAGCGGGAATCGCAAGTTCGTTCTCGTGATGATTGACTACTTCTCGAAATGGATTGAGCTCAAAGCTCTAACCAAGACCACGTCTCAGATCGTAAAAAACTTCATTTGGGGGGAGATCGCATGCAGGTTCGGGATTCCCCTCGCCGTCGTCACGGACAACGAGCCGCAGTTCGCAAGCTTGGAGTTCACCGATTTCTGTCAGCAGTTGGGGACGAATCTCCGATTCGACTCAGTACATCATCCCCGGAGCAATGGGAAGGTGGACGCCGCAAATAAGCTCATCATCAATCTTCGGAAGAAAAAGGTCGCAAATCTAAAGGGAAATTGGGCAGAGCAGCTCCCTTCAGTTTTGTGGCCACTGAGAACCACTCCCAACTCAGCAACTGGGGAGACGCCCTTCAAGCTATCTCACGGGTCTGAGGCCCTCATCTCGGTTGAGTTCGAGGTCAGAATCCCTAGGGTGATTGCGGCTGAAGGAGGGGACGAATAATGGCGCCTCGCGAATGAGGAAGCCCAAAAACTCACACTCAACTACATTGAGCTCTAAGACCTTGCATCGACAAGGCGGGAGGAGGTCAAGAGAAGAATGGCAAGCTTGACCACGAAAGATGGGGATTTCTGTCTTCTTGTTGATAAAATTGTTCATAATATAGACAAGCTTGCACCGTCATCCTCGTGATCAAGTTGGGGAAAATGAGTCATCGACTCGAAGCCCATAAAATACTAGAACGGATGAAAGGATAGTGTGTCGGGTAATATAATGAGTCTTCGTACATCTAAGCCCCTGCACTGACGTCGAGGGCAACTACCCCTTGCACGCTGGCTGTTGACCCCCCGACTGCACTTCTCATCTGAATGTGGAGGATATTGGGAAAGAGTTCATTATCAACACCCAAGCCCGACTGTTGGGAATATTGCCTCTCAATGTTCCCTGCATTTGAACAGTCATCACCATCAATAATAAGAGCATAATTGTATTTGATGTATGTTCAAGTTCAATGTGTGCAGGATGTTCTTTAGAACAAGTTTAGACGGGTTGTCTAAGTGACAGTGTCAGGTGAACTCAAGCAAGAATGCTGTAAAGACAAAAATCTGTCCAAGTCCACAGGCGTTGAGTGAAGTCAGTTCACACAACGCCAGATGTCAAGAAGCGCTGAGAAAAGCATGGACAATCAAAGCCTGATTGTTGACAAAACAGGATTTTGGCTAAGTCCACAGGCGTTGAGTGAAAGCAGTTCACTCAACGTCATATGACAAGAGGCGTCGAGTAAAGCTCAGACAGTCAAAGCTTCAGCATTGACAGGGAAGAAATCTGGCTAAGTCCAGAAGCGTCGAGTGAGGACAGCTCATTCAACGCCTGAAGAAAGAAGCGTTGAGTAAAGACAGTTCACTCAACGCCCAGAGAAGAAAGCGTCGACAGAACAAAAGTTCAGTCAAAGCCTCAGAAGATGTAAACAGAAAATATGTCTAAGTCCAAATGCGTTGAATGAGGACAATTCACTTAACGCCAACTCAACAGAGAAATCAGTTAAGTACAGAAGCGTTGAGTGAAAGCAGTTCACTCAACGTCTCATCAAGATGATAGGCAAAGACAGAAAACATTGAGTGAAGACAGTTCACTCAACGCCTTCATACTGATAAAAATCAACTAAGTACAGAAGCGTTGAGTGAAGGTTGTTCACTCAACGCCTCATCAAGATGACTGGAAAGTCAAGTAAGCTTTGAGTGATGAAGGCTCACTCAACGCACTCAACGCCTATCAACAGAAAGTTTTATTGAAGGACAAAAACATTGAGTGAAGCCAATGCACTCAACGCCTATCAACAGAAAGTTTTGTCCAAGGACAAAAGCGTTGAGTGAAGTCAACGCCTATCAACAGAGAGTTTTGTCTAAGGACAAAAGCGTTGAGTGAAGTTAACGCACTCAACGCTTCCTCAACAGAAATATTGGCTAAGTCCAAATTTGTTGAGTGATGACTAATCACTGAACGCCCAGTAAGACAGAAATCTGTCTAAGTGTTTTTGCGTTGAGTGAAGGTTGACCACTCAACGCATATACTAAATTGCTTGAATTTAGATAAGTCCACAGATGCTAACGTCAGCAAAATTCAAAATCGTTGCGGAAGTCAACAGTACGCGACAAACAGTGTTGCATGCCTCCCGTACTGCATTTAATGCAAAAGCAAGAATACAGCTGTCAAATTCAAGTGGGCCCACGAGTCAAAGAGACATTGGACAGCGGAAGATAAAGAGGACAGATCAGATAATAGAAAATTAACTTTTGGAAAAGGCGGAACTTCATCTTCTTCCTCTCGCCATTGTTGCAGAGCCTGAAGGAGAAGTTCTAACTTCTGATCTGAGAGTTCAAGAAGGTAGTTGTTGTGATTCTCACCTGCAACAGCAAGTTCAGAGAAATTCTATGAGGAAGAAGAAGCAGCCAAGGCCTAACCCTTACTGCAGCAGATCTGTTGATACAAGATAGTTGTTGTCATTCTCACCTGCAACAACAAGTTCAGAGATACATCTCTGAGAAAGAAGAAGCAGCAAGGCAAACCCTAGTTGCAGTTACTTCACAGCCGTAGCAGATCATTCTTGAAGAATACTTTCAGGAGCTGTGAAGAAGAACATAGGACTGAGTTTCTTTCTCTGTTCAGGAAAAAGCAGTGCTCTGCAAGATACTTCTCAGCACAAGCCAAGTTAACTTGAAGATCAACCATCTTGTTGCTGTGAAGAATATATAACTGAGCTTTCTCAGTTAAGTAAGAAGCAGACTCAAAGAATCATCTCTCTGGGGTCAAAGTTAGGGCTGAGTTATTCTCGGTCCAGCAAGGCAGGCTCAGAGATCATTTCTCTGGAGTCTAATCATCATCAACAAACCCTTCATCAAGTAGGATCTTAACAGATCTGAGTGTAAGCCTGAATTTATAAAGGCTGAGTGTAGGATCCAGTTGTGGATCTGAGGTAGGGCTTGTGTACCTGAGCTATAGGAGATTTATTCTCTAAGGTAGGATCCAGTTGTGGATCTAAGGTAGGGTCTATGTGCCTGAGGTAAGATCTGAATCACATCTGAGGTAGGAGAGTTAATCCCTCTAAGTTGTAAGGTTATCCTCCTAGCCTGAGTGTAGGACTTGTGCTCAAGTCCGAGGTAGGTGATCTTTGGATCACTGATCTGTAGGAGCAAAGCTTGTTCTGAGTTGTAGGGTCTTGTGCCCGAGGTAGGTCTTGGAGTAGACTGAGAGATCCTGCGGGATATGTGTTGTAAGCTCTTTGGAGCCGAGTTTGGAGAAGTCCTTGTCTAACAAACTGTTAGAAAGGTGGGAGGGACAATGCATATACTCATAATCTGGGAAACCACTATAAAATTCATGTGTGCTTTGTGTGATTGTTTTGAAAGCAAAATATAACTAAGTCACAACACACCAAAAGAAAAGATAGTCATAAAAGACTAAGAAACATATTCACCCCCCCCCCTCTAGGTGTTAGCTATCCTTGAAAATAAACACTTTCACCGACGGTGAGGAAAGGGTCATCTGTCATTAAGGGCGTTGTTAAAGCCACAAGAGAGCTACGGGCTCGGTGCAGGATCCAAAGTGTTTCTAAGGTTGATAAGTGTTCATGGTCATTAGGAAGTCATCCATCCTGAGTGGAGTGAGCCAAGTCAGGATGGAGGCCTCTAGTGTGTGTCTTGAAGGACCTTTCGAGTGTCAGACCCTGTATAGGTTTTTCTTGCACCTCGGCCAAGAAAAGGATGGAGGCCTCGAGCGTGTGTGTCTCATTGGACCTCTCGGGGACCATTTTCGTTTATCGATTGAACCAATGAGTGAACTACCGACTTGAGTCCCGTCACCCACAAAACGGATGATAGGACAATGTGTCAGGTAATGTAATGAGTCTTCCTAAGTCCAAGCTCATGCACTGGCGGCCGAGATCAGCTCTCCCCTTGCACGTTGGTCGTTGACCCCCGATTGCACTTCTCATCCAACTATGGGTGTTGTGGAAAAGAGTCCAGGGGCGGCTTCCCCCCTCCGCAAGAGGGAGATCATTTCTTTCTTAAGAGAAAATCATTTATCTCCAATGAAGCTAATGCATTTCATTCTTTTTTTATCTCTCAAGTAACAAGGCACAGGATCTCAGCACCAACAAAAGCCCTCAAGTTGTGGAGTTGTCGTAGTTTGGGTCCCTGCACGAGCTCCTCTCCTGCATACCGACTACTTGCCCCCTCGAGTGGATAAAAGCCCTCGAGTTGTGGAGTTGTCGTAATTTGGGTCCCTGCACGAGCTCCTCTCCTGCATACCGGATACTTGCCCCCTCGAGTGAATAAAAACCCAAGAGTTGTGGAGTTGACGCAATTTGGGTCCCTGTACGAGCTCCTCTCCTACATACCGGCTACTTGCCCCCTCGAGTAGGTAAAAGCCCTCGAGTTGTGGAATTGTCGTAGTTTGAGTCCCTGCATGAGCTTCTCTCCTGAATACCGGTTACTTGCCCCCTCGAGTGGGTAAAAGCCATCGAATTGTGGAGTTGTCGTAGTTTGGGTCCCTGCACAAGCTCCTCTCTATCTTCAATCTTCATTCATGACCCCAAGGGTCTATATACAACATTACATAGTGGCATACAACATAATATGTCCCAACAGTTGGACTTATTATAAAATACTAAAAAGGAGCAAACATAAATTGAAAAGTACATTGAAAACTAAAAGATGTAAACATAATTAATTAAACTAGATAGCGGGTCGTGTGGGACCGTAACAATTGTACACTCCAATTCTTTCGATTATTATTTTCCCCCATGCAATATATAGTTATCACAATAGAACACAAAGAAAAACCAAAGAGATTTTAGACTAACCAACAAATATACTTTAGAAGAAAGAAAGAAAAATTTAGGACTGCTTTAGATTCCCACAATAAATACTCGCTGACAAGCTGAATTAAAAATCAGGAAAGTATTTTTATACAGTTGCAATTAAAATATATGAAATTAGATACTTAACATGCAGTCTTTCAATTCCACATGCCACAATAAGCAGCATGCTAAAATGCATATAATAGACATGATGCCATGCATTGAATCAAAATAATGTAAATGCTTACCAAGAGATTCTGGGGCTTAATGTCCCGATGACACACTCCGATAACACGATGAATGTAGGAAAGAGCGCGGCATATCTACAAAAAAGAGAGGACATAAACAAAATACTTTTTGGTATCAAAACCTCATAAATTGTCATGTAGGAAGTTGCAGCCAGTTAGTTACCCAATCACCTGATATGTGTAAAGTTGTGCATAAATGAGAGGCATGTGCTCTTTCATTCTGGCAAAATACTTTGAAGCACGGTAAACCGTCTCGGGAACAAATTCAAGAACAAGGTTCAGGTATAGCTCGTCCTTGTCAGTTGTTGAAAAGAAGTGATGCTTTAATTTCACCACATTCGGATGGTTGAGTAGCTGCATAATTTGAAGTTCCCTGTTCTTGTATCTTTTATCCTGTAATACTTTCTTAATAGCAACAGATTCACCTGTTTTGAGGCACTTAGCCTGAACAAAACCACAAGTGTAAGGAAGAAACTTAAATAGATTTAAAAAATGAACCTTAGAACATTCAAACATGATGAAATTATAAGAACCTGAAAAACCACACCAAATGAACCAGTGCCAACCACACGCTCAGCCATGTAAGATATTGTCTGCCCTCCATTTGATGAAAACATGTCATCAGAAAATATTCAAAAAAAATTTCATAGAGATTAGATGCCATCATTAAGTAAAGAATACCGGGAAATGGACCGTAACAGAAATGAATGTTAGGTAGAACCTTGTACTCAAAAAGTAAAAACAATGCCCAACATCTAAAAAGACGTGGAATTTGGTGTGGTGGAAGAAAATCATGGAGCAAGCAAAAATTCATTAAGGCCCGGTTTGGGAGAGTAGTAAGAGAGTGGTGGCGGTTGTTGTTACGGTTGGGCATGCCGACGGGACACGCACAGGCCGAGACGAGATACCGTGGCAAGTCTGCACGCGGTGGGAGTCGAGGATGGGTCCGTCTGGAAAAGGAGAGACCGAAGACGCACCGCCGACATGATTATTTTATTTCAACCGCATTCTGTTATTTATTATTATGTTTGTGTGCGTTTTTATTTTGCTCACATTTGTTATTTGCACCTCAAACCTATAAGGGGTGGTGTTGTACTCTTTTTTTATTATTCTTGGATGAATGAAATTTAGGACTGTTCTCTAAGGTTTTCCTCTCAACTCTAATCCTCATCTTCTCCCTCACTTCCACCGGCCCTTCTCCTAGACGGGTTCCTCTCCAAAATCGTATCAATTTGGTTCGACCTTCCTCACCGCCCGCACGTTGCCATCGGAAGCCTCTCCAATCCACAGGTCTGTGCAGCGTCCGATTCCCCACTGTGCCGCGTCGCTTCGGCCAGTCCTGCCTATGTTGATCTGATCCAACAAGGCTCCATCCGATCCAACAAGGCTCCATCCGATCCAACAAGGCTCCATCCGATCCAACAAGGCTCCATCTGATCCAATCGCCCCGACTCCCGCACAAATTCCGCATCCGCGCGAGTCGTTCTAGTTCCGCCTCCACTTGAATCTGCTCCCTACCGTGTCCCCGAGCCGCCTACCGCCGGCGTCCACTGCTCCGCGTCCAGATCCGCTCTGCTTTACGCGACTGGCCGCCGATCGCGCGTGCAGACGCGGCTTCAGTTCGTCGATCCGCTCCTGATCCACATTTTTGCCTACGCGCATCATCCGCTTCCTGCTCCTGTGTAACAGCTTCGTCGATTTGCTGCAGGAAGGCCGTCGGCCCTCGGCTTATGCTGCCCTCAGCCAGATCAGCCCATTCTTGGTCGGAATCCGACTTCCAGGTCGATGACTCCCAACACTCGCTCCCCCGGCGACCCCGGTCCAGATACAGCCTATGAAGCCCTTAGCCGCCGCTTGGAGACTCAAGAGTAACTGGTCGCCTCCATGCATGTCTCCCTCCTTACCCTCCACTCCAAGATCGACTCCCTCCAGGCGTCCCCCGCCAGTGTTTTTGCCGCGTTCGGCTCTGGTTCACCCGCGGACGGTAGCTCTCTCCTCGGCGTCGGGCCACCGTCCATTTTTTAGGGAGCACTCCTCCGCCCATTCAGGGCTGGTCCGCCCTCTCCCTCGAAATCGAATCGAGTTGGCTCGAATTTCAACAATTTTTTTCTTTATCCCTAATTGGCTCAAAATTAAATTGGTCAGCCTATAAATTTTATTATTTTTTATTTTAAAACAAGAATATATTAATAAATAGACAGTATTTTTAATTAATTCGAACTGATTCGAATCATATTTCGAGTGTTACGGTGCTGGCTCGAAATTGACTCGAAATCAGATTTGAGTCAAATTGAATCGACTCAAATTGAGTCAAATCAATTTTAACCGATTACGATTAGACTCAATATTCGAGTGATTTTCGAGCGACTTTCGAGTTTTGTATAATATGCTCAACACTATCCCGCTCTCCTCCGCTCTTCAGTCTCCCTCTGCAGGAGACTGCGGATCACGGACGTCGGCCTCCCCGCGGGGCTGTGGGCCCTCTCGGGCCCGTCTGACGTGTCTTTCCCTTCCTCGATGACCATCCAGAGCTTTCCACTGTACTCGTCGATGTCATCTAGCTTCTGACAAGATTGCCACGAGCCCGACCGCCCGATCGCGCCAATTCCCTCCAGCCTAGGACCACAGCAGTCTCGGCGTAGGCGTTTCGTTCTGACCATGGGCGACAGGATGAGCTTGAGACTCTGGTGCATGAGATGTTGATGGGGGACCTTACCCGTTATGGTGCAAGCTCATTTTCTAGCTCGGTTCTTCTGGTCTGGACGAAAGACGACAGTTGGCGTCGTACTACCCAGCCGAGCTACTTGATCGCCACTACCACCTTTCGGGGGACTCTGGCTCGCAGGAGGTTCCCGTTGTTGGGTATTACCGTCCGGAGTCCGAAGCTACGTGCCTCCCCCAGAATCACTTCTGCCACCACCCCTCCGACCATTGCCTTGGGGACAAGGCATATTTTCCAGAAGGAGACATTGTTACGGTTGTGCATGCCGATGGGACACACACACGCCGAGACGAGACGTTGTGGCGAGTCCGCACACGGAGGGAGTCGATGACGGGTCCGTCTGGAGGAGAAGAGATCGAAGATGCGCCGCCGATATGATTATTTTATTTCATTCGTATTCTGTTGTTTTGTATTATGTTTGTGGACACTTTTTTTACTCGCATTTTCTATTCGCACCTCGCGCCTATAAGGGGCGGTGTTGTACTCTTTTTTTATTATTCTTGGATGAATGAAATTTAAGGTTGCTCCCTAAGATTTTCCTCTCAACCCTAATCCCCCTCTTCTCCTTCACCTCTGTCGGCCCTTCTCCACGCCTGGTTCCTCTCCGGGATCGTATCAGTTGTGAAGACATTTATGAAAAATGCAAGTGTTTGGCCCGTTTGGGTAGGTGCGGTCATAAACAGTATGACTATTATCCCAAAACGACGTTTTAGGGCAAAAGGCTACCAGAGTTGTACAAGCGTGCTCAAACACCAACGGTCAATGACACACATACTTCAAAAAGTAGAATTTGAGCCAAAAAAGTTGTTCAAGTTCCAAACTAAGATAAACCACTACAACTACGTTTACTACCACAACTATGTTTACTAACACAACTTTACATCACTGCCATTCAAACTCCATAGCCATCCAAAACAAATCCTCTAGAATGTGATAAGGTAAAGTGTATGAAACCACTCTAAGAAAAATATTTCACCTGCTTTGGCTGCCCATGGCGACCGCCAATAGTAGTCGTGATTATCTGACCAGTCTCGGTTAACTTTCCACTAGCCATTTTGCTTTCAATGTCCTGAAAAGGAAATTTTTGGCAGATTAAGACTCTTGATTGCATCACAATACAGGATGACTACTCAGAAAAATTAACATAATACATGAAAGTAAAATAGGGAAAATATCGGAGTGACCTTATCATTGCTATCTGAATTTTGATCTCGCGCAGTTATCTCAAGCATTGCCGAAGGAACTTGATTGAAACCTGCTTCTCGAGGAATAGGCATAGTGCTGGTCGAAGTGCTTTCCATAACATCCAAATGAGTTGATGCTGTTTGCAACCCTGGCTCTGCACATTCATCTTTGTCTATTTCCATATTCAATTCTAAAGAAATCTCCCCTCCTACATCTTGTTCAACTTTTTCCTTTTTTAAGCAGGATTCCCTGCCCTGTAATTAATCAAGACTTAAGAACAAATCAAACAGCCTCAGAAATGTCAAAAGGAACATATATGTATAAGCAACAAAACTCAACCTATCTTCATGGTAATAACTACAAGAAACTCTCTCTGCCTGCAAATTGCAGAGAAAAAAAGCTGTATGAGTTCTAAATAAGAGTTAATGATACTCTTTAGTTACTAGAATGTCTGCAGCTGAGCATGAACATGACGAGTTTTAGGCTATAATGTGAGGAAATATAAATCCCACATATATAATCACTTAGATTTGACCCATAAACCTGACCATTTAAGAAAATCTAACGCACCATTCTGGCAATCCAGATTGATATAGGCTTAAATGGGCTAATTCTCGTAGAATCAGGACCATTCCATGAGCTCATTTATCATTTTGAAATCATACCATGGTACCGAACGATCGCCACAGGATGAATCGTAATTAAAATAAGGTAGCATTAGAGGTGCCGTTTGAATTAATAACCTATTCTACACAACTATACGCAAGTAAACATTTTTCCAAATGATCATCTGATCATTCACGTACATTCTTCGTCTGCTATAATTATTTTTGTTGTAATGTGTTATAATTGGATGTATCGTTATGACTTATGAGTATATATTACTTGCTTTGTTAAGTATAAATTTTAGACTTTAATGTGCTTCATAGCTAGGCCTCCAATATCTGTATTATCAAGCAGCTTCCGTGTATTATATATTATTCCGGATTTCAGTAGAAACGAAGTCATTTTCCATCTCTTCTTTGTCGCAAATCAGAGATACCAACTTGGGAATTGAAACTAAATAATGGTCAAGGTAGCTATGATATGTGTCACTACACATGGTCCCAAATATGATCTGATGCGGAGCTCCTCCTGCATCAATCCTCCCACTCGGTTATGATGAATGAACTCAGGTTTGCACCAATTCGAACATATTTTGATGAGGAACCTATTTGATGAGGCCTACTCTTTAGATGTGATCCAACTTAGTATAATTGGTGGTATGCAGGAACTATAGCAGAATATTGACATTTTACAACATGGAGTGGGACGGCGAAATATAGTGTGTGCCGGCAGTAAATGGTAGAGAAAGTTCGTGTCTATGATTTTCTTCAATGTCTCAATTCCAACCTCCATGAATTTAATGGTCAAATTTTAGGCAAAAAAATATTTTCCCTATAATCGAAGAATCTTTCTTGAGATTCGTTAAGAAAAAAGTCAAACTATGTCATTCATGGCAACTAATTTTTCAGCATCATGTGCTAAACAACCTGACTCCGGCATGAATCACAAAAGAGTGTAATGAATAAGGATAAACAAAAACTCATGTAATGCACAGCAGAATACAAAAACTCATGTAACTATGCAAAACCATTAAATCAAGAAAAATGAGTCTACACCAACACCAAAATCAGATTTCGTGAAGATTATTTGAGAATCAAACACAGAACGAACTCTATGTCAGCACTCTCTATTAGTATCCACCCGAACATTGAAAACACCACGCAGCCCGTCCAACGGTCTCAGATAGCAAGATGATTGTCTCTCTCTACAACAAAATATTAGTTTCTTTTTATAGCATAAGATCTCTGTTTCTCTTTGCTTCTCTTTTCGCAAAATGATTTCCGTCTAATGAACAATCTCCCCTTCTCTCTTCTCAAACTGTCATTATTATCTCAAAAAAAAGAGATTTTGAAAATCTCTTAAGAGTGAAACTTATGATAATGAGATTAACTGTTTTTCAGTTCAAAATAGAAAAATAGGAAGAATCGTCAAAATTCTCGAATTCAGCTGAACTCGCTCAAATCAACGTGCATTGAATTCTAGACGACGGTTCAGATTTTTTTTATTTAAAAGGTTCTGAAGGGGAGCCTTGGCGCACCAATTAAGGTGTCGTCGTGTGACCTTAAGGTCACGGGTTCGAATCCTGGAAGCAGCCTCTTACAAAAATGTCGGGTAAGGTTTGTCTGCATTTCACCCTTGTGGTGGGACCCTCTCTGGACTCTTGCTGTGTAGGGGTGCTCTGTGCATCGAATTTCCCTTTTTAAACGTAGACCAAATCGACGTGCGTTGATTTCTCAAATTGGCAAAACCGGTTGATTTCTCAAATCGGCGAAATCGGTCAATTTCTCAAATTGACATGTCAAATTCTATGTGGCGCCTCTGTTCAGCACAAACCAAATCAACGTGCATCGATTTCCCAAATTGATGTGTGTTGAATTCTGCCTAAACCGTCAATTTGAATCCAATTCGATAACCAATTAGCCATGATTCCTATTAAATTAATTCTTAATTAATTAAACATCATTAATTCACATGTTGGACTTGATTTTTCATTTATCAATACTATATACAAAGGAATTCTTTTGTCATGCCGTGTAATCCAGGCAGACCATCACAGCAATCCTAGTGGTTCATCACATTGAATATAATTTTTTTAATGGCGCTGAGATTTGAACCTCTAACCAACAACATTAATACAATATCCTTAATCAACCAAACCAAATAGCTTTTATGTAATAAACACAATTTTATGATATATCAAGGCATACAAATATATATACTAAAATTTTATTGTAATTAATACAATTTCATAATATTACGAGTGACACTATACGGGGGAACATCATGCCACCGTGACAGTACCCCAACCACGACGGTGTCGCAGGGTGGCTTCGCTCGCCGCCCCAGAGTTCAATACTCTGACTGGCGATCAATCTTCCAATGCACATCAGGGGAGTGAGTGGAGAGAGCGTCGTCACGTCGCGACACCGTCGTGATCAGGATACTATCGTGGTGACATGGGGGTTCCCCCCGTGCACTGCCACTCATATCTAATATAAATAAAAATCAACATGGTCATTTATCTAATTTCCTTATGTTTTTAACATGCGACCTCATGGACTCATATTATGTTGGCAGTAAGACTAATCTTTTGATCACTTCTAGATCACAGATTCTAACAATGACAATTGTCAGAAGTCATATCATACTAGAGATATATGATGAAAATTTTTTGCCAAACATAGTGATTGGACACCGCTATGAGAACTCCATAATGGGTATCATGGTGCATGACCCAAAAGGTTCTACACATGTCGAGCAAGGAACCTCCAGTGACGATCTCAATCACTCATCTCGAGTTGATGGTCAATTGTAGAATTTTAGAATTTTATTGTGCATTTCCTGAAAATTATTTAAAATGTTTTTGGAAATCGGCATGATCAAAGAATCATGATGGTTCATGTCTCCTCGTTAGTCTATATAGCGGTCGAAGGCTCATTTGATGGGTATTGAAAGAGGATCAATGATGTCAAAGCTGAAATCCAAGTGTGATGCTTGGAATGCCTCCCTCACCTCATCCCCTTGGTCGGCAACATCTCCTCTCCCTCCTCCCCACATCTAACCACTGCTTTATCTCAAAATCCATAGTTGACCACTGTTTACCCGGAATTTTGTGACCCGGCAAAGTGTTTAGCATCCTTCATGTCGATCGATTAGGGCGGTCTCAGTTTGTATTTACCATTTATACCGCACAAAATTAGCTCTATAATCTTCAAAATTGTCAAAGGACAGTTTCCAGTCTGACTGTCGGAACGCGCAGTCAGATCCTTTCTTCTTTTTTAGTGTTTTTCGCACACTATGTAACCTCTCACCTCTACCCGGTTCTCATGTACGTCAGGCAACCCTTAATCTTAAGACCAACTCGTCCGGGCAGACCCCACTAGTATAAGTAGGGGTGAACAGCACCCAAAAGGCAGACCGTAATCTTTTTTTAGTGTTTTTCATACACCATGTAACCTCTCACCTCTGTCTGGTTCTCCTGTACCCCGAACAGACCGTAATCTTAGGATCTACCCATTCGGGAAAGCCCCTACTAGTATAAATAGAACAGGACCCAGAAGGCATGTTGACACGAATCCTCAAGCCTAATTACTCCGGATGCGGTCTCGAATCTAGTCTCTTCTTGGTCACTTAGTCACTGACTAAGGCGATCTCACTTTTGTAACCGCTCCTCTTTGGTGAAATAATATATTCGTCGATGCAGGTAAACCTGACCTCGCCGCTCTGCGGCCTCTATTTTCTTTTTTAGTCAGTCCCTTGCAAATCAAAAGTAACCGGTAACTCGCAGTCTCCTCGGTGTCTCACGGTGTGAAGTCGTGGAGGTGCATTTTCTACACCAACATCTTGAATTTTATTTAAAATGTTTTTGGAAATCTTCATGATAAAAGAATCATGATCGTTCATGTCCCCTCAGTTTACATAGAGGTTGAAGGCTTTCATTTAATGGGTATTGAAAGATAGAGATGAAAATCCCTCTTTTGATCATCGATGTTGAAGCCGGAATCAAACTATGATGCTTGGAATGCCATCCTCCCATCATCCCCTTGGTCGGCCACCTCTCCTCGCCCTCCTCTCCATGTACGGCCACTACTTTATGATGTAGGGGTAGGCTACG
Source organism: Platanthera guangdongensis (assembly GCA_039583875.1). NCBI lineage: Eukaryota > Viridiplantae > Streptophyta > Magnoliopsida > Asparagales > Orchidaceae > Platanthera > Platanthera guangdongensis. Next base: position 8,608,715 of record CM077153.1, on the reverse strand, counting down.
GGTTCACAAAACCTATGACTCTAGGTGATAGTGCAAGAGTGACACGCTAATCCAAACCTACATGCGATGCAATGATCTATGTTTCGACAAATAAATGTACGCAATGAAAAATTCAGCACCACACGGATATAAAAATAGAAAAATAAATATTTATTTTGGGCAATATTATAATGGCTTTCTCCGCTCGAAGGGCCAAAGCGAAGCGCGTGGCGAATGTCTCCTCCTGCAAGTTATAGGGCACCAAAACAAAGTTCCACAAACAGAAATCGCAGCAAAATATGATAAATCATTAAATGAAAATGCTGAATCAAATAGTACAATACTACAAAAGCTCACAAAGTAGAGGGCTGAACCAAGGCACTGAAGATTTGGAGGGCCGGATGTGTAGATCGGCGATCGGAGTCGGAACCGGTGGAGAGGCGACAGTGGCGGTGGATGTCCTCGGCGGTAAACGGTGAAAACGGACAATAAAACAGTGGATCCGGCCACGTATAAGTAGATCTGGGCCGGAGAGGGTAGATCTGATGTGTAAGAGCGGATCCGGACAAAAATGGTAATAAGGGTGGAGGCAAACGTCGGAACGAGGGCTGAAATTCTCAGATCTAGCGTGATCTACAGAATAGAGGCTATTTGGTAGGGGATCCACGGAGGGGAGATTTACGGAGTGGCCAGCTAGGGCTTGAGGAGATTTCTGGGTGGTGTGTGGGGGAGGAGGGTGGTCGGCTGGAGGGGAGGCTAAATGGGAGTGGTCGACTGGCCTGTAGGAAGGAAGGGAGGCAGAAGGCACAAGCTGGCAGTGGAGGTGAGGAACCGGTACAGGAAAATCAAAAAATACTTTGGAAATGAATAGTGATATTTATTAATGAACAGTAACTAAAATCATTGGCAAGACATTGCCGGTGAGGGTTTCAGCGGGCTGTAGGGGTGATTCCGGGTGGTGGATGGAGGATTCGAGCTGGGGAAAACGGAGGTGGAGGCAGGGATTACCTTGGGGAGGAGTTTGACGGCCTAGAAGTTGTCACCTAGGGTTCCACGGCGTCGGCACCGGGGAGGGATCGCTGGAATCCGGGATTAGAGTTCTCCAAATTCTGCAATGGTTCAATTCAGCCCTCTAGACTCCTCTTTATAAGAAAAGAAAAGCAAGGATTTTCCCATCAACGGCTATGAATGGCCCGTGGGTTCGGCCCTTAAAATACATCAATAATAAACTTTAAAAAATAAACTAATATAGTTTTTTGACTCGCGGAGACGTCCCAGACGCAACCGCGGAGTCCGATCGGCGATCCAATCAAGTCTTCCTGCGCTAATAAATGAACGTGGGTCCCGCCTTGCGGCGAACCCCTCTAGGTGCATGATTCAATGGATTCCAATCACTTTACCTCCAAGCCCGTAGCCAACCACCGCATTCCCCACCCCACTTCCCTCGCACATGCTCGGCCATCCACAACCCCATTCCCTTTTATTTTAGTTTACTTCAGCCACTTTTGCCACCACCAATGACCACCACTGGTCACCCCTTAACAATCCTTTTCCCATCCCTTTAAGTTTTCCAGCAATCACCGCCACCTCCGACCACCACCATCACCTTTGGCGACCAGCATTGGCCGCCATTGGCCGACCACCCCTCCTCACCCCATTACTCCATAACTCCCATGTTGTCACCTCACTCAATCACCTCCTAAAATCTAGCAATATAATCCTAATCTCACTCTCACACCTAGTTCCCCTGCTCTCCCTTAATTCCCTTTCTTACACTACCTATATGACCCGCTAACCCACGTCCAACTCTCGGTGCACCTCTTGTTTCAAACCCCATGATACATATCCCACCTCCAACTTCACACCCCACTCAAGTTATAACGCACAGCCTGCCTCCAAAACTTCACTCTTGTTAATTACTCTCTAACCAGCGACTCCCCTCCCCTTCTCGTAATCCCCACCCTCCTAGGCCTGCCTAAGTTTTGAAACACCCCAAATCCCTTTTCCTAAATTCTAATATCATAATTCAACCCCTAGGATACCCGATCCTTGCAACCTGAGCACTCCTTTTGGCAGTCATCCCTTTACAACCATAGGAATCAGAGATTACTGCAGTCATGCAAGCTTCAAACAGTCATGAGTCCCCTTCAACTGCCCTTGTGCAGCCTCCCATCGCCCCTCCGACCACCAGGAACTTCATGGGCATTCTCTGGGCCTTCAACCATGTAAGTGTTGTGAGTTATAATTTGGTCGCATTGACTTTTTAATGTCCAACTGTGTGTTTATTCCCGGTGTTGGGTTTATTATTTTGCAACCGTCGCCCTCAAGACTCTTGTGACTTATTACTTATTAGGATTCATTTGCATGTAGTTGTTTTCCCGCATTCTTTCATATATATACCAAATTACAGGTATCCCTATTTTGAAGTTCGGTTTGATTGTGGGCATGTGGCTTATTTTAATATTGTTTATGAAGTTTTAATATTGCAAGTTAAGTTTTTTGGCATAGTGTTCTAGCTCATAGAGTCATCTTAGGTCCTACCCTACTTCATTCCATAATCCCAATAAGTGTCCATTTCAAACTTAATCTGAGTGAGATGTTATACTTGGCAGGCCTGCACAACATTCAACATAGAAAAACTTGAAAGCTGATTATTTGTTGTATAAGAACCTTAACCAAACAAGTATGTCATTCTAATTATGCACGTTATTATTTATGGTAAATAATTCATTTGTGTTAGGACCAAAAAGAATCTTATCAAACTATAACACATGATTTGACAAAAAGCACTCATCTCAAATCAAAATAAAAGTCTAGCAAAGCCTAATTTTTCTATGAAAAAAATAATACTGAATCAAATATACTAAAAATAATACAAAATTACAGTTACCATAACTGTCCCATCGCAATGAATCCAATAACACCAAAGTCATTGAAATACAATGTCTCAAAAGTATTTAATCGGTAATTTGATTGGTTCAAGGTGAACATGATCTATGAAGCACGGATACTTAAAAATATTTTGTGTATCGGGCTCGAAAGCGTATCGGATACGGGAAATGTGTTTCCGAGACGCCGAAAAAGCACTATTTAAATTTAAAAAAATTAGAAATTGCGCGTGATTCACGCATTTCACGGTTCCTTATTTCATGCTGCATAGTTATTTAGGTTATGAAACCTTCTATTTTCCTCTCCCGCATCACGTCGTCAAACCTCTCCTCTCCCGCATCGTGCGCCTAAAGCCCTCTCCTCTCCCGCATCCCCCGAAGCCCTCTCCTCTCCCGCATCCCCCGAAGCCCTCTCCTCTCCCGCATCCCCCGAAGCCCTCTCCTCTCCCGCATCCCCCGAAGCCTTCTCCTCTTCCACATCCCCCGAAGCCCTCTCCTCTCCCGCATCCTCGAAGCCCTTTCCTCTCCTGCATCCCTCGAAGCCCACTCCTCTCCCGCATCCCCCAAAAGCTGAAATCTCCCCTCACTGCGTCAAAAGCCTGTCGAACCTCTCCCCACTGTGTCGAAAGCCTGTCGAATCTCTCCCCACTCCGCGTTGAAAGCCAGCCAAATCTCTCTTCTCTTGCATCCCCCAAAGCAGAAATCTCCCCTCTCTGCGTCGAAAGCCCGCCGAAGCTCTCCCCTCTCCATGTTGAAAGAACGTTGAACCTCTCCTCTCTTGCTTCTCTTTGTGCGTCCATCGAAGAGTTCTCCTCCGCTGAAACCCTCCTCTCTGGTGAGTTCTCCTCCGCTGAAACCCTTTTTTTCCTTTTGCAATTATTTCTTCTTCCTCATCTACTTCTTTTTTTTATTTTAGTTTTTTAGTTACATTTTTTATAAAGTAATTTTTCTAGGGTTGTATATGTGTGTATTCTTGTTATTGTTCTTCTTCTTCTAAGTTTCAGCTTGATGTTCACTTTAGTTGTTGTTCTGCTTCCATAGTTTTTTTGGTTACAAACATGCTTGTTGTTCACTTCACTTATTTCCTTTATCTGCAAATATTTTCCAGGCTTCTAATAAATTATATAGCATCATTAATTTGTTATTGTTATTATTATTGTCTCTTTAGTAGTAGTATTGTTTGCTCATTCCTTTATATCTCTGTTTATTCTTCATACGATTTAAGTCATTAGGAATTCATATAAACAGTAACAAAGAGTCCAAGTGCAACAAGATTTGCATCAATCGGTATTAGAGACAAAAACGATGCATAATATAAGTTTGAAGTCCCAGTTTTCATATGTATAATTTATGTTGTAGTCTCATTAAATTCTTTTTTGTTACAATTCAAAATATGTACATTTGATTTGTTATCTTTTTTATATATTAATTAATACTTATATTAAAATAATTAATTTTTTAAAAATATTTCTCATATCCTTATTTTCTTAAAAAACACGTTTCTCGTATCCATTTTGTATTGTATTCGGTATCTAGTTTCCATCCCCATGCTATGTAGAACATGTAAGCGATATAATTCTTCCATGTATTGGCCAGTAGTGAGATTCATAGTTGCACAAAAGAGGGAGGCAGTAGCCTATAGCAACAGTAGTATCTCTGGCCACAAAAGGTCAACAAACTTGATCTGTCTAAAATATTATGCCCTGACTAGCACGCCGATGGCCTCCAATTTCTCTGATGTGCGCTCTAACTAGCACGTCGATGGCCCTAATTGGCGTGTCGATGGCAAACGTGATCATCTAAAGTATCATGCCCTAACTGGTACTTTGATGGCCTCCAATTTCTCTGGTGTGCGCTCATTTTTTGTGTATTTTGCTTATAAATGCTAGGAATTTTTTTGCTTTTTTGCAGCTTGTAGGGCACTCTGTTTCACAAATTACTCAAAATATCTTGACAATTTTCCAGTTGCCCGATGTTAAAAAAAACTATAATGAACTTATTCCTAGATACATTGATCACGATCAACATTCAACATCATATTCAACTCAAAGGGGAGATCTTCTTCGACATAGGAGAAGTCTCCTTTATCAATGGCATGGGACGCACATTACAAGCCTCCATACTGTTAACAACACGGTATCCATGATTAATTTGACAATCCCAAAGGTTGATGACTGAATCTCTAATATCCTGGATTTTCTCAGATAGATGAGCCACAGATCAACTGTATAACCATCTTGGAGTCACATTGGATCACAATGCGGTGAAGCCCAGGTATAAAAATAGCTTGACAAAGACCCACCCATGAAACACGGAGTTCGAAGGAAAGAACGGAAAGGCACCAAAAAAGGATACCAACCCGCCCACCCCACCCTCCAAGCGACAATATCGTAAGAATGCCTGATAACCCATCAGCTCTAGCCCAGCCAGACTGACGTTTCATGTCACCATCAAAGTTAAGTTTAACCTAGTCATCATGATGAGATTCCCAAAGAAAGGAAGTAACAGAGAGCCAACGAATCAGTCGCCCCCGAAAACCCCAGCTAGAATGATGGGCTAGAATGCAATCGATATTACCGCCCTTAGCCACAAAAAATTCCCCAGTTGATGTCATACCACTTCTGACAGCCAACGTAATGGGAAGAGACGTACCCCCGAAGGTCAAATAATTACAAGTCTTCCAAATCTCCCATACCATGGGAAACTCTTTTGTTGTTGCAAGACTAGAGCACATTTAGTAGGTGGCTCAAAGATTTCCAAGATGAAGCATGATTAACCCGAGAAAGCGAGGTGTGCCAAAAATCTTTCTCATGCGGGCACATGGGAAATAAATAGGTGTCCTCAAGAACATAGCCACAATGAGGGAAGGCCATGGAGTTATTGTCACCATGGCCCACAAGTACACTCCAACAAGGCAGATGATTCAAGCACATATTCCAAAAGAAACACTTGATTCTAGTGCAGAAAGAGGCCGTCCAAACCCAAGCGACACTAACAAGAACATGGATGGGGTCAGAGAGAATTTGATCGTAAATGAACCGGGGAGAAACCACTGATAGACCAAAATCAACCCAATCAAGACGATCGTGGAAGTGCCTCCTAAAGAGAGGGAGAGATATAATACGATGACAAAGCTCCCCAGCTCGATGTAGTGCACGGATGGACTGTAGTTGCTAACCACCCAACGGATCCCAGGAAGCACCGGGTTAAGACCCTTGGAAATTTCCCTCCAAATGTGAGAGCAACGACTCGGGGCAGAATATCAAATCAATTGGAAGTTTGTACTCGTTCCGAATAAGATGAGTCCATAGAGAATCAAAACCAAGCTCAATGTATCCAGATGATTTCTCAAGGAGTTAGTCTTGTCGAAGCACCAAATTGCGGATACCCGACCCTCCAACTTTTTTAGTAGAGCACACATGATCCCAGGTAACAAGGTGGGAACCCATCACTTAGCTATAAGAAACAACACACTAAAATTATAATACAAAAACTTCATCAACAATAGCATGCTACCCAAACTACAAAATTGAAAACAAAATCTGGCTCCACAAAAAAGGCAAAATCAACTGCATTGAACTAATCAAACTAAATGTGTAGCTCAAAGGTTTTAGTTAGAGAAGCAACTGTTCCAATCAATAGCAGGTCCAAAAGAAGAGCTTCATATGGCCAGAGTAGTTCATCCCATCCCTCTAGAAATCATGCATCAACTCAATTCAACCAAGAAACTACAAAAGAAACGTTCAGACAAGGATGCAATAAGAGGGCCATGGAGAAACTTACAGGATCCGATATGGATGACCGCCCTGAGGCAAAGCTTTTGAGCCGCCGCATCACATGCATTATGTATAAACTTCAAACTGGAAAACCCTAATTTCCCTTTCGATCTGCACCCCCGCTTCTCTCCCTCCCGTCACCCGGCTGCCTCAGAACTCCACGGCCGAAGACGAGAAGGTTGGTTCCCTTCCAATCTGCACCCCCCCCCCCCCCGCCGCCTCTCTCCCTCCCGCCTGCTCTCTCCCTCAGAACTCCGGCGAGCTCCGGCCGAAGAGGAGAAGACTGATTTCCCTTCCGATCAGCACCCTCGGCCTCTCTCCCTCCCGCCTCCCCGCACCCTCAGAACTCCACCGAGCTCCGGCCGAAGAAGATAAGGCTGATTTCCCTTCCGATCTGAACCCTCAGCCACTCTCCGTCCCGCCTCCCCGCACCCGCGGAACTCCACCGAGCTCCGGCCGAAAACGAGAAGGCTTATTTCCCTTCCGATCTGCACCCTCCGCCTCTCCCTCCCTTCCGCCGCCCCGCTCCCTCAGAACTCCGGCGAGCTCCGGCCGAAGACGAGAAGGATATAAAGGGGGTTGGAAGAGAATCGGATTTCGAACGCAGCGGCTCTCTTCTTCTTCTTCCTCTATCCTGCAAGCAAAGAAATCCGATATTTCGGCTTTATACGTCGCCTCATTCAAACATATAAATCTTATGCACCGTTGATGTAATTAGAATTTGTAAGTGGAGTTTATTGCCGCAGATTTATATTAAATATCGTGCAGCATCTGCAGTTACAATTCTGCAAGCACTCTGGGGGACTTTGTAGGGAAGCAAGTTAAGTTGGACGGGCTAGCAAAAATCTAGAGCTTGATTACGAGTTGAGCTTTAGCTCCTATATTATTGTTCATGAATTCGTAAGTTATTTTTTACAAATTTTTTTTAATTGAAAATATAAAAAAAAAAGACTCGTGAGCTAAAAAAAACTCATGACTCATGAGCAACTTAAACTCATGACCTCGAAACTCAAGCTCTAGCTCGATAAATCACATGAACTTGTAAGAAATCGCCTTTTTAAATCTTTCCAATCATTTTTTTTTTTGAAATTGTAATCACTTGAACAACAAAGAAATCATCATAAATACATGTATACGAGTGACGGGCACGGCATCTGGCTCTCGTGCCCCGCGCGACAGTATCCAGACGCAGCGGGCTTCGCCCGGCCCCGACGGGCTTCGCGCATATATAATATAATTTATATATATTTATATATTTATCTATACTATATATTTATATAATATATAAATATTACAAATTTATTTTGTAAAACAAATTACGTTTTGATCTAAAAATATTAATTTTGACTTTAATAAAGTTGATTGATTTAATGTCATCAGCTCGAAAATATCACTGATATGTCTAATGACAATCTTCTTTGAATAGACTGCTGACATGCCTAATGACAATCTATCATAGTAGGTGTAGGAGCTCTGCTAAAAACCTTTTTCAATTTAAATGGATTTTCATCATTACTTCTAATTTTTTGATAGTGTAATTACTTAAATGGACATTGTAGTTTAATTTCTTTGAAATAGATTATAATATATATCAAGTCATTAAAATATAAAAATGAGGACATAATTGATATTTTTGAATGTTTCATCAAAGACAACTTTCCACTTATATTAGTGAAAGATGTATACATATATATACATATACATACATATACATATACATACATATACATATATATACATATACATACATATACATATATATACATATACATATATATATATATATATATATATATATATATATATATATATATAAAAGAAAAACATAATGGATCAAATTGAGGTTAAAATGTCCCAGGAAATCAATCCTAGTCATGAACATTGTTGCAGACAAACTTGACGCCTCAGTCGGACCGAATTAATTTAGACCATTTTAGTTCACAGAATGGTCGAGCGTGCACACAATTACAGAGAAAGAAAAGCTGGCAATGCAATTTTTTTGACATGGAAAACCTGTCAATTGGGTGAAAATCACATGGATGGATTTATGTCGACCAAACCTCAATTAGATCTGAGTGTTGTTGCAGGGCTTTTTCAAAAACTCGAGGGCGACAAACCGCCTCTCGTTACAATTATTGGGAAGAGAGAGAGCTTGGAGAGTGACAGGTCACCATTCACAGACCTAATTATTTTTTTGTGTGCTTGTGGGGAGCGATGCGCTCGTTGTATTCTAGAGTCCTCTGATACTTTTTGGAGGCAGGAACAGCTTGCTACACTCGTTCTAATGTCTGTGGCTTGAAGCTCAGGGGGGGCGCTCAGTGCGTCTTATACTTTGTGCATTGTCTCTGATTGTCTCTTAGAGAAGTGCGGTTGTCTTATCGGTGGATGGAGCGCTTGCTCTTGAGCGCGATGGGCACTTGTTGTAAGAGAGCGAGCGGGGAGCTTGCTGATAGAGAGCATGCATGATGCTTTTTGGAGGAGAGCATGCGAATCGCTCGCTGATAGAGAGAGTGCAAGGTGCTTGTTGGAGGAGAGCGGGCGGAACGCTTGCTGGTAGAGAGCATGTCGGGCGCTTGTTGGAGGAGAGCGTGTCGAACGCTTGCTGGTAGAGAGCGCGTCGGGCGCTTGTTGTAGAGAGCGCGTCAGACGCTTGTTGGAAGAGAGCGCACGAAACGCTTACTAGTAGAGAGCGCACATGGAGCTTGTTAGAGCAGAGCGCGTTGAGCGCTTGCTGGTAGAGAGTGCACTGGGTGCTTGTTGGAGGAGAGCGCACAGATTGCTTGTTGGTAGAGAGCGCACAGGACGCTTGTTGGAGGAGAGCTCGATGAGCACTTGTTGGTGGAGAGAGCGCAGAGCGCTTGTTGGAGGAGAGCGAGCGCGCTGAGCACTTGTTGGTAGAGAGCGTGCATGGCGCTTGTTGGAGGAGAGCATGCAGAGCGCTTGCTGGTAAAGAGCGCGCAGGAGCGTGAAAGGAAGAGACGCACGCACGAGCGCGTAAGGAAGAGATGTGTGCAAGAGCATGCAAGGAGGCGATGAGCGTGAGAGCGTGTGTAATGCCCCTGATTTTCCGATGTTTATTTTAAATTTCTGTAGTGACGTAATAATGATGTTAGGGCGTTAAGTTGACACGTAATTAACGGGCGTCGTTGTTGGAGCGTGATTTTTGTTCATCGGAATCTGAGGTTTTGACTCGGTGAATTTAGAAGGTTGACGTTGGTTGTAATTTCGGAGAATTTTAACCAGAGTTTGGTTTGTCAAATCTAAATTTCGACTTCGTCGTTGATTTTGTATCATTGGTATTTAGCCTCGGTGTGAATTTCATAGAAATCCGAGTTGATTCGAGATTTTGATCGTTTTGACGTTTAATTATTAATAATATTATATATATATATATATATATATATATATATATATATATATATATATATATATATATATATATATATATATATATATATATATATATATACACTTATAACCGAAAACTCTATTACCTTTCTTCTTCTCAAAGCCGTCAGACCAAAAGCGCGGAAGAGAGGAGGCGGCGGATATCGTGAGGCCTTTGGCCGCCGACTGTGGGAGTTCCGGTTCTCGAAATGGTCGTCGGAGGGTAGATCCGAAAAGCTCTCGCCGAGATCTACGCGTTGGTGATAGGTACTTTGTTTTCTTGGACTTTTGACGTTGGGGTGTGCGGCCCGAAACTTTCGTTTTGTCCAAATCTCTCCATATTTTGTTATCACACTTTCTTTTTGGTTGATCTGTGGCGAGGAGTGTTCGGAATGTTTAGATAAGGAAGTCTAAGGCAAGTGGTGGTTTGCTCCCTTGCCCAGCCTTTTACAAATTCCTTATGTATCATTCTCTGAATTTTTGTTGATCATGTTGTTAGATTTTATATTTGAAGTCAATTCTTTTATTTACTCCTAACTGTATCTTATGTAACATAGCAGTAAATTTTTCTTTTTCTTCTTGTTGTGTTGTTGTAGAGTTCTTTTATATGTGTTTGGACTCCTGCCTTGTCTACCTCTCACTTTCTCGTATTTTTATAGAACTTACTCATGGTCTAAGTTTAACTGTTGTCAAAATTTATGAGTCTATTAACCTCTGTTTAGATAAGACAGTTTTTGTCAGGATTATGCCTTAGGCATTGAGTGAACTCAGCTAAGCGCCGAGTGCGTTGAGTGAACTCAGTTAGGTGTCGAGTGCGTTGAGTGTAACTGTCTTGGCGTCGAGTGCTCTGAGTGTAACTGTCTTTGGCGTCGAGTGCTCTGAGTGTAACTCAGCTAGGCGTCGAGTGCTTTGAGTATAACTGTCTCGGCGACGAGTTCTTTGAGTGTAACTGCCATTGGCGTCAAGTGCGTTGAGTGAACTCAGCTAGGCATCAAGTGCTTGAGTGTAACTGTCTTTGACGTCAAGTACGTTGAATGAATCTATCTTGGCGTCAAGTGCGTTGAGTGAATCTGTGTTGTCGTCGAGTGCGTGGAGTGAATCTGTCTTGGCGTCGAGTGCGTCGAGTGAATATGTCTTGGCGTCGAGTACGTCGAGTGAATATGTCTTGGCGTCGAGTACGTCAAGTGAATCTGTCTTGGCGTCGAGTGAAGAAGACATGCGTCGAGTGGCTGTAGTCGTGGCGTCTTGTGATTTCAGAGTTAGTGTCGAGTAATTTTAATGTATTCGTCGAGTGACTTTGAGTTCGTCAAGTCATATTCGTCGGGTATACCTTAGTAACTTTTGGTTTTCTTCCATTGGCATCGTCATGGAAATCTGATGCTAAGCCTTAAGTTTCTTTTTATTTATTAATATAATGTATGATTATTTGTGATTTTGGTTGGCAGTGGATAAAAGACCACCACCTCAGTGCCGGTTTGTGAATCATTGCACCTGGTGGATTTTTTTCTTCTCTTTTTATGGGTTGTTGGGCTGTGTTGGACAATATGACCACCACAATGTCTTTTCGAGATGTTTGGTCTAAAGGTTAGTGTTGGACAATGTGGCCCCCAACTTAGTAAAGCTTTTACTGGTGTTAATGATTCACGTGTTTTGAGCTGGTCAGTCTCTTTTGTTTAAATATATATATGTTCTTATGCATGCACTTGCAGATGTTACTGAAGTATGCTTTCTTATCGCACTTGGTGAAACTTCTCATACTTAAAACTCTGTAAATTATTCATGTGCTTATTATTTTATGATTTATATGTTGATGTTTGACAGCTATTCTGTCCTGTGCTGGTAACCCTTTAACTTTTCTTGTTTATTTACCTTTGGTTTTCTTTTTTCCACTTGTTCATTCTTGCTGAGGCGTTCCTTCTTTTGAATGTCTCAGACTCGGAGTTGTATCAGGTTTGGTAGCTAGAGTTGGTGGCCTCAGGTTTTCTGCAGTAGTAACAGTGATTCTTATCTCCCCTTTGTGAGGTTGTTTTGTTTTTAGTTCAGACATATATGTCTTTTGGTGGGTTCGTGTCAGGTTGTTGTCGCCCACTAGAGATTTTGTAGATTGTTAAGTTACTTACTAGCAGCTAAATCACTTTGTAGATGATTTGTTGGTTTTACTTACTCTCAGAAGGATTTATGGTAGGATTGTATGTTAGTTATTTTCAAGCTATAAAAATATCATTATACTTATCTAATACTCATGACATCTTTTAAATCAAATGTCATTATATTTGAACAAACGTAAATCTCTTTTCCTACTTATATTAAATCTAGAGGTATGTCTATTATGAGTTGTCATTTTGGAGATCTCTGCTCGTATATGATAATAATCGAGCTAAATAAAGTATTTTCAGCAGCGTATATTTATATTTTCATCTATGCACTAGTTGATCCACTGAGCCAAGAGATATGACCGTCAAACTTAACTAAAAATATGTTTTCTTCAAGATAAACTTAAAATTTTCATGATAAGTGTCAGGAGTAGGTTCTTTCCTGAGTATCTGCAGTTATCCCCTACACGGCATGACATCACGACGCGTGTTCTCTTACTCTGATATATTGTTTAAATGTAGAAAAAATGTTGGTCATGATAGTTGGTATCAGAGGTGTAGTTTTAGTAGTTTTGTTTCATTTCATACACAGACCGATGTGTCATCAGTACATCTTGGCCGAAACCTTAACACTACACTCATAAGCATGATAAGAAGTATACATGGCATATTATATAGTATGTGATGCATAATATGTATTTGTATATGGATCCTCATAGGAACCAACATGTGACTATTATGTAGTATGAGATGTATAACAATCATCACATAAATGCCCAATATATTTTATCTTTTCATTACATGCGATATTTATGTAGTATGTGATGCATAATATTTTATGGGTACGCCGCTCATAACATGTATTAAGACATTTATTAGAATGCATAACACAACATGCATAACATAACATAACATTAGCACACATGTCAAGCAGGGGAGGGGTTTGGGTGTCTGGGCTGCAGCCCTGTAACGGGCCTTGGGGCGAGACAAGCTGCCCCGACGCAGGTAAGGTGCGGTAGGGCCTCTGAGCTCTAAACCGGGACGTTACACTCCCTCCCTGGCGATGACGAGTTTCATCCCCGCTAGACTCATCATACTCGCTCCACTGACGAGTACCGTGATATCTCGTCGGCGACTCGGGATCTCGGAATCGAATCCCCGGGCTACCCGTCGGATAAAGTCGCGACTGCACCGATCGCTCCTCTCCCGCCCACGCGGGTTCCTTCTCCGCTCGCCTCGGCGGAGGTTCCTCATCCAGCGGTGTTACACGATAGGGAGAGGTCACCGTGACATCGGGGCGATGAGAAAGCCTGGCGAGCAAGGTCCTCTCGATCCTCTTGGGGAAGTCTTTGAATGCTGCTACGGTCACAAACTCGTGCGGGATTACCAGCACCAGCCGAATTGCTGACTAACTCTCCATGCTCGCCACCACTTACCATCTCGCCAAACCACAAAACTTTCCTCCTTGGCTGCGATCCACGCTCACCTCACCAAGTGTTGAAGCCAGAAAAATTCCCAACCTCAAAAATTGGATCGAGGCAACCTAAAGTTACTGGCTCCATAGTAAGGTTGCGTGGTTAAAGTGACTAGGATGAAGAACGAAGACAACAAATAGGAACCCAGATACTGCGGCAGAAAGGTCCCACCACGTGCCCGGTTGCTTGAAAGAAGCAACCTCTCCACTACCAAAATTGGTCGAACAAGGTACGAGGGGGACTAGCTGATAACAAAGTCGTGCGATCGCGAACTGGTCTCTAAGGAAATGGAATGCAAAGGCTCAGCTGATATCCAAAAAATAGAGCTCGCGGGATCCTTGCATGGATTTCAAGGGTCTCGCCTCGTACCCATAGGTCCTATTTATATGGAAATCCTGAGAGGAGGGGGGGTGGTCTATTTATACCCCACCCCTTTGGCGACTAGGCGACTTCCTGGAGGAGCTCGCACGGCTGGGCTAGTAGCTCGCCAAGTCACCTACCTGTCGAGTATGCGATGGAAGCTCACCATACTCGCCCAGGCCTTTCGTAGGCTAGCGTGTTGACCCCGACCTCCATCTTGACTTGTTGACTTTGACTTTTGCTGACCTGACCTTGGTGGGGGCCCTCCCCGATGAATATGAGTTGTACAATGCAGTCGTAACTGCCTGAACGGTGAAAATAATTCCCCTAGACAGAGCCTAAAAGGGATCGAGTCCTTCATTAGATGTGATCGAGCAAAGTTTTGAGAGAGATCTTAAGCTGCAAAATGTACCTGAGTAGCACACAGTGGGGGCTTGAGAACCAACATATCTCAATAAAGGCTTGGCAGGTCCATTTGGAGGTCCCCGTGACAAGCGCTGTGAGATCGAGCTAGCACGCCGGCTGCACAACGTTCATAGAAATATTTGTAAAATAAGAGATGGTCTGTCATTCTCGTTGAGTAACAAAAACTATGTTGGTAGCTTTACTAGTTGATTTTTGCGGATCTGGGAACTACCCCTTATTTTTCACCCATCTGGTGATTTTCGATGTAAAAAATACCATTGTCGAATTCATTTGGGATTGTGTGTGTTATATGAATACGCACTCTGTCGATTACATATCGACGTAAAAAATACATTTGACTTTTCCATATGATGATTTAAAGCCACTTGAAGAGTATTCTAAGATTGAATTAAGAACTATGGAATTATGCGAGTTTGATACATAAAATTTAAACTGCGCCAAAAAAAGACTAACAGATCATTTGACCTGACGGTGGGGGTCGTGAACACGGCGATTACGACCTTGGTTACCTTTCTAAGGAAGTCCATTCACTTATATATATATATATATATTTAAATGTTACACTATAAAGTGATTAAGGGTTTCTTATATAATATATATATATATATATATATATATATATATATATATATATATATATTAATACAATATGCATATTTGGATCACACCATGAAACGCATTTGTACCGTCCGATCTGCAGGAAATCAAAGCTGACCGTTGGATGCATCAAGGGTGGCCTGCAATTATCCAAATCCTAAAAACAGCTAGTGTTCATCTGGCTTGAAATCCCGCATCCCCCCCTCCCGCATCCCACATCCCGCCCCCTCACCCCGCCGCCAGCGGTGGAGCGGCCGGCGGCCTGCCCGGCGCCCACCGGCGGGTCGGCGAACCCGCCGGGGGTTGTCCGGCAGCGAGCGGGCAGGGCCACCGCCGGCGGTGGCCCTGCCCGTGAGTTCCAAACTGGGCAGGGCCACCGCCGGCGGTGGCCCTGCCCGTGAGCTCCAAACTGGGCAGGGCCACCGCCGGCGGTAGCCCTGCCCGCTCGCCGCCGGACAACCCTCGGCGGGTTTGCCGGAGGGCGGCGACCACGCCGGTGGGCGCCGGGCAGGCTCCGCCGCCGACGGCGGGGTGAGGGGGCGGGATGCGGGATGCGGGATGCGGGATGCGGGATGCGGGAGTAGGTTTTTTTTTCTTTTTTTTAATTTAATAATTAATATGTTTTTATCATTAATTTAATTATTAAAATGATTTTAAATACTTTTAAGCCCGTCGGGGGCGGGCAAAGCCCGTCGGGGGGCGAGCGAACCCCGCCGGGGGGCGGGCGAACCACGTCGGGGTGTCAAGCGGGCAAAGCCCGCTTGATTGCGGGCGAAGCCCGCAGCGATGCATCGAGAACGGGCGGAGCCCGTTTGAAGATGCTAGTATGTATATATATATATATATATATATATATATATATATATATATATATATATATATATATATATATATATATATATATATATATATATATATATATATATATATATATACACAAGTCGCATGCACGGGCCTCCGGCCCGATGACTACGCGCCACAGTACCTGGCCGCCGACGGCGGGCTTCGCCCGCCCCACCACCCCCGGCAGGCTCCGCCCGAAACCCCCGGCGGGCTCCGCCCGCCCAATTTAAATTTAAATTAACATTTTTAAATTTTATATAATATATTATATCTTTATTATATAAGGAAACCTCTAATGAGGGCATGATGTAACATTTAAATCCTAATATGCCCTCAAAGATTCGGATTTTGTGGGTTAAATGAAGGGTATTGGGGTCATTTGACCGGATTATGGCTTAATTAAAAGAGACCGCCACTATTCATTCACCTCAAAATCCTGATACCCCCGTCTTCTTCTTCTGCGCAGGGAAAGGGCTGCGCTGCTCGCCGCGATTTCTTCCTCTGCGACTGGCGTTCTTCTTCCCCTGTGGCAATCCCTCCTCTCGCGACTCCCGCGCTTCTCCCGCTGCGACATACTCCTCCAAGGAGTTCCGTCGCCGTCTCTTCTCTTTCTTAGATCTGCAGAAGTCCGACAACAAGGCGACGGGGTTTCGGCAACGGTCCGCCGGTTCTCGCGTGCTCGACCTCCTTCCCGTTCGAGGGGACGGTGGGATGGCAACGGAGAGAGGCCAGCGCCTCTCTCTTCTCTTCCGGTGGGAATCCCGCAAGCGCTATCGGGGATGCTACCCTTTGTCGTTGCCGCTGCCGCTGTTTCCGCGCTTGCGATTCCATCCACCTTCTCCTGGTAGTTTCTTGCAATTCACCCCGCCGAAGTGATTATTAACTGCATATGAGAATATGTTTGGTGTTGAGAGGGTAAGAAATGTGTTTTGTAGCTTTTCTAGGGTATAAATTAGAAGGAAAGTGGTGGAGAGCTGGAGTTGCAGGAATTTGTTGGTGTTCATTAATTTTTTGAAGTTTAGCAGGATAAAAGGTGGAATTCTTAGCAAGGGTTGAGGATAAATGTGAGGAAAGCGTTGATGAGGGCTTAATTTGGTAATGAGGATCTGTATGCACTGTTCAAATGGATGTTCAACAAATGATATGATTTATTTTCAAATATGTTTATCAATTGGTCTAATTGAAGTTCTTGTCTTCAAATTGTTGCACCTGCTTGAGATATATGATTTATTTTCCATCATGCTTTCCTGCTAAGTGTTCAATCCTGAATTTAGTTAAAGATGACACTGAGCTAAAGTGTCATCCTGCTAAGTGTTCAATCTCCGTAAATGAAATTCATGCTAAATTTAGCAGGATGACACTTAGCATAAAGTTAGGGCTCCTCTAAATGTCATCCTGCTAAATTTAAGGATCCTCTAAGTGTTATCCTATTAAATTTAAGATGACACTTAGCAGGATGACACTTATTTAATCATGCTAAGAAATGAAGTACAATTTAGCAGGAAGAATAAAATATGTTTGATAATTTCATGTTCTCAGAATAGTCCTGCTAAATGAAGTACAGCTTGACAATTTAGCAGGAGGAATAACATATGTTTGATAATTTCATCTTGTCAAGTGTTTATGCATATGTTTGATAATTTCAGGGATACAACTTCCTTTGTCTTTTGTTCCTGCTTTAACCCTAATAATTGCTATGAAATAAAATATACAATTCTATAGTTTGCAACAATTGAGTAGATATAGTCTTCAATATCATATAACAACTTTCTATAAGTTTATGCAACAAATCCTGTGAAAAAAAATATCCAACTCCACAGCTTTCTATCAGTTGAATTTTCGATTGAGTTTTATTCAAATGTCTAAATAAGAACATGGTTTGTTATTAGTTTTTTGTGAAATTGCTTATATATTAATTTTGTTACTTCAATAGAGCTTGAAGGAATTTAGACGCCCCCACGACCAATGTCGTCGTCCACAACCAATGTCGCCCCCACGAGCAATCTTATCGTCCACAACCAATGTCGCCCCCCACAACCAATGTCACCCCCACGACCAATGTCACTCCCCACAACCATTGTCGCCACCCCCAACCAATGTCGTCGCCCACCTATAATGTTGGTGCCCCCAACCAATGTCGCCTCCCTTTACCAATGTCGCCCCCACGATAAATGACTCACTCAGCCACTAAAAATGTTGTCCATACGACAAATGTTTCCCCCACAACAAATGTCGCCCCTAATACATTGTCGCCCCATTACAAATGCGGCCTCAACAAATGTCACCTCCACGACAAATCTTGCCCCCTCGACGAATGTCGCACCCACGACGAATGTCGCACCTTCGACAAATGTCATACCCACGACGAATGTTGCACGCACGGGGTACTTTTGGTTGGGATTTAGCTTTTCAGACGAATGCCGCGCCGCCACGACAAATGACACTCACACAACAGAATGTCGTCCGCATGACAAATGTCGCTCTCATGACAAATGACACTCGCACACCGAATGTCGCACCCACGACGAATGTCGCCCCCACGACGAATGTCGCCCCCACGACGAATGCCGCCCCCTCGACGAATGCCCCCCCCCCCTCGACGAATGCCGCCCCCTCGACGAATGCCGCCCCCTCGACGAATGCCGCCCCCTCGACGAATGTCGCCCCCTCGACGAATGTCGCACCCTCGACGAATGTCGCACCCACGACGAATGTCTCCCTCTCGACAAATGTTGCACCCTCGACGAATGTTGCCCGCACGGGATCCCCCGTGCACGACTGCTTGTATATATATATACATACAAGTGTTACTTAACTCAGTATTGGAGGTTTACCTGCATTGCCAAATAGAAACACGGTTGTGGAATATTTATGCTTTGTTTGGGGGACTTATTTTTACTGGTCAAACGGTAACTACCTTAATTAAGGGTCGGTTCATGTGATCGTAATTGTTTGACCAGTAAAAATAAGTCCCCCCAAACATAACCTTGGGGAGAGATCTCCAGTTTCCTTCGCCGTGGTTGTGAATATATCTGGCGAGCAATGCGTCCTTTCTTGCACTCCACCAGCCTCTGTGAAGTCCCACCTTTGAGCGGCTAGGAGCTCTTCCCATTTCCCTCTCTTTACTCCCTCTCTCTCTCTCTCACTATGCTCTCTCTCTACTCTCTTTCTACTCTCTTTCTACTCTCTCTCTCTAAGTATTCTCTAGAGAGAAGGAACGATTATCTTTCTATAAGCTAGCTATATAACTCCTTATATTCTTCTCTTTCCTCTCCATGCCTCATTATCTCCCACTTTCTTTAAAAAAAATTGTCCTTTTTCTTGGAAGCATGTAAGATCCTATTGTTTGAATCGCCATCAAGTCAGCGCCCCTATTGTCTGATTATATATAAATTTATAGAAAGAGAAGAGGAAAGTGTTGGGGTACCCGCTAAGCGTCAAATTTGCGGGCTGCGGAAATCAACACGATGATCCATGGTTGCATGCTCGTAGGTGGTGGTGGTTGTGCATGCACAAATGGTGATGTTGGCAGGCTGCGCGTTTGCGGCAAAGTCAAGTCCTGACGTAGAACTCTTCTCAGCGATGTTGGAGGTGGTTGGTCGTCTGACAATGACGAATGTTCGTTCTATTACGAATCTTGTGTTTGTGCGCTCGAAGTATCCCGTGTAGCCGTCAAATTTGGAACGACCTTCACATTGCCTTAAGCAGGAGTATTTATATGCATAATCATAAGTTCTCGACAGATTATTGGATTTCTACCGGATCTAAACCAAATCCAATAAAAACATGTTACCATTTTATAAATATATCTCAACAAACTTCTCTTATATTGTATATAAATGGTATCACATAACAGATTACTTAAAATAAGAGCTAATAATGACAAAATTGAGTTTTTCCGAAACAAAATTGGGTTTTAAAGTGATAAATCTAAACTCAAACAGGTGTTCCAAACATTAGAGTAAGTAGAACTGAAAACTCAAATCGATTACTGATCTCTAATTTACTCAAATAAAAGATCATCGTTATCCAAGTTGAAATTAATTTTCTCTCCTCCATTCTCCTTTTGATCTGTAAACAATTACAATAAAAGTGTCATGAGATAAAACTCTATGTATTTAAATACTTATTATCAAAGATAAAGTGATTAGTTGTAGCAGTAAAAGAACATAATACTCCAATCAGTAAGAAAGAATCACAAATCAATATTTTTATCTAATTTATAAAAAATTAAAATATTTGATTTTATAAAATTAAACTATGTTCGTTCGATTATTAAGATTATTATTCATCATTTCACAATCGTGTTATACTATTAAGGTTGAAATGATTCAACAAGCTGTGACCATTATATCATCAAATTTTAAATAATATAATTAATAATTCTAATATCAAAACACATATCAGCAAATTCAGTATTTCTTTTTACAATGATATCCAATTCAACATTTGAATAAAAATAATTGTGTAGTCATCAAATTTAGAATGACTGATAACCATTTATCTCAAATTTTCATCAGTTAGTATCTGAAATACTTCAATGTACTCTATCTAGATGTTTGAATGTAAGTAGATTTATGTTATAAAATTTAAAACATAACAAATGTATTAAGACATAACAGTCAAATTCATATTACTTCTGTACAACCCCATATTCGGCGAGCAGTGGTCAACAGGAGCCAGATCGACCTGTCTAGCAATCAGGGTCCCAGGCGAGCCGGAGGGAGGCGAGATCCCTTGATGCCCCTTCAGCTCGCCCTAGCGGTGTGGATCGCGCGAGGGGCGAGTGGAGCAGGTCGGCTCGCACTCGCCCCAAGGGCTCGACGAGCAGCGAGCGAGTGGGGCAGGCTGGGCCCGCACTCGCCCAGTGCTGGGAAGAGGCGGCGAGTGCCTGCTCCATCGAGCACTCGCCGCCCCCGGCGAGTGGAGGTTCCAAAGTGCCACTCGCCCAGTCTCTTGTGATAGATCTTTACTATTTTACCCCCGTAGGCCTGTCTATAACCTTGTAGAATAGCGGAGTTACGTTGTTGGCAATCCCAGTTGGGCTGCACATAGCTGTTCAAAACAGCAGAGGTTGGCTATTTGCAAGCCGTTTTCAAAAAAACTATAAATAGACTCAAGGGGGTACCTCGGAAGACATGCTTACTTGTGTCCTGATCTTCTTGCGCTTTCTAAGATACCCTCAGCTCGACATTTGGCTAGGGAGGGAAAACACTTTAAGATCTTTCGGGTGTGTGGTGGGATCTCCACGCCGAGCCCTTGGGTCTGTTCCCTGTTCTTTTTCCTAAGTCGTTTGGTTCGCGAGAGAGAAGTGTGTGATCACCCCTTCCACAAGGGTGAACTCCACAGAGACCGAGTTTTATGTTTCAACAACTACAAATTTTCATAATCAAAATTCTTCTACATTATGTTTTCGGACCTATAACTTTTAATTTGAGTACTTATTGATTTTATTATGTTAAAAAAACTGTACGAAATATATATCCCGCTATTTCTGCCCGCCAATGTGTTGATATATAGGAGAACTGAAGATTATTGAATATTAAGGCTCTATTTGTTTGGGCGTTTCGCTTCACCGTTTTGGGCAAACGCCGCCGGAAGGAGGATAAATAAAGGAATCTCCGGCGGCGTTTGCTCCGTTTCCACCCGCCCCCCTTGAGAAATGCCTCAAAAAGCTTCGTTTGGATTAGCCATCTCCCCCCTCCGATTCAAACACTCAGTTTCCATCCGTCGGATCGACACGCCACCGCCGAACCAAATGGAGCCTAAGAAGAGGGGAGGATAAAGATTAAAGAGAGAGAGAAAAGGGTAGAATCCCTAGATGCCTGGTGTGATGCTTATTTACACTTTAGCCATTCCAATTAAAAAAACGTTAATTATTAGTGACTTTTTATCTTGGGCCGGCTCTCCTGATGGGCCTCTTGAGTATTAAAATCGTTGTCCTTTTGGCCCATTAAATTTTTTTATATGAAATGGACTTCTAAAAATCACCATGGTTTATATTTATTTTAACAGTCGACCCTTTACTTGGTTTGGGTTAATTTTCTCCACCGGCCCGGTTCGCTTAAACCATTGGTTCAAGTTCAGCATCCTTGGTTGAATCATGCAGTGCAAGGAAGCGTGATGCTTTCGACGTTTGTGTGGATGATGTGGATTTCGTTCTACGTTTACTTTTCAAATTCAACTTGATCTCGACAAAATCTGATTTTGTCGCTGGTATAAACTCGATTCATGATTTACTAGTTTTGCATGCATGATTCCTTGACACGTATTTATTATTTTTGGTTGTGCATTTGATGTTCAACGAGCGGAAACAACAATGTCATTGTCTGATCGTTAAAACATCAAATAAAATCGCAACTGGAAGAAGAAAAACAGGCAAACGCAATCGAACAAACACACACACAGAGTTACGCGGTTCCCCTTGTTGTTGGGTGCATCCACGGGCGGGCAGAGGGATTACACTATCGTTAAAAGCAGAGGTTTACAAAGCCGATGCCGGCTATAACCAAAACACCATAAACAAAGTGGAGAAACTCACAAACAAAGGATCTCTCACAAAGTAGGAGGATGTTACCAAGTCACTGACTATAGAGGTATTACAAGATTGCAAACAGAATAGAGCTTGCCCATGCTTTGAATCTTCCAAACACGCCGAGGAAAGACCTCTTCTTCGATTGGACTTCCCTTCGACGATCACTTATTTTATTGAAATGTTATTCTTAATTTCTTAATCTACGTCTTTTTTTCTTTCTTCACTTTTCTTTTCTAGTTTTTAAAAAAAATTTTTTATTTTTAGAAGATATTATAATAATAATATACATTGATAAGAGAAATATTGTGTGTGTAAAGGACATAGATAATAAAATATAAATCAAAAAAAAGAATACTCTGCTGTCTTTTTTAGTTTTTTTTTTCATTGATGATGCACGGAAAAACGGAAAATGATCGGGATAGCTCAGTTGGTAGAGCAGAGGACTAAAAATCCTCGTGTCACCAGTTCAAATCTGGTTCCTAACACGTGAATAATGTATGAGATAGATATTCATACTTCATCCAAATAAAATTTAGACGGGTCGTAATAGACATTCTTTACTTTATTTTTCATTTTTCATTTCTGTTTATACTTAAAGAAAGTATGTTAAATTTTCGTATATGTATATACCAAGAGCTTACTAAAATAGAACTATAATATAATATATTATATGAAATATATTATTACATGATTACCACTTGTATCAGAGGCTATTGTTATACTTACTATAGAGATAATCTCAAACTGCCTACTCCAAAGGAGTAGTATAATGAATCCATTGAATAGTTTAGGGAAAGGTACGAAACGAATTGAAAAAAAAAGTGGTACTAAAATCATTTGCCCTATATGCACAAATGTAATTCGGGCAAAAAATCTTCCCCCGGAGTAGAACAAGAACCTAAAAAAATTGAAAGGGCTCATTCAGGAACAAGAAAATTACATCGTTATTTGAATTTTGATGAAAGAATACATCAATGAGAAGTTAGTTCAATAAGTTCACAAAATAATTTTTTATTTTCTACATTGACATTATAGAATATGAATATAGAGAAGGAGACCAAAACACTTGTTAAAAAAAAGAAATAGGACTGGAATCAACACATTGATTTTTTTTTCGCAATTCTTTCGAACCGTATGCATCCAAAGGTGCATGTACGGTTCTTCAGGGATAAAATTTTGCCCTAATCAACCGACTTCATCGAGAAAGTTTACTCTTTTTAGGCCAAGAGCCCAAAATGGCTGAGGAGAGGAAAAGTTCCTTTTTGAAGGTACTCCCTGGAACAGATCCAGTGAAGACGGGGTGGGGCCTGTAGCTCAGAGGATTAAAGCACGTGGCTACGAACCACGATGTCGGGGGTTCGAGTCCCTCCTCGCCCACAACCGACCCAAAAGGGTAGGGTCTTTCCCTCTGGGGGTAGGAAAATGTTGTGCAATCGGCACCAGATCCGTGACTACGGTGGTTCGCCGCGGATGTGCAACAAAAGATAATTATTTGAACAATAAGGAAAACTTGAATCCAAAAGTACAAACTCAACGACAAAATATTTATGAGGTTCAGAGCGGGGGCTCCTACGTCCTCGGGGAGAGCGCGCTGGTAAATCCACTATAATCACGAGAGGTTACAGATTACACCAAGACCAACTGGTCGTACAAGAGAAAAAACAAAAAACTAGAAATTAAACAGAAGTAGGAGCTGTCACAGTCGTCTTCCTGGTCTGTCGTCACCGCTTTTGCACTCCAAACGTCGATCCTGTCTTGGATCAGCCACCTGCTGTTGCTGCCGCAGCTACAGAACCACCAACTGTTATCAGCTACCGGGACGAAGCCCGGCCATTATCGCTCCGGCTTCTCCGCCGCTGTAGAACTCGGCCAGAAAAAATACCCGATCCCGTCTGGATTGAAGCTGAGCGCCGCTTCTGCTGCGCGCCTGCTTCCGCTGCCGCCGCCGGAAGGCAAACTCCCACTGATGCGTTGCCGCCGCTGCCGCCCGAAGGTAGTTCCTCAAAGTATGTCGTTGTTGTCGTCGTTGCCGGAAGGAAAACAAAACTTCACTGCTTCTCTCTCTGTTTCTCTCTTTATTTCTCTCTAGATTGCTGGTGTTGAAGGGTATATATTTTTCATTTTCTTAACAGTGGAATGACAACTCCTTTTATAGGTGTGAATCCACCCCTCCAAATGAGGAAAAGAGCACCATCAATGGAGAGCCATTGAAGGCGCCGACAAAGCATGGAAAATAACAGCCGACTATGGCTGTGCAAGCCATAACCGCAAGGTGGCCAGCCGGTCCCCCCTTGAATGCATTTCCATAAAATTAGGTGAGCCAAGTATCGCAGACGTGGCGCGATCCGGATGGTTCGTCCTTGCGTGAGGTGTCACGATCCTAACAATCTCCACTTGACGCCTTATGCAATGAACACCACCTCGAATTTAGATCTCCCCAACCAGCGACTGTGAACCCCCTCTCCCTGGGGTCTACAAAATCAATATGCGTAGATATTGGCCAAGTCCAAGCCGTGCACTTGACTCCTGTCAGTGGCTTGGTTAGCATATCTGCGATGTTATCCTCCGTGGGAACCTTTAGTAACAGAATGTCCCCGCCTGCAACGAACTCTCTCAACTTATGGTAGCGCACATCAATGTGTTTTGTCCTGGCATGATAGATCTGGTCTTTGGCCAGACAAATCGAACTTTGACTATCACAATGCAGCTTCATCGCCTCTTGAGAAATCCTGAGCTCCTTGGCGAGTCCTTTAAGCCAGATGGCTTCCTTGGCCGCTTCCACTGCAGCGATGTACTCTACCTCCGTCGTGGATAAGGCCACGATGTCTTGGAGGGTAGCTTTCTAACTGATGAGACCTCCACCTAGAAGGAAGATGTACCCGAAAGTAGATCTTCTCCTATCGAGGTCACCGACGTAGTCGGAGTCAATGTAGCCCTCTAACATTCCAGCACCTTCGCTCTTCTTAAATACTAGACCGACGTCTGGCGTTCCATTTAGGTACCGCAGAATCCATTTGACAGCTTCCCAATGCTTTCGTCCTGGATTTGAGATGTATCTACTCACGACGCTCACCGCCTGAGCGATGTCTGATCTAGTACAAACCATCGCATACATCAGGCATCCTAACGCACTCGCATATGACACACTAAGCATCTTCTGTCGATCCTTCTCAATGGTGGGACACTGAAGGGATGACAACCTGAACTGCTTTCCCAACGGGGTTGAGACAACCTTGGAGTCTGTCATACTGAACTTCTCCAACACCTTCTTGATGTAGCCGGTCTGAGAGAGCTGGAGTGTGCCACGCTTTCTATCCCGCTTGATCTCCATACCGAGAATCTTTTGAGCATGACCAAGATCTGTCATTTTGAACTCAGCGTGCAACTGCTGCTTTAGCAGTTGAATTTCTCAGGATGACTTACACGCAATCAGCATGTCATCGACATATAGCATGAGAATTAGAATATCCCCGTTTGCTAGGAACTTAAAATAGACGCAGTTGTCGTACTGACTTCTGGTGAACCCAAGTGAAGCCATAAATATGTTGAACCTCCTATTCCACATACGTGGAGACTGCTTCAAACCGTAGAGGGATCTGTTCAGCTTGCACACCTTTTTCTTGTTGGTGGGTTTGATGAACCCCTCAGGCTGCAAGATATAAATCACCTCCTTTAACAGACCGTGAAGAAATGCTGTCTTCACGTCCAACTATTCCAGCTCCATGTCATGCAGTACTACTAGGGCTAGTAGCAAGCATATGGAGCAATGCTTAACCACAAGTGATAAGATTTCGTTGAAATTGACTCCATTCCTGTGTGAGAATCCCTTCACAACGAATCTCGCCTTATATCTCCATGGGTTCTTTCCGGAAGTGGACTCCTTCTTTCTGAATATCCACTTGGAGCTAATAGCCTTGGCTCCTTTGGGTAAATCGACCAGCTCCCAAGTCTGGTTCTTCTGAAGAGAGTCCATCTCTTCCTGCATCGCAACCATCCACTGAGAGCTGTCACTGCTCTCTATAGCTTCACGATAAGACCTATGGTCGGAGGATATCACCTGAAAAGCGTATGCTACGGTATCCTGTAGCCTTAGAGGTAGTCTGACCTCTCTCCTTGTCCTCTCTCTGCAATGGAGTACAGCTCCACTCCAGTGGGTTGCTCTGGATCAGCATCCTCCGGGTCGGAGGGATCACCCTGATCGTCAGCCTGTTCACTCACTTCAAGCTCCACCTCTAGTGGTGCAGCTGGAGTCTTCTCCACCTCTTTGGACTAAGGTCGAGACTTCTTTAGCATAGAGGTCTCATCAAAGATCACGTCGCGTCTCACCTCCACCTTCTTCGTGTCAGGGTTCCAAAGCTTGAACCCCTTGGTACCGGCCTTTTGGCATAGATAGATGCACCTCCTGGACTTAGCATCGAGTTTCGTCCTCTCTGAGTCCTATACTAGGGTGTACACATGACAACTGAAGATGTAGATATCAGAATAGTCGACCAGTTTGCCTAGCCAAACCTCTTGTGGCGACTTCAGATTTAGTGACATCGATGGGGATCGATTCACTAAGAAACATGTCGTATTGACGACTTTAGCCTAGAAGGACTTTGGGAGTCCTGCGAACAATCGCATGCACTGAGCTCTCTCTAACATCGTCCTATTCATTCTTTCAGCGACGCCGTTCTGCTGCGGTGTGCCAGGAATAATAAGGTGGCGAGTGATGCCCTCCTGATCGCAGTATGCCTGAAACTCTGCTGATGTATACTCGCCGCCGTTATCCGATCTCAGATATTTTATCTTCTTGCCAGTTTGCTTCTCCACCTTGGTCTTCCAGATCTTGAATTTCTCGAAGACTTCTGACTTGTTCTTCAGAAAGTAGATCCAGACCTTTCTTGAGAAGTCGTCGATGAAGGTCACAAAGTATTTGACACCTCCGAGTGAGGGCTCTGGGGCTTTTCCCCACACGTCTGAGTGAATATATTCCAACACCTACTTGCTGCGCTTGCTCGAAGTTGCAAACTTCACCCTGTGTTGCTTCCCGAGAATGCAGGTCTCGCAGAAGTCTAACTTGCACGTCTTGACTCCTTTTAGTAGGCATTTCTTGTGTAGCTCAAGAAGGCCCCTCTCGCTCATGTGGCCAAGTCTGGCATGCAATAGTAAAGACGAGTCCTCGTCAGATGTTGCAGCAACTGCTGCATCACCGACAATCGTGGTGTCGATCAATCTGTAGAGAGTTCCAGATCGCTCTCCCTTCATAACTACTAGAGCGCCTCTCTTCACCTTCAGATATCCGCCTTCGCCGGTGTAGGAGCATCCGGTCGCCTCCAAAGTTCCTAGGGATATCCGACTCTTCCTCAGATCAGACACGTATCTAACATCAGTGAGAGTCCTGATCGTCCCGTCGAACATCTTAATTCTAACGCTCCCAATCCCCAGCGTTCTACACTCTGAGTCATTTCCCATCAGTACTCGACCACTGTCGCATTCCCTGAATGTGGTGAACCATTCCTTGTGAGGACACATGTGATATGAGCATCCAGTGTCCATGATCCATGCATCAGTAGTGTCGAGACTGGGTGAGACATGTAGGACGTCAGCATCTCTATCTAGGTCTGAAGCTACGGCCGCCTGCTGTGGCTCTTTGTCTTTCCCCTTCAGCTTCCTCTTCGGGCAGTTGATCCTCCAATGTCCCTCCTCCTTGCAGTAGTGGCAGTTGACCATTCCTTGTGAGCGACTACGGTTCTCTTTCTTGCCCCTATCCCTCGATCTGCCTCGGGCTGGTTTACCGCTCTTGACGAATAAACCCTCACCGGACTTTAACCCAGACTTGCTCCACGCTTCGTTTGAAAGCAATGTCATCACTTCTTCCATTTTTAGGGTATCTTTCCCATAAAGAATAGTGGTGACCAGGTGGTCAAATGCCCTCAGCAGAGAGGATAATAGAAGAAGAGCTTGGTCTTCTTCTTCGACCTTTACGTCCATGCTGCGTAGTTGGGAAATCATCTTGTTGAACGCATTCATGTGGTCAAGTAGCTGGGAGCTCTCCGACATCGTTAAGCTGTAAAGTTATTTTTTTACGTACAACTTATTGGTGAGAGATTTGGACATGTAGAGCTCTTCCAGCTTCTTTCACAAATCCGCTGTAGTCTTAGCATCGACTACATTATACATGACATCATCGGCCAGACACAGCTGAATGGTGCTGATAGCCTTCAAATCCAGCTCATCCCATTACTCGTCCTTTTTCCCAGATTTCTCCTGGCCCAGGAGAGCCTTATGGAGACCTTGTTGGACGAGTACCGCTTTGACCCGTTTCTACCACAGATCAAAGTCAATCTTGCCGTCGTACTTAGGAATTTCAAATTTTACAGTCATTATTGCTCACCGGGGTCCGAAAGATCGAACCTGCCTCTGATATTTGTTGTGCAATCAGCATCGGATCCGCGACTACGGTGGTTCGCCGCGGATGTGCAACAGAAGATAATTATTTGAGCAATAAGACAAACTTGAATCCAAAAGTACAAACTCAGACGACAAAATATTTACGAGGTTCGGAGCAGGGGCTCCTACGTCCTCGAAGAGAGCGCACTGGTAAATCCACTATAATCACGAGAGTTTACAGATTACACCAAGACCAAACGGTCGTACAAGAGAAAAAACAGAAAACTAGAAATTAAACAGAAGTAGGAGCTGTCGCAGTCGTCTTCCTGGTCTGTCATCACCACTTCTGCACTCCAAAGACCGATCCGGTCTTGGATCAGCCACTTGCTGTTGCTGCCGCCACTACAGAACCACCAACTGTTATCGGCTACCGGGACGAAGCCCGACCGTTGTCGCTCCGGCTTCTCCGCCGCTGCAGAACTCGGCCAGAAAAAATACCTGATCCCGTCTGGATCGAGACTGAGCGTCGCTTCTGCTGCACGCCTGCAGCCGCCGCCGCCGGATGGGAAACTCCCGCTGATGTGCTGTCGCCGCTGCTGCCCGAAGGGAGTTCCTTAAAGTATGCTGTTGCTGCCGCCGTTGCCGGAAGGAGAACAAAACTTCACTGCTTCTCTCTGTTTCTCTCTCTATGTCTCTCTAGATTGCTGGTGTTGAAGAGTATATATTTTTCATTTTCTTAACGGTGGAATGACAGTCCCTTTTATAGGTGTGAATCCCCCCCTCCAAATGAGGAAAAGAGCACCATCAATGGAGAGCCATTGAAGGCGTCGATCAAGCATGGAAAATAACAGCCGGCTATGGCTGTGCAAGCCATAACCGCAAGGTGGCCAGCCGGTCCCCCCCTGAATGCATTTCCATAAGATTAGGTGAGCCAAGGATCACAGACGTGGCGCGATCCGGACGGTCCGTCCTTGCGTGAGGTGTCACGATCCTAACAGAAAAATAATATAATGATCGGGATAGCGGTCGCCCTTCGAAATCTCCCGTCGACCAAACCGTGCGGCTCCAAGATGCGATGCTTCTAGAAACTTGCAAGCGCCCCCTGATGAAACCTAATCAACCCCACCATAAAAGCCATTCTTTTGACATCAAAGAAATGGACAGACAGGATAATTCGAGGCACCTATAATAACTTTTCAACACTAATTTTTTTGTGGTATGAGGATAAGGAGAGTGAGACTTACTCTTAGCATGCCTCCTATATGCAGTTCACTAGTCATGCACGGCGGCCATGTGGCCTCTAACTTTAGGACTGCGGCCCGTCGATGTCGAGAGAATGCACCCGATGAAGTATGTAGATGTTGAAAGGTATGCTATCACGAGCTTAGTACTAATGCAGCTTCTTACCACATGTACACTCGCTCATGATAACTACATGCACATCTCTAAGTGAAGAAGTTGAAGACCAAAATTACACCTTCACACAACTCTTCAAGGAAGTTAAATTCATTGTATCAATCTCATCACTTCTCCCTTTCTTCCCTTCCTTTTATTGTTAGTATTTATATTTGAGGTACCTTCTAAGTGTACCTTGTCAGAAGCAAAGAAAAATTATCCCCTCTTGTAATCACGTCGCGTCGTGCGGCGCATGCGGGCGGGTGGTCACCGCGTCAAGAGGCCGCTCGTAAGCGTCCCCAAGGCGTGCGACCGCCTGCCTCCCTCCCGATCCGTCGCCATTGCGTCGTGCGGCCGGCCTCCCCGCCGGCCAATGTTGCACCATGCGGCCGCCTGCGGGCAGCCGCAAGGCCCGCTGCCGGCCTCAGATCCGGCCGCCGCCGCGCCAAGCGGCCGGCCCTCCCGGTCAGCCGTCGTTCCCCCTGCAAGGCCACCTGCGAGCGGCGATAAAGCTCGCGGCCCGCCACGCGGCCGGTGTTGAATTTGTTGAAGTGGAGTGGGTGGTCTGATTGGGAAGATCGCACAGACCGTAGCCGGTTAGGCGGCAAGCTAATGGTCTGATTGGTATTTTGAACTTAGCCATTGTCTTGTGACAAGTCAGGTTCGATTGCCTAGTCGCAGGGACCGCATGGTTGTGCGGTTTGCTTCTGGAGTTTGCTGAGATCGCTGTTCCGCGCGATCTGGTTGCGGAGATCGACAGTTCGTCATAAGCGCGTTGTTGGCTCAAGACACATGGCTGGATTGCTAAGTCCACACGAACTGAGGTGGTTGTCCGCTCGGTTATGCAGATTAGTGGATCTTACCACATGTGTGGCTAGGTTGTTGTCGCGTGCGGTTTGACTCTGGTATCCGCACACTTGTGCGGATAAGTTGTGCTAGTTGCAGGATGGTGGACGGTTATCCTATCATTATGGGCGGCGACAACACTCCCTCTTTCGCCTATAAATAAAGGCACCCGCCTCGTCATATAACAACAAGAACATTGAGAATTCTACTCGCGTTTTGAAGTTGCGGGTAGATTTTTTCTAATCGGGCGGCCAAGTGTAGTTGACTTGTGTCGTGCAGACTGTGCGGCTAGCACCGAGTGACTAGGCGACTAGTGAGAAGCTTAGTGTGGAACAGTTTGCGGTTTACAGTTTGTGGTATACAACAAATCGCGGTTTACGCGGCTAGAAGTCTTCCTCTTCAGGGTCGTGGATAGTTCAGATAAGCAGTTCGCCTAATCTCAGCGGGTAGGATGTTTATTCGTTCAGTAGTTCTGTTCGCGCAAGCTTTGCGGTCAGGCGATCAGAAGTGACAGACATAGTTGTTTTCTAGTAGTTAATTAACAGGCAGTCCGCACGGATTGGTTGCGGTTTGACGACTTGACGGATTTAGCAGATAGCTTGACAGTTAGCGGCTTGTGCGGTTTCAGTTATCAAACCGCACTATTTTAATTTTGCTTGTAGTTGTTGTTTCCATCGGGTACATTGTGAATTATGTCTCACAATATATACCTCGTCATGTAAAGAAGTTGATGATAATTCCAGATTGAGAATCTTGTGCATCTATTGTTGTTGATTTTCGGCCATGAATTACTTAACCACCGAACAAGAATTAATGAACAGTCGACAATGCATTACTGAACCATTGGTCATGAATAATTATTGAACCGCCTCCTTAAATTACTGAACCGTCGACGAAGAATTATTGAACCGTCGGCCATAATTACTTAACCGCTGGCCACGAATAACTAAACCACCGACCATGAATTACTGAACCCCCGGTCATTAATTACTGAACCGCCGGTCATTAGTTACTAAACCGCCAACCATGAATTTCTGAACCACCAACCAAGAGTTATGGAACCACGGGCTATGAATTACTAAACCGCTGGCCTTAAATTACTGAACCATTGGCCTTTAATTACTGAACCACCGACCATGAATTTATGAACAATCGCCCTTGAATTACTGAACCGACGCCCATGAATTACTGAACCGCTGGTCAAGAATTTCTCAACCGCCAGTCATGCATTACTTCACCGCTGCCCCGAATTACGGAACCGACAGTCATGAATTACTGAACTGTCAGCCATAAATTACTGAACCATTGGTCTTGAATTACAGAACCACAGATCATGAATTACTAAACTGTCGACCTGAATTACTGAATCTCCAGCAATGAATTACGAAACCACCGACTATTAATTACTTAATTGCGTCATGTTTTACTAAACCGCCGACCTTAAATTACTGGACCGTTAGCCACAAATTATCGAACACCATTCCATAAATTACTGAATCGCTGACCTTGAATTACAAAATCTCAGTATTGAATTAGTAAACCGCTGACCAAAAATTACTGAATTGTCGGTCATGAGATAATGAATCATCGGTCATGAATTACAGAACCGTTAAACATGAATTACTTGACCGCTGACCATTGAATTACTGAACAACCAACCATGAATTACCGACCGCCAGCCATGAATTACTGAACCGCCGACCATGAATTATTGAACCGCCAGCCATGAATTACTGAACTGTAGGACTTGAATTATTGAACCGTAGCCATAAATTATAAACTGTCGGGCATGAGTTACTGAACTACCGGCCATGAATTACAAAACCGCTAGCCATGAATTACTAAACTGCCGGCCCTGAATTACTGAACTGTCGATCATGAATAACTGAACTGCTGAGCATGAATTACTTAACCGCTCGCCATGAATTACTGAACCACCGACCGTGAATTACTGAACCGCTAACCACGAATTACAGAACAATCGACCATGAATTACTAAACTACTGGCCTTGAATTACACAACCGTCGACCATGAATTACGGAATCGCCGGGCATGAATTATTGAACTGCTAGCCATGAAATACTTAACTACTGGTCATGAATTACTGAACAACTGACCATGAATTTCTGAACCACCAACCATGAATTATTGAACCGTCAACCATGAATTACTGAACAACCGACCATGAATTATTGAATCGCCGACCATCAATTACTGAACAACCGACCATGAATTACTGAACCGTCGTCCATGAATTACTGAACCGTCAGACATGAATTACTGAACCTTTATGTTGGGAATGTCGTCCCCAAGATTCCTGATATGAAAAAGATCTCAAAATGACAATAAACATCTTGTATTTGAAGCATGACTTGAGTTTGTGTTACAGGTTCTACTAAAGTTCATGACTAATGTATTATTAGACTCATGGTCAAAAGCAAAGAAAAATTACTCGCTCTCGTAATCTCGTTGTTGAGTCGTGCGACGCATGCAGACGGGTGGTCGCCGCGTCAACCAGCCACTCGTAAGCGTCCCCAAGGCATGCGGCAGGCCTGCCTCCCGGTCGGCCGTCGTTGCGCAGTGCCCCCCTCGGTTGTTGCGTTGTGCGGCCGCAAGTACCACCGCCTGCTGCCGCAGCGCCAAGCAGCCACAATGTGTGCAGCTAGCCTCCCGGTCGGCCGCCGTTGTGCCGCACAGTCGCCCACGCGCGCAGCGGCAAGGCCCGTGGCCCGCCACCGCCCGCGCCAAGTAGCCTCTCACAAGCGGCCTCCAGGCGTGCGGTCGGCCTCCATTGCGCCATGCAGCCGCTCGCGAGCGGCCGCTACGCCTGTGGCTGGCCTCCCGGCCGCCCGCGCTGCGCCAAACAACTGCCCGCGAGATGCCGCAAGGCTCGCGGCCGGCCCCTAGCTGACCACCTCTCCATTCTCCTCAGTCGACACTCCGTCACCGTCTGACCGTCCCCACGCGATATCCACTGTCCGTTGTGCGGATAATCATATAACTACCATAATCATCTCTAGGGCCTATAAATAGGACCCCATGTCTCCCTTCATCCTTGTCGTTTTTCTTCCCAGGACTTCTCTTACATGCTCGGGAATTCTACCGGGAGCCTTCCTGATCTTCGAAGCCACCCTTGAATATCTTCAAGCACTTTGAAGCACTTCGAAGATCGCTCGAAGATCCACGTGCTCCCTTCTGCCATCTTCATCCGTCTCCGTGCGTTTTGCACCGCGAGCGCATCTTCCGCCGTTGTGAGCAACCCGCGCCCGACGTACTCAGCACTCAACACCCGCAAGTCCACCACAAGCTCTCACCGCTCCAGCATCCGTACATCTATAGAAGTCTGCCCAGTCTTCCGAATACGTTCGATCTCCGCCGCGAACAAGTATAAATATATAGGTTCGAGAGTGGTGGCATATCACCCTCCGAATATCTCCCTCTCCTCCCCAGCGGTGGCCTGTCGACCCAAACATATATTAAATAATATTGCTTTCTATTTTTTTTCTTAGTCATACATTTTTTATGACTAGCACAATTTTCAAGTTGCTTTAACTTAGGTTGCTTTTGACATGACTTATCGCGACTTATTTGCTTCGTTGAGGTTGGACAAAAATGTCATTGGCATGACAATGACGATTTTGCCCAATCACACCGAAGCAAATAAACCGTGATAAGCCGCTCCAAACGTAGCCATAGTATTTGTAAGTTGCTTTAACTTAGTATTTGTCAAGCTAGCTACTGGTGCTTAGAAAGTCATGAAATGGACATCAACACATTGACTACAACATTGAAGGGACCCCCCTAAAAAATACGAACATAATTTTAGTTCTCTTATGTACCCACATAATTGAGGGCTTGAACTCTGAGTTGTCGCGTGCGGATTGGGTAATATAATTAATCGATGCATCCACGTAGGGGGGAAGATGAGTCGAGCTTAGAAAAATTTCCAAGCTCGAGCTCGAGCTTTTCATTTCGAGCTCGACGAGCTCATTTATCCCAGCTCGAGCTTGATGCCAACTTATCGAGCTCGAGCTCGAGTTTCGAGCTCACGAGCTCGAGCTGCTCGCGAGCTTTTTAACTCATTAGCTTTATTTTATTATTCTTTTAAAAATATATATAAATAAAAAGCTCGTGAGCCGGCTCGCGAGCTCATGAACAACACTAGATGAGCTCAAGCTCGAGCTCGTAATCGAGCTCGAGCTCCACAGGCTCGAGCTCGAGTCGAGCATTTTTCGAGCCGGCTCAACTCAACTTGCACCCCTACATCCACGTGTCATAGCGAATAATTTTTTTTTCTTCACTTTGAAAATTTGACAAAGACCCATGAAAACTAATATATAAAGAGGTGGTGTGGTTGAAATTTATTGAAAAAGCATGATAAAACTATATACGTTTATTAAACATGCATATTTAATTAAGGCCCGATTCATGCGGTCGTAACTGTTTGACCGGTGAAAATAAGTCTCTCAAGAGCCTTAGTTTAACATCATAAACTTTCTACTTATTTAAGCAATTGAACCCTAAACATCACACACCATCATCAAACTTTCACAAACAACACGTGCACAAACAACACGTTCACAATCGTGAGCGTCATGCCAAACATATCTTTAATTTAGTTTTCGACGCCCCCCCCCCCCACCCCCCCCCACCCCCCAATTTGTTAATAGAGCAAAAAATGTTTGCCGGAACCCAACATTTTGCCCGGCGGCTTCAATCCCATTCTTACTTTAGGTGTGTTTGGTTCCGCAAATTTTCTGAAGAGCCAATACGTGCGCAGGCACCTTCACGGTCAATATTAGCGGAAAATCGACGAAAATCACAAGCGGGCAGATCTCGCCGTGTATCCGTGACCGCACGGGATCCGCTCTGCCAAACACGCCCTTAATTACTGCAAATGCCATTGCATGGGGCTAGGCTGGAGGCAGATGGGAATAATGAATTGGAAAATTATTGAGGGCCCAGCACAGACTGCCAATGAAAATGGTCCCCAAAAATCATGAATCATCATCTCTGCCACGTGGCAATGATTTCTTAAAATGAGAGGGAAATGATTGGAGGGGCTTTCCACTTTGGTAGGGAGACATGAGGGCAGGGTTCAGAACCACATGAATGCTTATATTTGAAAACATTCATTCTAGCAGCCAGCGGGCCCCGATATAAAGACTATGGGCTGTATCTCTAATGTTGTAATTGTAAAAAAAAAGAGCAATCGTAACCGCACACATGCATGACCTTCTGCAAAACTTTGCCGGCCTACACAAAGGGCTGTCGATACCCCACCATGACTCTGATAGATTATTTAACCGCTTCCTGCTGCGGGCTAGACTTTCTTCATGCGCATTAAGTGACGACAATCACTTTGTAATGACATAACGGTGTTTGGATTGAAAAATGCAGCGGCAGCCTATCAGCAAATAGTGGAATGCGTCGTCAAACAACAAACAAACAGCTAACTGTTCAAAACCAACTAAAACTTTTTAGTTTCTCTAGTTCAAAACCAACTAAGATTCACCAACCAGCCTACCTCTGTTTTTCTCCTTTCTATTACACACACACATACGCCCGTGCTCGATGCTCTCGGGCGGCCTTCGGCCGCATCTATGCGGGCTTCGCCCGCCTCCGCACGTGCTTCGCCCGCCTCGCACGGGCCTCGCCCGTGCTCGATGCGTCGTTGCGGGCTGCGCCCACATCAAGGCAGACAACGCCCACAATATATACATATGAGTATTCAAAATGACCGTAAAAAATATAAATCGATATTACAATTTTTATTTAATAAAAAAAATTACGTTTGGACGTAAAAATATTAAAACATTAATTTTACGCCCTTCTCTTCCTATTATCTCCCTTTCCCTCTCTCTCTCCCCGCCCCTTTCTCTTCTCCCTTCCGTCATCTCTCTCCTATTCTCTCCCCCCCTTCTCTCCCCCCCCTTTCTTATGTAGGGATAAGATTTATTTGATGAGATTCAATAATCAAAACTTAGGCTCTATTTGTTTGAGCATTTCGGTGCTCTGTTTTGGGCAAACGCCGCCGGAAGACGGGTAAACAAATGAACCTCCGGCAGCGTTTGCTCCGTTTCCACCCGCCCGCCCGCCTTGAGAAACGCCCCAAAAAACTCTGTTTGGAACAACTACCTCCCCCCTCCGTTTCCACCCGCCGGATCGACCCACCACAGCCGAAACAAATGAAGCCTTAAGTATGGTTTGCCTCAAAAAAATGTCTGTTGCTTTATATATAAGATATAATTTTCAAAATTACAAAAACCTATCCTAAAATTTACATTTCCTACTATTAATCTCCCTTGAAGTCATAACATCCATGTACAAAAACTCCCACAAAAATTTACTCAGAGGGGTATTTTTGTGCATGGATTTTACAAAATGTAAATTTCAGGAAACATTTTTGTAATTTCAAAAATATGAAGTGTGCAACCTGTAATTATGCTAACTTCCAGAAATTGTTTTAGTAATTATTCCTATACAATATACTCTTACACAGACTTCTCCTGGTAATAATATACTCTTAGACTTCCCCTGGTAAAGGAATAATTCCCAAAACTTCCCTTGGAAGTTAGCATAATTACAGGTTATACCCCCTCTTACTTTTGAAATTACAAAAACAGCCCCAAAGTTTACATTTTATAACATTCATGCACAAAAAATAGGCCCTGAGTTTACATTTCATAACATTCATGCCCAAATGGTTGAAGCTAAAGGGGCAAGAATATGAAGCTTTGGTGATGTGATGAAGACATTCTGCCCTCTTTCCCTTGTTTTAGGGCACTTTTCTAATGAAGGGATATCCGACTTTCGGAAAATTAGGCTTTCTAAATAACCACATATATGGAACATAGGGTTTGGAAAGTTCCGCAAATTGGCGGAATCACAAGCCGCTGTGGATGCAGCGTATACTGGGCGAACTATGTTATTCCCGTGCTCTCTATGCCCGTAGTTTTGATATAGATTTCATTTGCTGTTGTGTTTCGCCGTGCTGTCAATTTCTCACAATGATATATTGTTATCCGTAGATGTCGGTAGTTCGGTCCGCTAACATATTTCAATAAAAATTACAAGCCACATTTGATAGATAGCATTGTAATGCGAACAACAGATGGACCCGCGAGAAGAAGTGTGGACAATAAATAAATAACATGTGCTACATAAAGAGATAAAAGAATCAGTGCATAATACATCACATGCAGAATCTGTCTTTCATAAGATTTCGACCTAAATCTATCTCTCTATATTTCCCAATCACAGGGTGGGATATACCGACGCGCGGGGAATTAACCTATACACCGACTAATGGAGACTAACTCTAACGAATATTCGAAAGACCAATGCTTCTCGCACCCACAAAGTCGATACATTGTGAAAATATTTCTAGCACTGCGTGTTTATATACAAGAGATACGTGCGTGCGTGTGGATGTGGCGGTCAACATCATGAATTTTTATGACAATGTAGAGAATGCTGAAAATGTGTAAAACTTCTTGCTACTACTGGGCAGAAGTTGTGGCTTAAGGTCTGTTTGTGTGGGTGTTGGGAGATGGAGGGGACTGCGGTCTATAATAAGGCCAAAAATGATGTTTTTGAGAGCGACGGTCGGAGTGGGAAATTTACCAGACGGTTTATTTCAGCGGTGGCATTTTTCTCTCACCGTAAATGGAGCAAAACGCCCAAACAAACAGAGCTTTAGGCATACCTGAGAGCGAAAACTGAGCTCGTGGTCAATGATTCTTTGTGCAAATTGGGAATCAAGAATCCCAGACGAATCATAGTTGGACGGGCAGCCCGTAATTATGGAACGACCTGATCCTCCCATCGCAACCCGCGGTCACTATGACTTGGCCCCAAGAATGCGAGATGCTCTTCCGACGCAAGCTCCTTGAAACCAGAGCTTTTGAGGCGGTCGGCGGGAGATTCTCTTCAGGCCATGTCGCTGATCCCCTCGAGAAGATGTCGAAGAAGAACTCGTGGCTCAGGGCGAAGCCACTCGAAAGCGAGAAGTAGAGAATCTTATTCCGGAGAGCATCGAAGCGGCATAGAAAGCCGTTTTCAGCGACTCCCGTGCTGCTTTTCCTCGAGTTCTTCGAGGAAAAACCCTGCCACGGTATCGCGACGCGAACGTCGTGGGAGGCAAAACGCTCGGATGATCGAATGGTCTTCGGATTGGACAAGGTGCGATCCGCTCTCGAGTGGTGGCCCCAAATGTAGACGTTCGAATCCTCGCTGGCGGAAACTATATGCTTCCCGTCGGAAGTGAATGCTGCGGATATCCGAGTCCCGGTGTTGCGAAGGCCTGGGCGAGGTGCGCATACAAAGAATGCTGGTGAATATATGGAGGGCTTCAAATGAAATATGTTTTGTTTCAGTACCTTTGTATTTAGAGACCACATCCATCCCCTCCAGAATTCGCACCACTGAGTCCGCAGATGTAACCATCAACTTATCATTGCTGCTTGGGCAAAACTGGGGAATGAAGAATCATGAGTTTAAAAAAAACTTCATTAAATATATATATATATATATATAATATATATAATAAAGGAATCATACCAAAATTTTCCCTGAAAGCCAGCATAATTACAGGTTGTATCCCTCTTATTTTTGAAATTACAAAAAACTTCCCTGTAAGTTTACATTTCATAACATGCATGCACATAAATACGCCCTTGGAGTAACTAATAGGGATGGTTTTAGTAATTTCAAAAATAAGAGAGGTGCAGCCTGTAATTTAGCAAACTTAGAGGGGAGGTTCCAGTAAATGATCATATAGAGAGAGGAATAATTACAAACATTCCCTAGAAGTTAGCATAATTACAGATTGTATCCCTCTTTTATTTTCAAAAATCACAAAAACCTCCCCTATAAGTTATACATGCACAAAACTACCTTACTACCACCCCCTTGGAGTAACTTACAAGGAGGTTTTAGTAATTTCAAAAATAAGAGGGGCGCAACTTGTAATTTAGCAAACTTAGAGGGGAGGTTCCGGTTATATATATGTATATACATATATATGGAGACAAATTTCATTTGAAGGGAAATATTTACTTGAAATCCAGTAATTTTCTTGTCCAATGACTTCCTTTTACCATCAAATGAAACCTTGGAATCCAGTTGCAGGCCATTATCTGAACAGGATGCAGTTAGAGATTGAGATGTAGGCATTTGAAACTTGACAATACGTAACAAGATGGATACGTATTCTCCGCACATTTGTATTTCAGTACATGAAGTTATATATACGCGTAGGTAAGTAAAACACATAACTTGAGGGTAGGATTCTGATGACATGAAACATAGCAATGTGATCACGATTCCCTCAAACAATATAATTGAGAGAGAAGCATCGAGAAACGACATCGGCTGTGTAAAAAATTATGTTGGAAAATAAGATATTTTGTCATAATTATGCCTCAGGGCAGAACCGAGAATCAAATCGAACTAATCCAACTAGTTGAGTATGGTTCTAGGCTTCGAATATGGTGGAATCAAACTAATATGAATCGGCTTAGTTTTAGGTGGAACTGATCCAAACCGACCCGAGTTGCACTCCTAATGATTCCCCAAGATATGACATGAAACTCAACAATACAGAATAAGATGAGAACTTATAGTTCATCCACTTGTGTTTCATAACACAAAATTACATAACAAAACTCAGAACACGAAATTACATAACATGAAACTACATATACACATTTGTAAATTAAAAAAAAACATATGTTTATGGTAGGAACTCAGAATGGCATGAAACCCAACAACATGATTATGATTCCCCAAGACAATCTAGTCGAGCTGAAAGCATCAAGAGACGACATGAAAATCAACAATATGGTATGTATAATTTCATAAATTTGTATTTCCTGACATGAAATTAAAAAATAAATATATATGCTTATGGTAGGCAACCAATGACATGAAACTCGATAACATGAATATGAATCCCCCAAACCATCCAGTTAAGCTAAAAGCATTAAGAGACAACATGATAGCGAACAATATATGGTGTAATAGAGAACAAGATATGGCGTGATAGCGAACAATATATGGCGTGATAGCGAACAATATATGGCATGATAGCGAACAATATATGGCGTGATAGCGAACAATATATGGCGTGATAGCGAACAATATATGGCGTGATAGCGAACAATATATGGCGTGATAGCGAACAATATATAACAAGCTTATGGGAATGTATTTTTCATAAAATCTCATTTCATAACATGAAATTATATAAGTGCATTGGTAAATAAGAAATATATTTTTAGGGTAGGCATCTAGAGACAACAAGAGGGGGGTATTACATATGTATGGTTCATTGTTGTGATAAAGTCATGTGTCTTCCCTCAGAACCGCAACGGCTGAGATCATCATCGGAAAGAGGCAATTAAACAACGACGTGGATCATTTTAGAGCCTTAAGATGTCAACATGTGGCATGCTTATTCCTGCATCAGCCGGGCGCAACGAATATGCCATGACAGCTGTACCTAGCTGTCATTTTTAATTGTAATGCATCCCTACCGGAGTGATCAATCCATTTCTGTGCATTCGGTGCCCTTACATTCATCCATTCATATTTCACCACACAAAATTATACATGCGCATTGACAAATAAAAAACATGTTTTATGGTAGAAATGCGGCAACATGAAGCTCGACAATATGATTATTATTCCCCCAAACAATCTAATTGAGCCAAAAGCATCAAGGGACCACATGAAACTCACCAACACGCCACAAGATGAGTACATATGGTTCATTTATTCATATTTCATAACACGAAACTGTATACACATTGGGAAATAAGAAACATACGGTTACGGTAGGTACCTGATGCATCATAAAAACAGCAATCACCAATCATGGAGCCGACGACTACTCCCTGCGGGAACCAAACTGTGGCATTAACCACACAAACACACAACAAATTTTCAATTTGATGCCAACTGAGACATTACCTTCCCATCCGGGCGATAGCAAACTGCTGTAACTATTTGTCTAACATCGATCCAGTTCACAACACGGCGTGTTGGGATTTCCCAAATGCGAACTTTCCCATCTATGGATCCACTCAAGAAATACTTCTCATCGATCGGATTAAATTGAACGCAAGTCACTTCATGATTACAAGGAAAGATGAAAATTTTAGCTTCCTGCCGATAATTTCGCTCGATTATTAGCATCAAATAACATAACTTTGCCAAATCATTACATTACCATAGTTACTATGAGCAAAAACTTGGAGGCAATCAGCACATCCCAATTCCCACAAACGAACAGTTTTATCAACAGAACATGAAAGTAGGTACTGCAAGAAACAATTTTTATTTATTCATTAACTTGAATTGCAAATACTGAACTCTATGAGTGCACAAAAAAAAGTATATATTACCTTATCTTTTGACCATGCAAGGTCCAGCACATCACCTTTATGGCCATGGAACTCGAACAATGGTTTATCTGAAGAAATCTGAAAGATCTCAGGAGGAACAACAACACGCGCTGGATCTGAAGTTTTGAGGAAACTTCTCGACTTTTTGAATCTTTTCAATCGATTTGCGTAGAGAGGAGAGAGTTTCGACTGATTGATAACATTGAAGTAAATGCAGGAAGGATCATCATCAAGAATCCCATCGTCGGCGTTCCTCGCGCATTCCACCACCTTCCAAACCCGAACAACTCCGTCTTCGCCGCCGCTCGCCAGATACTCGCCCGCGGGGTTAAACTTCATGGTCAAAATGGCACCTTTATGAGCCCGAAAATTTTGCCCCATGTAAACCGCAGAGAATTCCCTGAACTCTTTTCGATAAGAATGAACTCGAACCCTTCGAAACTTGGTCGTCTCAACCGAATCGAAGATCCCCGACTCAAGCCCAGACTCGTCGTCTTTCCTATCTACAATGCAAGCCATGGATCCCAGCCGCTTCAACCAGCCATATCCTCGCCTCTTGGATCCCTTCATTGAATTCCTTGTTAACAATCTACCATCGCCGGAATTCTCCGCTCTTCGTCCGAATTCTTCGCCGGAGGACCTCCCCTGAGACGTGCTGGGAACAGCATCAACCCTCTCAGATCTATCTTCTCTAAGAACAGCGCAGTAATCAATGGAAATCCTATCAAAATCTCC
Source organism: Platanthera guangdongensis (assembly GCA_039583875.1). Taxonomy (NCBI): domain Eukaryota; kingdom Viridiplantae; phylum Streptophyta; class Magnoliopsida; order Asparagales; family Orchidaceae; genus Platanthera; species Platanthera guangdongensis. Next base: position 8,565,599 of record CM077153.1, on the reverse strand, counting down.
TACAATTGCATCACCCTCCCTCAGCTCCCCATCAGGAACAAAGGAATCAGGATGAAGATTACTAATGGGATCCAATCCCATGAACTTCATGAACCTGGCTCGCCTCTCGAGTATACTACCCGGACTCTTGATCCACACATGGTGCAGAGGATCCCCGGCGGCAAACTTCGCCGGCGTCTCTTCTCGGAAAGAGGCCCGTCGGCTTGCTGGACTAGAAAGGCACGAATCGAACACCGAGGACAAGTCTTCTCTTGAATCATAGAACTGATCGCCCCCCTCATCGACGGAGGCCATCGATCTGCTATCAGAACTGCGGTAATAAACAAAAATCATTGAAAATGCCGCCATTGATCTGCTATCAGAACTCGGATCACGAAGAAAAGTGAAGCTCATCGAGAAGACCGCCGAGAAAATTTGAATGAAACTGAGATGTTACCTTATCTGGACGCAGAGATGTCCGGTCCTTCAACAATCTGCCCCCATCTTCCTTGACGACGAGTGATCGATTGAGTATGGAACATCACTGGATCGACCTAAGAACTGTGGAATGGGGAATTAGGGTTTCGGCCTTTGATCCCGGAGATCGGCCGGACCGACGTCGGAAAGTATGGCGAGGGTTTGGCGGCCGGAAAGAGAATCTCTCTCTCTCATCACTCCCTCTCTCTCTCTCGCCTCTTCTCCGCCTCTCCTCTTATCCTGCTCTTTTTAAAATATTTAAAATAAAGTTAGGTGATTGGCTGATTGTTAACCGCAACCTGTTATTTTGATAGTCGCAACTCAAAATCTTCCATTTTTTCCGTCTTTTTGACATACGTCTTTTACATGTAATATCAAGAAAAGTGTTCAACACGAAAGTTGTAGATATCGACAAGATCTACAACTTTCGTGAAGATCACTTTTCCTAAAAATGCATGTATAAGGCGTACTTTGGAAATATGCCCAAGTTTTGCGTCTTTTCGAAATACCCCTTGTACATGCAATTTCAGGAAAAGTGTTCAACACAAAAGTTGTAGATCTCGTCGATATCTACAACTTTCCCGTTGAACACTTTTCCTGAAATTGCATGTACAGGGCGTATTTCGAAAAGACACGAAAAATTAGGAGATTTTGGAGTGCGACTAGCCAATTACGGGTTGCGGTTAACAATCACCTAAAATTATACATGCACAATTGCACATACGACTATACTGAGAAAGTGAAAGACACAGGCTTCGTTTCTGCGGCGACAGTATTTTTATCACTACAATGCACATGACAGTCCCCTAAGGTTCGATATTTCTCCTACAGCTCCCAAACATCCGAACTCCAGCGCTCTCAGCTCATTTTTTTCTTGTGTGTAGGGGTTTGTAAGCATGGATGATCTCGCGTGTGTGCGGCCGGGATGCGTAGTGTCTCTCGCACACGTGACTCGCGCGCGGGTGGGGCCGGTCGCGCGCGCGGGGCGGGCCGCCCCAGCTCGCGCGCGCGGGCGCGCGGGACTATCCTTGCTCGCACATGCGAGGTCGGTCGTGCCTGTGCACGACCATGATCGTGGCCGCCCACGCATGCTCGTGCGGGGGTTGCTTGCGCTAGGTTGTCCGCTTGCTCGCATTCGAGGCCGCCTTCACATCCGTCTTTCTTTTTGCAGGTATTGAAGGGTGCTTTTCCACATCAGTCGATGTGCTTCCATCGTCTTTGACCTCTACCCATGCGAGAAGTTGGAGGAAGCGCTTTATGATTCTGGAGGATGTCGAGGTCGTGATCTCATCCCCGATGGAGCGTGTTCAACTCCCTCCTGTGGCCTACTTTGCGATTCTAGATGGGTGCTTGAAGACGGGTTTTCGGATCCCTCATGCTGAGGAAGCGATCGATGTACTCCTGTTTAGCGGTGTCCACGTGACGCAGTTTTCTCTAGTGGGGCTGACAAGGATCATGGAGTTGCTCTGCTTATTCCAGGAGCAAGGCTCTCAGATGTCAGTTCGTCTTTTTTGCGAATAGTGCGAGGTCTGCCCGGGCCTGGGCGATCAGGTCGAAATTCGAAGCAACAAGAGGTGGCTGTCGTTTGTGGATAAGAACGATCATCGCCATGGAGGGACATTGTACGAATTTGTTAAGAACTTGTGGGAGATGCTCGAGGTTTGACGGAATCCTTTTGACCGTTGTCGTCGTCTTACGAGGAAAGAGCATGACTTCATTCTGTTGTTAAGCTTTAAGGATCTATGCGAGTTATAAGATCAGTGCCTTCGTCGTCGAGAAGCGGCTGGTTCTTGCAGGCCTTTCGACAGATGCAGAGTGGAGCTATGTCATTCTGCTGGAGCGAGGCAAAAGAGGAAGATGAACTTTTCACAGCGGTGAGGAGAAGGCGGTTCGTCTTCTGCTGCCCCCGAGGCCGTGAATGACGTTATTGACGAAAGACCGGATGATCTGGCCTGATCCGCCGCCTGCAAAAACTGAGGATGTTCCAGAGATTCCTGCGGTCGCGCCAACCACTCGAGCAGTTCATGAGCCGCCATAGGAGATGGGGAGGGGGAAAGAATGGGAATGCTCTGCTAACCCAACACTTCTTCAGAAGATACGTTGGTTTCCCCCTAGCATTTTCTTTCTTTTCATTTTGTGTTATGCATGAGAATAGCTCACTGTTGTGTTTGCAGCTTGACGAGCTCCGCGAGATTGCGCATTCGTGGAATGGTACTTGTGTTACCGCGAAGGATGATTTTCTTTCATGCGGTCGAAGCCGGCTGTATCTGAGGATTCGCTGGCAGAGGCTCGAAGGAAGAATAAGGAGATCACCTCTTGGTTGGTTAATGCGGAATCTCAGTTGTTCCCTTCTCAGACCAAGGAGAAATCTCTTCGAACCAAGCTGAGCATCGCCGATTATAAGATCGGGGATCTTTGCTGGAGGTTGGCTTCAGCTGTGGAGACTCTTATGGAGGCGGTCTACCGCACCGATGCGATTGACCTCGCGATGCGCCAACATGAGGCGGAGATCGAGCAGATGAAGAAAGATAACACTCGATTGATTTGAGGGTGGGAGGAGATTGAGGCCATGCGTACGGCTACGGTGAACGAGTACAGGACTTCTCATGACTTCGAGGTGGAGCGGTCCCGCATTGCAAAGGGGGCGGGCACCGAGATGATGACGACGAAGGTTGATCCACTTGTAGAGGATGAGCACAAAGTTGCGTACTGTCGGGGCTTCGGCAAGGGGTTTATAGCGGCTCAGAGGTTTCCAGAGAGCAAAACTTTGGGCGTGGAGGACGCCTCAGATGATGACGTTGATACTGTTGTGGATGAATGATCATTGAGACCTCTTATTCCCAAGTTTGTCCATGCCTTCTCCTTTTTCCTTATTGTAGGTGTGCTTTTGCTCCGTTATATATTGTTTTGCCTTTCGTGATGATGTAGCCCAAGCGGCTGTTGAAACCGAAAACCGGCTTCTGTGGAGTTCGGACCCTAAAAAGGGGTGACCGCACACTTACATCTCCTAGGGAGTTTACTCGATCAAACACTTAGGATTTGAGACTGACCCACACCTGCAGCACGGAGGTCTCACCATACACCCGGAAGATCTTAAAGCGCTTCCCCTCCTTAGCCAATGCTGAGATAAGGGTACCTCAAAAAGAGCTACAAGACCCGAAAATGAGAAAGCTTGCCTTCCGAGGTACTCCTGTGGGTCTATTTATAGAATTCCAAACACGGTCTATAAACAACGCAATTCCACTGTTCTAACAGTCTATACGCAACCCAAATCAGTCTGCCAACAATACAACTCCGCTGTTCTGAAAGGCTACTGACAGGCCAACGATGGCAAAATAGTAAAAGGCACTACCGGGCGGGTGGTCCATGAAAAGACCACTTGCCTGGAGCGGCGAGTGCTCGATGGGGCTGGCACTCGCTTTCCCCTACTGAGGTCCGAGGCGAGTGCGGACCCGACCATCCCACTCGCCCATCGCTTACCCAGGTCTAGGGGCGAGTGTGAGCCCAGATACTCCATTCGCCCCGTATTCTGTTCCCCCCAGTCCGAACAAGTTGGGGAAACTCCATAACACTTGCCCCCTCTAACTTGCCTAAGGCCCATACCACACATTACTTGGCTGGGCCTGCCCTTGCCGACCTCACTCGCTGGACATGGGTTGTACAATGACGTATTTTCATTCGAGTGGAGATCCATTTTCCTCTTGGACCCGTTTTTTTAGTTTTGTTTTAGTGTGCTTATTTTCTTTGGCGGAGCAACGCCTTGCTTGACTGTTGCTTGTTTACTAGCGTTTTCGGGAGAGTCATGAACTATTGATGGTTTGGAGGTGATGTGCCCTTTTCGGCCTGTTTCCTGAGCGGGGATGGAGGAGATCATTTTTTTGGGACTTTAGGAGAATCGGAGTTCATCCATACAGAGGGGGTGAGGAGCCACGGCTCGCTTACGCCTTAGGGGGACCACTGTTCATTCACACGGAGGCGGCAAAGAGCCTTGGTTGGTTTGCACCATAGAAGAGCTGAGGTTCTCCTAATTATGGGTGGCAAAGAACCTGTGTTCGTTCGCGTCTCAGGAGGATCGTGGTCCATCCGAATGGAGGTGGCGAAGAACATGTGTTTGTTCGCGCCTTAGGAGAACCGGAGTTCATCAATGTGGAGGTGTCAAAGAATATGTGTTCGTTCACGCCTCAGGAGGATTGGTGTCCGTCTGGGTGGAGGTGGCGAAGAACCATTGTTCATTCGTGCCTCTGGAGAACTAAGGTTTGTCCAAGTAGAGGTGGAGAAGAACCTATGTTCGTTCGCACCTCTAGAGGGTTGGGGTCTGTCCGGGTGGAGGTGACAAAGAATCTTTGTTTGTTCGTGCCTCAGAAGAACTAGGGTTTGTCCAAGTAAAGGTGCTGGTGAACTTTTGTCAATCTCCCATGGGACGACCGGGGTCTGTCTAGGTGGAGGTGGCGAAAAACCTTTGTTCGTTCACGACTCAAGAGAACCAGGGTTCGTCCAAGTGAACGTGCATATGAACCTTTGTCCATCTTGCCTGGGAGGTGCAGACAGACCTTTATCCGTCTCGCCTGGGAGGACCGGGGCACGTCAGGGTGGAGGTGTAGAAAGGCTTGCGCCAATATATCCTGTGAGATGTAGAGTGGCTTTTGCCAATCTTGCCTTGCGATGACGCGTTTGTGGTGGAAGAAAAAACAGACGCTATATTGCTAAAAGGGAATATATAGGTGCTCGCGGGTCCACCTCCGCGACTTATTCTTCAATATAAAAATAGGGAAAGTAGTAAATAGTATGGGCGCTCCGGCTTAGGCCTTGCTCTGTCTTCCTTGTCCCTGGTCTTGCCCGGGGTGCGCCTGCTAAAGGTAACAAAGTCGTGCTGCCTCTTGATCCACTTGTGCGATACCTAGACCGCCCGGGGTTATGAACTTCAGTGCCAGGTGCGGAATGAAGGGAATTACCTAGAAGAGCGTTTGGAGTGGCCGACCGAAAATCGCATTGTATGCGAAACTGGAGTCGACTACTACGAACTGTTCGTCCTAGGCTATTTGCCTCGAGAAATCCCCTAGGGTGACAGGGAGAGTGATCATTCCCCGCACAAGTACGTATGCATTGTCGAGGTTATATAACAGTCTGGTTGTCGGCTCGAGGCGTTCTCGTGGGATCTTTATGCTAAATAGCGTGGATTCGAACAAGATGTCCACTGAGCTCCCACTATCGATTAATATTCGCTTGACCTTGAAGCATTAATCATTGATTCCTACACTAATGATGAGGGGGTCTTGGTATGGCGTGAGCACACCTTTCAAGTCCTCTTCCCTAAAGCTGATGGCGGTATCCCATTGTGACCTTGGGTCCTCTGGGCTCTTCTCATGCTGAGTGACAAAGAAGACTTGGAATGGAGAGCCGACAATGGTTCTGACTTCCCCGACTATTTGCATGCTCCCCTACTCGCCTTGGCTTGTCAGGGGCTGTTCTTGTCCCGGTTGGTGCGGTGGAGGCTAATTGGGTACTTGGCTTTGCAAGTATCTCCCTAGATTCCCTTGCCGAATGAGGCGCTCGATCTCCTCTTTCAGCCGGGTGCAGTCCTCCGTGCTGTGACCATTCCCGCGGTGAAACTCGCAGTATTGCGTTTGGTTCCCTCGGTTTGGGGGCAATAACTTCGGGCGTCGTAGCATGTCGGAGTCTTGGATGGCCATAAGTACCTGTGCCCGGGCGGTATTCAATGAGGTAAATTCCCGGTGTCGGTGGGGTCCTGGGTCCTGGTGAGAAGTGTCACGACAGTCGTCATTCCATCGGTGTGTTGGAGGAGCAGGTTCTGACTCCCTCTTCTACTTGGAAGACCCTTTAAATTACTGGCGGTGGGCTTCGATGGCTTTGTCGGCCGCGATTTGCGCTTTGACCTGGTGAAAAAAGTCGGTGTAGCTGGGGACTGTCTCCTTCATTAGGGCAGAGTAGAATCTGCTTGGGTGGGGTCCTCCGAGGAAGACACCATGGAGAAGCTCTGGGCCGACCCTCGAGATCTGTCATGCCTCGGAGGTGAAGCGACGAAAGAAATACTTGAGCGACTCTCCTTCGTTTTGGCGGATGCCGGAGAGATGCGAGGGGGTCTTTGACGTTCCGTCGATTGGCTATGAATTGATCAATGAAGAGGTGGGTGAGCTCCCCAAAGTTATTGATTTCCCCCTCTTATAGGGAGTGGAACCACGTGCGTGCTTGCCCCTTTAGAGTTGTGGGGAAGACTTTGCATGACAGTTGATCCGACGCGCTGAAGAGGCGCATGATTGTCTCGAAATGATTCACATGCTTTAATGGGTCCTTTCCTCCATCGAAGGTCTCGAAGTGGGGTAGCTTGAACCCTTGCGGGACGGGGTATGTTGTGACTTGGTGAGCGAGCGGGGACCCATGGTGGAAGGGGTGCCGAGCATTTACAGGGTGGCGCCGTTCCTGGGCGTACTCTTCCTCGATTATGTCTTTGACCTCTTGGCGGGTGAGTTCGCGGTTGCCTTGCTGGGTATCTACTTTCATCGGCTGAGGGTCAAGCTGAACATCAATTCGGGGATCTAGCCTCTGGGAGGCATGCATAGAGCTTTCTTTGTCGGAGAGTTCTTCTGCGGGGAGATCCTCCAGGTGGGTCGCGCCCTGACGAGGGACATGCTCTGGTGCTCATGCCTCACACACGTTTCTCACGTGCGGGGGCAGGGGGGCACTTTTACCCTTTATAAGAGTGTGAGCATTTCAGTTTAGAATTCCTCCATCAGCCGGACGCACTCTTCTACCTCATCGGAAGGAGTGATAACGATAGTCGTTCTGTTGGGTAGCTGAGCGTTTCCAGCAAGTGAGTTGGCCGTGGCCGCTTTGGGGCACTCTTTCGGGGTCGTGCCATTAGTAGTGCGCGCACTTCTTCTTAATATTATTGTCGATCGGGGAATGCCGAGACTTGTTAGAGTTCTGGGATCGCAGCTCCCACAGATGACACCAAACTGTTGCGGGTCACCTGGCTTTTCCCCAGTCCGGAGAATCAGACCGCCTTAGCTCGGAGTCGAACCGGGCACACAAACAGTTAAAGAAAATCACATCAAATGACAAGAAGGCTTTTTGAAGTGGAAAACTCGAAAAGAATGAAAAATCACGCTGCTGGATCTGTGCTGAGCCAAATTTCACTGGATCTCGTGTGTTTATAACGGTTGGGGTTTGATATCAGAGGGCGACAAGTCGCTACTCCGTTACAAGTGTAGAACATGTACTGCGACGAAGAGGGAACGACTAAGTTCTCGGAGCCTCGATAGAAGCGCTCCGGCCTTGAGATGACGTTTAACTCACGAAACCTTGGTGGAAGCGTTACGGCTGGAAAGTCTCTTAAGTCTACGAAGCTTCTGCAAAGAGCGCTCTCGTTGCTGCGGAGCCTAGGAGGGAGTGCTCTCGCGGAGGCGGTTTACGTCACTTGAGGCGTGAGGAAACCGTGGCGCAAGGAGGACATCGGAGTGAATTCCTGAGTGGAGAATCGGCCTAAGTCCATGATCTCGCAGGAAAAACTCAGAGCTCTCTCTTGCCTCTGGAGTTGTTTGACTTGATATGAAGGCTTGGGGCCTATTTATAGTTTTTTGGAGGGTCGCGGTGGTAATTGCGTCAGAGAGTGATTTGTGCCGCTGAATGACGTCGCTTTATTTCGATCACGCAGATTGTCAATTTTACCAAAATGACGAGAGTGCCCCCTTCTCCCCCAAGCAGTTTGAGCCGCTCGGATAGGTTCCCGACGGAGGCGGCGACGGGTAGAGGCGACGACGGGTAGAGGCGGCTAGAAGTTGCTGACGGTTGCGAGGGCTGGCGGCGGCGGCGGCGGGAGCCGCTACCGGTGCGCGGGCGCATCGCGTGGCCTCACGAGCCGCGACCGCGCGGTGGCGCGGCCTGGGGACCGCGTGTGCTGGCTGCGTGGGCTGGCCGCGCGTGTCCTTGCGCACTGCTTGGGCGTACGCCGTGCACCCGCAATCCGCGCGGGTGCGCGCACAGGCTGTGCGGGTCGTGGCCGTGTGGGGCCTGCCGTGCGCGCTTGGACGCGGGCCTGGGGCATTCACCCGGTCTTTTTGGGTGCTCGTGGTTCTCTGCGTGCTACTAGTCCGATTGGGCTCCCTTTTTCTCGGGACGGCTCAGCTCGGAAATTTCATGACGACCTTATCAAACATATATTAGAAAAAACTTGGGCTCCTCAAATAATCAAATAAATATGAATGGTGCAATTTGAAAAAATCCTCTAATAATTCACAAGTAATTCTGAATGAGAATAATGACTCTGTCAATCACATTGGTATTTTTTTCATATATATTTCGCTCCAGGGAAACTTGTTTAAATTGAATCGATTTAGCTATGAGCGGTCGAGTGTACAAATAATCAATGTAGAATGAAAAAAATGCTACTTCTAGCAAGGTGACTTTTTTAACGTGGAAAACCTCAAAAAGGTGTGAAAAATCACGTGCTTGTAGCTGTGTCGACCAAATCTCTACTATCTTCTTGCGTTGTTAAAAAGCTTTTTAGAGAATTTGAGGGCGACAGATCACCACTCGTTACAATCGTTGGGGGGGGGAGGGGAGCTCTTAGGGTGACAGTCCACCACTCGCGGAGCTAAGTATTTCTTCTTGCATAGAAAAGAGTGATGCACTGTGAATTCTTCTGTTGATGATCGGAAGCAGGGGGTGGCGCGATTTGTGCAATGTAGAGACTGCGGCTTGCTTCCTGTCGTACACTGAGGTGTCCGGTGTGGCGCGCACATCACGATCTAGATTCTGCAGCCTGCCTCTTGTTGCGCACGGAGGAGTCTGGAACAACGTTCTTTCAGCGGTGAGTCAGGCGCAAAGTGCACTATGTGTAGAGTGCTCAATGTGAAATGTGCACAGAGTGCAAGGTGCACATGACACAATGTGCGCAGGTTGCAATGGGGGCAGGTCTCAATGTGTGCACGACGCAATGTGCGCACGGCGCAATGTGCGCACGGCGCAATGTGCGCACGGCGCAATGTGCGCACGACGCAATGTGTGCACGGCGCAAGGTGTATTTTATGATGCACATTTTTAAGAAATTTACCATTCACACACCATCATGAGATTCGACTATGTGCACCCCCAAAATGGTTGGATTTTATTATCCACACCCAAATATAGGGGATTTTACTATTTACACCCCTTGATGTCAGATTTTACTATTTGCACCCCCATATTGGAGGGTTTACTATTTGCATCTCATGATAGAGAATTTTACTATTTGCATCCAATGATGGGTAATTTTGCTATTTGCACCCCCATGTTGGAGGATTTTATTATTTGCAACACATGATGGGGGAATTTTACTTTGAAATTATTATTATATATATACTAATGTAACTTTACTACTGTTCATATCTTCATAATCAAGGTTTTGACATTTTTTTGATTAACCTCGCTCTGATGCCAATTGAAAGCATGAACATATGATAAAATCCTCTGAGTATTTTCTGGGGGGGGGGGGGGGGGGGTGGGGTGGGGTGGGGGTGGGGGGGTGAACAGAGAAAAAATAATAATTTTTATCTTAATTTATTTTCCACAGAATTTGCCTACACAGCTTTTTAACAAGAATTTTAAACCTATCAATATTAATCACATCACAACATCATAATAATCACAGGAAAAGAACAAACACAAAAGACACAAAATTGTAGTGCTTCCCCAAAATTTGGATACATTCACTCTTCTACCTCCTTGATATTGGTAGGAATTCACTATCACTATGCCTAAGTCTTTTTTTATAAGAAAACTCTCAGAACTAATCTCTTGATCTTTTGATAAGGAGATCTGAGTCTTTTTACAGGGAGACTCTCAGAATCACAATCAAAATCTTTTGAAAAGTGATTCTCAAACAGTAAAAGAGAAATATATAGAGATTAGTAAAAGATATATAGAAGAGATGATTTTCTTGATGAGTACTCTCATCAGAAATTCTGAAGACTTTTTGGCACCAAGTGAATTAAGCTCTGGATCTCTGATGAATCCTTGATAAAAAGATTTCAAGGATTATTATCCCCTTTGATCCAAATGATTTCTCAATCTGTCACAAAATCTATTGCAACACTTGAAGAGCCCTATAAAAGAAGAACTGGCTCTCTAACCAGACTTAGAAACAAAATGATGATCGACTAATTCTTGGAATAACTTCTTTAGTAGAAAAATTATCGTCTTCCAAATCTACTCTATCAATTCAAACTTTTCAAATCACTTTGTGTTTCTACGTGTAATTGATTGTTGTCGTTTACTGTCTAATTCGCGTGTCTCCTTATATTGTATATATCTGGCAGAGAACAAGTTCATTGTAATCACTTTCTTCCAACGTCTCCAAGAAACCGTTATTTAATTTAAATCTTTCTTGAATAAGCCTGAATTAATTCTCAAAAAATTCTCATTCAGAACTTTATTCGACGTAACATCAATTTCATGTAGTAGTTGCGTCAAAATCTTGCTTCATACTGATTCAACTTATCATTATAATCAACGTTAAGTCGATAACATGTCGAAGTATGTGTCGATATGTACCTTAAAGTAACGTCCATTGAACTTGTTATGTTGCTTTGACTTCTATTCGAAGTAACGTCAATATCAAGTCGATATTGCGTCGACTTCTAGTCGATGCATGTTTGCTTTTCTTGACTTTGCTCCAGAATTCAATATGTCTTTCTCTTATCCTACACTCTACTGATATCCTAGGACTTCTAAGACCATACTACCCTCTCTATACACTATGGGTATGTTAAATCACTTAAAATATAATTTGTTATGTTAAATCATAAGAGTTTTTCTCAACAGAGAATACAACTAGAGCACAACCGGGCTCCGTACTTTTACGACGGTCTTGTTCCTTCGTGCAAAGTGGAGCATGCATACTTGGGTGCCTTGACGGGATCAACTTGGTGATGCTGAGAGGGCTGCTACTTGCTTCAACGCTTTGCGAACGGCCGAAGACAGTGAGCGATTGTTGAGCGTGCAATCTTTATCAAATTAAATCCCTCACCCTCCACTTCAATTCGTCTCCACAGATTCCACGCCCCCTGCTCCTGCTTGTTACGCCGCGATCTCATTTTAACACATGATTTGGGTGTTCTATCCATTGAATAATGTATTTGTTGTACATCAAAATAATCATTTAGAAACTATATAATACAGATAAAAGATAGCAATATTTATTAGTTTGATTTTTTGAAATTAACGCGGATTTATATTACGACCGAGTATTTATATTATTATTATTATTATTCGTAGCTATCAAAGCATGAAAATATAAATATAATAATTAATTAATTACTAAATAAAAAACAATTTAATAATTCATACAAATCAAATTATTATAATATAAATTTTGAAAGCATGAAAGTTAAAAGTATAAACTTATATCGCTGTGGCCTATTGAGAGGCGGTATTAGCTGCGGCTATGTATACGGGATAATAATAATAATAATTAAAATTAATGGAGCTGCAAATAGTAATGTCGCAGGCGAGTTGAAGCTGCCAAGGCTTTGTTTGTTTTGTTGTTCGGCCGTCGGCGTGGGAGTAGACGCCGCCACAAGGCGGGAAAACAAACGCCTGCCGGTGCCAGCTCTCTGTGGAATGGAGAAGCCGCTCCGTTCTGAACCCCAGCTCCCCCCACCAGTGGCTATCTCTGACGGTGTCTACGCTCGTCTAACCAAACGGACCCTAAGGCGGATGATCCAGAGTATTTTGTGTGGCTGGAGTATCCCGTGCGGCTAGAGTCTAGCAAGCGGGGATGGGAATAATGATTTACAAATAGAGACCGTAGAAACCGACAGGGAATAATAAAGATAATTAAATTGAAAGAAATTTGGTTTGCAAATAGATAAATTTAATCTGCGAATAACAACTGCCGAAATAATCTAATGTAGTTTATTTAATTTTTCATAGTTAGAAAACATTTAAAGTCTTAAGATAAATGAGAATCAATCTCAACCTTGAAATTGACCCAAATTAAAAACTAGCGCACATGTCCTTCCTAGTGCATAACAAGGTTGTCCTAAGTGTTCCCGCACACAAAGTTCCCTAGAAAGTACAAGTTGAGTTGACTTGTGAGCTAGCTCAAGTTCAACTCGAACTCCATTGTATCCAAGCAGTGACGGAACTAGGATTTTGAAGTTGCACGGGCACAATCTAAGTACTGTCAATTCGGGGGGTTCGAGGGGCAGCGCACCTTGAGCGGGGGTTTGGGGGCAGTCCCCCCGAAAATTTTTCTTTGTTTTTAGGAGAGTGGCCTTCCTAACTCCTAAGCAAATTAAACAGAAAACCGAGGAACAAGAGTAATTACCAATGGTGTGTTCCAGCAACACAAGACTGAAATCTGGACTGAAATTACCAATTTTTTTCAGGCGGGTGGCCGTCCTAACTCCTAAGCAAACTAAAATAGAAAACCGATGAACCAAGAGTAATTACCAATTTTGTTTTCACTGAAATCTGGACTGAAATTCACAGTGAAGAAGACACAGTGAAGAAGAAGAAGAACCTCATGTACAAGGTTAGTTCCGCCCAAAACCGGTCGGGCACGTGCTCGAAGAGGAAGAAGAACCTCTTGTCCAGGGCTAGTTCCGCCCAAAACCGGTCGGGCACGTGCCCTACCGTGCCCAGGGCTAGTTCCGCCCATGTATCCAAGGTTGACCTTGAGCTCCACAAGAGTTGACAATTTTTTTGTAAACGTGTGTGTGTGTGTGTATATATATATATATATATATATGCATCACAATTCACAAGCATGGTGCAATAACCTATTTTTCTTGTAAAATTATACTTGTAACGTAATTTACAGTTGTAATGGACTGTGTTTTGAGACTTATTTTTGTTGCAAAAATACAATTGTAAATTAATTTTAAAAACACGCATTTGTTCCAGTTGTATTTGTATACTTTTTTATTCCAAAATATATACATGTTGGAACCAAAAACTGGGCCCAACGAGAGTTCGGACGCTGAGGTGTAGCTAACAACTACTTCTCCCAAACTCAGACCCCTGACACGACACAAGGAACAAAGAAACTGGCCCTAGGCTACAACACGGAGGTTCCTCCACTAACCCGGAAGATCTCTGAGTGTTTCCCCTCCTTAATCAAGTGTTGAGCTATGGACACCTCAGAAAGCGCTGCAAGACTTAGAAAAAATGAGAAAGTTTGACTTATGAGGTATAGTGTAGGTATATTTATAGATTTTTAGTGTCTGGTCTGCCAACAGCGTAATTCCGCTGCCCAAAAAGGTTATATGCAGCCCAAAATGGTCTGCTAACAGCCAAACTCCGCTGTTCGGATGAGCTAAATGCAGTCCTCCAAGAGCATCCGAGTAATTTTACCTCTGGGTTCTACTAGGCGGAAACACTTCCGCTGATTCCCATGGGCTTCCCACTCATCCAAGCGGAAACCCTTCTGTTTGCCCTGTCAAAAGGCTTCACTAAGCGCCAGCTCTGAGGGCCTCCCGCTTACCCGGGCGCAAGCCTTCTCACATGCCCCAGGCAGGAACCCTTCCACCTATTCTTCTTGCCTGGCCCGATTAGCTTAAAGCCCACTCAAACCTGGGTCTTAGGCCCATAAGTCTCACTCGACGAATATGAGGTTGTACACAATCCCCGACCCCAGTTTTTGGTTCCAACAATACATATGCATACTTAAAATTGTGCGGGTCCAGCCCCTAGGGAGCAGAAAAATAGATAAGGTTCGAAGTTTTGCTATTATCCCAAAATATATACATATGCATATCGTCGTGATGACTGCAGTGTGTCGGCGTGACTGTGTTCATGTCGTAGTGTATGGTTCACATCGGTGTGATCATATCGTCATGTCCATGTTTCGATTTTTGGCGAGGAGGATCAGGGCAATATTGTTTTGATGCTTGTTGTATGTCATCAAGACGACCTTCATATCATTTAGATGGGTCTCTGATATCGTCGGGATGGCCCCTTTTGCGTCTTGATGTGCTGATACAGTAGCTGACTAAATCAGTTTTTGTAAATCTTGTGATTTCATCGGCAGGATCGCCTTGGAATTTCTTTTAATGGCCAAGATGGTACACCCTTTTACCCTAAATAAACTTAGATAATGCTCTCAACTGTGAGTTCCATTTTTCAGCCATCATTTTGCAAGAAACAGATAATCATGAAGAAGGGGGTTGTTGTCATTGCTGTCAGAGTTCTTTAGAAGAAAGAATAGTTTGTTCAATCTGGTGTCTTTGTCTTCGCTGTAAGAAGTTTTTGCTCATCCTTGTCCTTGTTTGTCATTGGTGTTTGGAGATTTGAGTTTTTGTTTCCTATTTGAAGAGAAGTTTTTTCACCGTGGTTTGAGAGAGGATTCAATCTATGAATCTGGGAGGATCTAGGCTGGGCAAACTTAGAATTTCCTGACTTGTAATCTTTATGAATTTAATAGTGAATTGTTCATGAGCCCTGTCCTGTGGTTTTTCCCACATTGCTTTGGAGAGGGTTTTCACTTAAGGTTTGTGTTCTATGGTGATTTTTTGTGTTTACTGCATTTTATTGTATCTTCTGTGAGTCCGGATTGCACATGTGCGATGGGATATTAGTTTCCCAACAAGTGTTTTCAGAGCTAAGTTCATCTCAGACCGTCAGAAGAAGATGGAGCAAGTAACAAGGGTGTTTAGCATGAATGTCAAGAATTGGAGCATTTGGAAGCCGCAGATGGAGGATCTTTTGTATTATAAAGACTTTATACTCCGTTGTCGAGGGGGTCGACTACCATATTGGATGATGATGAGTGAAAGAGAATGGATCAGAAAGCAGTTGGATTCATCCGGTAATGGCTTGATGACTCTATTTTTCATCATATATCCATTGAGTCGTCGACCATGGCTTTGTGGAAGAAGTTGGAAGCACTGTGCGAGTGGAGAACTGTGGTCAACAAGGCTTTCTTGATTAGAAAGCGGTGAACTTGAAGTATAAGGAAGATTCTTAGATGACTGAGCATTTGAACCTTGTTGAGAGCCTCATCAATTAGTTGGAGGCTATGAAGATCAACATAGGGGACGAGCTGCAAGCATTGGTGGTACTTAGTTCCTTGTCAGAGAGTTGAGAAACTCTTATGTTGTCACTGAGCAATTCAGCGCTGGATATCATTGTGATGATGGAGATGGTGACGAGTTATCTTTTGAATGAGGTGCTAAGGAGGAAGAATTCTGGAGCCTATACATCAGATGCCCTATTAATGGAGGGAAGGGGCAGGCCGATAAAGAAGTTTAGCAAAGAATTAACTCTAAAAGCAAGTCTAGATACAAGTCCAAGAAAGTGATTGAGTATTATTACTACAAGAAGAAGGTTCACTTCAAGGACCACTTCAAGTTGCAAAGAGATCAAAAGGAAAAGTCAAAGGAGACCGGAGAATTACGTTAGGGTGCAGACATGTCCTCAATTGCGGAGGATAAGTCACTGTGAGTATATTGCATTGGAGTTGCTTGTCAGGAGTGTGTTGACATTAATTAGGTTGTGGATGTTATTGTATCTTACCATTGCGCTCCTTACAGAGATTTTTATACATGTATGTCGCTGGAGATAGTGACATTATCCGAATAGCAAATGTCGGTGTGTCAAAGAATGTTGGTAGTGAAGATGTTCACTTGGAGATTGATCTATGTAAGGTTATTCTCAAGGAATTCAGACATATTCCTAACTTGAGATGTACCTCATTTTTGTTAGCAAGGATTCTTGAAGGTTAGTGAAGGGGTACTTGATGGTGGCCCTATGCAATAAATGTTGTGGTTTGTACCGAGCAAAGGCCAATATCTACAGTCCGATTGTGAATGTAGCTGAAGACAACTTTATGGAGTTGCGACATCACATATCACATACTTGACCACATTAGCGAAAAGAACTTAAAGATCTTGGTGTGGAACAAGGTTCTTCCAGAGCTGTTAGTCGAGATACCTGATACGTGTGTTCACTGCTTAATTTGCTGGCAAGCAAAGACGAGCATTCTTTGCGGAGGTTGAACTAAAGAGGAAGACGATGCTATTGAACTTGATACACATGATTGTGCGCGGTCAGATTGAGCCCTAGTCAGTGGGTGGAGCAGCATACATTATCACATTCATAAAAGCCCACTTGAGGAAGGTATATGCTTATGTTTTGAAGCAGAAGAGTGATGTTCTAGCAAAGTTTTGAAGTCCATGACAAATGTGGAGAAGATGATCGGGAAGGTAATCGAGCGAATACGATCGGACAATGGGGTAGTATATTAGTGCTTTTGATACATACTGCAGGGCACATGACATCGTGCATGAGATGATAGTTTTGATGATGTCACAACAGAATGGGTTGACAGAGAAGATGAACATGACAATTATGGAGAGGATCAGGTGCATGATCTCCCAAGAAGGTATTAACAACAATTTTTGGGCAGAGGGTATATAGACTGCAGTGCATTTAATCAATTTATGACCCTCTGCACCTTTGAATGGATAAATCCCAAAGCGTGATTGGACTGCGAAGGAGTGCCATTTGGGCGCATGTGGGTATTCGGCTACATGATACATGTCCATGTACCTAAGAAGGAGAGATCGAAGACAAGAAATTCCAACAGTGTATTTTGCTTGTATTCTCATATAAAGAGTTTAGCTATAGACTCTAAGATCCGAAGAGAAAGAAGGTCATCAGAAGTAGGGATGCAACCTTTGCGGAAGATCAGAATGTGGGTAAGCAAGTGGTTGCTGAGCAGCAGATTCCACCAGCTATGGAGTATTCTAATATAAATCTTGAGCCAGAGAATGTTGGTGCTGATGAAGGGCTTATTAAAGAAGAACTTTTGCAGACTCTGGAGCAGGAAAAGAGATTCTGGATGGAGGGAGAGATTTGCTTGTAAATGTTCTACCGGTCATGGAGGTGCTCCTTAAGAGATTTGATAGTGTTCGGAGGCCCAATATCAAGTATCTACATCAAGAGTATGTCTTACTTTCTTACAGTGATTTACCTTAGTCTTTCGAGGAGGCTCAAAGGTCTGAAGACAGAGAGTCTTTGAAAGCAGCTATGGAGGAAGAGCTAGATTCACTTTAGAAGAATATGACCAATGATTTGGCTCAGCTACCAAATGGGAGAGAGCATTGAAGAACAAATAGGTCTTCAAGCTGAAGATTGATAAGAGCCTCTTAAAGCCTAGGTATAAGGCAAGGTTGGTAGTCAAATGGTTCATTTAGAAGCACGATGTGGATTTAGATAAGATATTTTCATCAGGGTAAAAATGTCTTCTATCAGACTAGTATTGGGATTGATTACCTCCAGGGATCTCGAGGCTGAGCAGATGGATGTCATGACTACATTCTCGCAGAGAGATTTGGAAGAGCTGTACATAGCGCTGCGTGAAGGTTTTGAAGCAAAGGGAAGGATCATTTGGTCTGTCGACTCAAGAAGAGTCTATATGAGTTGAAGTAGGCACCCAGATAATGGTACAAAAAATTTGACTCTTTTATGCTGAAGAGCAAGTTCTAAAAGATCAGGGTCGATCACTGTGCCTATATAAAGAAGACTGAGTATACTCTTTCTATTATGTTATTGTATGTGAATGACATGCTGATTGTCAGTGATGACAAGACCAACATTAGAGCTCAAGAAAGAGCTTTGTGAGTCTTTTGAGATGAAGGAATTGAGACTAGCAAGGAAGATCTTGGGGATAAAGATCACCGGAGACAGAAGTGCAAGTCAGATATGGTTATGTCAAATTGAGTATATGAAGAAAGTGATGAAGAGCTTCATGATGGAGAAGGCAAAGCCAGTGGCTACTCTGTTGGGTGGACAATTCAAGCTATTATGTTCTTAGTTTCCTTCATTTGAGAAGGTATTGGAGGAGATGAGCAAAGTCCCATATGCTTTTGTAATAGGGAGTTTGATGTATGTTATGGTTTGCACAATGCCAAACATACCCTATGTAGTGGGGATAATGTGCAGATATTTAGCGAACCCGGGGAAGTTCCATTGTGATGTTGTGAAATGAATATTCTGATATCTCAAAGGTAACTCAGCTATAGTTTATAGTTTGGTGTTTGTGGCTACTCTAATTCAGATATGGCAGGAGATGTTGACTCTCAAAGATCCACATTGGGGTTTGTGGTTACATTTAGAAGGGAAGCGGTGTCGTGACAGCAGAGGTTGCAGAAGTGCATGACACTGCCGATGACGAAGACAAAATATATAGCTCTGACAGAGGCGTCAAAGGAGATCTTTTGGATGAAAAAGTTCATGTTTGAACTTAGTCTCCACCAAGATGTGTTTATTATTTTCAGTGACAGCCAAAGCGCCCTATTTCTAGCCAAGAATCCTGCCTACCACTCCAATACAAAGCATATTGATGTCAAGTATCACTAGATACATGATGCTATCGAGGAGAAGCTGCTAAAAGTGGAGAAAGTCCACATAGAAGGAAATCCTTCGGACATGATGACAAAGGTCATGCCAAAAGAGAAACACGAGTTGTGTCGGTCGCTGATCAGCATGATGTCCATCTGAAGATATCAGGTATGAGAACTCCTTTTTATGGTATGGAGGGGGAGTTTATTGGGGTCCACCCCTAAAGAGCAAAAAAACAGATCGGTTTAGAGTTTTGCTGCTGCAGAATTCATTGCCAAAGTTTTGTTGTTATTGGCGACAACATATCATTGTTATGACTGCATCACGTCGATGTGACTGTGTTCTTGTCGTCGTGTATGGTCCACATTGGCGTGACCATATCATCATGTCCATGTTCCGATTTTTGGCGAGGAGAAATAGGGTAATATCATTTTGATGCTTGTCGTATGTCGTTGAGACAATCTTCATATCGTCGAGATGGGTCTCTAATATCGTCAGGATGGCCTTTTTTGCGTCTTGGTGTGTTGATACGGTAGCGGATGGAGTCTGTTTTGTAAATCTCGTGATTTTAGCCGTAGGATCACCTTGGAACTTGTTTCAATGACCAAGATGGGTTCACCATTTTACCCTAAATATGCCCTAAATAAACAGAGACCATGCTCTCAACTGTGAATTCCGTTTTTCAGTCGTCATCAAGAAATAGAGAAGTCTCTTTTTTAGGAAGAAGGGGGCTTATAACATTGTTGTCAGAGGTGTTCTTCAGGAGGAAGAACAATTTTCTCAATCCAATGTCTGTCTTTGTTGTAAGGATTTTTTTTTGTTCAGTATTGTGTTCGTTTGTCATTGGTGCTTGAGGAGAGATTTGAGTTTTTTGTTTCCTATTTGAAGAGAAGTTTTTCACCAAGGTTTGAGAGAGGATTCAATATGTGAATTCAAGGGATCTAGGTTGGGCAGATCTAGAAGTTTTTGACTTGTAATCCTTATTATTTTGATAGTGTATTGTTCGTGAGCCCCGCCTTGTTATTTTTCTATCATTGCTTTGGTGACGGTTTCCAAGTATATTTTTGTGTTCTCTGGTGATTGTTTTGCTTTGTGTTTGCTGCATTTTTTATATCTTTTGAAAGCACGGATTGCACAAGTGGAATGAGATATTTGTTTCACAATAGAAATGACCGTAAAAATATATATATATTAATATTTTGTTAATGTTTTTTTTTAAAATAAAAAATTTAACTATTAAGAGTTGTTTGAGGCTCTAGGTAAATCGGGCCTTCTGAACCGTCTTAGCCCACCGAGCGGTCGAGTGTGCAAGCAGTCAAAGATTCACAGGATTGTGAGAGAGAAACTTGATTACGTGAAAAATTCACAATCGAGGTGAAAAATCACACGGTCGGTTCAGTGCTATCCTAAATTCTACTATTTCAGAGTTTATTATAGAGCTCTTTGGGTGAAGGCGAGTGACAGGCCGCTCCCCGTTACACTTGGGCTGATGAGAGATGGAATGTTTTGGGTGCAGCAGGCTTCCGTGCTCTTCTGGCGATCTTGCTTCCTTTGCTCAGAGGGGAATGAGCGAACTCGGTCATCTTGACGGGCCTGACGTGATCTTGTCGCTTGCTTCCGAGTTTTGTGAACGACGAGAGGTTGTGTGCAACGAGTGAGAGTATGTGCACTTCTCAGTGTTTGTCTTGTCACTAGACAAACTTTGCATTACTAGGCGATCATTGGCGGAATTCCTTGGGAGCGATCTTTGTTGAAAGTCTTGTAGAGAGAGAAAGGAAGAGTGTGGAGAGAGAGAGAGTGTGTGTGTGTGTGTGCGCGCGCGTGTGTGTGAGAGAGAAAATAGGGGAGGGTTTAGAAAACCGGAAAAAGAATCTAAATGAGTGGAAATTCAGTCTATTTATAGATTTCTACAGGAGCGATCATGTAATTTTACCCAATAATTACTAGACCAGGGAATAAGAGCGTCCGAAATTGTGCGCACGAATCACGATTTTGAGAAATGACGATCCCTCCCCTGGGCTGAGAGTCAGCCCGCCCAAAATGATTGGCGGCCCTAGACCGACGACCAAGGCGACGGCCGCCCCTCCCACGCATGGCGGTCGGTCGGAAGGGGATGACCGGCCTTACCAGCGAGGTGCTCCTGGGGCAGCAAGAGACGACCTCCTCCCCCAAGTGCGGTCACGCCCGCAGCCCGGGTCGTTTCACCTCAAAAATATGTGTCCGAAGTCTGAGGGTAAACGACATGTAGGACATCAAGTTCACCCGACGACTAAGGCCAGGCGTTGAGTGGCGTCAAGATCCCTCAACGCCCCAGGCCAGGCGTCGAGTGGCATCAAGATCACTCAACGCCCCAGGCCAAGCGTCGAGTGGCGTCGAGATCACTTGACGCCACATGCCAGGCGTTGAGCTCACTCGACGCCCTGAACCAGAGCGGATTCTGTTTAGGCTCTCGTGAACCGGTTGTGTAGTAGTCTTTTTTTTCTGGGCAGCCGATCTTCTTGGAACTTGATCCAAGGGCCCAGATTTTTCTCCCGTGAATCCTAAATAGGGTAGAGGAGATTTCTCCCCTCACTTTTCAAGAGTACTTGGCTTTTGTCGGTTAGGGTGAGCTGAAGGTAGCGGAGGAGGAAGAAGGTCATTTTCTGCCATTGTTGGTGCATCAGAACTCTGTTTGGCATTTTTAAACCGGATTTGCGGAGTGGGCTTAAAGGGGAACGTTCTCATCCATTCTACTCAAGGTCTCCATAGATAGGAAGAGGAATCATAAGATAACGACATCTCTCCTTCCGGTCTTAGGATTCGTGTATGACATCTTTTCCTCATGTCTTTATTTTCTGCATTTTTTTGGCACCGGATCACTCAAATGAGAGAGATTTGTGTTGCATTAGTTCAAGAAGAACCACCGGGTTGATTGTGTCCGTCCCCGACATATTTTTTGCATTAGAGATCCGCTCCGTTAGTGGATTAAGCATGTTGGGTGAAGCCGGAATAGCAACCGATGGTCGGATTCGGTGATGTTTGATATGCATTTTAGGGATCTCTCTAGAGATCCATTTTGCGGAGAAGTTACCAGTGTCATTCCCTTAATTTTGTGTGAGACGAATAATGATTTTGTTGCTAGAGATCCATTTTGCGGCGTGTAAAAGTAGCGAATAAGTAGCAAGGAAATCGACAGAAATTTGAATAATTGAAATTTTATTATCCAAAAAAGATATCATTTACAAGGTATGACCCCCCTTTTATAGAATGGAGGAGATATGAGAGAGTACAAACAAACAATGTGAGACTAAACATATACATGGCTGAGCGGCTAGAATTTACAGAGACCGCACAGGCCGCGCGGTTAGACAGATGGGGTAACCGCTCGGCAACTCCAGCAGAATAAGAACAAGCCGCAATATGAGACCGATAGACCGCCCGGTCTACAAACCTCCAGACAAGACCGCAAGGCCGCCCGGTCTAATACTTCAACACTCCCCCTCAAGCTGGAGCATAGATATCAATCATGTCCAGCTTGTCACAAATGTGGAAGAAGGAAGTAGAGACCGGTTTTGTGAAGATATCCGCCAATTCTTTGTCAGAGGTGACAAACGGAGTACAAATTTGTTTCTTCAAAATCTCCTCCCGAATGAAGTGGCAGTCAACCTCGATATGCTTTCTTCTCTCATGCAAGACCGGATTTTTGGATATGTATATAGCAGCCTTGTTGTCACAGAACATAGGAAGATGATAGTGATAGACCTCTCCTAGGTCAAGCATGAGAGCCCGCAACCACTTTAACTCACACGTGGTTGATGTCATACTCCGGTATTTGGCTTCTGCACTGGATCTGGAGACAACAGACTGTTTCTTGCTCTTCCAACTCACAAGGTTTCCTCCAACAAACGTACAAAAACCTGATGTGGACTTACGATCGCCTTTATCATCCACATAGATTGAATCTGAGTAGGCTTCAACTCTCAGATGACCATTCTTCTGAAAGATTAGCCCTTTGCCCGGTGCTGCTTTGACATACTCTAAAATCTTCAAGGCAGACTGAAGATGACACTCTCTGGGAGCTTGCATAAACTAACTGACCTTGCCTACAGCATAGGAGATGTCGGGTCTGGTCACTGTGAGATAGATGAGTTTGCCCACCAACCGTCTGTACCTTGTGACATCAGATAGAAGAGGCGAGTCATCCGTCCACGTTTTGTCTTCTCCAATAGCCATGAGAAACCGGGTTGGTTTGGCACCTGTCAATTCTGCCTCTTTTAGAAGATCAAGGGCATACTTACGTTGGGAGAGAACCAACGAGTCACGCTTCCGAGAGATTTCTATTCCCAAAAAGTATTTCGGGGAGCCCATATCCTTCGTGACTAGGTGTTGACGGAGGCGTTTCTTCGTCAAGTCCATCCCATCTTGGTCATCGCCGGTAACAAGAATATCATCCACATACATTGCCAAAACTACCAGTCCCGAGGCCGTTTTGCGAATGAATAAAGAGTGATCGGCCGAACTCCTTGTAAAGCCGATGACAACCATAATACCACTGAACTTGTCGAACCACGCCCGAGGGCTTTGCTTTAGGCCATAAATGACCTTATTCAAACGGCATACGCGTGTCTCCCCCTGAACAACATACCCAGGAGGTTGCTCCATGTAGACGTCCTCCTGAAGATCGACATAGAGAAAGGCATTCTTGACATCAAGCTGTGAAATAGCTCAATCCCGGTTAACAGCCACAGAGAGAAGAACCCGGATGGTGCTGAGGCGAGCAACCGGAGAGAAGGTGTCAAAGTAATCATTGTCATAAGTCTGAGTGAAGCCTTTGGCCACCAGCCGGGCCTTGTAGCGATCCACAGTGCCGTCGGGGCGAAATTTCACAACAAAGACCCAGCGACAGCCAACCACATTAGTACCCACTGAGGAGGAACAAGGGTCCAGGTACCCCGTTCAGTAAGAGTAGACATCTCCTCATCCATGGCAGACTTCCAATGAGGGATAGCAAGAGCCTCCTGGTAGGTATGGGTAGTCGAAACAGCGGAGATAGCCAAGACAAAACACATGCGAGAAGGGGAAAGCCGATCATAGGAAACAACTGCCACAAGCGGGTGTTGAGTACACGCCCGCACCCCTTTGCAAAGAGCAATGAGAAGATCCAGGTCGACGGGAGCCTCAGCGACTGGAGCGTCCGTGGCGGAGAAGGCTAGCCCGGGACTAGAGAGACGACCGCGGAGAAGAGGAAGGAGGGGTAGGGGGTGAGACAGATAGGGAAGGAGACGAAGGAGGAGAGGGGGGAAAGGTGGAGACGTCGAGAGGCGTGGAAGGAACGGAGAGAGGCTGTGGAGAAGCAGAGACATCAGGAGGAAGAGAGGAGGTAGGAAAGAAGTAGGAAGCATTCTCGAAGAATGTCACGTCTGCGGAGACAAATTGTTTCTGCAAGACGGGGTCAAAACAGCAATAGCCTTTTTGAGTGGTAGAGTACCCCAAAAAGACACACTTGGTGGAACGGGGGGAAAGCTTGTCGCGGGTAGCGGATGGGGTGTGAACAAAAGCCGTACACCCAAATACACGAAGAGGGAGAGGAAAAGGTTCCTTACGGAGGTAGAGAATGGAGAAGGGGGTCTGGCCGTGGAGAACCGTGGAAGGAAGACGATTGATGAGATAGCATGCGAGTAGCACAGTGTAGCCCCAGTAGGAGCGGGGTACGTGCATTTGCATCATGAGAGTGCGAGCGACATCAAGGAGGTGACAGTTTTTACGCTCCGCCACCCCATTCTGCTGGGAGGTGTAAACACAGGTGGTTTGATGAAGAACACCATGTTGCCGAAAGAAAGAGGAGAATTCATGGCTAAGATATTCCTTAGCATTATCAGAGCGTAAAACTTTAATAGAAATGTCAAATTGAGTCTTATTCATAAAATAAAAGGATTGCCAGACAGAAAAGAGTTTAGAGTGATCTTTTAATAGATACACCCAGGTACATCGAGAAAAATCATCTATAAAAGTGACAAAGTAGGAACTACCCCAACCAACGGTGAGGGTAGGAGCAGGACCCCAGACATCAGAATGAATGAGATCAAACGGGCGAGAGGAGCCACAACCTTGCTTCGGGGGGAAGGAGGATCGATGATGTTTGCCAATCTGACACGCATCACAGTTGAGCGGAGAACTGGTACGAGGTAAGCGGGGCAGAAGCTGTCGAAGAATCCGAGGAGGAGGATGTCTAAGGCGAAGATGCCATTGAAGCAGATCTGGAGAGGAGGAGGAGGCGGACAGAGCAGAAACGTTGTCGAGGAAATAGAGTCTGCCGCTCTCAGTCCCAGTAGCAATCTTCGCTGGGTCCTCAGGTCCTGAAAAGAACAAGCAGTTGGAGTGAATAAAACGGAGCACTGAAGTTGCCGACATAAAGTAGTAACTGATAATAAATTGCACGGGAACTTCGGGACATAGAGAGTGTCCTCCAAGCAAAGCGATGGGGTGAGTTGAACCATGCCCGTCCCATGAACCGGGGATGGTGAACCATCCGCCACACGAACCGGAGGCAAGCGTTCATGCGTCTCAAGACGGGAGAAGCAATGAGGGTTGCCAGTCATATTATTTGTAGCACCGGAGTCAATCAGCCATTTACCTTGGGTAACGACGTGGGCACTACCTGAAGTCGTGGCCACAGAGGCAGACGGCCGAGAAGGAGCATCACCGGAAGGGCAAAGATGAGGATGTTTCTGCCAGCAGCGGTCAACAGAATGGCCGGTACGACCACAGTGAGAGCAGAGGAACCTGGACGAACCCCGTCCGCCGGAGTGGCCGCGGCCACTAGGGCCCCCCTTCTGAGCTTGGTGAGCAAAGGAGTCCTGGGAAGGGGGGGAGGCCAACAGAGGCCGCTGGAGCAGCGAAGTAACAACGGCAATGTGAGTCGCTGTGGCATCCAAAGTAGGAGATTCCGCCTCACCCAGGATCTGCTGGCGGATCATATCATAGGAATCGGGAAGACGGAGAAGATAACAAACAACCAGGAGTTCCTGGAAGTGTTTGTGCTGTTGGGCCAAGTCCGCGGAGAAGGGGCGATTCTGGAGGATCTCTGCGCCAAGAGCCTGAACCTGCTGATAAGCCACAGCAGGAGACATGGAAGGGCGGGCGAAGAGGTCCGCATAAAGAGTATAAATGCGGGACGTCTGGCCCCCCTTCGAATAGAGAGCAGCTAGGTGAAGCCAGGCGGCCTTGACCGTCTCATCATGGAGAATGACGGGAAGGCACTCATCAGAGAGGCTGTTGGCCAGCCAAGTGCGGACAAGGGCATCACTCGCATCCCAGTCATCAAATTCAGGAGAGTTACAAGGAGGAGGGTCATCAGTGAGGTGATGACGCTTGCGCTGTGAGCGAAGAAGAAAGGTGAAAGAAACACTCCAATCGGGATAGTTGGAGCCTACAAGCTTAGAAAGTGTGCCAAGGTTGCCCGAAGGAGTAGGAGGAGCAGGAGCGGCAGGAGCTGTGGATGTAGAGATAACGAGAGTGGAAAGACCGGAAGTAGGCATAGAGAAGGCAGGAAACCGCGCGAGAAGAAGATAGACCGCGGGAGAAAAACGGAGAGCAAGCCGCACGACCTAAGGAGGAGGTCGGGACACGAGAAAGAAACCACAGCGAACAGGATAAATCCGCAGCGGGCTGAAGATAAGAAGCTGCAGTGGCACTGGGGCAGAATACCAGCGGCCAGGAAGCAGACCAAAGTGCAGGGAAGAGGTCGCGCGAACTGAAAGAGTCCAAGCGAACAGAAGAGAAGAGAAAGCAAAGGAACCAAGCCGCGAAGACAGGCCGCGGAAAGAGACAGGCCGCGAGAACAGGTCGCGGGAAGGGACAAGCCGCACGAACAAGAGCAGCGGGCAGAAGATAAAACAAGCCGCGAAAACAGGCCGCGGAGAGGAAAAAAGAGGCCGCGAGATCAGAGAGAGCGTACTCAGGTGGAAAGGACCGAGTGCTCTGATACCATGCAAAAGTAGCGAATAAGTAACAAAGAAATAGACAGAAATTTGAATAATTGAAATTTTATTATCCAAAAAAGATATCATTTACAAAGGTATGACCTCCCTTTTATAGAATGGAGGAGATATGAGAGAGTACAAACAAACAATGTGGGACTAAACATGTACAGGGATGAGCGGCTAGAATTTACAGAGACCGCACAGGCCGCGCGGTTAGACAGATGGGGTAACTGCTCGACAACTCCAGCGGAATAAGAACAAACCGCAATATGAGACCGATAGACCGCCCGGTCTACAAACCTCCAGACAAGACCGCAAGGCCGCCCGGTCTAATACTTCAACACTCCCCCTCAAGCTGGAGCATAGATATCAATCATGCCCAGCTTGTCACAAATGTGGAAGAAGGAAGTAGAGACCGGTGGAGCCTTTTTGTGAATGCTTATGTTTTGTCTTCGGGAGGTGTTTGCCCGAGTTTTGTTTGTCAAATTTGGGTCGGCGAAGATGTCATTGTCATGCCCTTAATTTCTGTTGAAGTATTAGACCGGGCGGCCTTGCGGTCTTGTCCAGCGGTTTGTTGACCGAGCGGTCTGGGGGTCTCACTCAGAAGCCTGAAGACCGGGCGGTCTATCGGTCTCCCATTGCGGCCTATTCTTATCCTGCTGGAGTTGCCGAGCGGTTAACTCATTTGTCTAACCGTGCGTCCTGTGCGGTCTCCTTTATTTCTAGCCGCTCAGTACTGTACATGTTTAGTCCCACACTGTTTGTTTGTACTCTCTCATATCTCCTTCATTCTATAAAAGGGAGGTCATACCTTTGTAAATGATATCTTTTTTGGATAATAAAATTTCAATTATTCAAAATTCTATCCGTTTGTTCTTGCATGTTCGCTACTTTTTACATGGTATCAAAGCCATGTTTTTTCCTCCTGATTGTGTGCGCTCTCTGATTCTCGCGGCTTGTTTTCTGCTTTACGTGACCTGTCTTTGCGGCTTGCCTTCTCTTCTGTCTGCTGCCCTGTTCGTGCGGCTTGTTTCTCCTTGCTTCTCCACTCCTGCAACTCCTTCTCCACCTCCTCCTTCGGGCAACCTTGGCACATTGTCTAAGCTTGTTGGCTCCAACTATCCTGATTGGAGCGTTTCTTTCACTTTTCTTCTTCGCTCTCAGCGCAAGCATCATCACCTCACCGATGACCCTCCTCCTCGTAACTCTCCTGAGTTTGATGACTGGGATGCGAGTGATGCTCTTGTCCGCACTTGGCTGGCCAACAGCCTCTCTGATGAGTGCCTTCCCGTCATTTGCCATAATGAGACGGTCAAGGCCGCCTGGCTTCACCTCGCTGCTCTCTATTCGAAGGGGGGCCAGACGTCCCGCATTTATACTCTCTATGCGGACCTCTTCGCCCGCCCTTCCATGTCTCCTGCTGTGGCTTATCAGCATGTTTAGGCTCTTGGTGCTGAAATCCTCCAGAATCGCCCCTTCTCCGCGGACTTGGCCGAACAACACAAACACTTCCAGGAACTCCTGGTTGTTTGTTATCTTCTCCGTCTTCCCGATTCCTATGATATGATCCGCCAGCAGATCCTGGGTGAGGCGGAATCTCCTACTTTGGATGCCACCGCGGCTCACATTGCGGCTGTTACTTCGCTGCTCCAGCGGCCTCTGTTGGCCTCCCCCCTTCCCAGGACTCCTTTGCTCACCAAGCTCAGAAGGGGGGACCTAGTGGCCGCGGCCACTCCGGCTGACGGGGTTCGTCCCGGTTCCTCTGCTCTCACTGTGGTCGTACCGGTCATGTTGTTGACCGCTGTTGGCAGAAACATCCTCATCTTCGCCCTTCCGGTGATGCTCCTTCTTCGGCCTCCGCCTCTTCTCGGCC
Source organism: Platanthera guangdongensis (assembly GCA_039583875.1). Lineage (NCBI taxonomy): Eukaryota > Viridiplantae > Streptophyta > Magnoliopsida > Asparagales > Orchidaceae > Platanthera > Platanthera guangdongensis. The sequence continues at coordinate 8,536,967 of CM077153.1, read as the reverse complement.
GTCTGCCTCTGTGGCCACGACGTCAGGTAGTGCCCACGTCATTACCCAAGGTAAATGGCTGATTGACTCCGGTGCTACAAATCATATGACTGACAACCCTCATTGCTTCTCCCGTCTTGAGACACATGACCACTTACCCCCGGTTCGTGTGGCGGATGGTTCACCGTCCCCGGTTCATGGGACGGGCATGGTTCAACTCACCCCATCGCTTTGCTTGGAGGACACTCTTTATGTCCCGAAGTTCCCGTGCAATTTATTATCTGTTATTACTTTATGCCGGCAACTTCAGTGCTCCATCTTATTCACTCCCACTACTTGTTCTTTTCAGGACCCGAAGACCCAACAGACGATTGCTACTGGGACTGAGAGCGGCGGCCTCTACTTCCTCGACGATGTTTACGCTCTGTCCTCCTACTCCTCCTCTACATATCTCCTTCAATGGCATCTTCGTCTTGGACATCCTCCTCCTCGGATTCTTCGACAGCTTATGCCCCACTTACCTCCTACCAGTTCTCCGCTCAACTGTGATGCATGTCAGCTTGGCAAACATCATCGCTCCTCCTTCCCACCAAAGCAAGGTCGTGGCTCCTCTCGCCCGTTTGATCTTATTCATTCTGATGTCTGGGGTCCTGCTCCTACCCTCACTGTTGGTCGGGGTAGTTCCTATTTTGTCACTTTTATAGATGATTTTTCACGATGTACCTGGGTGTATCTATTAAAAGATCGCTCTGAACATTTTTCTGTTTGGCAATCATTTTATTTTATGATTCAGAATCAGTTTGACATTTCTATTAAAGTTTTACGTTCTGATAATGCCAAGGAATATCTTAATCATGAGTTCTCCTCTTTCTTTCACCAACATGGTCTTCTTCATCAAACTACTTGTGTTTACACCTCCCAGCAGAATGGGGTGGCGGAGCGTAAAAACCGTCACCTGCTTGATGTTGCTCGTACTCTCATGACGCAGATGCACGTACCTCGCTCCTACTGGGGCTACGCTGTGCTCCTCGCCTGCTATCTCATCAATCGCCTTCCTTCCACAGTTCTCCACGGCCAGACCCCCTTCTCCATTCTCTACCCCCATAAGGAACCTTTTCCTCTCCCTCTTCGTATCTTTGGCTATACGGCCTTTGTTCACGCTCCCTCCGCTACCCGCGACAAGCTTTCCCCCCGTTCCACCAAGTGTGTCTTTTTGGGGTACTCTACCACTCAAAAAGGCTATTGCTATTTTGACCCCCTTCTACGCAAGCAATTTGTCTCCGCGGATGTGACATTTTTCGAGAATGCTTCCTACTTCTCTCCTACCTCCTCTCTTCCTTCTGATATCTCTGTTCCCTCCACGCCTCTCGACGTCTCCCCATCTCTGTCTCCTCCTCCACCGTCTCCTTCCCTGTCCGTCTCCCCACCCACCCCTCCTCCCTCCTCTCCGACGCCGTCTCTCTAGTCCCGGGCCAGCTTTCTCCGCCACGGACGCTCCGGTCGCTGACGCACCCGTCGACCTGGATCTTCCCATTGCTCTTCGCAAAGGGGTGCGTGCGTGTACTCAACACCCGCTTGCGGCAGTTGTTTCCTATGATCGGTTTTCTCCTTCTCGCAGGTGTTTTGCCTTGGCTATCTCCGCTACTTCTACTCCCCGCACCTACCAGGAGGCTCTTGCTCTCCCTCATTGGAAGTCTGTCATGGATGAAGAGATGGATACTCTTACTGAAAGTGGTACCTGGACCCTTGTTCCTCCTCTAGTGGGCACTGATGTGGTTGGTTGTCGCTGGGTCTTCGTTGTGAAATTTCACCCCGACGGCACTGTGGATCGCTACAAGGCCCGGCTGGTGGCCAAAAGCTTCACTCAGACTTACGACATTGATTACTTTGACACTTTTTCTCCGGTTGCTCGCCTCAACACCATCCGGGTTCTTCTCTCTGTGGCTGTTGAACGGGATTGGGCTATTTCCCAGCTTGATGTGAAGAATGCCTTTCTCTATGGCGATTTTCAGGAGGACGTCTACATGGAGCAACCTCCTGGGTATGTTGCTCAGGGGGAGACACGCGTATGCCATTTGAAGAAGGCCATTTATGGCCTAAAGCAGAGCCCTCGGGCGTGGTTCGACAAATTCAGTGGCATTGTGGCTACCATCGGCTTTACAAGAAGTTCGGCCGATCACTCCTTATTCATTCGCAAAACGGCCTCGGGACTGGTGGTTTTGGCAGTATATGTGGATGATATTCTTCGTACTGGCGATGACCGAGATGGGGTGGACTTGACGAAGAAGCACCTCCGTCAACACTTGGTCACGAAGGATATGGGCTCCCCGAAATATTTTTTGGGGATAAAAATCTCTCGGAAACTTCACTCGTTAGTTCTCTCCCAACGAAAGTATGCCATTGATCTTCTACAAGAAGCAGGATTGACAGGTGCCAAACCAGCTTGGTTTCCCATGGCTATTGGAGAAGACAAAACGTGGACGGATGACTCGCCTCTTCTATCTGATGTCACAAGGTACAGACATTTGGTAGGCAAACTCATCTATCTCACGGTGACTAGACCTGACATCGCCTATGTTGTAGGCAAGGTCAGTCAGTTTATGCAAGCTCCCAGGGAGTGCCATCTTCAGTCTGCCCTGATGATTTTAGAGTATATCAAAGCAGCACCAGGCAAAGGGCTAATCTTTCAGAAGAATGGTCATCTGAGGGTTGAGGCCTACTGAGATTCAAGTTACGCGGATGACAAAGGCGATCGTAAGTCCACATCAGGTTTTTGTACCTTTGTTGGAGGAAATCTTCTGAGTTGGAAGAGCAAGAAACAGTCTGTTGTCTCCAGATCCGGTGCAGAAGCCGAATACCGGAGTATGGCGTCAACCACGTGTGAGTTAAAGTGGTTGCGGGCTCTCATGCTTGACCTAGGGGAGGTCTATGACTATCCTCTTCCTATGTTCTGTGACAACAAGGCCGCTATATACATATCCAGAAATCCAGTCTTCCATGAGAGAACAAAACATATAGAGGTTGACTGCTACTTCATTCGGGAAAAGATTTTGAAGAAATAGATATGTACACCGTTTGTCACCTCTGACAAAGAATTGACAGATATCTTCACAAAGCTGGTCTCTACTTCCTTCTTCCACATTTGTGACAAGCTGGGCATGATTGATATCTATGCTCCAGCTTGAAGGGGAGTGTTGAAGTATTAGACCGGGCGGCCTTGCGGTCTTGTCCAGCGGTTTGTTGACCGAGCGGTCTGGCGGTCTCACTTAGAAGCCTGGAGACCGGGCGGTCTATCGGGCTCCCATTGCGGCCTGTTCTTATCCTGCTGGAGTTGCCGAGCGGTTAACTCATTTGTCTAACCGCGCGGCCTGTGCGGTCTCCTTTATTTCTAGCCGCTCAGTACTGTACATGTTTAGTCCCACATTGTTTGTTTGTACTCTCTCATATCTCCTCCATTCTATAAAAGGGAGGTCATACCTTTGTAAATGATATCTTTTTTGAATAATAAAATTTCAATTATTCAAAATTCTATCCGTTTGTTCTTGCATGTTCGCTACTTTTTACAATTTTGTGTGAGACGAATAATGATTTAGGGTCGGGGAGAGATATGCTTGTTGAATGTATTCCTAAGGCATGGCTTTGTCTTTATGGTCGGCTGCAGGCTCACCCCGTGATGTTGTGATTCACACGTGGAGTGTGTCCCGGCAAGGCAAGTCCCCTTTGTGAAAATTGGCGATGATGCCAAGCTTTTGGACAAACTCGAGCGATGAAGCCCACGAGCGGGCAAGGTCAATCAAGGGTTCTTAGCATCAGTTGTGCTTAACTTGGTGAAGTTGGCAAGAACGGTGGAGCTGATGGACAAGTCTGATGGTGTTGTGATCCATGTGTGGGTAGGGTCTCAGCATGAGTTCTTAACCTTAGTCTTGTATGCCTTTGAGGAAATAAGAGTACTCATGTGATTGATATGTGATAATGTGTTAGAATCATACACACTATAAGGTGCCTTAGATGAAACCCAAGTTTGCATACACATTGCATTGTTGGCCCCTTTTATTTAAACGCTCAACATTTAAACGTGTTTGATGTTTGAGATACCAAAACTTGTTGTTTTCTACGTTAGTTTATGATTTATTATATTTGCATACGAAGTGCTAACCTGTATGATGATGCAGTGCCCCGGGGTCTGCTAGGGATGGCCGGGAGGAGGGGTGTTGGTTACACAGTTGAGGCCAGCCTTTGCTGACCCATGTTACAATAATTTTTATAGGGCAAGGATCGTAAGTCGGAGCTAGCTCGCTGGCCAAAAAGGCCTAAGCCTCCTGAAGTGTTCCTCCTTCTGTTTTAGTAGTTTTGTTATGTTTCCTTTGCTTTGTTTTCAGCATGCATGCCGATGTAGAATAGGACTGCTGTTGTTTTGATGTGGATGATGTTTTGGACTTTTGGATGATGTAAGTCCTTAAGGCCATTTTGCACTCTTTTGTACTCATGGACAACTTCTAATCTTTATTGAAATGTTTTCGCTGTGTTAAAGTCTGAGTTTTGAGATGGGTAATGCCTTCATATCGCTTTATAATACTAAAGTTATGATGTCTATATGTTGTGGGGCCCCATCTGACCAATATTATATAATCATTATAGGGGAGGTATTATATGAGCGGTCTCGCAAGGGGACGGACGACCCCTCGCGAGGCCGGCCGTGGTCATGATCGGCCCTTCCTAGGGCCGACCGCGGCCATGGCTGCCCCTCGCAGGTCGGCTGAGGGACCAGCTGAGGAAAGCCGACCCTTAGTAGGGCCGGTTGTGGCTGAGGGACGACCTCGTAAGGGCCGATCGCGACCGAGGCCTCCCACGCTCGGGCGGTTGAATGGGGCTCCCGGTCCTTGTGGGGCCGGTTGAGGCTGTAATGACCTAGGGAGGACCCCTATCACCGCCCGACCCACCAGCAACCCATGGAGGACCCATGGCACCACGGTGGTACAGCAGGAATTTATAAGGCCTGCAGGTCGTACACCCCAACCAAATCTCTGCGCCTGTTTCTCAGCAGCAGAAGGTTGTTGGCACGGGGCTTCGAACCCGCAACCCTTGATAAGCAACCATGAACAGTTCTCATCACCAACTGAGCTGCACTTTTCTATAATGACCTAGGGAGGACCCCAAGCGCCGCCCGGCCCACCAGCAGCCCATGGAGGTCCCATGGCACCACGGTGGTACAGCCGGAATCTACAAGGCCTGCAGGTCGTACTCCCCAAAGCATCTCCGACCTATTTATCAGCATGGTGCATTGTTGCCACGGGGTTGTATTAGACTCGGGGTGATCGATTAATCCTACTTTGAAAGATCGTTATTATTTTATTAATAGAAATTGGAGTTGGGGGTTGCAAAAAGTAAAAACTAGAAATGTTAACGGAATTAAAACGATGTATTAAAACTAGTGCTCGATTTTTGAATCACCACGAAAATAGGAAATATCGAAATGAAAATATAGTTCAATTCTCTTGTTGAAGAGGCTTTGACTGTGGAGGTTCCCGAAGCATGAACACCCTTCTTTCGAAGATTAGGTTCACCTAAGTTTAGGTGTATCGATCGAACTTTCGTTATCAAATCGCATCGTCTAAGACTTGCTTTAGGTTGTGAACCTCGCTATTGGATTTTACTCCAATCCGGAAGAGTTACGTCGTCCTCTTTTGAGGGTTGCGTCCTACTCTTTTTACCAATGAGTGATCGATTCGCCTTACGAGCCTCTCGGCCAACTAAATATCGAAAACTATTTTGAAAACTATATAAAATATATAACCTCAATAAATTAATCAACGGTAAATCTTAAGCGTTCAACTAATTGAGAACAGCAAAACTAAAATAATAACAAAAATTAACTCATCCCAAAGAGTACTTATCAAGGTTGCGGGTTCGAGACCCAGTGTCAACAATACATCGTTGTACAACCCCATATTCGCTGAGTCAGACCAGGAGGCGCAATGGTCACAATTGGGTTAGCCGAAGGAGTTCCCGCCCTAAAGAAGATCTCGCCCAAGTGGGCGGGAGCGATCGCGCCAGATCGTCGATCCAAGATCGGCGAGCACAACTGAATCGTTGAACGGAGAACAGCGAGCGAAGATCGTCGAGCGCGGCCAGCGCGGGAACGCTTGCGCTTGCGCCAGGCTCCCATCTCAACGGGCTCTCGCCTGTAAGCAGGCGAGAGCGTTCGCGCCAGGCTCTGGACAGGAGGTCCTCGGCTCAGCTCTCGCCGAGGGGGGCCCAGGGCCTTGGGTAAAATGTCCTAATTGCCCTTAGGAGAAATTACCTCACTACCCTCAGGAAAACATCGGGATTCGGCTATTGGCAGACCAACTAGGGGTTTTTCAGTAATTTCAGGTCAGCACGATGCTATAAATAGACCCATAAGGACTCTTTAGAAGGCAAGCTATAAATAGACCAGGAGGCGCAATGGTCACAATTGGGTTAGCCGAAGGAGTTCCCGCCCTAAAGAAGATCTCGCCCAAGTGGGCGGGAGCGATCGCGCCAGATCGTCGATCCAAGATCGGCGAGCGCAACTGAATCGTCAAACGGAGAACAGCGGGCGAAGATCGTCGAGCGCGGCCAGCGCGGGAATGCTTGTGCTTGCGCTAGGCTCCCATCTCAAAGGGCTCTCTCCTGTAAGCAGGCGAGAGCGTTCACGCCAGGCTCTGGACAGGAGGTCCTCAGCTCAGCTCTCGCCGAGGGCGGCCCAGGGCCTTGGGTAAAATGTCCTAATTGCCCTTAGGAGAAATTACCTCAGTACCCTCAGGAAAACAACGGGATTCGGCTATTGGCAGACCAACCAGGGGCTTTTCAGTAATTTCAGGCCAGCACGATGCTATAAATAGACCCATAAGGAATCTTTAGAAGGCAAGCTGTCATTACCTCTCAAATTCCAGTGCTTTCTGAGGAGCTCCTAGCCCAGCTTTGGCTTTGGAGGGGAAGCTCTCAGAGATCTTCCGGGTGTGAGGTGGAACCTCCCTGCTGAGGCTTTGGGTCAGTCCTAGGTCCTTTGAATCCAGTCGAGGGTTGAGACTTGAGAGAAGTAGGTTTTGGCTGCACCCCCTTTTCTTCGAACTCCCGTTGAGGTCATATTTGGCTTCAACAGTTCTGGTGCGGTGAGCGTGGAAGGCAGCCGATACAAGAAAGCCTTGAGTTTTGTCCCATGGCTGGAGGTGAAGGTGAAGGGTCAGGTTCTGGAGGCTCCCCCACCCGGGGAGAGAAAGCGACAAAGAGGATGCTGGATGAATTCAGGCGAGAGGTCCTGCAGACGATCAGTTTGGCCTTCTCGACTAGAGGCGAGTGGGCCACCCCTCAGGTCCCCATAGAAGAGGTCCCGCTCTTGGGCGAGAACGCCCCAGGGCAGCGCCCGGGAAAGGAGGTCCCGGGGGAGGCTGGCGAGAGAGATGTGGCGGCGCGGGAACTCTTCCCAGGCCAGAGCCAGCTCCCGGGCAAGGAGGCGCTGACGGATCTGGGCGAGAAGGAAGCGGCAGTGCGAGAGCTCTTCCCGGGGTACGGTCTCACGGATCGGGCCAGTCAGCCGAGGCTGCGGGACGTACGCTCTCGCCAGGCAGGAGGCGAGAGCCAATTTAGCGAGCTCATCATCTCAGCTCCGGTACCGGAGGGGTTCCGGGAGCCTGACATGTCCTACTACTCGGGGAAGGATGACCCTGTACTGCACGTACAGTGGTTTGAGGACGTTGTATCGATAAGGCAGATGACGGATGCCTTTAAGTGCCTGCTATTTGCCATCACGTTGAAGGAGAAGGCTCGAGACAGGTTCCACCAGTTGCCATCAAGATCAATCTACTGTTTTGAGGATCTGCGAAGAAGTTTCCTGTTGAGGTTCTCAACCTCGAAGAAGCGGAAGAAGGAAGCGGAGTGCCTGTTTGCGGTGAGGCAGAAGTCGGATGAGACGCTGGGTCACTATGTCGACCGGTTTCAGGAAGAGATCCTCCTGGTCCAGGAGGTCCCAGGGTACGCACTGATGCTGGCCTTCACCCTGGGGCAGAGACCGGGATTCTTTAGCATGGAGTTGAAGAGGGTGCCTCCCCTCTCCTTTGAGGAGCTCATGGAGAGGGCGGCAAAGGAGATTGACTTCGAGAGAGCAAACCCAGCGTTCGCCAGGAAGTTGGCCAGGCTGGCGGAGGACGACGTGAAGGAACCAGCAGCAGGGAGACAGAGGGAGCCAAGCGAACAGAGGGAGCAAAGGGAAGACAGGAGAAGGGAAGAGCCCCAAAGGTTTGGGCAGCAGCAGGGTTGGGGGGCCCGGGAGCTGAACAACCGGTTAGGGTGGAGGCCCCAGGAGGGTCGCCCCCAGGGCCTAGGAGAAGGCTATCAGGGGAGAGATAACCTGCGGGAACCCCGGAGGTTCGACCAACCGGCATGGAGGCAGGAGCCGAGGGGTCGTCCCCCACCGCCGCAAGAGGCCATGGAAGTGGAAAGAGGAAGAGGAGATGGGAGAGGAGCTCGAGGAGGAGGAAGAAGAGGGAGAGGAGAGGGAAGAAGGGGCGGGGAGGCGTTGCTTTTTTGTGACTTCCACCAGGAGGAAGGTCACGCAACGACCACCTGCCCGGAGTTCTTAGAGTTAAGAGAAGCAAGAGGAGCAGGGAGGCAAGATCCACCGGTGAGGATAGTAGAGGTGCAGCAGGGCGAGGTGGAAGATAGGTGCGAAGATCGGGTAGATGTAGGGACCCGGGGAGGAATCAGGGTGATTCACGGAGGAGTGGGGATTGAGGCAACCCGCAAGGGGAGCCTGCAAACCATGTACCGAAGGGGGGTCGCCTCTACCTCCCAGGTTCCCCCACCAGAAGAAAAGATCACTTTCTCGTCAGCAGACATGCCAGACTATGAGGATCCATTCTGTGACGCCCTGGTGATCCAGACGGCGGTCGAAAATTATACGGTCTCGAGGATACTAGTGGATAATGGGAGCTCGGTGAATGTCGTCTTCAAGAAAGCCTTCGATGAGATGAGGGTTGAAGGGAAGAGGATCCTAGCCTCGGATGGGCCGTTGTTTGGATTCTCTGGAGAGAGGAAAGAAGTAGAAGGGGGAGTGGGGCTGCACGTGAAGTTGGGGGGCGTGTCACGGAACTGCAGGTTTGTGATCGTGGATGCCCCAAGCAGCTATAATGCCATCTTTGGGCGCCCCCTCATCAGCGCCTTTCGCTGCGTCCCCTCCTCGTTCCATCAATGCCTCAAGTTCAACAATGGGGGGGTGCAGGTCAGGGTAAGAGGGGACCCGAAGGTGGCAAGACAATGCTACGTTACAGCAGTCAACACCGTGTTATGGATGGCAGAGGCAGAGGGGTTGGATATTGAGATGGAGGCACTTGAGGAGGTCGTTGAGGAAGAGGAAATGGGCCTAGAGGAGGCAAGAGAGATAGTTGAAGAGGAAGTGGGAGAAGGGGAGACTGGGAAGCAGCAAGGAGATGTGTAGGTGGTCCGGGAGGACGAGGAGCAGGAGAGCCCAGGAGGGGCGATGGAAGTAGGAGAACAAGCGACAGGAGGAGTTGAGGGAGAGGCCCCGAGGGGCGTGGGGGTCGAGCAGCAGCAGGAGGGGCTGGTAGAAGCGATGGAGATTGAGGAGGAGGTAGAAAGGGGAGAGCTGGAGCTGGAGAAAGAGGCAAGGGCCGGCTGGGAGCAGTCGCGGCTGGAGCCGGCCTAAGAAGTGGTGGAGATGGAGGTCTTCACTAGCATAGAGAAAGTGCAAAGGGTGCGGGTCAGCGGGGGCTTGAGTCCCGAGGCCCGGGAGCAAGTGCGGGCTTGCATTCAAGACAACGTCGACATCTTCGCCTGGAGCGCGGCAGACATGCCGGGCATCGACGCAGACGTGGCCTGACATCGCCTGAACTTAGACCCCCGCACTCGCCCCATACACCAGAAGATGAGAGCCATCGCCACCAAGCTGGAGGAGCCCATTCGCGAGGAGGTCAGGAAGCTCCTGGAGGCTGGCTTCATCTCGGAGATCCAGTATCCGGGCTGGATTTCAAATATGGTAATGGTTAAAAAAGGAGGTGGTAAATGGAGAATGTGTATTGACTTTTCTTTGTTAAATAAATCATGCCCTAAGGATTGCTACCCCCTGCCTCGGATCGACGCGCTGGTTGATTCAGCCGTCGGTTTTTCTGTCATGAGCTTTTTAGATTCTTTTTCATGTTATCACCAGATCCGGATGCACCCTCCTGATACCAAGGATGTTTCCTTCATCATGAGGGAGGGATGCTTCAGTTACAAAATGATGCCCTTTGGGCTAAAGAACGCAGGGGCTACCTATCAGCGCATGATGGATCGAGTCTTCCGGGATCAGAGGGGGAGGAACTTGGAGGTCTACATCGACGACCTAATGATCAAAAGCAAGTGCATGGTTTCGCACCTACAAGATCTGGAGGAGACATTCGCCACCTTAAGAAGGTTCAAGATGAGGCTGAACCCCTTGAAGTGTGTCTTCGGGGCCAGCCGCGGGAAGTTCCTCGGGCATCTTCTGAATCCGGCAGGGGTGGAGCCCAACCCAGACAAGGTAAAGGCCATCCTGGATTTGGAGTCACCTCGCGACGCCAAGGAGGTCCAGCGCTTGACAGTCAAGCTGGCTGGGCTGAGCAGGTTCCTCTCCAGGGCAGGAGACAAGTGTTCTTCATTCTTTAAGGTGCTGCGGGGGAATCAAAGGTTTGAGTGGACAACCGAGTGCGAAGAGGCCTTCCAAGGGCTGAAAAGGCAACTCTCATAGGCTCCTCTGCTTCAGAGCCCGAAATAAGGGGAGGACCTGACCTTGTACCTCGGAGTAGGAGCGGAGGCGGTGAGCTCCGTCCTAGTGAGGGAAGAAGGAAAGAAGCAGCTGCCCATCTACTACGTCAGCCGGATATTAAGGAAAGCAGAGCTCCGCTACTCCATCCTTGAAAAGCTCGCTTACGCCTTGGTCATCTCGGCAAGGAAACTCTGGTCGTACTTTCAAGCACATTCGATTAGGGTGGTGACCGGCCACCCTCTTCGCAAGATCTTCGAAGGAGTGGAGCACTCGGGGAGACTGGCTAAGTGGTCCATTGAGCTAACTGAGTTTGACATCTCTTTTATCCCAAGGCTCTCCATCAAGACACAGGCAGTGGCGGACTTCCTAGCAGACTACATAGTTGAAGTCGAGGGGGGAGAGTAGCAACCTCGAGAAGCATGGAAGTTGATGGTGGATGGGGCCTCGGGAAGGCACTCCCTCGGGGCAGTGGTGGTATTGACAAGTCCTCGGGGGGTAACCATAGAGCAAGCGGTCATTTTACATTTCCCCGTAACCAACAATCAAGCGGAGTACGTGGCCGTGATCGTCGGCCTTCGCTTGGCAAAGGAACTGGAGATCCAAGATGTGGAAGCTCTCACGGATTCCAAGGTAGTAGCGTCGCAGATCCGGGGAGAGTTTGAAGCTCGGGAGCCTACCATCATCAAATACCTCTCTAAGGTAAGGGCGATCATCGGAGGGTTCCGGTCATTCTCAATTCAACACGTTCCAAGGGAAGAAAGCGTAGCCGCCGATCGATAAGCCAAGTTCGGACCTCGGGGAGGAGGGAACTTGACGGAGCTATTTCGACCGGCTATAGAAGAAGGAGAGTTGATAGTGGTAGATCGGCAACCCTCGTGGGTGGATCCATTTGTGACCTTCCTAACCACCGGTGAACTTCTTGAGGGGACCAAGGTTGGGAGAAGCTTCAAGCGCAAAGCAGCTCACTACTTAATGATGGAGGGGGGCCTGCATCATAAGATGTTGTCAGGGCTCCTAGCTAGATGTGTGACCGAAGAAGAGATCCCGAAGATATTGAGGGAGGTGCACTCGGGCGAGTGCGACAGCCACTCTGGAGGAAGGACGCTGGAGGCACGGGTGGTCAGGCAGGGGTACTTCTGGCCCACCCTAAGGAAGGATGCCACGGAGTTTGCGAGGAGGTGTCAAAAATGTCAGCTCTACGCCCCCCTTCAGCTCTTGGCAGCTCAGAGGCTCCGAAGTATCACAGCACCGTGGCCGTTCGCCATCTGGGGAATGGACTTAGTTGGGACCTTTCCTCCGGCTAGTGGACAGAGGAGATTCCTCTTGGTCATGGTCGATTATTTCTCGAAGTGGCTGGAGGTTAAAGCCTTGGCCAAGGTCACCTCGCAGGTCATAAGGAACTTCGTCTGGGGGGAGATCATTTGCAGACATGGGTTGCCCCAAGCAATAGTGACAGATAACGGCCCCCAGTTTGCCAGCGATGAGTTCATCAGCTTCTGCGCCCAACTAGGGATAGATCTCCGGTTTGCCTCCGTCCACCACCCCCGGAGTAACGGCCAGGTGGAAGCGGCAAATAAAATCATTGTGAACCTACTAAAGAAAAAGGTGGAGAACTTAAAGGGGAATTGGGTGGAGCAGCTCCCCTCGGTCCCGTGGGCCCTGCGAACGACCCCGAACACGGCCACCGGTGAGACCCCCTTCAAGCTCTCTCATGGGTGTGAGGCCGTCCTTCTAGTGGAGTTCGAGGTCCGGTCCCCGCGAGTCACAGCCGCGGGCGAAGGAGACGAGACTTGGAGGTTGGAGAATGAGGAGGGGCAACGCCTCTCGTTGGATATGGTGGAAGAGTTGCGAGACGTGGCAACTATCAGGCAAGAAGTGATCAAGCGGCGGATGGCCAAGCATTTTGATAAGCATGTCAGGGTCAAGCAGTTTACTGAAGGGGATCTGGTGCTGAGAAAGGTTGACGCAGCAGGAAGGTCGGCTCCCGTGGGCAAGCTCCACCCGAACTGGGAAGGTCCATACATAGTGAAGGACGTACTCGAAACAGGAGGATACTATCTCCAGGACGTGGAAGGGAGGGCCCTAAGCCACACCTGGAGCGGTGATGACCTAAAACGTTTCTACCCATGAATGGGGATGGATGTAACCATGTATCTCAAAAATAAACTTATTATACTACATCGATTGATTTTCCCTTAACTATTGTCAAATTTTTCATAATATAACATAATTATGTGTTTTGTAATACCCCGAGCTCGGCTCAGCCGCAGGTAGACCCGCTGCGCAGGCTCTCATCTAGCTGGCAGGTCCGAAGGCTCGCCTGTGGGGGATAGGTTTGGTTGGATTGAGAACGTCATCAGCACCCCGAGCTCGACTCGGCCCCAGGTAGACCCGCTGCGCAGGCACTCATCTAGATGGCAGGTCCGAAGGCTCGCCTGTTGGGGATAGGTTTGGTTGGATTGAGAACGTCATCAGCACCCCGAGCTCGGCTCGGCCCCAGGTAGACCCGCTGCGCAGGCTCTCATCTAGCTGGCAGGTCCGAAGGCTCGCCTGTGGGGGATAGGTTTGGTTGGATTGAGAACGTCATCAGCACCCCGAGCTCGGCTCGGCCCCAGGTAGACCCGCTGCGCAGGCTCTCATCTAGCTGGCAGGTCTGAAGGCTCGCATGTGGGGGATAGGTTTGGTTGGATTGAGAACGTCATCAGCACCCCGAGCTCGGCTCGGCCCCAGGTAGACCCGCTGCGCAGGCTCTCATCTAGCTGGCAGGTCCGAAGGCTCGCCTGTGGGGGATAGGTTTGGTTGGATTGAGAACGTCATTAGCACCCCGAGCTCGGCTCGGCCCCAGGTAGACCCTCTACGCAGGCTCTCATCTAGCTGGCAGGTCCGAAGGCTCGCCTGTGGGGGATAGGTTTGGTTGGATTGAGAACGCCATCAGCACCCCGAGCTCGGCTCGGCCCCAGGTAGACCCGCTGCGCAGGATCTCATCTAGCTGGCAGGTCCGAAGGCTCACCTGTGGGGGATAGGTTTGGTTGGATTGAGAATGTCATCGGCACCCCGAGCTCGGCTTGGCCCCAGGTAGACCCGCTGCACAGGCTCTCATCTAGCTGGCAGGTCCGAAGGCTCGCATGTGGGGGATAGGTTTGGTTAGATTGAGAACGTCATCAGCACCCCGAGCTCGGCTCGGCCCCAGGTAGACCCGCTGCGCAGGCTCTCATCTAGCTGGCAGGTCCGAAGGCTCGCCTGTGGGGGATAGGTTTGGTTGGATTGAGAACGTCATCAGCACCCCGAGCTTGGCTCGGCCCCAGGTAGACCCGCTACGCAGGCTCTCATCTAGCTGGCAGGTCCGAAGGCTCTCTTGTGGGGGATAGGTTTGGTTGGATTGAGAACGTCATCAGCACCCCGAGCTCGGCTCGGCCCCAGGTAGACCCGCTGTGCAGGCTCTCATCTAGCTGGCAGGTCCGAAGGCTCGCCTGTGGGTGATAGGTTTGGTTGGATTGAGAACGTCATCAGCACCCCGAGCTCGGCTCGGCCCAAGGTAGACCCGCTGCGCAGGCCCTCATCTAGCTGGCAGGTCCGAAGGCTCGCCTGTGGGGGATAGGTTTGGTTGGATTGAGAACGTCATCGGCACCCCGAGCTCGGCTCGGCCCCAGGTAGACCCGCTGCGCAGGCTCTCATCTAGCTGGCAGGTCCGTAGGCTCGCCTGTGGGGGATAGGTTTGGTTGGTGGGAGACAGGATAAGATAGGTTAGGTTTAGTTTGTTGAAACTTCATCGACACCCCGAGCTCGGCTCGTCCCCAGGTAGACCCGCTGCGCAGGCTCTCATCTAGCTGGCAGGTCCGTAGGCTCGCCTGTGGGGGATAGGTTTGGTTTGTGTGAGATAGGTTAGGACAGGTTAGGTCTGGTTTGGTTTGGACAAGGCATGAAATGCACCAGGGACACAAAATGGAAAGAGATAAAGATAGGAAAGGTCTCGGCCGGGATAGATCTCGACAGGGAAATCCTCGTCAAAGAGGTCTTGCCGAGGGAGGGCTTTCGCCGAGAAGGCTCCTGTTAATATTCTCGAGCAGACAGACGGAATCGTTAGGCGACGGGCCTGAAGGAATTCGCGCAGGCTAAAGGGGGACAGTCCCGTCTTAACGGTTCGTGAGCCACGCTTCCGGCTGACAGTTTGCAACAGGTTCCCGCCGATTCGTCACTAAGACTATCCTAGGGGGGTCAAGGGTCTCGACGGAAGCATGCGTAGGAAGCATTCGGCCACAACAACTACATCAAGCACATTCACAATTAACAGGACGATGCATTTACAATGAAAACGTTTGCAATAAATATATTATATAAGTACAAGCTTAGAGCGTCTCGCGCTTTACATTGTGGCGAAAAGAAAAGGAAAAGGGGCCCCTCAAGGAGACAAGCTATACCCCTCAGAGCTCCCGCTTGAGCTCCCGCTTGAGCTCCCGCTGGAGCTTTCGCCGGAGCTCTCCCCGGAGGTCTCGCCACCCACTGCAGGGGATTTCGGGACATCCGAGGGTGGGGTATCAGGGGCTCCCGGGGGCTTTGGAATGGGCTCGAAGAGCCAGGGCGCGAGCTGTTGGGCGGTGATGTCTTTGCCCCTCCCATCCCAGCAGTTGACGTCTCGCAGCGTCTCCAGCGTCAACCTGACTGTAGCCTGCGCGTTGGCCTGGAGCAGCTTGTCGATGTCATAGACCGAGTAGTACCGGCTCTTCAGTCTCTCATCCAGCGGGGGGGGGGGGGGGGGCGCACTCGCCTCCAGGCGCGCAATCTGCTCCCGCAGGAGGATGTTGTCGTATCGAGCTTGGGATAGCTCCTCGCGAAGCGTGGCTTGGGCGGAATCCTGAGCAGCAAAAGGTTAGCATAAAAGAGAAGAGATAAAGTAGTGAGAGCAAGCGCTGTGAAAGATCTCGCTTACCCCTTCCGCCTGGCGCAAAGATAGCAGTTGCTGGGCCTCTTCCAGCTCCTTAGCCAGAGTGGCTGCCTGAGCCACCACATCATCCCTAGCCTTGAACATATCCTGAAAATTGCGGTCTATTGTGATGCTCCGGTGAGCACACATGTGCGCAAGCTCCAGCCCGCGCATCAGGGCGCGAGTGGAATCGTAAGCCAGCAGCCGGGTTGACATCCTGTCATAGACAGTGTCATCCTCCCGGCTGTAGAGGCAGTAACCTAAGGCGAAAGCCTCGCTGGTAACCTCGTCTCGCTCTGCCCAGCTTGGCAAGAGGGACGGGATCGAGACCTTGTTGGCGTCGGGATCCCACTGAAGCAGCGGCTTGTTCTCAGCGTCCAGGCACCTCATGCCGAGACCAAAATTGCGATGGCCCCGCGGCACCTCTCCAAACAGGGGCTGGCCAGAGGTCCCGGTGGTGACTCCCTCGCTCTCTACAGCACCAGGGGCCTGAGGGTTCTCGACAGGGGCCTCGTGGCTGCCCCTGGTGGCTGCGATCTCGCTGACGGCCTGCAAGACCTCCTCAAAGGAGCGGCCTGGAGGGAGAGGTTGGGAGGGCGGCACCATAACGGCCTTGCCCTTCTCGGTATCAGTCGTCTTGGGTCTCTTGATTGGTTGAGGCACAGGGGCGCCAGGCTTTCGCTTCACGGCACCGGATGAAGGAGGCGGGGGCGGCTCTTTCCGGCAGGCATGTGCAGCGGCCTTTGCGAGAGCCAGCGGGTCTTTTGGAGGTTGGCTCCCGCCAGCGCGAGCCTCGTCAAAGGGTTGGAGAAGAGGGATCTCGCGCTCTCCTGCAAAAGCGACAATACTAAGTTCCAACCTTGAAGAAGACAAGGAACAGTAAGATAAAGGCGAGACTTTACCTTCTCCTGGAAGCACAGGGAGGAGTGAATCGACGTCTCGCCGAAGGTAGAGGACGTCAAAGTCCTTGGTTCCAAAGAACTCAAGGAGGGC
Source organism: Platanthera guangdongensis (assembly GCA_039583875.1). Taxonomy (NCBI): domain Eukaryota; kingdom Viridiplantae; phylum Streptophyta; class Magnoliopsida; order Asparagales; family Orchidaceae; genus Platanthera; species Platanthera guangdongensis. The sequence continues at coordinate 8,520,315 of CM077153.1, read as the reverse complement.
GCTCTCGCGCGAGCCCAAGGAGGGGGGCTTGTAGGCGGCATCCTCGTATTGGATGGGGGCGAGAGGCACGTTCCCGAAGTCGCCGGAAACAAAGATAAACCTCTTGCCCCAGTGATGGTGCTTGTTGGCGAGACCGATTGTCTTGAGCAATTGTCCTGAGAAGAATACAACCCCTCCTTTTGCGCGGAAAGTGAACAGCTTGCGGAAGATCGACAGGCTGAACTCGATCCTCTCGGATCGTATGTAACATATGAAAGCCATGAGAATCACAACTGAATTTGGGTTCAGCTGCGCGGGAACCACCCCGTAATACCGGAGGGCCTGCCTCATCTCGGGCCACAGCGGGAGGCGGAAGCCCACCTCGAAGTGCTCGATGGGGATGGCGAGCTCCCTCTCCCCTGCGGTGTTTACCTTGTCATGATTGCACGGGTTCCGCGCGGTGAAGCTGGCGGGAACATATTGAGTCTTGATTAGGTTGAACTCGTCCACGGTGAGGGAGCAGGATGGAAAAAGGTGCTTCTGGAAAGCTTCCGCACAGTTGGATTGTCCCTCACCTCCGCCTGGCATCATGATAAAGAGAAGAAGGCGAGAGCTTCAAGAAGAAGGCGAGAGCTTCAAGAAGAAGGCGAGAGCAAGAACCTGCAAAAGCGAAAGGAGAAGGCAAAAACAAGCGAGAGCTTTCGAGAGACTGCGAAAGCAACCGGAGAAGAGAGAGGTTGGGGTCGGAGAAATGAATGTGGTAGGTTAGCATCCCTATTTATAGAACACCATGATCATGATGATTGTTTTCAAAAAGGCGGCGGGGGTACGACCGGCACGCCCCTGATCGGCGGCGCTTCGTTTTTCCCGCCCAGGTTTGATAGTGACCGATTGACCAAATAAGTAGCGCAAGCATTGTGAGATGACGTGCGACAAGCAAGATAGGCGGAAGCGAGGTAGCTCTCGCTGCGCGAGAACTGGGAAATAACATATATGTGCATACAATAATAAAAAGTAATAAGTGCAGAGTTATTGCTCTCGCTGAGCGAGAACTGGATAAAAAGTAAGCAATAAGCGCAGAGTTATTAGCTACAGTTCTAGTGAATAAGGGTACATCTGAGAAGGGGAAGGCTTGGGAAAGAGAAGGGGAGGTCTCGCGGTTCAATAAGGCTCCCACCGCCATTTCCCTTGCTCCCACCGCCATTTCCCTCGCTCCCGCAGCTTGGTCCGGGGTGGCGCCTGCGGGTTGAAGTAGGACGACAGAACACTACATCCCAGGTTAACCCGGCGAGACAGATCCCGGATTCGCTCGATGCACCTTTCGGGTGAGGATCCGGCGGTAGCTCCCCCCGACCGGTCCATCTCGCCGATAAGATAATCCCGCTCCAGAGTCTCTAGCCTCTTTTCCACTGACTGGCGAAACTCTTTTGCTGCAAGGTCGCGGACCCGTTCTCGCCGGATGAGCTTCGATAGGACGGCGGCGACCTTCTTCCCCCGTCTTTTAGCGCTCCCGGAACCAGTCAAGATCTCCTCCATCTCGTCAGAAGAAGGGAAGGGGGAGCTCTCGCCATCTTCCCCCTCTCTTTCTTCTTCTTCTTCTTCTTCTTCTTCTTCTTCCTCTACCTCAGCTCCTAGCCGCGAGCCCATGTCCCCTGGCAAAAGAATTCCTGTTATAGCGAGAGCTAGAGGATTGCTGTGATAAAATTTCCATATACCTTCAGCATGACGAGGCCCCCCGGTCGACGGCAGGCGAGAAGGCCCAGCCCACCCCCCCCCCCCCTCAGCTCCAAAGAGTAGGTGGATTGGCTTTCCTTTTCCGGGGGGGGGGGGGGGTAAACTTTGCGAATGGTAATCCCGGCTTGGTCGGGAGCGGGGGAGCGGGTCTCCTCTCCCGCAGGATGGCTGGCATCTATCGGAGGCGCGGAAGATTCGGCATTATTTCCTCCCGCCAGTAGGGAGGAATCAACCGCGAGGGCAGGCTGATTCGCTGCCCTCACCCCGCTCTCCCGGGTGGCGAGACCTGGCGGTGCGAAAACTGGCGCTGCGAGAAGACAGTTCAGCATTCAAAAATCTGGGTTAAGGACGAGAGGGGAACAGTTACCTGCAGTGATCGGGTCAGGTGAAGGAGCCACCTCCGAAACCCGCGGTTGATCCTCGGGGTGGCGAGAGGATGGATCCAAGACTTCGTGCGGGGACGCGGCAGCATAGGGAACCATCTCCTACGAGAGATATCGCGTCAACTAATAAGCAGCTGGTGTCTTCAGTAAATTGGCAAATCGAGCATACCTTCCGCGGCGAGGGATCGTCCGCGCGGATAGGGGTTGGGGTAGGCAGGCTCCTGTTCTCGTGGGGCAGGTCCCGCTGAATCACATTCACCCTCTTCTTTTTCTTCTTGGGCAGAGAAGGCTCAGCGGCCGACGAATGTCTCGCTAGCCACGGGGCAACCAGGGCGTTGTTAGCCCTGGCTCGCGCCTGTGCCGCGTTGATGCGGTCTTGCAGATCTTGCGGAAGCGGTTTGTCGGCGCGCTTGGAAGGCATCCCGAGAGGAGGCGAGAGCTCAGGCTAAGAATGACGACTCGAAGGAAGTGTTATGGCAGTCTATCAGCACACTTATTTATAGGCACCGTACGGCCCACCCAAATATTCCCTGATGTTGACATGTGCTCAGCGAATATTTTTGGGTTGGACATGTCTTTTCGAGCGTAGAGCTAGCTCAAAAAGAGCGGGGATTGTGTACAACCCCATATTCGCTGAGTCAAACCAGGAGGCGCAATGGTCACAATTGGGTTAGCCGAAGGAGTTCCCGCCCTAAAGAAGATCTCGCCCAAGTGGGCGGGAGCGATCGCGCCAGATCGTCGATCCAAGATGGGCGAGCGCAACTGAATCGTCGAACGGAGAACAGCGGGCAAAGATCGTCGAGCGCGGCCAGCGCGGGAACGCTTGCGCTTGCGCCAGGCTCCCATCTCAAAGGGCTCTCGCCTGTAAGCAGGCGAGAGCGTTCGCGCCAGGCTCTGGACAGGAGGTCCTCGGCTCAGCTCTCGCCGAGGGGGGCCCATCTAGGAAGTTGGTGTCGACACTTCAGGAAAAAGGTGTCGACACATAGACAAGTCTATGTCGACACAGAATAGTGGTGTCGACACTTCAGGAAAAAGGTGTCGACACATCTAGGAAGTTGGTGTCGACACTTCAGAATATTTGTGTCGACACATGTCAAGTAGATGTCGACACATCCAATGTGGTGTCGACACTTAAGTTTTACTCAGAATTTTCTAAGTAAAGTCTCGACAATGTGTCAAGTTATGTTGTGTCGACACATAACCAAGTGTCGACACATAAAATCTGTTGACTAAACTTGTGTCGACACATATGTGTCGAGACATTATAAGTCAGTGTCGACACTTATTGCCAGTGTTGACACATTTTCAGTTAGCTGTCCCGCCTGTTCATCTTCAAAATCAGAAAGGTATAAATAGGGTTTTGTCTTTATTGGTCGACACGCTTTCAAAGTTTCGAGACTAAAACTTCTGTGTCGACACCTCTCTTCTCTCAAGACAAATTCTACAAACCCTAATGGCGCCTAAGCTAGAGGAGAACGTCAACGAAGGATATGAGCTGGTGCGCGGCGCTTTCAATGATGCTGATACAGAAATCCAGGCGGTCGTAACCCTAGTTGCTGATTCCGGGTTAGAGTATTTAGTTTCTGAACCTACAAAGATATGGAAGAAAGAGGTTCTTGAATTCCTAAATGGAGCTGAAGTAGATGAGTCTGGATACAGAAGCAAATCCAGAGTTCATGGAACGAAGGTCAAGGTATCACCAAAGAGTCTGAGGAAGATTCTACAGCTTCCAAAAACTCAAGAGGAAGATGATGTTACTGCATCCAAGACCAGGGAAGCTCTAACCTGGTGTGGACTTGATCCTAAGATGAAGCTGGGCTCTGTGTTTAACAGGAAAGGCATGAACAACCAAGGCAAATTCATGTCTGAAATTGTTGGAAAAGTATTACTCAGCAAGCCAGGAGGGCATGACAGAGTGTCTGCCTATATGTTTGGAATAATGACAAGGATAATCTTCACTCTGAAAACAGACTGGTCTATAGTAGTTTATGAGAAGATTAAGGAGAGCTTGAAGAAGCCCAACCTGGGAAGAATCATTAGTCTTTATCTTGATGATGTAATACCTGAAGTAATGAGTACTGCTGCTGGAAGTAAAATAAACCACATGAGGAAAATGGACATGAGGTTGTTTTCAAGATGGGACAGGGTGTTGTCAAAAGAAATGCCAACCCCTGAGAAACTAGTTCCTGAGAAAGAAATTCCACCTAAGAAGAAGAGAAAAACTGCTCCAGTGGCTCAAGAGTCCACTAGCAGTTCTGATAGTGAAGAACAGGTTGTCTTCACTCCAGATGAGCATGAGGAAGAGCCTGCAGTGAATTCTCCTGCTCCTCAAGTTGGTGCTGAGATCCAGGGGGAGCTACCTCAAGCTAGCCCCATCCACAAGGATCAAAGCCAGGGGGAGCCTCCAGTTGTAGAAGAACCCTCTACACTGGAAAGTGAACAAGCCACCACCATCATACTAGAGGTACTCACTGACCTAAATACTTTAGAATTTCTTATAGAAGATGCTGATTTGTCTGATGTTCATCAGCAAACTCAGCTGGATAGTCAAGTTCCAGATGCTGTTAGAGATGACACATCTGTTGTACAAGCAGTGGTTCCTGATCCAGTGGTTGAAGAGCAAAGAATGTCTCTAGTTCATTCACCACCAGAATACACCATGGAAGATTTATTCCTAAATTTGGATCAAGCAGATTTTGACATGGACAAGCATGCTGCTGAAAGAGAGAATGCTGTTGTTGAGGGGGAGCAGATGGAAATTCTGGAAGAGCCTATAAGGAAAGAAACTGAGAAGGCACAATATGTGCAAACTGAGAAGCCTTCAAGCCCTAAGGAAAGGGTGGATATTGCCAGCACATCTGCCTCTGAGGATGAGGAGATTGCCAGGGCTAAGAAGAAGAAACTTTATGTCTTCAAAAGAAGAAACCAAAGTTATAAAAAGGCTTTACAATCTATTGCACCTCAGCCTATAGTTCAGCAAGCTCCAACTGTTGATTATAGTGCTTTACTGATTGCACTGCAGATTAAAATGGATGAACAAAGAAAAGCCATAGAGGCTTATGTGGATGAAGGGCAGAAATCCTTACAGTTTGATCTTGCCCAGGATATAAAATCTATAAGGTTTGAAATGAACCAAAATAAGAGGGAGATGACAGACTGCTTCCACAAGGGTGGAAATGCAGTGGTGTACTTGGCAACACACCAGGAGAAGATCAAAGCCCAAGTGGATGACATAGCATTGAAGCAAGGATATGTTCTTGAAAATCAGTTAAGAATGAATGACAATTTGACTGCTTCACATAATGCTATTGTCACTGAGTTAAAGAACAAGGCTGCTGAACCTTCTACATCTTCTGCTACTATTAAAGCTGATTTTGACAAAGCATTTCAAGAAGAAATCTCTGCTGTTAAGACTGCTATCCAAGCCTCCCAGAAAGCCATATCTGACCAACTTCAAAAGCTCAAACCATTCTTTAAAGATGAAATCCGATACTTGGATAGTCAAATCAGATTTCAAAAGGATGATGTCAGAGATCATATGGCTAGAGAAGTCATAAAGGGGGAGAGAGTGTTAGTCAAGGCAAGCTCTGACCATGCTAAGTGGATATCAAATTCCATCAGAGCTACACTTGGATATCCTCCTCTGTGTGATGACAATGATGTTGCTGAATCTGGCATTAACCCTGCCTATCTTGGAGGTGAGCAACCAGAAGTAGCTCAGGTCATTTATCCACCTCCAGATTTTGAAATGATTCATGCTGAGATACAGACCATGTACAGCCCATCTGGGGGCAAGGACAATGTCCATATTGAAAAGGTTGTTCAGCCTATATCAGAAGCCATGCAAGAGGCATTGCAAAAAGAGGAAGAGACAAGGTTGTCTAAGAAGAGGTTTAGGGAACGAGCAGAATAAAGGCCAGACTTTGAACAGTGGAGCCCTACCTCTAGAAACATAATATTAACTGCCTGGAAAGCTGCCAAGGATAACACTCATGACAGGAACAAATGGTTTTCTGAAGCTGAATGGAGAAAACATGAGATCAGGCAGGAGGCAATAGTTCAGTATAGAAGGAAGGCAAAGATGGGAAAGCTACCTCCTACTGCAGTGGAGCCTAGCAAGTACTTTCCTAAGCCATACCATTATTTTGAGAGGCAGAAGATCAAAGCTGAAGAGCTTAAAAAGAAAGATCTGAAAGGCAAGAAGCCTGCTGATGCTGAAACTGCTGATGCTGCTGTCCAAGCTAAAATCCAAGCTGGCAAAGGATTAGTTATCAAGGAACCAGAACAGAAATAGATTAAGAATTTACTTGAAGATTATTTTGTAATCTTTTGAATGTAAAACATTTTTGTGAACTACTGAAAATGTATAAGATAAATGTTAGAACAATATATGATCAATATATTTCATGTTTGTTCTGTGAATGTGTCTATGTCTATTTCTTATTTGTTCTGAAATGATGAATTTGTATACATGTGAAATTGATACATGTTTATGTTTACCCTGCTTTACATTGTCCTGCTTTACATCATTTTGTAATTTTAATTATGAATGGTGTATATCATTGACTAAGGGTTATGACTTCTCCAAATAGGGCAGATTGTTGGGTACATTGGTTAAATGTACCTGATTTGAAGAAGCCTCACCCAACTCAATAATATACATCATAATGTATTTGATGTATGTTGAGTTTACTTGTGCAGGTTAAGTAATTACTGGACTGAAGCAAAAAGTTTCTAAGTCCATGTGTCGACACCCAGAGGGAAAGTGTCGACACTTAAGAAGACTTGTGTCGACACCCAGACAAGCAGTGTCGACACTTGGAGTCATTGTGTCGACACCTGGGATGCAGAGTCAACACCAGACAGAAAGTGTCGACACAAGGAGCTGTGTCGACACTCAGTGAAGAAAAGTGCAGACAGAAAGTGTCGATATAAAGAGCTGTGTCGACACCCAGTGAAGCTATGTCTACACCAGAAAGTGTCGACACTTAGAGTTGTGTCGACACTCAGCAAAAGTCAGCAGAAACTAAGTTAAAGTGTCGACACCAAGAACATTGTGTCGAGACACAATAAGAAGAGTCAGCACTTGAAGAAAGTGTCGACACCAAGAACAAAGTGTCGACACTCAACAGAAGAGTCAATACATGAATCAAGTGTCGACACCTAGAACAATGTGTTGACACTCAGCTGAAGACTCTACACTTGAAGAAAGTGTCGACACATGGAGCAGTGTCGACACTTAGCAAAGAACAGCAAGATCGTCAATTTATTCTAAGTACAAGTGTCGACACTAAGGGAATGTGTCGACACTCAGCTGAAGTCTCAACAGAAGAATCAAGTGTCGACACAAGGAGCTGTGTCGACACTCAGCAAGTATCAACATAGAAGACTATGTGTCGACACCAAGAAGCAGTGTCGACACTTAACAGAATCAACACAAGAAGTTGTGTCGACACAAAGGAGATGTGTCGACACTTAGAAGAATTCAGCAAGTTATTGAAGATCAAGTACTTGTGTCGACACTCAATTTCAGTGTCGACACATGAAGAAGAATCTGTGTCGAGACATAGTATCTACAACACAAAGAGTTGTGTCGACACCTTGTACACTTGTGTCGACACTTACACAACTGGTGTCGACATTTGGTCTATAAGTGTCGACACTTAAAGACAGAAAGTCTCGACACTATCAGACAGTTAGAGATTTTCAAGAATTGACTGGATGACTTGACAGCTGTCGTTCCAGCCGGTCTACAGCACCTGTTAGAGATGTCAGAATTCAGTTATGGACCGGACCAGCCGGTTACCATGAAGAAGGCCTATAAATAGGCTCATACTGTTTACAGAAACTGTTGTTGAGAAGGTTGTTCAGATTATTGTTCAAGTAGTTATTGAAGTGGTACACAGAGTATCAACACAAGAAGATCTAGCTGTGCAGATCTAAGAAGTTGGAGAGAGAGGGCTCCATCCAAGAAATCAGCCTTTGGAACTAGGCTGAGAAGAAGGGTTCAGATATATTCTGGATCTTAAGAAGCAGAGATCAAGAATCAACTGCAGGAGGATTCATTCTTATTCAGTTCTACTTTCAAGAAGCTTTGAAGAAAGCTAAGTCAGATTGAATCCAGCTGAGTTCTTCCAAGAACTCATCAAGAAACTCTCAACTCCCCTCTCTTGTTTCTGAGTTGTTGAGTTAATATTTGTAATTCATTTTTATCTTATAGGATCCTTTGGATCTGAGTGAATTGTAAGCCTGTAATTATAAAGGCTGAGGGTAGGGCTTGAGAGTCTGAGTGTAGGAGATTGAAATCTCTGAGTGTAGGCCTTGTTGGCTGAGTGTAGGCCTTGATTGGCTGAGTGTAGGCCTTTGTGGCTGAGTGTAGGCTTTGGGATAAAGCTGAGTTGTAAGGCCTTGGGCCTGAGGTGTAGGAACCAATTTGGGTTCTGAGCTAGTGGAGAAGTTTGGCCGAATCTAGTACACTGCTAGATAGGCGAAGGGGGAAAGTGGATGTACCCAATGCTTGGGGAACCACTATAAAACACTGTGTCTGCTGTGATTGTGCTGTGATTGTGAATGCTTGTGTAATTGATGTACAAAAGTAGTTAGAATTCTGTGATATAACTGATTGCTGCCATTAAAGTTCAAAAAGGATTAGGTCACCTATTCACCCCCCCCCCCTCTAGGTGTTTAGGTACTATATCTTTCAAGGGGTATCAGAGCCAGGTTCCTCAAAAAGGACTAATAGTCTGAGGAGATCCTGATTGTCAGATTCAGTCTAAGTCAAAATATAGATTCAAGAAAATCAAGAACCATGGGTTCCTCTGAAAATCACAAGGAATTGGGTTCCATGAAATTGCCCATATGCAGGAAAGAGATCTTTGGCATCTGGAAGGAAAGGGTAAGGCTGTTTATGGAAGCCTCTGACCCTAGAATCTACATCACAGTAAAGGAAGGGTCTTATGTGCCCATGAAGATATCTGTTCTAGATGCAAATCAGAGAACCCCAAAGGATTTCTCTGAAATGACTAAGGATGAGATTGTCCTAGCCACCATGGACAAGAGGGCACAAAACATTATAGTGAGTGTCATAGATGATGCAATATTTCAAAATCTTATACACTGTAAGACTGGCAAAGAGATGTGGGACACTCTTATAGTGTATATGGAGGGATCTGAAGAAGTTAGACAAGATAGAAAATCCTTGCTAAATCAGGAGTATGAAAGTTTTAGACAAGGAAAAGGTGATAGCATAACAAAGTGCTATAAGAAGTTCTACAGAATAGTGAATGAACTCATGTCTTATGGAAGAGAGTTCAGTAACTATGAACTAAATGACAAGTTCCTAAGGTCCCTAACCAAAGATTGGGACACCAAGATCTGTGTCATAAGAGAAATGACTAAGTTGGGAGAAATTCCTCCTCCTACACTGTTTGGCAAGTTATTGTCATATGAAATGCAATTGACAGTGAGGAAAGAGGAGGAGAAATCAACAAGAACTGAGCACAAGGAAAGAACAGTAGCCTTCAAGATAGAAGCCTCCAGAAAGTGCAGGAATAAGTCACCAACTCCACCTCCAAAGGTAGTTGAATCAGAGACAGATGAGTCAGTCAGCACAAAGTCTGAAAGCAGTGAAAGTGATGAAGACTTTGCTGCCTTCACTAGACACTTTCAGAAATTCTTGAAGAAGAAACAGTGGAGGACAAGACCCTCTACTTCAAAAGGAAAAGAAGATTTTTATCAGGACAAAAAGTCTTCAAAGAAGGACAAGAAAAGGACAAAATCTAGCAAGTCAACTGGTTCTAAGATAGTGTGTTATTGCTGCAATAGACAAGGCCATGTTATTGCAGATTGTCCTGAAAAGAGGAAAGAATCTAGTGACAGGAAAAAGACTTATTTCAAAGATAAGAAAGAAAAGACTTTTGTTGCCAAGAAGGAGAAGACTCTATCAGATATCTCTTCTTCAGAAACTGAGTCTGAGGCTGAAGCTTACATAGGGCTGTTTGCTGAAGAAGAAGAAGAAGAATTCATGCAGATAATGGAGTCTATTTATGAACAAGAAGACTGTCAGTGCCAAGGACTGATGGCATTGACTGAGAGTGACAAAATCCTGGAGCAGTCAGGACCCAGTAAGGTACAAAGTTCAACTCTAAGTTCAGTTTCTTGTTCTGGTACAGAATCAGATTCATCTTCATCAAGTGATGGAAGTGTATCTGAGTCTGAGGATGATATTCATCAGCTTATAGATGAATATAAAGTGTTGTTGCAAGCTTACAAGAAAAGCAAGACCCTAGCCAAAAGTCAGGCAATGGAAATTGCTGATCTAAAAGCTGCTGTAACAGATTTTGAGAAGCAATTTGATTAAAAGCTTAATGAGATAGCCAGGCTGAAACACATTACAGTGATTCGGATGGGGACTATCACCTTTAAGAATGATCAAATCAAGAGTCTGGAGATCAATCTTCAGAAAGAGAGAGAGCTTGTTGCTAGGTTTTCTAAACCTAAGTCAGTGCTACCTTTAATCGATGAATTTATTCATCATAAAGGCAAGGCTGGATTGGGTTTTATTAGAGCTGCAAGGACTGAGCAGTCCAAGTCTAAGTCCAAGGGCAAAGCCCCAACATTCAACAAGTCTGCTGTAGATAAGACAGCAAAGACTGTACCTAAGCAAAGGTACAATAAGTTTGAATGCTGGTGCTGTGGCAAAGTTGACCATTTTGCAGTGGACTGTTGGCACAATGCTAGTGCCAAAGTGAGTACCAAACTACCTGTTGGAAAGCCAGTAGGTAGCTTTGTCAGATTGCAAACTAACAAATACCAAGGACCCAAGAATTCTTTGGGTTCTAAGGTTCATTAATCTGTTTTGCAGGTGAGTCCAAGTGGCCATACCCCAACATGGTACTTGGACAGTGGATGTTCCAGACATATGACTGGAACTAGAGGATTACTAAAGGACTACATACCAATAAAAGATGGTCCAAAAGTCACCTTTGGTGGTTCTGAAAAAGGAATCATCAAAGGATTTGGTAACATTTCTAGCAACTTGGTTATCATTACTCAAGTGGCTTATGTTAAAGGGTTGAAACACAACCTAATAAGTATAAGTCAATTAAGTGATGTAGGGTATGACATCTCATTTGTTAAAAATGGTTGTCATATCAAGAGGTCAAGTGATCAAGAGATCATTTTGACAGGTTATAGGAAGAGGAATGTCTACTGCCTAGACATTATGGTTGAGAACAATGGTTCTCCAGTTTGTCTTGTAGCTGATGAGACAGTCACTCATTGTGTCAAATGGCACAAGAGGCTAGCCCATCTTAACTACAAGACTATTAGCAAACTCTTTAGCAAAGAGTTAGTGAGGAATGGTCCTCAAGTTAAGTGTGTCAAAGATGGTATTTGCTCAGCTTGTCAAAAGGGCAAGCAGACCAAATCCACCTTTAGAAGCATAGATAACAAAGATGTTGTGAGGTGTTTATACCTCTTGCATATGGATCTCTTTGGTCCAATGTCAGTTCACAGCTTAGGTAGGAAGGTCTATACCTTTGTAGTTGTAGATGACTACTCAAGGTTTTCCTGGGTGTTCTTCTTAAGACAGAAATCTGAAACACCTAATGTCTTTTATAGCTTTGTCAAGCAAATTCAGAATGAACTAGACAGTACAGTGGTCAAGATTAGAAGTGACCATGGTACTGAGTTTCAGTCTTATAGCATGACAAAACTTTGTGAAGACTTTGGGATATTTCAAGAATTCTCTTCACCTAGAACACCTCAGCAAAATGGCATTGCTGAGAGGAAGAATATGACCTTGATAGAGGCTGGTAGGACCCTACTAAGTGATACATCACTGCCAGAGTATTTCTGGGCTGAGGCAGTTAACACTACATGTCATGTTATAAATAGGGCTACCATCACTAAAAGGCTTAACAAGACCCCCTATGAAGTTGTGAAAGGCAGGAAACCAAACCTATCCTACTTCAGGATCTTTGGTAGCAAATGCTTCATACTTAACAATGGGAAGTCTTACTTAACTAAGTTTGCTGCCAAGTCCCAAGAGAGAATTTTTGTTGGGTACATCAATAATAGTAAGGCTTATAGAGTCTACAACTTGACTACACAAGTTGTAGAAGAATCTGTGCATGTAGTTTTTGATGAGACTAAACTTATTAACAATGAGTTGTCTAGTACTGTATGCAGCCCCACAGGTTTAACAAAGAAAATGGACAAGCTTACTATAGAAGAAGTACCTGCTGCAAGACAGCAATGAGAGGAGAGTAGCTGTTGTCCAGGGGGAGAACTACATGTGCCAATTGCTGATGAAGTACAAGGAATACAGCATGATGGAGATGCTGAAGAGGTTCAATCAGAAGTAAGGATGCCTCCAGCCAACAGGCATCTAAGAGATCATCCAGTAGAGCAGATTATTGGAGATCCAAGACAAGGAGTACAAACCAGGAGCAGATACATGAATGCAGCAATCTACTCCAGCTTTCTGTCTCAAGTTGAACCTAAGAAGTTTGAAGAAGCAATACTGGATCCACAATGGACTGAAGCAATGCAAGAAGAGCTTAATCAGTTCAAAAGGTGCAAGGTCTGGGAACTTGTTCCTAGACCTAGAGACCACAATATAATAGGAACCAAGTGGATCTACAGGAATAAGATGGATGAACAAGGGGTCATCATTAAGAATAAAGCAAGACTGGTTGCTAAAGGATATAGGCAAGAAGAAGGTATTGACTTTGATCAAACCTTTGCTCCAGTAGTCAGACTGGAAGCCATAAGGATATTCTTGGCCTATGCAACCTATCAAGGATTCAAGGTTTACCAAATGGATGTCAAGTCAGCATTCCTAAATGATAATCTTAAGGAAGAAGTCTATGTGGAACAGCCTTCAGGTTTTGTTGATCCAACTCTACCTCATCATGTTTATAGACTTAGGAAAGCTTTATATGGGTTAAAGCAAGCCCCTAGGGCTTGGTATGAAACCCTATCTAGTTTCCTCATTGAGAACAAGTTCTCAAGGGAGAAAATAGATAAGACTCTATTCCTTAGGAAATCTAGAGGCAAAGTTATACTAGTCCAAATATATGTAGATGACATTATATTTGGGTCTACTGAAAGCAGCCTTTGCAAAAAGTTTGCAAAACTTATGCAAGGTCAGTTTAAGATGAGTAGTATGGGAGAGCTGAAGTTTTTCTTGGGTCTCCAAGTTAAACAGACTGAGAGCGGTTTATCCATATGTCAGTCCAAGTTCACCCTAGAACTCATAAGGAAGTATGGTATGGATTCATCCAGCACCATGAAGACTCCTATGGGGTCAAGTATGTCTCTCAGCAAGGATGATGCAGGGAAACCTGTAGATGAAACCTTGTATAGAGGGATAGTTGGCTCCCCATTATACTTGACTGCTAGTAGACCTGACATCATGTATGCTACATGTATTTGTGCAAGGTATCAAGCCTGCCCTAAAGAGTTTCATTTGATAGTAGTCAAAAGAATATTGAGATATCTAAAGGGCACTCCCTATCTAGGCCTCTGGTACCCTAGGAATGAAGATTTTGAACTAACAGGTTATTCAGATGCAGACTTTGCAGGATGCAAAGAAGATAGAAAAAGCACTACTGGAACCTGTCAATTACTAGGTGGGAGACTAATTTCATGGAGTAGCAAGAAACAAACCAGTGTGGCTATCTGCACAGCAGAGTCAGAGTATATGGCTGCAGGAAGTTGCTGTGCTCAACTTCTGTGGATACAACATCAGCTAGAGGACTATGGATTTCAGGTAAGTAGAACTCCACTTTTCTGTGATTCTACTAGTGCTATTTCAATAGCTAATAACTCTGTATCTCATAGTAGGACAAAACATATTGAAATTAAATATCATTTTCTTAGGGAGCATGTAGAAAGAGAAGATATTTCATTAGAATATATTAAAACTGATAATCAAGTAGCTGATATGTATACTAAGCCACTAGAAGAAGCTAAGTTCAATAGATTCAAAATTGAACTAGGAATGATAAACTTAGAGTAAGTTTACAGAATTGAAAATGCCTAAGTAAAAAGGTGTCGACACATAGACAAGTCTATGTCGACACAGAATAGTGGTGTCGACACTTCAGGAAAAAGGTGTCGACACATCTAGGAAGTTGGTGTCGACACTTCAGAATATTTGTGTCGACACATGTCAAGTAGATGTCGACACATCCAATGTGGTGTCGACACTTAAGTTTTACTCAGAATTTTCTAAGTAAAGTCTCGACAATGTGTCGAGTTATGTTGTGTCGACACATAACCAAGTGTCGACACATAAAATCTGTTGACTAAACTTGTGTCGACACATATGTGTCGAGACATTATAAGTCAGTGTCGACACTTATTGCCAGTGTCGACACATTTTCAGTTAGCTGTCCCGCATGTTCATCTTCAAAATCAGAAAGGTATAAATAGGGTTTTGTCTTTGTTGGTCGACACGCTTTCAAAGTTTCGAGACTAAAACTTCTGTGTCGACACCTCTCTTCTCTCAAGACAAATTCTACAAACCCTAATGGTGCCTAAGCTAGGGGAGAACGTCAACGAAGGATATGAGCTGGTGCGCGGCACTTTCAATGATGCTGATGCAGAAATCCAGGCGGTCGTAACCCTAGTTGCTGATTCCGGGTTAGAGTATTTAGTTTCTGAACCTACAAAGATATGGAAGAAAGAGGTTCTTGAATTCCTAAATGGAGCTGAAGTAGATGAGTCTGGATACAGAATCAAATCCAGAGTTCATGGAACGAAGGTCAAGGTATCACCAAAGAGTCTGAGGAAGATTCTACAGCTTCCAAAAACTCAAGAGTAAGATGATGTTACTGCATCCAAGACCAGGGAAGCTTTAACCTGGTGTGGACTTGATCCTAAGATGAAGCTGGGCTCTGTGTTTAACAGGAAAGGCATGAATAGCCAAGGCAAATTCATGTCTGAAATTGTTGGAAAAGTATTACTCAGCAAGCCAGGAGGGCATGACAGAGTGTCTGCCTATATGTTTGGAATAATGACAAGGATAATCTTCACTCTGAAAACAGACTGGTCTATAGTAGTTTATGAGAAGATTAAGGAGAGCTTGAAGAAGCCCAACCTGGGAAGAATCATTAGTCTTTATCTTGCTGATGTAATACCTGAAGTAATGAGTACTGCTGCTGGAAGTAAAATAAACCACATGAGGAAAATGGACATGAGGTTGTTTTCAAGATGGGACAGGGTGTTGTCAAAAGAAATGCCAACCCCTGAGAAACTAGTTCCTGAGAAAGAAATTCCACCTAAGAAGAAGAGAAAAACTGCTCTAGTGGCTCAAGAGTCCACTAGCAGTTCTGATAGTGAAGAACGGGTTGTCTTCACTCCAGATGAGCATGAGGAAGAGCCTGCAGTGAAGTCTCCTACTACTCAAGTTGGTGCTGAGATCCAGGGGGAGCTACCTCAAGCTAGCCCCATCCACAAGGATCAAAGCCAGGGGGAGCCTCCAGTTATAGAAGAACCCTCTACACTGGAAAGTGAACAAGCCACCACCATCATACTAGAGGTACTCACTGACCTAAATACTTTAGAATTTCTTATAGAAGATGCTGATTTGTCTGATGTTCATCAACAAACTCAGCTGGATAGTCAAGTTCCAGATGCTGTTAGAGATGACACATCTGTTGTACAAGTAGTGGTTCCTGATCCAGTGGTTGAAGAGCAAAGAATGTCTCCAGTTCATTCACCACCAGAATACACCATGGAAGATTTATTCCTAAATCTGGATCAAGCAGATTTTGACATGGACAAGCATGCTGCTGAAAGAGAGAATGCTGCTGTTGAGGGGGAGCAGATGGAAATTCTGGAAGAGCCTATAAGGAAAGAAACTGAGAAGGCACAATATGTGCAAACTGAGAAGCCTTCAAGCCCTAAGGAAAGGGTGGATATTGCCAGCACATCTGCCTCTGAGGATGAGGAGATTGCCAGGGCTAAGAAGAAGAAACTTTATGTCTTCAAAAGAAGAAGCCAAAGTTATAAAAAGGCTTTACAATCTATTGCACCTCAGCCTATAGTTCAGCAAGCTCCAACTGTTGATTATAGTGCTTTACTGATTGCACTGCAGATTAAAATGGATGAACAAAGAAAATCCATAGAGGCTTATGTGGATGAAGGGCAGAAATCCTTACAGTTTGATCTTGCCCAGGATATAAAATCTATAAGGTTTGAAATGAACCAAAATAAGAGGGAGATGACAGACTGCTTCCACAAGGGTGGAAATGCAGTGGTGTACTTGGCAACACACCAGGAGAAGATCAAAGCCCAAGTGGATGACATAGCATTGAAGCAAGGATATGTTCTTGAAAATCAGTTAAGAATGAATGACAATTTGACTGCTTCACATAATGATATTGTCACTGAGTTAAAGAACAAGGCTGCTGAACCTTCTACATCTTCTGCTACTATTAAAGCTGATTTTGACAAAGCATTTCAAGAAGAAATCTCTGCTGTTAAGACTGCTATCCAAGCCTCCCAGAAAGTCATATCTGACCAACTTCAAAAGCTCAAACCATTCTTTAAAGATGAAATCCGATACTTGGATAGTCAAATCAGATTTCAAAAGGATGATGTCAGAGATCATATGGCTAGAGAAGTCATAAAGGGGGAGAGAGTGTTAGTCAAGGCAAGCTCTGACCATGCTAAGTGGATATCAAATTCCATCAGAGCTACACTTGGATATCCTCCTCTGTGTGATGACAATGATGTTGTTGAATCTGGCATTAACCCTGCCTATCTTGGAGGTGAGCAACCAGAAGTAGCTCAGGTCATTTATCCACCTCCAGATTTTGAAATGATTCATGCTGAGATACAGACCATGTACAGCCCATCTGGGGGCAAGGACAATGTCCATATTGAAAAGGTTGTTCAGCCTATATCAGAAGCTATGCAATAGGCATTGCAGAAAGAGGAAGAGACAAGGTTGTCTAAGAAGAGGTTTAGGGAACAAGCAGAACAAAGGCCAGACTTTGAACAGTGGAGCCCTACCTCTAGAAACATAATATTAACTGCCTGGAAAGCTGCCAAGGATAACACTCATGACAGGAACAAATGGTTTTCTGAAGCTGAATGGAGAAAACATGAGATCAGGCAGGAGGCAATAGTTCAGTATAGAAGGAAGGCAAAGATGGGAAAGCTACCTCCTACTGCAGTGGAGCCTAGCAAGTACTTTTCTAAGCCATACCATTATTTTGAGAGGCAGAAGATCAAAGCTGAAGAGCTTAAAAAGAAAGATCTGAAAGGCAAGAAGCCTGCTGATGCTGAAACCGCTGATGCTGCTGTCCAAGCTAAAATCCAAGCTGACAAAGGAATAGTTATCAAGGAACCAGAACAGAAATAGATTAAGAATTTACTTGAAGATTATTTTGTAATCTTTTGAATGTAAAACATTTTTGTGAACTACTGAAAATGTATAAGACAAATGTTAGAACAATATATGATCAATATATTTCATGTTTGTTCTGTGAATGTGTCTATGTCTATTTCTTATTTGTTCTGAAATGATGAATTTGTATACATGTGAAATTGATACATGTTTATGTTTACCCTGCTGTACATTGTCCTGCTTTACATCATTTTGTAATTTTAATTATGAATGGTGTATATCATTGACTAAGGGTTATGACTTCTCCAAATAGGGGCAGATTGTTGGGTACATTGGTTAAATGTACCTGATTTGAAGAAGCCTCACCCAACTCAATGATATACATCATAATGTATTTGATGTATGTTGAGTTTACTTGTGCAGGTTAAGTAATTACTGGACTGAAGCAAAAAGTTTCTAAGTCCATGTGTCGACACCCAGAGGGAAAGTGTCGACACTTAAGAAGACTTGTGTCGACACCCAGACAAGCAGTGTCGACACTTGGAGTCATTGTGTCGACACCTGGGATGCAGAGTCAACACCAGACAGAAAGTGTCGACACAAGGAGCTGTGTCGACACTCAGTGAAGAAAAGTGCAGACAGAAAGTGTCGACACAAGGAGCTGTGTCGACACTCAGTGAAGCTGTGTCTACACCAGAAAGTGTCGACACTTGGAGCTGTGTCGACACTCAGCAAAAGTCAGCAGAAACTAAGTTAAAGTGTCGACACCAAGAACATTGTGTCGACACACAACAAGAAGAGTCAGCACTTGAAGAAAGTGTTGACACCAAGAACAAAGTGTCGACACTCAACAGAAGAGTCAGTACATGAATCAAGTGTCGACACCTAGAACAATGTGTCGACACTCAGCTGAAGACTCTACACTTGAAGAAAGTGTCGACACATGGAGCAGTGTCGACACTTAGCAAAGAACAGCAAGATCGTCAAATTATTCTAAGTACAAGTGTCGACACTAAGGGAATGTGTCGACACTCAGCTGAAGTCTCAACAGAAGAATCAAGTGTCGACACAAGGAGCCGTGTCGACACTCAGCAAGTATCAACATAGAAGACTATGTGTCGACACCAAGAAGCAGTGTCGACACTTAACAGAATCAACACAAGAAGTTGTGTCGACACAAAGGAGATGTGTCGACACTTAGAAGAATTCAGCAAGTTATAGAAGATCAAGTACTTGTGTCGACACTCAATTTCAGTGTCGACACATAAAGAAGAATCTGTGTCGAGACATAGTATCTACAACACAAGGAGTTGTGTCGACACCTTGTAGACTTGTGTCGACACTTACACAACTGGTGTCGACACTTGGTCTATAAGTGTCGACACTTAAAGACAGAAAGTCTCGACACTATCAGACAGTTAGAGATTTTCAAGAATTGACTGGATGACTTGACAGCTGCCATTCCAGCCGGTCTACAGCACCTGTCAGAGATGTCAGAATTCAGTTATGCACCGGACCAGCCGGTTACCATGAAGAAGGCCTATAAATAGGCTCATACAGTTTACAGAAACTGTTGTTGAGAAGGTTGTTCAGATTATTGTTCAAGTAGTTATTGAAGTGGTACACAGAGTATCAACACAAGAAGATCTAGCTGTGCAGATCTAAGAAGTTGGAGAGAGAGGGCTCCATCCAAGAAATCAGCCTTTGGAACTAGGATGAGAAGAAGGGTTCAGATATATTCTGGATCTTAAGAAGCAGAGATCAAGGATCAACTGCAGGAGGATTCATTCTTATTCAGTTCTACTTTCAAGAAGCTTTGAAGAAAGCTAAGTCAGATTGAATCCAGCTGAGTTCTTCCAAGAACTCATCAAGAAACTCTCAACTCCCCTCTCTTGTTTCTGAGTTGTTGAGTTAATATTTGTAATTCATTTTTATCTTGTAGGATCCTTTGGATCTGAGTGAATTGTAAGCCTGTAATTATAAAGGCTGAGGGTAGGGCTTGAGAGCCTGAGTGTAGGAGATTGAAATCTCTGAGTGTAGGCCTTGTTGGCTGAGTGCAGGCCTTGATTGGCTGAGTGTAGGCCTTTGTGGCTGAGTGTAGGCTTTGGGATAAAGCTGAGTTGTAAGGCCTTGGGCCTGAGGTGTAGGAACCAATTTGGGTTCTGAGCTAATGGAGAAGTTTGGCCGAATCTAGTACACTGCTAGATAGGCGAAGGGGGAAAGTGGATGTACCCAATGCTTGGGGAACCACTATAAAACACTGTGTCTGCTGTGATTGTGCTGTGATTGTGAATGCTTGTGTAATTGTTGTACAAAAGTAGTTAGAATTCTGTGATATAACTGATTGTTGCCATTAATGTTCAAAAAGGATTAGGTCACCTATTCACCCCCCCCCCCCCTCTAGGTGTTTAGGTACTATATCTTTCAGGGCTTTTCAGTAATTTCAGGTCAGCACGATGCTATAAATAGACCCATAAGGACTCTTTAGAAGGCAAGCTATAAATAGACCAGGAGGCGCAATGGTCATAATTGGGTTAGCCGAAGGAGTTCCCGCCCTAAAGAAGATCTCGCCCAAGTGGGCGGGAGCGAACGCGCCAGATCGTCGATCCAAGATCGGCGAGCGCAACTGAATCGTCGAACGGAGAACAGCGGGCGAAGATCGTCGAGCGCGGCCAGCGCGGGAACGCTTGCGCTTGCGCCAGGCTCCCATCTCAAAGGGCTCTCGCCTGTAAGCAGGCGAGAGAGTTCGCGCCAGGCTTTGGACAGGTGGTCCTCGGCTCAGCTCTCGCCGAGGGGGGCCCAGGGCCTTGGGTAAAATGTCCTAATTGCCCTCAGGAGAAATTACCTCAGTACCCTCAGGAAAACAGCGGGATTCGGCTATTGGCAGACCAACTAGGGGCTTTTCAGTAAGTTCAGGTCAGCACGATGCTATAAATAGACCCATAAGGACTCTTTAGAAGGCAAGCTGTCATTACCTCTCAAATTCCAGTACTTTCTGAGGAGCTCCTAGCCCAGCTTTGGCTTTGGAGGGGAAGCTCTCAGAGATCTTCCGGGTGTGAGGTGGGACCTCCCTGCTGAGGCTTTGGGTCAGTCCTAGGTCCTTTGAATCCAGTCCAGGGTTGAGACTTGAGAGAAGTAGGTTTTGGCTGCACCCCCTTTTCTTCGAACTCCCGTTGAGGTCATATTTGGCTTCAACAATCGTACTGATAAATAGGTCGGAGATGCTTTGGGGTGTACGGCCTGCAGGCCTTGTAGATTCTGGCTGTACCACCGTGGTGCCATGGGTCCTCCATGGGCTGCTGGTGGGCCGGGCGGCACTAGGGGTCCTCCCTAGGTCGTTACAGAGGTCGCCCGTATAACACCCCAGTTTTCTAGGACTTGAGCCTCTGGAAGCTAGCGCGCGATGTTAGATAGCTACCGCTTGGCGATAGCCTGACGTTGAGTGCGTTGAGTAGCAGGCGTTGAGTGGAAGGCGTTGAGTGCGTCAAGTGCTAGCGCGCGACGTTAGCTAGTTACCGCCTAGCGTTAGCCTCCTTACGTTGAGATGGAAGCACTGAGTGAGCTACCGCGCATCGGTATTTCTACCGCCGACGAAAGCACGACTTTATTTTTGACTGAGGGCTCAGGAAGCTACCGCGGCACGGTAGGTGGTTACCGCCCGGCGGCAGCGGACAGAAGCAGTTCCGTAGATCTGTGTTCTGACCATCCGATTTCGCTTCGGTTTTGATCATATGGCCAGGACACTCTGTCCAAGGGGCATAAGTAGGACTGAAACATTCCTTCCCCTCATTTTCTTCTCATTTGAGAGTTGAAGTTAGGGTTTTGGGGAGAGAGGGTTTGGAGGAAGTGGAAGAGCATCTTTCGCCATTAACGAAGCTTCGGGGCTCCGATCGTCGATCCAAGTCTAGATCCGTGAAGAGGACTTGAAGGCGCACACTTTTATCCATGCAAATCAAGTTTTCCATGGCAAGGAATAGGAGTCGTAAGGTAACGACACTTCTCCTCTCAGTATTTAGGATGAGTGCATGGCATCTGCTTCATTCTTGTTTTCTTTCAAGCATTTAGGCACCAGATCTCTCAAATAAGAGGGGTACGGATTGTCATGGTTTAAAAGGACTCACCAGGTCGATTGTGTCCATCCTAGGCATGATGTTGCATTAGAAATACGCTCCGCTAGTGGATTAGGCATTGTTGGTGAAGCCGTAGTCACGACAATTAGTCTGACTCGGTGATGTTGCATAACGAGCCTTAGGGATTTTGCTAGAAATCCATTTGCGGTAAGATGTCGTTTGTGATGCTTGTTCCCCCTTATTTTCGTGTGAGAGCGGAATGGTGGATTAAAGCAGGAAAGGCGGTTGATTGTGATGTGCTAATGCTCGGCTTTGTCTCTGTGGTCGGCTGGCTAGCCCATGACGTGCAAGTCATGTGTGGAGAGTGTCCCGGCGAGACAAGTCACCTTCTGTGAAACTGACGAGAACGTCAAGCTTTGTACAAGCCTAGGAGATGAAGCCCACGAGCGGGTGGGGTCAAGCACGTGTTCTTAGCATCAGTTTGTTGTTTGTGAGACGAAATCCTGACATGAGAAGTCAGAGCTTGCAGGCAAGCCCGAGTTTTGAGACCCACGAGCGTGTTGCAGCGGCGATCTCCAGGCGGCATCGAGAGGTGTTCAGGCGGCGGCAGCAGCGACAACTCCAGTTCAGACCAGGCGCGGCGGCGGCGGCGGCAGCAGGCGTGCTGCGGCGGAGGCGGCGCATCGGGCTCAACTCAGCCGGAGGCGGCTTTGTCCAGCGGCGGCAGGCAGCTCCAGGAGGCGGCAGTAGCAGGAGGATTCAGGTGGAGGCGGCTCTGTCCAGCGGCGACAGACAGCTCCAGGCGGCGACAACAGGTGCAGGAACGACAGATCCATCGGGGAAGAAGAATAGGAGCTGTCGTCCGGCGACATCGATACCGCCCGGCGATATCGGTTCTTCAAGTTTTGGGTTCTTTGGTTTTCCTTTGTTGTTCGACCGTATCTGTTTGGTCTCTGGTTGTATCTGTGTAACCTCATCAGTTTTAGTGGATCTTTCTGGCGCGCTCTCCCCGTGGAGTAGGAGTCCCAACTCCGAACCACGTAATTATTTTTGTCGTCTGGTTGTGCTTGGTTTTGGATTTAAATTTCGTTTATCATAGTATTGCTCAGATTAGCTTCTGTTGCTAGATCCGCGGCGAACCACCGTAGTCGCGGATCCGGTCCCAATTTCACAACAATTGGTATCAGAGGCAGGTTCGACCCTTCGGACCCCGGTGAGTAATAATGACAACGAAATTTGAAGTCCCCAAGTATGACGACAAAATTGACTTTGGTCTGTGGCAGAAACGGGCCAAAGCAGTTCTCGTCCAGCAAGGTCTTCATAAGGCTCTCCTCGGAAAGGAGAAGTCTGGGAAGAAGGACGACGAGTGGGATGAGCTAGATCTGAAGGCCATCAGCACAATCCAGTTGTGCTTGGACGATGAGGTTATGTATAATGTAGTCGATGCTGAGACTACAGCGGATCTGTGGAAGAAGTTGGAGGAGCTTTATATGTCAAAATCCCTCACGAATAAGCTGTACGTAAAGAAATAACTTTACAGCTTGAGGATGTCGGACAGCACTCCGCTTCTTGATCATATGAATGCGTTTAATAAACTTATCTCTCAGTTGCGTAGTATGGACATTAAGGTCGAGGAGGAAGACCATGCTCTTCTCCTGTTGTCTTCATTGCCGAAGTCCTTCGATCATCTGGTCACCACGATCCTGTATGGGAAGGACACCCTGAAGATGGAAGAAGTGATGACAATGCTGCTCTCGAACGAAACGAGAAGCAAGTCGAGCCCTAGAGCCGACGAGGGCCTATTCGTGAAGAGCAAGGACCCCACCCGGGGTAGATCGAGAGGAAAAGGGAAGGAGGAAGACCGACTTAGGTTTAAGTCCGGGGGCAGGAATACAAAATGTCACTACTGCAAGGAGGAGGGGCACTGGAAGAATGAGTGCCCGAAGAGGAAGTTTAGAGAACAGACACATGAGCCACATCAGGCTGCGGTGGCATCCGAGGATGAGAACGACGCTGACGTTCTTCATGTTTCACCCAGTCTTGAGACCACAGGTTCCTGGATCATGGATACAGGATGTTCGTTCCACATGTGCCCGAACATTGAATGGTTCTCCAGTATTAGGCAATATGGAGGTGGTCGTGTTCGGATGGGGAACTGGTCAGAGTGCGAGATATCTGGAGTCGGGAGCATCAGGATCAGGATGTTCGATGGAGTGGTTAGGACCCTCACCGACGTTCGGTATGTGCCCGAGTTGAGGAAAAGCTTGCTTTCTCTAGGCACTCTGGAGGCTGTCGGGTATTCTTATACCGACAATGAAGGATATTTGGAGGTCAGGCGAGGCACGCAGACAGTCTTGAGAGGAGAGCGTTCCGGATCGCTCTATAGACTGATTGGCACCACGATTGCCAAGGGAGATGCGAGGAGAGAGGTCAGACCGTCTCTCAAGCTTCAGGATACGGTAGCGTATGCATTTCAGGCGATCTCCTCAGATCGCGGTTCCTTAGATAGAGCTTTAGAGAGCAGAGATCGTTCTCAGCGAAAAGCTAGGAAGGACCAGCGGAGGAGCGGGGCAGGATTCGTGGCTAGGGCGTGTGCTCGGAGAGAGGACCTTGGCAGAGGTAGAATCTTCGCAGCCGTAGAGGAGACGGGTAGAGAGTAATCTCAGGAGTACCCAGGCTCCGCAAAGGGAGCCATCTGGCTCAGGAGTCCCACCAAGAAACTCAGGTTTACTCAGAAGAAGGTGGAGCTGCACAGTGGTGTGCGCCATCAGGAGTCGAGGGAGTTCACTGGAGGTGGAGGTGTGGAGTTGCGGGATATATCTACGGAGGAAAATGTTACGAGCATGCGAGAGAAATCAGTGAGAGCAGTCAAGTTCAAGAGCGGTCTTGACTTGACTCAGACTGATGCATGTTGATCGTGAGGACCCCAGGGAGAGGGGGCTTGTAGTCGCCAGTAGGGAAGATCCAGGTTGGAGGTTCAGATACGTTTGTTAGGCTTCGAGGTGGAGTTCGTGGTGGTGTTCATCGCGTGAGGCGTCAAGGTGGAGATTGTTGAGATTATGACATCTCCGCGATCCACGTGACCGGATCGTCGAGATCGCGACACGTCATCGATCCGTGGGAGACCACAATTCCTAATCCAGGCTAAACCTATTTAGGAATATTATTTAGGAAGATCATTAATAAGAGGATATTTAATTATAGGATTATGACACCTCATCAATCCGTGTGCCTCCATAATTCCTAATTTTGGAGGAGTCCTATATTTGGAATATCTTTATGAGGAAAAATGAGGTAATCTCCTAAATAGGAGATCATCTTCCTAATTTGATATTTGATCTTGATCCTATAAATAGGAGCTCGCTCTTGCCGTTTCATTCAAGCAAGAATTAGAGAGGAATCCAGCTTATTTTCGGCCACCAGTGAGGAGTGTGAGAGCAGGTTCTGTGGAGGCGGTTTCCGGCGGCAGCGGCGGCGGCGGCGAGCGGACCTCGCAGTGCAGGAGGATCAGAGGCGGCGACAGGCGTGTTGCAGCGGCGATCTCCAGGCGGCATCGAGAGGTGTTCAGGCGGCGGCAGCAGCGACAACTCCAGTTCAGACCAGGCGCGGCGGCGGCGGCGGCAGCAGGCGTGCTGCGGCGGAGGCGGCGCATCGGGCTCAACTCAGGCGGAGGCGGCTTTGTCCAGCGCGGCAGGCAGCTCCAGGAGGCGGCAGTAGCAGGAGGATTCAGGTGGAGGCGGCTCTGTCCAGCGGCGGCAGACAGCTCCAGGCGGCGACAACAGGTGCAGGAACGACAGATCCATCGGGGAAGAAGAACAGGAGCTGTCGCCCGGCGACATCGATACCGCCCGGCGATATCGGTTCTTCAAGTTTTGGGTTCTTTGGTTTTCCTTTGTTGTTCGACCGTATCTGTTTGGTCTCTGGTTGTATCTGTGTAACCTCATCAGTTTTAGTGGATCTTTCTGGCGCGCTCTCCCCGTGGAGTAGGAGTCCCAACTCCGAACCACGTAATTATTTTTGTCGTCTGGTTGTGCTTGGTTTTGGATTTAAATTTCGTTTATCATAGTATTGCTCAGATTAGCTTCCGTTGCTAGATCCGCGGCGAACTACCGTAGTCGCGGATCCGGTCCCAATTTCACAACACACTGTCACTAACAAATAAATAAACTTTTTCAAAAAAAAATATTCCTCAATGCACCATGCTCCATATGCGCTCATCACATAAAAAATTTCTCTATGAATTAAGAGCATAAAAGCTCATGAGCAGCTCGAGCTCTATATATTGATCTCGAGCACGGGCCAGTATATAAGAGCACGTCGAGTTTCAAGCCAAAATTGAGAGCTAGAATTGGAGCCTCAAAATTTCGCAGAGCTCAGCTTGAGCTCGACTCATTTGCACCCATAGCCATAGTTATTTTCCGGTGTAGGTTGTTGAGGCTCCGATCAAGATAGTTCACTAAGGCTCATCAAGTGTGGAATGAACTTATATAATATCTCCAGCGTAGAGTCTTGCCCTAAAGTGACACGAAACCTAATGGGTCATTCCGAGTCGGTCTCGACACGCGCGGACATATATTAAATACCCTAACATAGGTAAGCATCCTAGCATGGTATTATTTCATTAGTGAATTTTTTTGCCTTAACTTCTTTTTAGATCGCCTGTGATCAATCCAACTTCTAGTCGCACAAAGCACGACTCATTGTTGGTTTAGATTAAATTGGAGCGGTCTGGGGATCCACTGGAGCCCCAATTGGCAAGAGATGACTTTAATCAGTATTGAATTTCTTCAATTTCGAGTCGACTCGAAATGACTAAGCTATCTTTAAATTGCTACGAAGCCTGAGAGGTCGAAAAATAGTGAAAGTAGAGTCCTAATGAGAAAGAGAAAAATGATGACGATCGAGTATTCACAAAAAAAAATAACATTTGCGAGATTTGAAAAGTATTTGCGACTAGCGCAAAAAATTCGGTAAGGCTGCAAGCAAGCACCGCAGTTTTGGCGAGTCACACCGCACTTTCTCCTAATTTTTCATATATTTTGGAAATATGTCTTGTACATGCATTTTGAGGAAAAATGTTCAACACGAAAATTGTAGATCTCAACGAGATCTACAACTTTTGTGTTGAACACTTTTCCTAAAAATGCATGTATAATGCGTACTTTGAAAATACTCCCAAGTTTTGCACCTTTTAGAAATACGTCATGTACATGCATTTTTTAGGAAAAGTGTTCAACACGAAAGTTGTAGATCTCATCGAGATCTACAATTTTTGTGGCGAATAGTTTTTCTAAAAATGCATGTACAATACGTATTTCAAAAATGCACAAAAAATTAGGAAAAAATACGATGCGACTAGTCAAAAGTGCGGTGCTTTTAACAATTCTCTTTTTAAACTGCCACAGTTTAACATTTTCATTTTATTTCAGGTGCATCCCTTACAGCCATATGGTAAATCCGGCTGTGGCGGGTCGATCCGGCGGATGGAAACGAAGTGTTCGAAACGGAGGGAGGAGGTGACTGCTCCAAAAGGAACTTTTTGGGGGACTTTTCTCAAGGCGGGCGGGTAGAAACGGAGCAAACGCCGCCGGAAGTTCATTTATTTACCCTCTTTCCGACAGCATTTGCCCAAAACGAAGCAGCAAAACGCCCTAACAAATAAAGCTTTAGCGTACATTTCATAGCGTTTCACACAGAAAGTGTAGAAACGCCATATGGATGGCCGCGAGTGATATACGAGGGTATATTATTATTATTATTATTCATTAAAATAAAATCAGGTTTCTTTTGTTCGTATTTGGTCGATAGTATCCACGAACGTATTACTAATGTCTCCTTGATTCTCTCACGACCCTTTCCAAAAAATTAGCAAAGAAGGGGCCTCTTCGATGAACACGTGGGCGGTGATGATAAAATAAAAATAAAAATAAAAATATAAAAAATTCTATTTTCACGCAAGTTAGTTATTAGCACACCATAAAAAATAGAATTTGGCATACATTTTCAAATATGTCCATGTGTATAGTTCTCATTACATGTCATTTCATTTGTAAGGTCAAGACATAGCTGCAACCAATTTTCACTCATATGCATAGCATCACTAATTACTCTATAATTACACACAAACAAAATAATCAAGATCACATACCATATGTTGCCAAATCGAGTGGAATCGAACAAGAAACCGGGTACTGTCAAAATTTTGGAGACCAAGGAATGGAGAAATCGCGGGAGTATGTGACCTAGGCTCTGTTTTGGGGGACTGTTTTTCACCGGTCAAGCGGTTACGACCACATGAATCAGACCATAATTAAGGTCCGGTTGATGCGGTCGTAACCGTTTGACCGGTGAAAATAAGTGCCCCCAAACGGAGCCCTAGTGAAACCGAGAAGACGGAATGCGACCTGACAAAATTGGGAAGAGGGAACGCCGCCTGGTAAAATCGGGAAGAAGGAACACGACCTAGTATGACAATTCGGCTTTCTAGGGCTTTTTAGGAGGGGGTGTGACCATAGACCGCCACCATTAAAGGGAGTAAAAAACATTTAAAAATAAGCAGGGGTTTTTGTTGATCGGACGGCTAGCAATGCATCGCGGGTACCATCCTCCACATGCCCGCGTGTACGTAAAATTTTTTGATAGAATAAGGGTTTATTTGTTATTTTTGGTATGTTATTAGCGAGAAGAGGTGAGCTATTATAGATAAGTTATTTGTATGAAGTACTTATAATCAAGGAAAACCCCCCAAAAACAATTTTTTTTGTGAATTACTTCCAAACAAATAAAACTAACAATACTTTTCTCCCCACTTGTGCATTTGTAGTGGTTGCCTATGAATCTTCTAAATTTCAATATTAATTCATGTTAGGGTTAGTACGCTCAAAGTATTCTACTATATCTCATCTAAGTATGAAATAAGATATATATATAGTACTTCCAGCATATGGTCAAACTCTAGAATGACACAAAACCGTTATCCTATTCTGAGTCGGTCTTAACACGCGCAGACATATTAATATATAAATCTAACAATCTCTTCATATATCCGCCGTGAACCCAGACTTCAGATAGAGGGTGGTTTGTGCAAAGTTCAACCAACTGTGAATCATACACAACCGTGTCCAGCACCTGTTTCAAACAAAATTAGACTTGAGCACAGAAAAGTATGCACGCATAAGTAAAACGAAACTCAGCTGCAACACAGAATAGTCTCAGGTACAATAAGACACAGACCCAAAACGTCTGGTGTCCCAAACAAACGGAGAGCTAAAAGTCCAATCAAACAGTGCATAAGATAAAAGCAAAAAACAATGCTCTGAACAAAAGTAGCAAAAGATAAACTAAAAACACTCTAAAGCTCATCATTCAAAAAATCATCTTGATCTGGATTTCAGTCAACCAGTGTTCCTCCTATCCCAGCAACCCCTGCAATTTCAACAGAGAATTTCATTTCAGAATGAATTCTATCATTTGTAAATTTGCAAATATCTAGCTAGTTCTGCAAAAAAGAACTTAGTATTAATTATTTTAATTTGGCTGGGAGGACACGTTCACAGAGTATTATAGTTTTACCTAAGAACCTGATATCTGTTTCAACCGAAACGATTCCAGACTTCTGGACACCACATCTATATCTGTGATCCTATATGGAATGTCACGGTTACTGCCCTTCTAAAGTTAATTGGAACTCATCAAGTTTGGAATGGAACCAATCTCCAAAAGAAGAGACAAGACCAAATCGGATTGTGTTATCAAGTTTCGCCAAGACCTCCACCATCTGCTCCTTAAGTGTCTCGGCATCTCCGGATCTCAGAGGAAGTTTGCGACCTTGTTGGGAGATGGTGGGGGCGAGAACTCCTCCTCATCGGCATCAGGAGCCGCCACTGAGGTGTCCCTGTAGCCTGGCAGTAAGTTTCGACTACAGTCAGGATCAGTTTCAAGAGAGAAGGGGAGGGTTCAGTCATTTACCTGGCATAGGGATAGTGATCCCGCCTAGTGGCTGGCGGGAAGGACCACGTCTTCCCTCAAAAGATCCCGCAAAGAGCGGGTGACCCATTTCCCCCCGTCACAGACGGAATAGAGTTTGTCCTGACGGCTGGATCCCGGCCAGTTGGGAGGCGTTGGGTGCCTTCCCGGTTGAGGGCTGAAAGCTTGGTGCTGGTTCTTTTGGGATCTCGGCGGCCGGGGTCTTAGGTGTTGGACTGACCGGACCCATAGTCCCAAAGGGAGGAGCTGCGGGAAGCAGTATTATCGGAAAGATATATGAGTTAAGTAGTGCGAAAAGGTAACCAGCAGTCATACCTGGAGTGGCTAAGGTTTCGGCCCGAGGAACTTGGGAACCAGTCTCCGGATCTGGTTGTTCGCTCCATTTCGGGGAACCGGGGGGTCTCAGCATTCACCGGGGGAGCGCCGACATTGCTCTCCGATAGTGGCTCCTGCGAATAGACATGAAGCTCAGTTCAAACATGCCCATTTTGGGAATTTTTACCAGGATGGGAGAAAGTAAAATACCTTCGCTAAGATGACAAGATTCTCACGATTAGGGGTCGGGGTCGGAGAGGCAGACTCAATCGCTGCAGGGTTCAGCCGAATCATATTCGCCCTTTTCAGTCGGTAGGGCAAATCAGCAGGCCTGTTGGACGAGAGCCATGGGGCGTATTTGGAGGTCTTGGAGCTGGCATTTTCCTGCGCAGTAGCGAGATGGTCTAAAAGCTCTTGCGAGAGCGATTTCGCAGTCAGTCTACCAAACATGGTTGAAGCGGTGAGAGCTCAGAAGACGAACTGAGGTCGATCTAGGATACCATCTTAAGGGCTCTGTCCTGAAATATTTATAGAGTCATGGAGGGACCCACAAAAGATTCCCTTCAGGTCAGCAAGTACTCATCAAATACCGAGGGTTGGAATTTTCTTTCCGAGCGTAGGCCTAGCTCGCAAAGAGCGGGGATTGTGTACAACCCCGTATTAGCTGAGTGGGCCCCTCCAGCAAGATCTGGGATTTGTAGGACATTCAGGTCCAAGTGTCAAAGTAGACGAGTTGGGCGGGCAGGCCTGCACTCACCCAGAAGGAGTGAAAGGGTTCCAGCCCATAACAGGCGGAAAGGCTCTCTCCCATATTAAGTGAGTGGCATGTTGATCTCACATCCGCCCTTTCAGGGAGCTTTGGAGGCGAGTGTCAAGCTCACCCAACACTCACCCCCTTTAGACAAGTGGTTCCTTCATGGACCACTCACCTAGTAGGGTCCAGAGGTAGAATTACATGGATGCCCTTGAAGGATTGCAAATAGTCTTCCAGAACAGTGGAGCTACGCTGTTGGCAAACCCAAATGGGTTGCATATAGTAATTCAGAACAACAGAGTTACGTTGTTGGTAGACCAAGGTTGGAAACCTATAAATAGAACTGAGGAGGCACCTTTGGAGAGGGAGTTCAACAGTTTCCTCTTGCTTCTTTCTTCTTTAGGCTCTCTCCAAGGTGCCCAAGCTCAGCATTGGCTTGGGTGAGAAAGAGTCCATAATCTTCTGGGTGTGTGGTGGGATCTCCTGGTTGAGACCTCGGTTATGTTCCTAAGTCCCTGAATCTTCGGTCTGGAGTGCTAGTCCGAATGAAGTAGGTGTGAGGCCATAACCTTTTGGGACCCCGAACTCCACAGAGACCGATTTCCAGTTTCAACAATGGTCAAGATAAACCTAGCCTTCTCACTCTCAATGCTCCCTCAATGGACCACCAATCTTCACTAGATCAAGTCGCATCTCTTCGTATTGAAGAGAGGAGATGATTGAAGTTATTTTTGCGGTAAATGACGCCCTAGAACGGAAGTTCTAACATGGTCTCTTCCTATAAAACTCCATGAATCTCATCAAATCAAGCTCTCTTGAGCCCAATATCTATCCTAATTTCATATATAAAGATCTAGCACCAAGGGAGAGGGGAGGAAGTCACCTGATTTAATGCCATAGATCGGTTTTTTCTCCTTGATACCTTGGTGGTGGTCGGCCAAGCTCCAAATCCTCCTTCCAAGCCTACCTATCTTCGAGAAAATCTCTGGTCTCCGAGCTTGAGGGGTGGAGAAAAGATAGAAGAGTGATCAGCCTTGGATGAGGGAATATAGTTCAAGATTAAGGGAGGAGAAAGAAAATGGAGGCTAACTTGACCAAGATTTAATGGCTTCCATACCTCCCTGCCATGTATCCTTGTCCTATTGGGCTAACATATCAGCTTGGATTGAAAATAAAGGAAGAGAAGTCATGGGGCAAGCGTGACCACGGGTATGGGCAAAAGTATGAGCAAAAGTATAGGTATGGCATAAATGGTCATTCCGCCAAGTCCAAAATCAACTTCATCGACTGCATCATTTTTATGCCAAGGAAATATAGACTTCATCGGTTGCATGAAGTTCCACTGCATCATTTTTATACTAAGGGAAAAATCGACTACTGCATGAAGTTTGACTGCATCATTTTTATGCTAAAGGGAAAATCGACTTCATCAACTTCATCGACTGCATGAAATTTGACTGCATCATTTTTATACTAAGGGAAAAATCGGTTGCATGAAGTTCGACTGCATCATTTTTATGTTAAGGGAAAAATTGACTTTATCAGTTACATGAAGTTCGACTGCATCATTTTTATGCTAAGGGAAAAATCGGCTTCATCGGTTGCATGAAGTTCGTCTGCATCATTTTTATGCTAATGAAAAAATTGACTTCGTCGGATGCATGAAGTTCAACTGCATCGTTTTTATGTTAAGGGAAAAATTGACTCTGTCGACTTCATGAAGGCCGACTGCATTATTTCTAGGTTAAGGGAATAATTGGCTTCATCGACTGCATGGCCGGAAGCTTATCCGGTCGATAAAATACTTAGCCAACTTTATAGCTTCTATTTGGTATGTCGACCTTCCAGTCGAGAAAAACACTCACAGGGGGCCTAGCTCGAATCAGAGCGTTAAACTATCATCTTGCTTCCTTTTTCTCGTCTTCTGCAGGCCTACTTCCTTTGAAGCTATCTTCTTATTGTTGGAAATGACCATGTTGATGAAAAGATGTGCTAATTCTTTAAAGTGACAATTCTTATTTCACCTAAGGAGTGGAACCAAGCTTGGGCATGTCCTTTCAATGTAACAGAGAACACTTGGCACGGGAGCTGGTCTGAGGCATTACTGATGTACTTGGTAGCCACATAATGTCTAATATGCATTAGCGGATCACCTGTCCCATCGAACTTCTCGATATCTGGGAGCTCAAAACTGCACGGGGTGGGGTGTGCAAGATAGTCAGAGTGAGTGACTAGCATTTGTAGAGAGGATTAGAATCTGTTTGGGCATGAAGTTTGTCTTGCCCTTGCTTCTTAATAAGCGAGTCATGAACGTTCTTGTCACTGAGCTTATTGTGTCCGACATTTTTATCGTTTGACTGATAACGAAGGTGGCAAGCCTCTGGCTCTAGAAATGATCCTGCAGGAGTTGGTGAACTGCTTCCGCCGGAGAATTCTTTCTTTATATCGTATGACTAGGGAGAGGAGTGTTTGGTTGAGGCAATAAGTGTTTCTGGTTGTGACAAGCTGATTGGCTTGAGATACGCCGCAGGAGCCTGTGTCGTTCCTTGATTCTTTAAGAGGGCCAAAATTTGGGCTCATTTATTTGGGTAATACACTCCACGAACGAATTTTCAAATACACAAGTGGATTCCTTGTGGCATGAGTGTGACATAGGGGAGGGGAGAGAGACAGGCGTTTCCTGGCTTTTCCCCCGCAGATTCTCGGATGACATTATTCTTTGTTCTCGTCATAGTCATAAGTATCGCTGGGTGGAGGATAATTTCTTCAAGGTCATCTTCAATCTTCGGGGAACTGGTGTTCCCACATATGGCACAAAACTGTTGCGAACAACTCAAAGCTCTCAGTAGAGTAGACTTAACTAGGCCGTCTTAGCCTGTGAGGTGGTCGAGCGCGCAAACAGTCGCAGAGTAAATAGAAGAGTAAACATGAAGATTTTTAATGTGAAAAAAATCCTTCAACCGGATAAAAAACCATGCGACCGGTTAGTGGCTGGTTTTTAACTCAAAGCTCCTTGTTGGAACTGATTGGAAACAAACCGAACCCCATAGAACCGGACCAAATCGTTAGTGGCCGGTTTGATTTTGGTTCTTGTTAAACTGTAACTAGAACCGTTGACATGACGGTCCCAAAAATTATACTAGAACCGGAACCAGAACCGGAACCGGTCAAATCAAATAAGGTTTTGGTTCTAACTTGAAGAATTGCTACCTTTGCGGTTCGGTTCACGATTTTAGTAGAACTGGAATTGTGACAACTCTACTTTGACCTGAGGAAGAAGAAAGCGGGGAGGAGAAAAGATGGAAATGAGAGGGGTCTGGGGGCATTTTTATAGGCTCCAGGTGGTGATTACAGTAGTTATGCGCTTATCTGCACACCGTAACCACCCAAATTACTGAATGCAGAGCATATTTAGTATAGTTTTGAGTGCGCATTATTTTTGTAATATTTGTATATGCATGCCGTTATTAATTAAACGAATTTTCTCCACTAACAACGGTGGTTACGTCGGGGGTTATGTGGGTTGTTTTTCACGTAACGGTCAACGACGATCGCAATGGAATGATCAGACGATGGAGAAGGGTCATCATCATTGGTTCCCGAGCAACGACTCCCCGGTGGCGGGCGGCCGCCTGGGGAGGAAGAGGAACCGCGGTCGGCTGAGCGGCCGGGCGCGCCTCACGGGCGCGGCGCCAGCTGCCCCTCGCCGGTGTGGCCCCTGCCATGCCATGAGGCCACGGGCTCACTGTCGCGAGGCGCGGCCACGGCCGGTCGGGAGTCCTGCTGGGAGGGATCAAC
This sequence comes from Platanthera guangdongensis, assembly GCA_039583875.1. Lineage (NCBI taxonomy): Eukaryota > Viridiplantae > Streptophyta > Magnoliopsida > Asparagales > Orchidaceae > Platanthera > Platanthera guangdongensis. Next base: position 8,485,932 of record CM077153.1, on the reverse strand, counting down.
CGCCAGGGAGCGGCCGTCCATTTTGTCCGGCCGCGAGCGATTTGAGCGCGAGGTGGGATCCCACATGTGGATCATGCGGGAATCTGGCGTGCCGATCGCACGGACGGTTGTTACCCCATGGTTCCCTATTTAATTAGTGGGGGCGATAGAGGTTCGGCTAATCGCACACCGAATTTCCTATAAATGATATATGATCACATCAAACATTACAAAAAAATATTTCAAATAAACTTTTATGAAATATGATTAAATATAACATAATGTATAGTCGCATTCAAAATATCAAAAATAAGATAAAAATAAACTCTTACTCAAAACAAGAGCAGGATGTGTATAGCTCCGTCGATATGTCAGAACGCAGATCATGGAGCTCCACCACCAGCATCACCTTAGTCCTTTCTGGTTTAGGTATTTCAATTCCTTCCGTCTTCTCTTTGAGGTCGCTTGTTTTGACAAACCTGATCGTTCGCCAAATCTTATCTCCCGCACATAACACTTAACCGTCGGTGTCCATTGCAGGAGTCATCGGAGTCTGTCGCGTCAAGATCGTCACAAAAAAAGTAAACTGCGTGGGAGCAAGTAAAGGCAGGCATCGCCGGACGGTTTCATATTCGTTGAAATCCGAATAAAGTAGAAACCTCACGGTAAAAGTGGAATGTGAAATTTCAATGAAAAGAGAAAGAAGATGGAATAATTTGGCAACTCCTTGTGAATTTTTTTGATTGTTTCAAGTTGATTTGCACCTAAGAAATTAATTTGTACTTAGAATTTTTTTAATTTACTGATAACTGTGATTGGAATATATCCAAACTTATTTTGCATATATAATTACACTTTTTTTAGAGCCGGCTGATTTAGGCTTTGTTTGGGACAACAGCTTATGATGATGAATAATCTCTACTTAAAACGTAAAAGTAGTTTTTCAGCTGTTTGTTTGTGCAGCTTATAGAAAATCACTTATTATATAATGGATGATAAGCTGATTTTTCATAAGCTATGTCTACCTTATGGTTTCTCATAAGCGCTTATCACTTAAAAAAACTCAAAGTTGATTTTTTTTCGCCCGGACGTGATTTTTTCACAAGTGTGAGATTTTTTCATCAGAGTTCGTATTTTTCGTCCGACGTCGTATTTTTCGCATGTGGGCGATTTTTTCGCCCGTGCAAGAATTTTCGACCTGGGCGCGAATCTTCCGCCCGTCTGCGAATTTTCTGACCCAACGCAAATTTTTCGCCCGGGCTGGTTTTTCCACCCGGAAGTGTTTTTTCGCTCGGGCGCGATTTTTTTCGCCCGGGCGCGCTTTTTCGCCCGGACGCGATTTTTTCGCCCGGGCGCGATTTTTTCGCACGGGCGCTATTATTTCGCCCGGGCACGAATATTTTCGCCCGGGCGCTATTTTTCGCCCAGGCGCTATTTTTCGCACGGGCGCTATTTTTCGCACGGGCGCGATTTTTTGCCGGGGAACGATTATTCGCCCGAACGCTATTTTTCGCCCGGGCGTTATTTTTCGTCTGAGGCCGTATTTTTCGCTTGTGCGTGATTTTTTCGCCCGTGCGCGAATTTTCAACCCGGGCGCGAATCTTCCGCCCGTCTGCAAATTTTCTGACCCAACACGAATTTTTCGCCCGGGCGGGTTTTTTCCACCCGGACGTGTTTTTTCGCTCGGACGCAATTTTTTCACCCGGGCGCGATTTTTTCTCCCGGGCGCGAATTTTTCGCCCGGGCGCGAATTTTTCGCCCGGGCGCGAATTTTTCGCCCGGAGCGAATTTTTTGCCCGGGGCCGATTTTTTCGCCCGGGCGCGATTTTTTCCCCGGTCGCGATTTTTTCGACTGGTCTCGATTTTTTCGCCCGGGAGCGATTTTTTCGCCCGGGCGCGATTTTTTCGTCCGACCCCGATTTTTTCGTCCGGCCCCGATTGTTTCGCCCGGGCACGATTTTATCGCCCGGGCACGATTTTATCGCCCGGGCGCAATTTTTTCGCTCGGACGCGATCTTTTCGCCCGGATGCGGATATTTCGCCCGGATGCGGATATTTCGCCAGGGCACGAAAAATATCGCGTCCGACCAAAAAATCCAACCCAGACAAAAAATTCGCTCCCAGGCGTGAAATTCGCGCCCGGTAGAAATTCGCGCCCGGGCGAAAAATTCGCGCCCGAGCGAAAATTCGCACCCGTGCGAAAACTCTTGCCCGGGCGAAAATTCTCGCCCAGGCGGAAATTCGCTCCCGGGCGTAAAATTCGCGTCCGAGCGAAACTTCGCGCCCGAGCGAAAAATTCGCGCTCATGGAAAAAAAATGCTTTCGGGCAAAATAACCGCGCCCGAGCGAAAAATTTACGCCCGGGCGACAAATTCGCGCCGGGGTAAAAAAACCACATCGGTGTGATAAAACCACGCCCCAGTGAAAATACCACGTTCGAAAAAAAAATCACATCCGAGCGAAATATTTGCTCTCAGACGAAAAAAAATCGCGACCGGAAGAAAAAATCGCGTCTGTGTGAAAAATTCGCACCCATGAAAAAAAGGAGTCCGAGTGAAAATCACATCCGGACGGAAAAAACTTGTTCAAATGAAAGACTTTTACAAATGAATGAAAATTTAGATAAGCATTTATGGACAAACTATCCAAACAGTATACTGCTTATTCATCTTTGTTTTTATAAAATCTATTTTAAATCATCATTTTTCAATAAGCAACTTATTCATCATTATAAGTTGTCTCAAACAGAGCCTTAGACGAATAACAGAATTTCACTCTCTTTCTTAAAAACATAAGATATCTATAATATTCTATAGAGAGAAAAAAACTTGTGCAGATTTTGTTGGGTGTAGATTTCATAATCATTTCAAATAATGACTGCATTCTTCTTTGTAATCATTTTAAATAATTTTGAATATTTTGATTTTAAGATACATTTTTTTATTCCAGAACTTTTCTCACCTAAAAAATGATTCTGAATTTCGATTTTACCCATCTTTTTCATAAAATTTAGTGGTGTACAAAAAAATCGGTCCTTTCCGGTCCGGTTGTGAGCGGACCGGTTAGGACCGGCTAAAAACCGGTCCCAAACATGTCCCAAGAATCCCAAGTGATCCCCCTTTTCACCTCAAAAACTAGTTTTTTACTGGTTCCGATCTGGAGCTGGAATCGGAACCGGTCAGAAGACCGGTTCCCGATAAACGGCTCTTTTGTCACATTTGGTGGCAGGCCATGGCTGCCACCAAATGTGGCTTTATTTAATAATATTTATTTATTTTTTATATAAAATTTTAATTTTATATAAAATCTATTTTTTAAAAAAATTAAAAAATTAAAATCCTATAACCTCCCCCCCCCCCCACCCTCCCCCCCTTAACCATTCCTTTCATCCCTCTCTCTCACACTCTCTTTCTCTCTCTCTCTCAACTCTCAAGTCTCACCCACTCTCAAATGACGTCTTCTTCATCCATGTCAGCGTCTTCCTCTACGTCTGTCGCACGCGAGATAGTAGAACACCACCACAAGACGGCGGTCTGGGAGAAATTCGATAAAGTGCGGATCGACGGCGAATTGAAGGCGAAGTGCAAACTTTGCGGGAAGCTAATAGTTATTGGCAGTAATACAACGCTCGTCCGACATGTGAAATCGTGCATTTCAAATTTCCGCATCCTGGCACATTTGGACATACGATCAAGCTCGGCAGCGGGAGCGACAAATGGAGAACGCCATCAAAAAAGGATTTTCATTCAGCACATTAGACGTAATTTTTTTTCATGCATGTTGCGTCTGTCACGTTTTAAATTTAATTGTATAAGATAGTTTGGTATGTATTTAAAATACGAACTATGCTAAGAGTTATTTACGGTTCAAAAAAGTAAATAAATTTTTAAAAAATTTGTTATTTCACAAGTGAAAAAAATTTTAGGTCCATCTTATGATATGCTTATACGCTGGAACTCAACTTATAAAATGCTAAAGCGAGATTTGTCACAAAAACATTACTAATAGAGTTTAATAATAGTGTAGAAGCACATGATTTAGATGCGTCGGATTGGGCGGTCCTCAAAAATTACGCAAATTTATTAGAATGTTTTTACCGATCAACAACAATTTTATCTGAAGTTTATTATCATACTTTCTCAATCGTTATTGAATATATTTTATTGATTACTGAAACATTTAAAACATTCAAAACTAACAAAATGTGACGTCCGTTAATAATAGTAATGGAGGAAAATTTTTTAAAATATTACAAATATATGTCACCCATGTTTTCTTGCGCCGCAGCTTTAAACTCTTTAATGGGTGTGGACGGGGTAAAAAATTTTATAGAAGAAATTAATCGCAATTTAAATTCAAACGAATCGGCTAGTGATTTTGTTAATTTAAGTGTTTCAAGATTTAACTCCGATTTTACTCGATTTTATAATTATTATGATCATATATATGGATGGCGACTTCGCGAAGAATCCACTGAACCTAAAACAAAAGATATTTTAAAAAACAAACTTTTAGAATTAGCTTCTAGAAAAAAACAACGAATTTCGAGTACTTTAAATGAATTAACTTTATATACAAAAACACAATTTCAAGATTATATGACCGCAAACAAAATAAGAAATTTTGATATTTTAAAATGGTGGAAAACAAAAACAAATGTTTATCCTATTTTGATCTTAATGGTCTTTGATTTACTAACAATCCAAGCTAGTACGGTAGCTTCGGAGTCTGCATTTTCTTTGAGTGACAGGATTCTGAACGAGCAAATAAGCCGTTTGAACGAGAAATCTTTGAAGATTTGCATTTGCTACAAGGATCATTTAGATGTTATAAGGAGACAACACGTCTCGTCTATTGAAGATAGTGAGTCTGAGGTGAAAAACGAGATGAAGTGCTTAAGTTTGGGCAGCGCGACCGAAGAATAATTATACAAAATGTATTTTATTTATCATTTTATTTCATTTTGAATATTTAAATATAATTTTATTTTAACTTAAATATAATTTTCATTTTCGTTCAATGTTATTTAATTTTTGTCAAAATGTAAAATGCAAATTTATAATGTTATTTAATTTTTAATAAAAATTAAATTTTATTTCATTTTGAATTTTTATATTTCATTTTGTGATTAGAAGTTTAAATTTTTAACCCTAAAAATTAAAAACTATAAAACATAAAATTTAATTTTTTAAATATAAAAAACATTTTAAAATAAAAAACCAGTTCAAGACCGGTTAGGATCGGTCCTCCGGTCCCAACCGGTACTCCTCATGAGGAGGAAAACCGGTCCCGGACCAGGACCGGTTTGAGTGGAACCGGTCCAGAACCGGTCGGTCAAAAGACCGGTCTTTTAAAAGACTGGTCCGGGACCGGACCGACAGTCTTTTTGGGCAAGACTGATAAAATTTCTAATTTATTTAATTTATGTATTTTTCTTTAATTTTAAAAAATTGTGCTTTTATATAGTCAAAATTCATTACCTACAATAAAAAGTGTGCTCTCCCCGTTGCTTTCAAACTCACGTGCACACGGAAAAAAAGAGCGACGAGCATAGTATAGCGCTTAGTGGTTTGCAAACGCTATGCACGTTGTCGTATGAGGACAATATTGTGACCGAAGTACTGTCTTGCGGGTGCACCGAAAGACCCCCATGCACTGTCACGTCAAAATACTGTCGTTATTGGCCGTAGGACTTACGACCAACAGCCTCATGCCTCTCACTTGTTCCTTATATGTACAACTAAAATTAAAACTATTTATTTTCACATAAAAACGAAGGAAAAAAAATATGGATCCGGATTCTCTCCATTTCAAATGAAATCGAGGGGATTCATTTCATATCTAATAGACAAGAAAAGCCCTCAAAAAATTTAGTGGTCAAGAATTTTTTGAATTAAAAAAATATAAAATGAATGGAAAAAAGCGAACCCGTTGGATGTTAAAATAACTAATCTTGTCCATGAAATGGATCCCCTCCATTTCATTTGAAATGGAGAGCATACTGATCTATAAAATATATGTTCCCATATATAGCCGTTCGCTTCCACCTACGGCCGGCCGGCCGACTGGCCCTAGGATGCAGCCCCTACGCCTTTGACGGCGCCTAATCCTCTGACGGCGCCTACTCCGCCGACGGCGCCTATGCCGCTGACGGCGGCTATCCACTCTCTCTCCGCCACAAGTGTGCAATAACGCTCAACAATCCGCTTCTGGTACGCAAGCACTAGCGGCTCCGGTGGCGGCAATCCGCCCAACTCCTTCCCGCCGACGGCAGGCGACAAGAATCTGGCGAGCCTTTGCATGATCCGTATGTATCCTTCGTTGAACCGTGCAAGAACCCGCTTTGGCGACACCGAGCGCAGGAACTGCAATTTGGGCGATATCTTCACTTTCCACTGCAGCATACTCCGGCGGCGGCGGCCGCCGCCGAGCTCCACCGAAGTCTTTGTCCTCCGCCGACGAGCACCACCAATTCCCACTCTTTCATATGTCCTGCGCTTCCAGTATAAATTCATGCCTCCATTATTTCTCTCCATCTCCCCTGTTTGTGAATGTAGGACTGAAGCCTAGGAGATGCAGGGCTTTTAAGGAGAGAAACGAGTAAAAAAATTTTGATAATGACCTTTTTGTTGTAATTTTCAAATTGGGTTTTTGACATTTTGCATCGCGAAATTATTCAATTTTTACATTTTACATCTCGAATTTTTAAAATTGACACTTTGTATCAATGAATTATAGATATTTGATACTTTGCACCCAAAGATTAATTGACAAAGTGCACTCTCGAAATATCGTTTTTGGTAAAATGCATCCCGAAAGTTTAAAATTGACAAAATGCATCCCCAAATTGGTTTTTTTGGCAAAGTGCATTCTTAATAGGCAAAAAATAAAATGGCTAAAATATAGACTCTAGGGTGTACATTGCCAAAAAAACCATTTTGGATGGTGCATTTTGCCAATTTTAAACTTTCGGGATGCATTTTGCCAAAAGCCTAAATTTCGAGGGTGCACTTTGCCAAAAAGCCGCACCCAAAGGCTAAATTTTTGGGGGTATTTAGATCTGGGCACCACCCAAAATGCTTATTTTGGCACTTTGCACCCCTAACTATCTTATTTTTGTTATTTGTAAAGTGCCAAGAAAACTAAGATTGCATGCAACCGAGCCAGAATTTTTGTTCGGCGGGGTCAAAACACTTAACATACAAATGCTTCTTTTCTAGCTCGTTTAACATCTAATTGTAATCTTTCACTATCATTCTTCTCACAAAGATGTAATCGTGATTTTGGCAAGACTTTGAAATATTTATCCATAACTTGTTACTTTGCACAATGCCTAAATATAAAGAAACTCTGGATCAGATGTGAGAAACTGAGAATCTGAGACTGAGAATAAAGGGAAATTTAAGTATGGAAGATAGATGCGGCATAAATTTAAATTATAATTTTTTTTTGAGATCAATACGAGAGAAATATTAATCAAAGTTGAATTTGTTGACAGGAAAAAAACACTGGCGCATTTATGTGATGTTTCCATGAAAAAAAGATATCTTGAAAAATCAGACAATCTTGTGATTGAAAGAGAACACAATAAAACCCAAAATTTAGTGCATCCAAAGTAAGCCCTCTGAACTTTAGGAAATCAAGCATTGGAGACGACCACGCTTGGAGCTTGGAGACAACCACGTCGACCAGGAATGAAAGTATGAAACCCTAGATCACAGCTCACGGGAAGGAGACGGCCATGCGATGCGGGAGACGGCCATGCGATGCGGGATTGCAAATTTTCGGCGGCGGTGTCGAGGGAGTGATCGCGAAATTCTCGGGAGATCGTGATTTTCCGGCGACGACCAGGCTTCGAGAGTTGGAGGCGGCGATTGGGTGAAGGAACTTAGGGTTTGAAACGGTTTGTCTCGACGTGAATTTAGGTACGGAACGGTCACGTGAATTTAGGTATGGAACGGTCGACCGCTCCTATTATATATATATATATATATATATATATAATTCATGGGGATCAGTTGACACCCTGGTCGCTTGATAGATCCTCCCTTGATCGCATAAACAATGAAGAAATAGTCTTTCTACCTCAACGTCTCTATCCGCACATTTATTTTATGAATCATAATCCAAGCTCACATTAAGTGCTCAAGAGGTCGTCAGATATGTTCCTTCGTTGTCAGGCCCAGCTTAAGCGAACAAAGACACCGACTACTCAAGTTTAAAATTGGTTTGCAAATAATCATTTGTAGACCCAAATAAATGAGAAAATGTTGGTCTATACATAAATATTTATGATCTGCGAATAATAATTACAACGACATTCAAGCCTTTTCCCACGATAGTGGGGTCGACTATATGGATCTTTTGTCACCATTGTGCCCTATTTTTAGTCATAATCTCACTAATGCCTAAATGCATCATGTCTTTCCTTACAGTTTCATTCAAAGTCTTTATTGGTCTACCCCTCCCACGTTTAACATGCTAAGTGACTAGACTCTCACAACGCCTAATAGGTGCCTCTAATGGTCTCTTTTGTACGTGTCCAAATCATCTTAGACGAGCTTCCCGCATCTTCTCTACAATTGGTGCAACTCATGTCTTATACTTGATACATTCCTAATTTTATCCAATCTCGTGTGTCCACACATCCACCTAAGCATTCTCATCTCCGCAACTCCCATTTTTTGCTCATGTACATAATTCACTGCCCAACACTCAGAACCATAAAACATCGCAGGTCTAATTGCAGTACGGTAAAACTTGCCCTTAAGTTTTTGTGGTACTTTACGATCATATAATTAAGATTCCTGACGCGCCTCACCACTTCAACCAACCCACATGGATCCTATGCGTCACATCTTTATAAATGTCACCGTCTTTTTATACTTTTGATCCAAGATATTTAAAACGTTCACTACGAGAAATATCGTGATCACCCAACTTAATAACGAAGTCATCTGCACTTCTTGTACTGCTAAATTTAATCTTCATATATTTTGTCTTTTCCCTACTCAACCTAAAACCCTTCTTTTTTAAAGTATCTCGCCAAGATTCAAGTTTTGCGTTTACACCCTCACGCGTCTCATCAACCAAAACGATATCATCCGCAAACAATAAACACCAAGGTATTGCTTGTTGGATATGTCTGGTGAGCTTATCTAAGATAAGGGTAAAGAGATAAGGGCTTAAAGCTGAACCTTCATGTAAGCTTACAATAATAATAGGAAAATCCTTTGTTAATCCTCCAGAACATAGATCTGCAAATAATAATTACCTCATATAAATTATATATGAGTCATAATGATGTAACAATACCTTTAAAAAAGGCTTAACAAATTTTAACAAAATATTGCAACGAAGCAAAATTTTGGTCACTATATCAAATTTTGAGATAATTTGTGACGAAATAAAATATTTGATTACTAAATTATTTTATTGTAACAAAATGATACATTGATAACAAATAGTAAATATTTACTGGCCAAATATTTTTAATGCTAAATAATTTAACTAGTGACAGTTTGTCACTAATTTCACTTATAAATAAGATATAGAGTCAAATATTTTACTTTCCATCTTATTAATTTTACTCACAAAATAAATAATAAAAATTGTGGGTGTTTGGCTAGGTTAGAAATTTCACTTCCAAGAGATATGGTCAAAAAAGTCCCTCAAAAAGTCCATGTAGTCTCTATAAAGTAAACTATCATGGGGTATATATGGGTCTGGCGTGGCTTGATCATAAGGGCATCCCTTGCCCTATTGTGGTAGTTAGGGCGTCTATCAATTGTTAGGTCACTCGAAGCATCCCGAGTGGTGGTAGAAGTTGAACTACCTCCCCGTTGCACATCGTTGGGGTTATATAGGCAAACCCTAGGGTTAGAGCGGGTATAGGATATCCCGATATCTGAACCAAATCAGTTAAGCCTCTGAACTTGTTATATAATACAAATATATTTTAACAATCTTTTCCTATATTTTTAGTATATAACATTTACATTTCTGAGTGCAAGAAGCTAGATAATATCAAAATTTTCAAACTTATTATATCTAGAGAAGATGACACAACTAAAGCATAAAAAAAGTTTTGCATAATAAAAACAAATATTCAAACATAAAATACAACCCAGGAATAATAAGTCTGAAAACATAGATATAATGAATTAATAAGTAATAATTTTACTCAAAGTGTTGATCATCAACATTCATGTCAAAATCTATTTTATCTCCTCCATCTTCACCAATGCCTACAAAGAATTTTATGAGTTTAGACTCAATGACTTTATAAAATATATGTTGTAACATTTAAAATAAGCTAGCTCTATCTAAATGAGCTTACTACTTATAACAGTAGTGAAATAAACTATCAGCATCTCTATCTAATCTAACTAGGAACAGTTATGTTATAATTTTAATATATCAAACATTATTATATTACTCATTAATGAATATTATGTACCTTATCATCAAATATGGAATGATTTGACATAACATCATTTACAACATTATCAAGAGTAAAATAATGTGTTATGTGTGAAGACATGAACTCCGGTCTTCCCAAATAATTCGAGAATCAAACATAATTTCAATAAAATGGTCGCATCAATCATCCACAGTAAAAAGATCATGAACACCAGAAATTTTATTCCTTAATTTATATATATATATATATATATATATATATATATATATATATATATATATATATATATATATATATATATATATATATATATATATATATATATATATATATACAATAGTTGATATAGAGACTACGAGTATTTATCCATACTCATTACAATATGCACAATCATAATCGATACAAGAGGCTTATTGTCTTTCCTGAGATTCTTTGATTCCTATGAAAATCGTGAGTCATACCTTCGCCAGTTCTTCAGGGGGAATCCTTTGCGGTGCACTGGGAGATGCTCCTGTTGACTAAAAAATGTATCCACGAAAGGTTAGTCATAAAAATATGACTATGTGGGAAAAATATTTCATGAACTGTTATACATACAGACAATGAGAGGTAACAATATTCATATATCATAATAAGCGATAATTCTCATTTGCTCTCAATACTAACACTTAACCAAGACCTGTCCCTTAATTTTAGTTACAAAAAATATGAAATATTAATGTGTGCAAACTTGAATTGGGCACCACCCCTATAGGGCAAAAGTGTAGGCACACCCTTACTGTTGAATCCATTAGTAGATAACCTTTACATCGTAGGATTCAAATCCTTAACATTTCCTTATGCAGAGTTTTATTATTTTTATCTTGTAACAATTTTCATAAAAAATAGGTGTTTTAGAAATAATCTTTCCCCTCAAAAATTTGTATCTCATTTTTTTCCCTGAGATGCTATCCTCTTGTTTCTCGGCCTCGAAAACCACTGAAATGGCACACACTTTAGTTGGGTTGCGTCTCTTATATGTGTAGCATTAATGTTTAAAAGCTTTAGGAAAAGACATTTTAAATTCGTTCAAATACGAAAACCAACTCAAAGAATCGGCAAAAAATATTATATTTGGTGTCCAACACACACTCGCGCCTCTAAACAGCACAAAAATCAGCCCCTAAACAAGGCCACCAACATAAAATCAGCCTCCAAAAGGGTTGCCCATCAACACAAAAATGACCTAAAATTGCAAGAAAGCAATATTGCTTAACCAGTCCACAAAATCAGCATAATTAACCCGCAAAAATAACAAAACCAGCCCTCAAAACAGTCCAGAAACCAAAAGTCAGTAATTGTATAACAAAATCATCCTCAGGAATTGCAATAGTTGACTAATAGAACAAAGTATATGTCCAAACCAACAAGGTAACAAAAACAGAAGAAAATAAGGAGAAGAAAGTATCCTTATAGTGGGAGAGGGAGGAAGAAAGTGTTACACAACCGTTCCTTCTTGGATGCACTGAGGTTCAGCAAAATTCTTCCAAAATCCTCGGAGGCGGTGCTGAAGAAGAAGGAAGGGGAGAAAACAGCAACAACAGTAGTTCAAAACCAGCTGCAGTAAAGCCCTACATGGGCAGCTCTAGAAGATCGCTCGGCACATTAAGTAGTAGCACAACACAGAATAAATAGAGGGAGGGAGAGAGCTTGCAGGAGAAAGCATCATAACAAGGGCACGAGATCCATGAAACAGTAACCGTGGCAAAAGCAGCGACACAAAGCATCAGCACAAAGCAGCGACACAAAGCAGCGACACAAAGCAGTGGCACAAAGCAGCGGTATAGAGCAGCGGCACAGAGCAGTGACACAGATGTAACGCCCCAAGTTTCCTGAAGCGAGAAATGGTTTTTGTGAGATACCGCCCGACAATAGGGTTAACGTTGGCGGTAGCAAAGCTGTTTTATTTGGAATACCTCTTTGTGAGGTACCATGTGGCGGTAGCGATACCACGGGGCTGTAGCATCAGTTCGTCGAGAGCGTCGCGTTGATGCGATGCATCATCTACCACGTGGCGATAGGTTGTTATCGCGCAGCGGTAGCAGGGCGTGGCCACGTGTCGGCCTGAGATTGGAGGTTTTGGGCGGTGGCTTGCGAAACAAGTCGTCGATTTAGGTACCGCACAGCGGTAGATAGTTATCGCGTGGTGGCTGGAGCGGGAAGGAGGAGAGTAGGACGAAGGATATCTCGCTGCCATTAGGGTTTTGGAGCTCTGATCCACAAGATGAGTTTGGATCTACAGAGGCAAAGTCGTAGCGGTCATTTCCATCCAGCTAGAATCTCCTCCATGGCGTTGAAATGAACTTTAAGGGTAACAATCCTCTTCCTTGGACATGTGAAGTCCTTTGTTTTGGCATGTGAGGGTAGATACTCCACGAACACGTGGAAGTAGTTCTCCTGATGGGTAGATCGACTGTATCCCCATTGTCTTTGCATTTAGAATCCAGAATCGAAGTATGGAATAGGCATGCTATGTGAAACCCATCCGGACAAGTTGGTCTGGATTGGTGATGATTGTTTGGATGTCGGAGAAGACTCCATGGTAGCATGTAAATTTCGGAGTCGCGTGGTGTGCAGGTTGATGTAGAGAGAGTACTAGAGAAAGACTCCAGGAAAATACCCGTTTGGAGGGGAAGAATCGACAGTCTATCCCCTACCGCATGGCGGTAGTATTACCGTCGGCAGTAGCACTACTGCCGCCAGTAGCTCCCAGTGAGCACTGTTTGTGAGGGCTATCTCGTGGAGACCTGGGGGCCTGAAGGTTGGGTCGTGAGCTTAAATTGCTTCGCTATGGTGGACGTAAGAGCTAGCCTTGGACATAACGTGGTTATGCAATGTGTGATTGGGCAAGGGGAGGCTGACCCGCATCATGGCTTGAGAGCCTAAAGGTTTGAGCAACGGGTTGTGGTTAACATGTACCCACCCTATGACGATCGACTTGGAGTGAGTCAGTTGCATGGATCCAAAGCATTGAGTGCCTTGACTTTGTCGTAGTACAGGAGGAATTGAGTCTTTGGATTCGGCCAAGAAATACTAGAAATGCTTAAAGTTATTGTCTTGAGGGCGGAGGTGGGTCTCGAATCTCAACACACTATAAATGTTTCTTAAGTGCACGGGGTGTGTTGTCGGTTATGCCAACGTCTGTGGTGAACGGTGCTTAAATTGCATGTTCTGATTACCTTTATATGTCTCTGCTAAATGCCTGCAAGGAAGGAGCACCGCCACCCCGAGCGAGAGGTGTGGTCGTTATAATTTGGTCATCTTATGCTGACTATTGCTTTGTTTGCCACCTTTGGGGTGGGATGATTTCATGCAGGTGCTGCAAAGCCAAGCTAAAAATATCGGGCTGAAGCCCAAGGTTGCTAAATGTTATGTCGGCCCTCGAAGGCCAAAGCGAAGTTGTGTTTTCTATTAACTACTTCATGTGTGGCCGGCCTGCGTGCCGAAGTATGTAAGAAATTACCATTTGAGGAAACTTTGTAAGGCCTTAAGGACTTAACTAAATTATGTATTTGTCTTATAATTCCTATTTGGTTTAGTGGACATTCAAATGGTTGAGTTCTAAGTAATTAATTTACTTCCGCTAGAATGCATTCTGAGTTAGGATGTGTGTAACTCCACTAACTGTCAGTAGAATATGGCGTGGGGCCCTGGTCGGACCTTCTATTATATCCTATGTGATGGATGGGGGTGTTACAACAGAGCAGCGACACAAAGCAGCAGCACAAAGCAACGCCACAGAGCAGCCGCTACTAAGAAGAAGAGAGGCAAAATAAGAGAAGAGGAGCAGCAGACAGGAAGGAGAAGTAGAGCATGGGAAGAAGAAGAGGTCGGGATTCAGCGACACGGGAAAGAGAGCAGAGACGGGAATGCGGAAAATGAGCAAGGCTCGACTCAATTTTATTAAGAGAAGTAAGTGGCCATCGGTAATAAGAAGCCAATTAACTTCAATGCAACGATCCAGGTGTCACAAATATGAGCCTTAAGCACACCACCGGCCAACACCACTCAAGCCAAGTGTCAAAACAAAAAACAAATCAGCCACCACACAAAATCCATGAGTCAAATGCATATGTCAGCACAGCACCCAGTCAACAATAAGCCCAAATTACTAATGGCAACCCACATATGACACAACACAACAATACTCACATAAACTTGGCTATTGGCACCCCCAGTAACAAAATAAAGGCAATTTAATTAAAATGAAATTAAAAATGTGAGAAAAAATTAATACGAAAATTTGTATTACCTATTGTTCATCATTGGGGAATAATTAAAATTATTTACCACAAAATTTGGATTGTCACATTATGATCATTAATGTTAGATTAACTTTTACAGCGACTTTTTAATCTCAGTTGAATAAGCCTTGAATCAACTTGCAATGAGAAAGATGTTAAATCATCAAAGTAGAATGACTAGTATCTAACAATCTTGAATTTTCATTAAGAGAATATTTGGGGTTTTAAATTTGTTATTAGACATTTGAATGTTTACAGCTATAAGTTTTTACCATCAAAACATAACATTTCATATTGATAGGAACTTCAATCTCATCTTCACCGATGTTTTGACTGTGAGAACTTTATTTGAGCCTTTTGTCAAAGCGACTATAACATTATCCTTTGACCTCACATCAATCAGGGTCATAATCTCTTGACTCGTGAGCGAGGTCAACCAGGCTTGTTTTATCATCAGTTACCTTCTTTTGACATTGAACAAAGTGTTTGTAGCAATTATTTTTGTAGTCTGATTATCGTAATAAACTATAATGGAAATCAGTTTCAGACTTGTCATTGGAATGCCCATGACAAAATCTCTTATCCAATATGCTTCTTCTCTTACTAAAGCTAGAGTGTAGAGTTTGAATTCCATAAAAGAGAGAGAAATTTATGATTATCACTTGAACTTCCAAGATACATCTACTCTTCCTAGTGTGAAAATAAATCCACTAGTGGATTTGATATCGTTTATTTTTTATTATCATGGTGCATTAGAATACCTCTCTAGAATTGGAGGATAATCATTGTAACATAAAACATACTTTTGGGTGTCTTTTAAGTATTTCATCAGCATATCAAGTGCATTCCAATGGTCTTGTTAGGATTACTAGTGATTCTGCTTAACATGCCTACCGTGAAGGCTATGTCAGGTTTGGTGCAGACGGTAACATATATGAGACTACCAATCAATTTAGAATAATCTAATTGTCTAACTATAGCTCCTTCATTAAACTTTAAGCGATTATTATAATCATATAATGTCTTTAATACTTTACTTTCACTGTATCATCAAGTATCCAACATGAATTTTTTGTAGCGGTTTTGACTTAAGAAAATATCATTTTTTTCTCAAAACTCACTTGCATGTCTAGTATGGTGTCAGCTATACCAAGGTCTTCAATACTAAATTCTTTTTTTAAGACTGACTTTATGTCATCCACTTCGGATTGATCAGATCCTAAAATTAGATTATCATCTATATACATGCATATTATAACAACTTTATTTGATCTATGATATATGTAAAGATATTTATTAGAGATATTTGACATAAATCTCATGGCGTTTACACTATAGTCAAATTTATCATGTCATAATTTGGGTGTTTGTTTTAGTCTGTATAGTGATTTAATTAACTTACAAATATTATTTTCATGACCTTTTACAATGAAACCTTCATATTAATTCATGTATATCTCTTCGGCCAGATCTCCGTTCAAAAATATAGTCTTAACATCCATTTGATTTACAATAAAGTTTTTAATAGATGTAATAGCAAGGAGTATCCTAATGATTGTTAGGTGATACACTGGTGATTATACATCGAAATAATCCACTCCAATAACTTTTGAGATATTTTTAGCAACCAGACATGTTTTATACTTAGCTAAGCTATCATCAGTATTTAATTTATTTTTCAGAATCCACTTACACCATATAGTCTTAGTCCTATTTGGCTTATCAACTAGCGTTCAAGTGTTGTTATGGAGAAGAGTCCATCTCTTCACCAATTACTTTTTTCCAAAGAAGTGAATCCACTGATCTCATCACTTCCTTATAAGTGGATGGATTAGTCTCAACGTGTTAAGTGACAAAATCACTATCGAAGGTTATGAGAGTTCTTTCTCTTACAGAAGTCCTCCTAGACTCTACACTAATATTGTCTATAGTAACTTAATAGGAGGTGCTTGGTACTAATTCATGATCTTCCTCAGTAATGCTACTTGTATACCTGTGAGTGACAAGTTTTTTTTCTTTATAATATTATTGGAAATATCCAAGAATCTATCTACAGCACTATCTTCAACACAGCCTAGGTAGATACATGTGTTGGTCTTAGATCCAATTTTAGACCTTCTAGGATTATGAACCCCTAATATAAGCTATACAATATCATGTATTAAGTTTAATTATGTTTGGGGATCTCTTAAATCAAAGCTTGTAGGGTGTAACCTCTAACTTAGCATGATAAAAAAATTTTATTATATGATTTGCAGTTAAACTGCTTCTCCCCAATAAGTAGTAGGCATGTCAGCAGTCAAGAGCATAGAATTCAACATTTCTATTAATGTTCTACTTTTCCTTTCAACTATATCATTTGATTAGGTGAGTAAGGAGCATTAGTTTCTGTTATAATTCTTTGATTGATAAGGAAACACTTGAACTCACTAGACATATATTATCCTCTTTTATCACTTCTAAATCTTTTGATTTTCATGTTAAGTTGATTTTTTACTCTGATTTTGAAAAGATGTATTTTTTCAAACGCTTCGTCTTTAGTTTTAAGAAGGTAAATGTGATATAACCTCGAGCAATCATCTATAAAGATGATCATATACTTTTTACCCCTCTAGTGATAAAACTTTTAAAATCACAGATGTCAGAATGTATTAATTCTAGGGGTGTTGTGCTCCTAGTAACCGAACTAAAAGGTTTCTCAGTGACCTGAGTCTAAGAACAAACTTCACATTCTTCAATTTTTGTAGTGTCTAAAGTGATCTAGTAAGTACTAGCAATTTGGAACATCTTTATATAGTTCACATGTCCTAATTTTTCATGTAAAGTTTTAGTGCTAACTAAGTTTGATTGAATTTATTGAACTATGTCGTTTGCTAGACTTAGTCGGTATATTCTATTTTGGACATATGCACAACCAAAATAGTGTGAGTTAACTGACATTACTACTATACCGCTACAAAAATTGAAAGACATATCAGCATCACAAAGTAAACTAATATGTATTAAGTTAGCAGCCTGTGAAGGAATAAATTTAACATTTTTCAAAATTAAATTTTTACCTGATGAGAGCACCAAGATAACATTCCCAACCTTCAACACATCAGTTTTTCACCATTTACAATAATGACAGATTCCTTCGCATTAGTGAGCATTATCAACAGATTAGCGTTGTTGCAGACATGATATGTTGCCTCCAAATTCAGGTACCACTCAGTGTTGACCTTCGCATTTCCAAATATAACAACAAAGTTGGATGGCTTAGCATGACTAACCAAATTGGTCTGAATTCCTTCTTATGGTCTTTTGGACTTTTCCTTCTTAGGGAGCCTACAATCAGATGCAGTGTGCCCCGACTTATGATAGTTAAAACAATTACCTTTAAATTTTTTGATCTTTTTATTAGGGCCTGCAACTTGGGGACTACTCTGAGAAAGATTGATCTTTTAGGGTTAGACATGCGTTTATAAACATAAATCATGTTAGCAGCAACTTTTTATTTTCTAATAGTTTCTAATGCACGACTAGTCCTATTTTCATCATCAATGTGTATAAAACGCTTAAGTTTATTTAGACCAACTAGCATCTTTTTGCGATATATTTCAGTTTTAAAATTGTATCAAGAGGTAAGCAACTTATAAATAATTGTTCCAGTAGCAAAACTATATGGCAGAGAAATATTTTCACTAAGCAAGAAATCAACTAAATACTCAAATTCAGATACCTGGGGGAGAATCTCTTTCTCATCGTCGAACATTAAAGAATAGAACTTGTCCACCAGGTGAGCTTTCCAAAGGTCCTCCTGCATGAAGTTCTCTTGCAGCGCATCCCAGATCTCTTTGATAGTCTTTATCTTGATGTAGGTTTTTATCATTCTGGATGATAGGCAGCTCAGCAGGTAGTCTCTACAAAAGTCCTCATAAGTGTCCACTATGCTTCATCGTTAGTCCTGATAACATCGAAATGGTCAGACTGAATGATGTAGAACACGTTCAAATACTTCCTCCCGAACTGGGTGTTCAACTTTCAGTCATTGAATTCTGTCGCCGTAATTTTTTTTCAATTTTATCATTAGAAGAGGAGAGGAGAAGTTGTTTCCCTTCAACATTGTAAGTCACTTTCCAAAACTCTAGATCTACAGGAGGGGAGGAAACACAGTAGGCAAACAACGACTCCACTCAACGAAGACGAGAAGATTCTCTCTTTTCAATCGACAACCATTTCTAATGGTGAACGACACAGTTCTATTAATCAGAGGACTACAGAACAGGGCAGGATCCTCCTCTTGTCGGCACAGAGGAGACTGAAAATAAATGGCTTCTTTTTTGTGAGCTTTATTGATGCCAAAAGAACTCACGAATTAGGGAAGGTCGCATAGGACAACGTTGGCCTCTGCAGTTTCCTTTAATATTGATGAGAAGATAACTTTCCTTGTGTTCTTGAGTAGAAGCCGCGCAGCAAAATAACGACATGCTTTTCTTTCTTAGGTTTGGTGACAGAGGAAGACGATCTCTCCCTCTCTTTCTGTTGCGATCAAGTGCGGTGCAACAGAGGTCCCAGAGAACAGAGAGTGGCCCTCAGAAAAATCGCAGAAGAGAAAAAAATGGGAGCGGGAGATTTCGAGTGGCTAGGGCTTTGCTTGTTTGGTCGCTTGAAGCATACTGAGCGGTGGTCAAAGTGGAACTATCTCCTTGTTGTCCCTGGTTGGGGTTATATAGGCAAACCCTCGGGTAAGTGCGGGCATCCGATATCCCGATATCCCGGTATCCAAACCAAACTCATTAATCCTCTGAACCCGTTATATAATTGATGGGGCCAAGGCCTTTTTTATAATTCATGTGGGGTGCGTTTAGCCCATTCCCTCATGATCCCACCATCTAAGTAGGGATCATGGGGGGAACCGCCGCGTGCGCGATTAACATGTGCGATCACGCGCAATCCACGTGCGGGATCGTCTTCCCCAAGCCGTCTGGGGGATGGCCCGGGCGGGTGAGCCCTTCTCGCTCACTGCCAATGGGTCGGCTCAAACCAACCCATTTTTCGGTCGGCCGAGAGGACACGCCTCATGCCCGCGAGCCCGGGGTAGTATCGCGTGACAGCCCCACCGACCACCCCGACCGTCGGGAAGCCTTCCCTCCCACGGCCAGTGCGGGAGGTGCCAGGCCGCCCCTGCTTAGACCAGAACCAGTTGTCGCACCTTGCAGTCGGTCGGTGTCGTTCCTTGCAGCCAATGCCCGGCACCGGGGGCCATGCCTGGTAGCCAGCATCGGGCCCGTGCTTGGCGGCCGCCGTCGGAGCTATGCTCGGTGGTTGCCGTCTAGGCCATGCCCGAGGTGTTGCCTGGGTACGGCAGATTAGTGCCATGCCGACAACCCGCCGATCACCCAACTGGTGGTATCCGATCGCCGCTCTCGCCCACCTTGGGACCTTCCCGTCATTTGGTCGTCTCGCTACGATTGTCGTTGTCCAGTTCGGGCATAACCACCCATTAATTAGATAATGGGCCAGCATTTAGCGAAATATTATGCAAATGATATTTACATAATACTATGCTTATGATCATAATGATGGTGGTTATGGTGTGTAGATAGCCGCATAACCACCTTGACCACCTTATGGAGGCTATAAAAAGGTCCTCATGCCTCCTCATTTCTCATTTTTTCTCTCCTTTGATTTCTTCCTCCTCAGGCCAGAGCTCTGCCGGATTCCTCCTACGTGACACCTTTGAGCCACCTACAAGTCACCTCCTCTCCACCGAAAATTTGCCTAATTCCGCAAGTGTGCGGCAAGAAGGAAAGTCCTACTACAGTAAGTGCTCATTCGTGCGCATCACTACAACAGCCATCCTCACGCGGAGCAGCCTATTGCCCGTTGTAAGCTCAAGAATCTCTCTCGCCCCTAAAAGTGTAATGTAGAGCGGCTTGTCGCCCTCAATTCTTCAAACAAGTTGTAACCACAAGCAGATTGTGGATTTCAATCGGTACAGACCCGATCGCGTGTTTTTTTACCTAGTTGAGGGGTTTTTCCAAGTCAAAATATCATGTGTACATTTTTCTCTCTCATTGACTGTATATGCACTCGACCGCTTCGTGAGCTAAGACGGTCCAAGTTTCTCCGGTCTGACCAGGGTGTCGAGTTTGGCTGCAACAGTTTAGTGTCGTCTGTGGGAATCAAATCCCAGCATCCTCCGAAGATTTAGAAGATAGTACCCTCTACATAGCGGTACTCGTGACTTTCTCCCATGGCCAGAAGGAACAATTGTACCGGCTTCCTCTCACTCACTCGTCAACGCGACTCTCGGTGGGGAGGTCGTTCTCCCGCCCGTAGTAGTCTTAGAAGGGCGCATGCAGTATATGGAGAAGCGTCAGGTCAATATGTCTGCCCTCCTTCAGAATATCACAGCTCCTCCAGTTTCTCCTCGGCCCCAAGCATCGGCTAATTTCCCGCCTCCGACTCAGGATCATGTTCCGCCTCAGCAAGTCCCCCACAGGGAGAACAAATCTGAAGAATTTTTGGATGTCGCCACTTCCACACACCCCTCAGGGCACTAGAGATGGCCATCAACGTCATCTAGAAGAAGTAGCTCATGCGCCACCAGCTAAAAGACTCACCCACAAAGAGATACATGAGGTGATTGCACAAGAATACAAATAGTTTGGACAATGAGACATCCTCGTGCACCGCCCTCTCCACCAAGGCTCTCCGCTTACCTCCAGGTTCTAGCTCATTTGATACCACACTGCTTCAAACTCCCTGACATTGAAATATTCGACAAAACAGAGTATCAAAACAAACACGTCAATCATTTCCTCACTATAATGAGGATTTGTAGTGCCTCAGATCAATTGTTATGCTAAGAGTTTTCAGTCGGGTCAGGCCCACACTTGGTTTCATTCTGTTTGAGAAGGAACCATCTTCATTTTTGCAGACTTAGCACGCCAATTTTCAGAATAGTTTGTTGCCAACCGTAGAATTTTTCGGGATCTCTCACACCTTTTCGGTATCTAGCACAATGAACAAGAATCCCTCAAAGACTTCTTTCATCTCTTCACCTCAAATGCACAACGGATTCCGGGAGTTGACCCAGAACTTCTCAGAGGTGTCTTCCTTGGAGCACTCCATCCAAGTGGTCTTTATTCGACACTCATGAGGGAAACTGTGCTCAGTTATCCAGACCTTGTTCATCAGGTCGAAACTCAGATAGCAGCCGATGAGGCGATTGAAACACACTGCCAACAGTTTGAAGGCGCACAGAAAAGGAAGAGGGTACATGAGTAAGCCCCGTGAGATAAGAAGAACAACGCCAGGATGAGCGTCAGAATGACAACCGTCTTCGTGACCTGCCGAGGAATGGGGGTCAGCGTCCTCCACGAGAATACACTTTACTAAATACCCCGCAACAATGTGTTGTACGCAATTCAGAATGAGCCTACATTCTGGGGACCAAGAGCACCGTTGTCAACCCAAGAAGTGACTAGTCGAAATACTGTGAGTTCCATAGCACAGCTAGTCACACTGTCAAGGAATGTTTAGGGATAAATAATGAAATTGAGCGCCTTGTCCGGCAGAGACTCCTTGGATGGTTTTTGCAGGGACAAGCGCAGGGCCAGCAAGTACAACATCAAGAAAGAGACTAGCACAACACGATACAAGGGGCCACTGGTGCCCGACAAATGGTGGGCACCATCGAAACCATCGATGGGCCCCCATTCCTCTCTACACAGATATTCTCAGTCGAAACTACAAATAATGTCTGCAAGAATACAGAGCTCAACCAAGATTTCATCCTTCAAAAATGAAGACCTCGAAGGGTTGCAAACTCCTCATCAGGACCCGCTCGTCATCGGCACGAGAATTGAGATCCCTGCTTTATAGTTAAAATAATTCGTGTTGACAATGGGAGTTCAATCGATGTCCTGTTCTTACCCACTCTCTACAGTATAAAACTTACCTAGCATCATCTCAATCCTGTCGTGGGACTCGTATATGGCTTCGACAACCACCATGTTCTCGTTCAAGATACAATCACTTTGCTAGTAATAATGGGTAAGTTCTCGAGGCAGGTTACACACGATATCCAGTTCGTCGTCATCGATTTGCATTCACCTTATAATGTTATCTTCGGAAAACTGGTTCAGTCAGTTTTTGGAGCGATTTCGTCAATCCCACACTTATACATGAAGTTCCAAACCCAAGTGGCATAGGGGTCGTCCGAGGAAACCTAGAAGCAGCTCGTCTCTGCTACTCAAAGCAGACTCAGCCGGAAGCAACAATCACTCTTTACGTCAATGACATCGATCTACGTAACAAATACGCCATAGCGCAAGGAAGCTCTCAATAGGAGAGGAAGACCCCCCCCCCCACTCGAGAACACAACACCACCTTTATCCTTATTTTTCTATATTTATTTATTATTTTCCATGAATTTTTTTTCCTGTCTTCAACTTTGTATGATGAAACAACCTAAGCCATGACTCGAGCAAACTATCTTTGATTTGATTATATTGCATTGTGTTTTCCATATTTTTGCCTTGAGTATTCCTTGATCAGGCTAGACCGCTCCCCAGATTAAATACTTACATTCTCCAACGAGTCATTTCCGACTAGGCCCGAACACTTCTGGATCGAATCTTTACATTCTCTGGAAGCTAGTTCGTCGGCCAGGTTAGGTCCCGCAATCGGATCGAATACTTACATTCTCTGACGGTCGGATCGAATCATTACATTCTCCGTCGTTAATGTAGGCAAACGCCCTGCCATCGCCAGGGCATGCCCCCCTCGTGGTTGTACAATTGGATCAAAACATTACATTTTTCGACACACGAATCGAATACTTATATTCTCCGACAATCGGTCATAGCTAGGTTTGGTCATGCAACCAGATCGAATACTTACATTCTCTGGCGGTTGGATCGAATCATTACATTCTTCATCATTATTGTAGGCCAACTGTTGGGTACATTGGTCAAATGTACCTAATTTGAAGAAGCCTCACCCAACTCAATGATATACATCATAATGTATTTGATGTATGTTGAGTTTACTTGTGCAGGTTAAGAAAGTACTGGACTGAAGCAAAAAGTTTCTAAGTCCATGTGTCGACACCCAGAGGGAAAGTGTCGACACTTAAGAAAGCTTGTGTCGACACCCAGACAAGCAGTGTCGACACTTGGAGTCATTGTGTCGACACCTGGGATGTAGAGTCGACACCAGACAGATAGTGTCGACACTTGGAGCTGTGTCGACACTCAGTGAAGAAAAGTGCAGACAGAAAGTGTCGACACAAGGAGCTGTGTCGACACCCAGTGAAGCTGAGTCTACACCAGAAAGTGTCGACACTTGGAGCTGTGTCGACACTCAGCAAAAGTCTGCAGAGACTAAGTACAAGTGTCGACACTCAACACAATGTGTCGACACTAAGCAGAGGAGTCAGCACTTGAAGTAAGTGTCGACACTCAACACAATGTGTCGACACTCAACAGAAGAGTCAGCACTTGAAGTATGTGTCGACACCCAGCACAATGTGTCGACACACAACCAGTAAAGTCAACACTTAGCTAAAGACTCAACACTTGAAGAAAGTGTCGACACAAGGAGCTGTGTCGACACTTAGCAAAGAAAAGAATTATCAACAAAATATTCTAAGTACAAGTGTCGACACTAAAGGAATGTGTCGACACTCAGCTGAAGTCTCAACAAGAAGAAGGTGTGTCGACACAAGGAGCTGTGTCGACACTCAGCAAGAATCAACATTGAAGACTTGTGTCGACACCAAGAAGCAGTGTCGACACTTGACAGTTACAACACAAGAAGTTGTGTCGACACAAACGTGATGTGTCGACACTTAGAAGAACACAGCTAAAGAAAGAAGAACAAGTACTTGTGTCGACACTCAATTTCAGTGTCGACACATGCAGAAGAATCTGTGTCGAGACATATAAGGAAATGTGTCGACACCTTGTAGACTTGTGTCGACACTTACACAACATGTGTCGACACTTGGACTATAAGTGTCGACACTTAAAGACAGAAAGTCTCGACACTTTCAGACAGTTAGAGAATTTGAAGAAATGACTGGATGATTTGACAGATGCCATTCCAGCCGGTCTACAGCACCTGTCAGAGTTGTCAGAAGTCATTTATGAACCGGACCAGCCGGTTACCATGAAGAAGGCCTATAAATAGGCACCCACAGTTTACATAAACTGTTGTTGAAGTTGTTGATCAGATTATTGTTAAGGTTGATCACCTTGTTGAAGTAATTATTAAAGTGGTACAAAGAGTATCAACACAAGAAGATCTAGCAGTTCAAGTGCAGATCTAAGAAGTTGGAGAGAGAGGGCTCCATCCAAGAAATCAGCCTCTGGAACTAGGCTGAGAAGAAGGATTCAGATTCAATTCTGGATCTTAAGTGGCAGAGGTCAAGGAACAACTGTAGAGGATTCAGTCTTATTCAGTTCTACTCAAGAAGCTTTGAAGAAAGCTAAGTCAGGGTGAATCCAGCTGAGTTCTTCCAAGAACTCATCAAGAATCTCTCAACTCCCCTCCTTTAATTCTGAGTTGTAGAGTTATTATTTGTATTACATTTTAACTTATAGGATCCTTTGGATCTGAGTGATTTGTAAGCCTGTATTTATAAAGGCTGAGGGTAGGGCTTGTTTGCCTGAGTGTAGGAGATAGAGATCTCTGAGTGTAGGCCTTGTTGGCTGAGTGTAGGCCTTGGTTGGCTGAGTGTAGGCCTTGATTGGCTGAGTGTAGGCTTTGGGATAAAGCTGAGTTGTAAGGCTTTGGGCCTGAGGTGTAGGAACCAATTTGGGTTCTGAGACAGTGGAGAAGTTTTGCCAAATCTAGTACACTGCTTGATAGGCGAAGGGGGAAAGTGGATGTACCCATATCTTGGGGAACCACTATAAAACACTGTGTGCTGTGCTGTGATTGTGTTGTGGATTAGCTGTGTATGTTTTGTTATTGCTGTTTGCTGTGCAAAAGTAGTTAGAAATCTGTGATATAACTGTTTGGCTGCCAACAAAGTTAGAAAAGGATTAGGTCACCTATTCACCCCCCCCCCCTCTAGGTGTTTAGGTACCATATCTTTCAAGTGGTATCAAAGCGAGGTTCCTCAAAACAAGGACTAACCGTCTGAGGAGATCCTGTTTGGCAGATTCAGTGTAAGGGAAAACACAGATTCAAGAAATTCAAGAAAATCAAGAAACATGGGTTCCTATGAGAATCACAAGGAATTGGGTTCCATGAAATTACCCATATGCAGGAAGGAGATCTTTGGGATCTAGAAAGAAAGGGTAAGGCTATTTATGGAGGCCTCAGACCCTAGAATCTACATCACAGTAAAGGAAGGGCCTTATGTGCCCATGAAGATTTCAGTTCTAGATGCAAACCAGAGAACTCCAAAGGATTTCTCTGAGATGACTAAGGATGAAATTGTCCTGGCCACCATGGACAAGAGGGCACAGAACATAATAGTGAGTGACATTGATGATGCAACTTTTCAGAACTTAATTCACTGTAAAACAGCAAAAGAGATGTGGGATACTCTCATTGTCTATATGGAAGGTTCTGAAGAAGTTAGGCAAGATAGGAAGTCCTTGCTAAATCAGGAGTATGAAAGCTTTAGGCAAGGAAAGGGTGATAGCATCACTGAGTGCTATAAGAAATTTTACAGAATAGTTAATGAACTCATGTCTTATGGAAGAGAGTTCAGTAACTATGAACTAAATGACAAGTTCCTAAGATCCCTAATCAAAGATTGGGACACCAAGATCTGTGCCATAAGAGAAATGTATAAGTTGGGGGAAATTCCTCCCCCTACACTGTTTGGTAAGTTATTATCATATGAGATGCAGTTGACAGTAAGAAAAGAGGAGGAGAAATCAATAAGGACTGAGCACAAAGAAAGAACTGTTGCTTTCAAGACAGAAGTTCCCAGAAAGTGCAGGAATAAGTCTTTAACTCCACCTCCAGAGGTAGTTGAATCAGAGTCTGATGAGTCTGTCAGCACAAAGTCTAAGAGCAGTGAAAGTGATGAAGACTTTGCTGCTTTCACTAGACACTTTCAGAAGTTTTTGAAAAAGAAACAGTGGAGGTCAAGGCCTTCTACATCACAAGGAAAGGAAGACTCTTATCAGAAAAAGAGGTCTTCAAAGAATGACAAGAAAAGGACAAAATCAAGCAAGGCAACTGATTCAAAGATTGTTTGTTATTGCTGCAATAGACAGTGCCATGTTTTTGCAGATTGTCCAGAGAAGAGAAAGGAATCTGGTGACAGGAAAAAGACTCACTTCAAAGGGAAGAAAGAAAAGTCTTTTGTTGCTAAGAAGGAGAAGACTCTATCAGATATCTCTTCTTCAGAAACTGAGTCTGAGGCTGAAGCCTACATAGGGCTGTTTGCTGAAGAAGAAGAGGAAGAATTCATGCAGATCTTGGAGTCAATTTATGAACAAGAAGACAGTCATTGCCAAGGGCTAATAGCTTTGACAGAAAGTGCCAAAATCCTGGAGCAGCCAGGACCCAGTCAGGTACAAAGTTCAAGTTTAAATTCAGTTTCTTGTTCTAGTTCAGATTCAGATTCTTCTTCATCAAGTGATGAGAATGTATCTGAGTCTGAGGATGATATTCATCAACTTATAAATGAATATAGAGTGCTGTTGCAAGCTTACAAGAAAAGCAAGTCCCTTGCCAAAAGTCAGGTAAAGGAAATTGCTGATCTTAAAGCTGCTGCAACAGATTTTGAGAAGCAATTTGATCAAAAACTGAATGAGATAGCCAGGCTGAAACACATAACAGTGATTCAGATGGGAACTATCACTTTTAAGAATGATCAAATTAAGTGTCTGGAGAACAATCTTCAGAAGGAGAAGGACTTGGTTGCTAGGTTTTCTAAACCTAAGTCAGTGTTACCCATAATTGATGAATTTGTTCATCACAAAGGGTAAAGCTAGACTGGGCTTTATTAGACCTACAGGGACTGAGCAGTCCAAGTATAAGTCCAAGGGCAAAGCCCCAACATTCAACAAGCCTGCTGTAGTCAAGACAGCCAAGGCAGTACCTAAGCAAAGGTACAATAAGTTTGAATGCTGGTGCTGTGGTAAAATTGGCCATTTTGCAGTGGACTGTTGGCACAATGTGAGTGCCAAAGGGAGTTCCAAACTACCTGTTGGAAAGCCAGTAGGTAGGTTTGTCAAATTGCAAACTAACAATCACCAAGGACCCAAGAATACTTTGGGTTCTAAGGTTCATTAATTTGTTTTGCAGGTGAGTCCAAGTGGCCATACCCCTACATGGTACTTGGACAGTGGATGTTCCAGACATATGACTGGAACTAGGGGACTACTGAAGGACTACATTCCAATCAAAAATGGTCCTAAAGTGACCTTTGGTGGTTCTGAAAAAGGAATCATCAAAGGGTTTGGTAACATTTCTTCAAACTTAGTTACCATTACTCAAGTGGCTTATGTTAAAGGGTTGAAACACAACCTAATAAGTATAAGTCAATTAAGTGATGTAGGGTATGACATCTCATTTGTTAAAAATGGTTGTCATATCAAGAGGTCAAGTGATCAAGAGATCATTTTGACAGGTTATAGGAAGAGGAATGTCTACTGCCTAGACATTATGATTGAGAACAATGGTTCTCCAGTTTGTCTTGTAGCTGATGAGACAGTCTCTCATTGTGTCAAATGGCACAAGAGGCTAGCCCATCTTAACTACAAGACTATTAGCAAACTCTTTAGCAAAGAGTTAGTGAGGAATGGTCCTCAAGTTAAGTGTGTCAAAGATGGTATTTGCTCAGCTTGTCAAAAGGGCAAGCAGACTAAATCCACCTTTAAAAGCATAGAAAACAAAGATGCTGTGAGGTGTTTATACCTCTTGCATATTGGATCTCTTTGGTCCAATGCCAGTTCACAGCTTAGGTAGGAAGGTCTATACCCTTGTAGTTGTAGATGACTACTCAAGGTTTTCCTGGGTGTTCTTCTTAAGACAGAAATCTGAAACACCTAGTGTCTTCTACAGCTTTGTCAAGCAAATTCAGAATGAACTAAATAGTACTGTGGTCAAAATTAGAAGTGACCATGGTACTGAGTTTCAGTCTGATAAGCATGACAAAACTATGTGAAGACTTTGGGATATTTCAAGAATTCTCTTCACCTAGAACACCTCAGCAAAATGGCATTGCTGAGAGGAAGAATAGAACCTTGATAGAGGCTGGTAGAACCCTATTAAGTGATACATCACTGCCAAAGTATTTCTGGGCTGAAGCAGTTAACACTGCATGTCATGTTATAAATAGGGCTACAATCACTAAAGGGCTAAACAAGACCCCCTATGAAGTTGTGAAAGGCAGGAAACCAAACCTATCCTACTTCAGGATCTTTGGTTGCAAATGCTTCATACTTAACAATGGGAAGTCTTACTTAACTAAGTTTGCTGCCAAGTCCCAAGAGGGAATTTTTGTTGGGTACAGCAATAATAGTAAGGCTTATAGAGTCTACAACTTGACTACACAAGTTGTAGAAGAATCAGTGCATGTAGTTTTTGATGAGACTAAACTTATTAATAATGAGTTGTCTAGTAGTGTATGCAGCCCCACAGGTTTGACAAAGAAAATGGACAAGCTTACTATAGAAGAAGTGCCTGCTGCAAGACAGCAAGGAGAGGAGAGTAGCTGTTGTCCAGGGGGAGAACTACATGTGCCAGTTGCTGAAGAAATACAAGGTGTACAGCATGATGCAGATGCTGAAGTGGTTCAACCAGAAGTGAGGATGCCTCCAGCCCACAGGCATCTTAGAGATCATCCAGTAGAGCTGATTATTGGAGATCCAAGACAAGGAGTTCAAACAAGGAGCAGAAATCAGAATGCTGCAATCTATTCCAGCTTTCTGTCACAAGTTGAACCTAAAAAGTTTGAAGAAGCAATACAAGATCCACAATGGACTGAAGCAATGCAAGAAGAGCTTAATCAGTTCAAGAGGTGCAAGGTTTGGGAACTTGTTCCTAAACCTAAAGACCACAATGTAATAGGAGTTAAGTGGATCTACAGGAATAAGATGGATGAACAAGGGGTCATCATTAAGAATAAAGCTAGACTGGTTGCTAAAGGATATAGGCAAGAAGAAGGTATTGATTTTGATCAAACCTTTGCTCTAGTAGCCAGACTGGAAGCCATAAGGATGTTCTTGGCCTGTGCAACCTATCAAGGATTCAAGGTTTACCAGATGGATGTCAAGTCAACATTCTTAAATGGTAATCTTAAGGAAGAAGTCTATGTGGAGCAGCCTTCAGGTTTTGTTGATCCAACTCTACCTCATTATGTCTATAGACTTAGGAAAGCTTTATATGGGTTAAAGCAAGCCCCTAGGGCTTAGTATGAAACCCTATCTAGTTTCCTCATTGAGAACAAGTTCTCAAGGGGGAAAATAGATAAGACTCTATTCCTTAGGGAATCTAGAGGCAAAGTCATACTTAGTCCAAATATATGTAGATGACATTATATTTGGGTCTACTGAAAGCAGCCTTTGCAAAAAGTTTGCAAAACTTATGCAAGGTCAGTTTGAGATGAGTAGTATGGGAGAGCTGAAGTTTTTCTTGGGTCTCCAAGTTAAACAGACTGAGAGTGGTTTGTCCATTTGTCAGTCAAAGTTCACCCTAGAACTCATAAGGAGTTATGGTATGGATTCATCCAGTACCATGAAGACTCCTATGGGGTCAAGTATGTCTCTTAGCAAGGATGATGCAGGGAAACCTGTAGATGAAACCTTGTATAGAGGGATAGTTGGCTCCCTATTATACTTGACTGCTAGTAGACCAGACATCATGTATGCTACATGTGTTTGTGCAAGGTATCAAGTCTGCCCTAAAGAGTCTCATTTGACTGCAGTCAAAAGAATACTGAGATATCTAAAGGGCACTCCCTATCTAGGCCTCTGGTACCCTAGGAATGGAGATTTTGATCTAACAGGTTATTCAGATGCAGACTTTGCAGGATGCAAAGAGGATAGAAAGAGCACTACTGGAATATGTCAATTCCTAGGTGGGAGACTAATTTCATGGAGTAGCAAGAAGCAAACCAGTGTGGCTATCTCCACAGCTGAGTCAGAGTATGTGGCTGCAGGAAGTTGCTGTGCTCAACTTCTGTGGATTCAACATCAGCTAGAGGACTATGGATTTCAGGTAAGTAGAACTCCACTTTTCTGTGATTCTACAAGTGCTATTTCAATAGCTAATAACCCTGTATCCATAGTAGGACAAAACATATTGAGATTAAATATCATTTTCTTAGGGAGCATGTAGAAAGAGAAGATATTTTGTTAGAATATGTTAAAACAGATGAACAAGTAGCTGATATGTTTACTAAGACACTAGAAGAAGCTAAGTTCAATAAATTCAAAATTGAACTAGGAATGATAAACTTAGAGTAAGTTTACAGATTTGAAAATGACTAAGTAAAAAGGTGTCGATACATAGACAAGTCTATGTCGACACAGAATAGTGGTGTCGACACTTCAGGAAAAAGGTGTCGACACATCTAGGAATGTGGTGTCGACACTTCAGAATGTTAGTGTCGACACATGTCAAGTAGGTGTCGACACATCCAAAGTGGTGTCGACACTTAAGTTTTACTCAGAATTTTCTAAGTAAAGTCTCGACAATGTGTCGAGTTATGTTGTGTCGACACATAACCAAGTGTCGACACATAAAATCTGTTGACTAAACTTGTGTCGACACATATGTGTCGAGACATTATAAGTCAGTGTCGACACTTATTGCCAGTGTCGACACATGTTAAGCTAGTTGTCCCGCCTGTTCATCTTCAAAATTAGACAGGTATAAATAGGGTTCTGTTTTTGTTTGTCGACACGCTTTCAAAGTTTCGAGACCAAAACTACAGTGTCGACACCTCTCTTTTCTAAAGACTAATTCTCCAAACCCTAATGGCTCTTAAGCTTGAGGAGAACATTAACGAGGGCTATAAGCTAGTGCGAGGCGCGTTCGATGAAGCTGATCAAGAAATCAAGTCGGTGGTAACCCTAGTCGCCAATTCTGGACTAGAATACTTGGTTTCAGAACCAACAAAGATTTGGAAAAAGGAAGTTCTTGAATTCCTTAATGGAGCTGCTGTAGATGAATCTGGATACAGAATCAAATCCAGAGTTCATGGATCTAAGGTCAAGATTTTACCAAAAAGTCTGAGGAAGGTACTCCAGCTACCTAAAACACAAGATGAAGAAGAAGTAACTGCATCCAAGACCAGGGAAGCTCTTACCTGGTGTGGACTTGACCCAAAGATGAAGATAGGTTCTGTCTTTAACAGGAAAGGCATGAATACTCAAGGAAAGATCATGTCTGAGATTGTGGAAAAAGTCTTACTCAGTAAGCCAGGAGGGCATGACAGAGTGTCTGCCTACATGTTTGAAATCATGACAAGAATCATCTTCACTATTAAAACTGATTTGTCAATGATAGTGTTTGACAAGATCAAGGAGAGTCTGAAGAAGCCCAACCTGGGCAGAATACTTAGTCTCTACCTAGTTGATACCATACCAGAGGTAATGAATACAGCTGCAGGAAGTAAGATCAACCACATGAGGAAGATGGATCAAAGGATATTTTCCAGATGGGACAGGGTGTTGTCCAAGGAAATGCCTACCCCAGAGAAGACAGTTACTAAGAAAGATTCTCCTCCAAGGAAGAAAAGGAAGACAGCTCTTGTGGCACAGGAGTCCTCCAGCAGTTCAGGAAGTGAAGAACAAGTTATTTTCACTCCTGATAACCAAGAGGAAGTGGCTGCAGAGAAGACCCCTGCTGCTGAAGATATTGCTGAGATCCAGGGGGAGCTACCACAGGCTAGCCCCATCCACAGGGATCAAAGCCAGGGGGAGCTTCCAGGTGTAGAAGAACCCTCTACACTGGAGAGTGAACAAGCCACTAACATCATACAAGAGGTACTCATTGACCTAAATACATTGAATTTTTCTATAGTAGATTCTGATTTGTCTGATGTACATCAGCAAACTCAGCTAGACAGTCAAGTTCCAGATGTTGTTTTAGAAGACACATCTGCTGTAGTTCAAGATGATACTTCTCAAGTGGTTGAAAAACCAAGAACTTCTCCTGCACAGTCTCCACCTGAATATACAATGGAAGATTTGTTTCTAAATTTAGATCAAGAAGATTTTAACATGGACAAGGATGCTGCTGTTGAAGATAAGAGTGCTGCTGCTGAGGGGGAGCAAATGCAAGTTCTGGAAGAGCCTTTAAGGCAAGAAACAGATAAGGCACCTGATGTGCAAGCAGAAAAGCCTCAAAGCCCTAAGGATAGGGTTGACATAGCCAGCACTTCAGAATCTGAAGAAGATGAGGCTGCAAAGGCTAAGAAGAAGAAACTCTATGTCTTCAAGAGGAGAAGCCAGTGTTATAAGAAGGCTTTGCAATCCATAGCCCCACAGCCTATAGTCCAACAAGCTCCAACTTTTGACTATAGTGTTTTACTGATTGCACTGCAGATAAAAATGGATGAACAAAGGAAAGCAATAGAGGCTTATGTAGATGAAGGGCACAAAGCTTTACAATTTAATCTGGCCCAAGATATAAAGTCTATAAGGTTTGAAATGAACCTTAACAAGAAAGAGATGACAGACTGCTTCCACAAGGGTGGCAATGCAGTGGTGTATCTGGCAACACACCAAGAGAAGATAAAAGTACAAGTAGATGATATAGCATTGAAGCAAGGATATGTGCTGGAAAACCAACTCAGAATGAATGACAATCTCACACAATCTCACAATGCTATAGTCACTGAATTGAAGAATAAGACTGCTGAACCTTCTACATCTGCTGCTGTAGTTAAGGCTGACTTTGATAAAGTATTTCAAGCTGAGATTACTGCTGTCAAGACTGCAATTCAAGATTCCCAGAAGGCCATCTCTGAACAGCTCACTAAGCTCAAACCTTACTTTAAAGATGGAATCAGGTACTTGGATAGTCAAATCAGATTCCAGAAAGGATGATGTAAGAGATCATGTTGCCCAAGAAGTCATAAAGGGGAGAGAGTTTTAGTCAAAGCTAGCTCTGACCATGCAAAATGGATATCTAATTCCATCAGAGCTACACTGGGCTATCCTCCACTCTGTGATGATGACAATGTTGCTGAATCTGGGATTCAAAGTGCATATCTTGGAGGTGAGCAACCAGAGGTAGCTCAGGTCATATATCCTCCTCCAGATTTTGACATGGTTCAAGCTGATATTCACCAGATGTATAGCCCAACTGCAGGGAAGTCCAATGTTGTTCTGGAAAAGGTTGTTCAACCTATTTCTACAGCTATGCAAGAGGCATTAGAGAAAGAAGAAGAGGCAAGGTTGTCAAAGAAGAGGTTTAGGGAACAAGCAGAACAAAGGCCAGACTTTGAACAGTGGAGCCCTACCTCTAGGAATATAATTTTAACTGCCTGGAAAGCTGCCAAGGAAAATGCTCATGAAAGGAACAAGTGGTTCTCTGAAGCAGAATGGAGGAAACATGAAATAAGACAGGAGGCCATTGTTCAATATAGAAGAAAGGCAAAGATGGAAAAGCTACCTCCTACTGCAGTGGAGCCTAGCAAGTACTTCCCCAAGCCATATCACTACTTTGAGAGGCAGAAAATCAAAGCAGAAGAGCTGAAGAAGAAGGACTTAAAAGGCAAGAAGCTGCTGTTGCTGAAACTGCTGAAGCCACTGTCAAAGCTCAAGTCCAACTGGCAAAGGGACATAGTTATCAAAGAACCAGACCAGAAATAGATTAAGAAATTACTTGAAGATTATTTGTAATCTTTTGAATGTAAAACATTTTTGTAAACCATTGAAGATGTATTAGAAAAATGTTAGAACAATATATGATAAATATATTTCATGATTGTTCTGAGAATATGTCTATTTCTTGTTTGTTCTGCAATGTTGAATGTGTATACATGTGTGAAATATTACATGTTTATGTTTACCCTGCTGTTTATAATCTGCTTTACATCATTTTGTAATTTTTAATTATGGATGGTGTATATCATTGACTAAGGGTTATGACTTCTCCAAATAGGGGGAGATTGTTGGGTACATTGGTCAAATGTACCTGATTTGAAGAAGCCTCACCAACTCAATGATATACATCATAATGTATTTGATGTATGTTGAGTTACTTGTGCAGGTTAAGAAAGTACTGGACTGAAGCAAAAAGTTTCTAAGTCCATGTGTCGACACCCAGAGGGAAAGTGTCGACACTTAAGAAAGCTTGTGTCGACACCCAGACAAGCAGTGTCGACACTTGGAGTCATTGTGTCGACACCTGGGATGCAGAGTCGACACCAGACAGAAAGTGTCGACACTTGGAGCTGTGTCGACACTCAGTGAAGAAAAGTGCAGACAGAAAGTGTCGACACAAGGAGCTGTGTCGACACCCAGTGAAGCTGTGTCTACACCAGAAAGTGTCGACACTTGGAGCTGTGTCGACACTCAGCAAAAGTCTGCAGAGACTAAGTACAAGTGTCGACACTCAACACAATGTGTCGACACTAAGCAGAAGAGTCAGCACTTGAAGTAAGTGTCGACACTCAACACAATGTGTCGACACTCAACAGAAGAGTCAGCACTTTGAAGTATGTGTCGACACCCAGCACAATGTGTCGACACACAGTAAAGTCAACACTAGCTAAAGACTCAACACTTGAAGAAAGTGTCGACACAAGGAGCTGTGTCGACACTTAGCAAAGAACAGAAGAATTATCAACAAAATATTCTAAGTACAAGTGTCGACACTAAAGGAATGTGTCGACACTCAGCTGAAGTCTCAACAAGAAGAAGGTGTGTCGACACAAGGAGCTGTGTCGACACTCAGCAAGAATCAACATAGAAGACTATGTGTCGACACCAAGAAGCAGTGTCGACACTTGACAGATTCAACACAAGAAGTTGTGTCGACACAAAGGAGATGTGTCGACACTTAGAAGAATTCAGCAAAGAGCTAGAAGAACAAGTACTTGTGTCGACACTCAATTTCAGTGTCGACACATGCAAGAAGAATCTGTGTCGAGACATACAAGGAAATGTGTCGACACCTTGTAGACTTGTGTCGACACTTACACAACATGTGTCGACACTTGGACTATAAGTGTCGACACTTAAAGACAGAAAGTCTCGACACTTTCAGACAGTTAGAGATTTTCAAGAAATGACTGGATGATTTGACAGCTGTCCGATTCCAGCCGGTCTACAGCACCTGTCAGAGATGTCAGAAGTCAGTTATGAACCGGACCAGCCGGTTACCATGAAGAAGGCCTATAAATAGGCACCCACAGTTTACAGAAACTGTTGTTGAAGTTTTTGATCAGATTATTGTTAAGGTTGATCACCTTGTTGAAGTAATTATTAAAGTGGTACAAAGAGTATCAACACAAGAAGATCTAGCAGTTCAAGTGCAGATCTAAGAAGTTGGAGAGAGATGGCTCCATCCAAGAAATCAGCCTCTGGAACTAGGCTGAGAAGAAGGATTCAGATTCAATTCTGGATCTTAAGTGGCAGAGGTCAAGGAACAACTGCAGAGGATTCAGTCTTATTCAGTTCTACTCAAGAAGCTTTGAAGAAAGCTAAGTCAGGGTGAATCCAGCTGAGTTCTTCCAAGAACTCATCAAGAATCTCTCAACTCCCCTCCTTTAATTCTGAGTTGTAGTGTTATTATTTGTATTACATTTTAACTTGTAGGATCCTTTGGATCTGAGTGATTTGTAAGCCTGTATTTATAAAGGCTGAGGGTAGGACTTATTAGCCTGAGTGTAGGAGATAGAGATCTCTGAGTGTAGGCCTTGTTGGCTGAGTGTAGGCCTTGGTTGGCTGAGTGTAGGCCTTGATTGGCTGAGTGTAGGCTTTGGGATAAAGCTGAGTTGTAAGGCTTTGGGCCTGAGGTGTAGGAACCAATTTGGGTTCTGAGACAGTGGAGAAGTTTGGTCGAATCTAGTACACTGCTAGATAGGCGAAGGGGGAAAGTGGATGTACCCATATCTTGGGGAACCACTATAAAACACTGTGTGCTGTGTTGTGATTGTGCTGTGGATTAGCTGTGTATGTTTTGTTATTGCTGTTTGCTGTGCAAAAGTAGTTAGAAATCTGTGATATAACTGTTTGGCTGCCAACAAAGTTAGAAAAGGATTAGGTCACCTATTCACCCCCCCCTCTAGGTGTTTAGGTACCATATCTTTCACCAACGCCTTGCCATCGCCAGGGCCTGCCCACCTTGCGGTCGTACAGTCGGATCGAATCCTTACATTCTTCGACAACTGGATCAAATACATATATTCTCCGGTAATCGACTCATAGCCAGGCTTGGTCATGAAACCAGATCTAATACTTACATTCTTCGGGGTCAAATTGAATCATTATATTCTTCATCGTTACTGCAGGCCAACACCTCGCCAAAGCCAATACATGCCCCCTCACGGTCGCACAATCAAATCAAATCCTTACATTCTCTGACACCCAGATCAAATACTTACATTCTCAGGCAATCGGCCCATAGTCAGGCTTGTTCGTGCAACCAGATCGAATACTTACATTCTATGACAGTCGGATCAAATCATTACATTATCCTCCATTACAGCAGGCCAACGACCCACCATCTCCAGAACCTGCTCCCCTCGCGGTCACGCAGTCGGATCGAATTCTTACATTCTCCGATACTCGAATCGAAAACTTACATTCTCCGATAGTCCTCTCTTGGCTAGGCTTGGCCCCACACTCGAATCGAGTCCTTACATCCTCTGACCTTCTGATTGAATCATCATACTCTCTGATATTACCACATGCGTACATTCTGTCACTTCTTTCGTCATCATAAATGTCATCAAAGCTAAAGTTTGAGATATCGCACTTTAGACGTTTGGCCACCATGCGAAAAGCCTTCGACACCCCGCGTTTGAGTGCGATCTCGCGGACATCCTCTATCTGAGGTTCAACCTCGCATGACCAAACGTCCTCACGGACCTCCTTAGTAAGAAAATAACGATTATGCATGTAGTCCAGGGAATCCATATACTCCTCAAGTTCAGTCGCCTTCATCTCAAGTACCCGCTCTTTTGAAAAAGGCGCGCTATCTCAGCTTTGGAAACCTCCAATTCCGCCCACAAGCTGAAGCTCTCCTCCTATGTAGTCTTCAATGTCTGCACGATCTTCTCTATCATGGACTTCTCTATCTGCAATAATGCTCGAGCTTCTTCCATCTCTGACTTCAACTCTATTTTGATCCGCCGCAATCGGGAAACCTCTCGATCTAGCTGTTGGAGCATATGTTTCGCATATTTTATTTTAAAAATAATAAATACTGTGATGTATTTGATCTAGTATTTTATGTGTGTTTATAGTGTCCAGGTTATACATGTTGAATAAGGATACAAGTCCTCGATCATGGGCATGATTCAAGGGTATGTACACTTTAGAAAAAAATGACAAGTTTTGTATGCTAAACTTCAAACGGCCATAACTTTTGATCCAAGAAGAGTTACCGAACGTGCTATCTCATTCCGGAATGAGAACGAAGTCACCTACAATATGAAAAGTGTTTAGATGATAAAAGTGAAGAAGAGATATCGCTGGTGATAGCAACTATCGTCAAGCAATAGCGAAAATGACGTCAGTATGACGCCGACCATGTCCCGCACGATCGTCACGACCCGCACTACTCGGCACTATCGCCAGGTGATAATGGCTATCACCCCGCGATAGTCCTATGACCCAAACACGTCTGTTTTCAACCTACATGATCATCAAAGCATAAGACTGGTGGCAGCTGGAGGAGATATTGTCTGCGATAACTAGATATCACCGGGCGATAGCGATTTTTCTATAAAAGGCTGAAGCTTTGTGCATTCAAAGGATACCTTCTAGAGCCTTCATTTCTACATCTTATCAGAGCCTTCATCTTCAAAATTGAGACAACTCCCTTATAAAAACATGAAGATTGAAAGAGAATTTTGAAGAAGAAAGGCTACAACGCACATTCTACATGAAGGTCAAACGCATAAAGAACGTCAACTTCTACATCACCTTTATCTTCACCTTCAAAAATCTAAGGAAGTTTTCTCTTGAATTTTTCATTATCTTATAATCATTTTTATTTTATCCTTTTATAACTGAAGTGGAGAAATCGTACGGGGAGAACGTCGGATTCCGAGTAAGGATTCTGTAGGAAATTCGTCTTGTTTGTGGCGACTAGGTCCTTGTGCGGCTTACGGGGAAATTTGTCGGCTTGTGTGTAATGACTCGGTTGAGGTTAGATCTAGGAGGAGACTATATGTCGTATATGGGGTAAGATAGACTATAGCCAGTCGGTCCATGGG
Organism: Platanthera guangdongensis; assembly: GCA_039583875.1. Classification (NCBI taxonomy): domain Eukaryota; kingdom Viridiplantae; phylum Streptophyta; class Magnoliopsida; order Asparagales; family Orchidaceae; genus Platanthera; species Platanthera guangdongensis. The sequence continues at coordinate 8,446,883 of CM077153.1, read as the reverse complement.
AAAAGGACCGGTGAATCATCAATAAAGGATTTTTTTATTCGCCTCGATTTCTAGCGTTATAGAAATCAAATATTTTTTTATTCAATTTCTAATGAAATAAAATCATGTTTCTTTTGTCTCATTATTTTGATTTTATTTTCATGTTAGAAAATATTTTGAAATATATCCTTCAAAAGTTTTAATGCAAAATATATTACAAGGTTCGTTTTTGTTAGATATAAACACTTGAATTAAATATTCATGAACTAGCACCCGACAGTAACACTTAACGTTAGTGGTAGTGAAGAAATATTGAATTCTGTTTTTTCTTATAGTAATCTTCAATATAATATTTTTCTGATATATTAAAATATAATTTTCTATAAAATATTTTGAAACTTCATTAATTAGCTCTGGTATTTTTATTTAAGAATTAAATTTCATAAAGCTCTTATTCACACCCCCCCCCCTCCTCTAAGAACGTCGTAAGATCCAACACGTAGTATTAGATGGAGGTTATTCCAAAACGGCGTCTCAACCATGAATAATGGCACTTCATGATCTCGCAACCATTAGAGGGGATGAAATTTTATTAAATAAAAAATCTTTAGCACCACCATTATTTATGAGTGAAAACTATAAAGAGTGGAAAATTCTAATGGAAATTTTTAAAAACCTTTAGATGAAAAAGCTTGAAATATTGCTATTGAAAAGCCCCAAGTATGTTAAACAGAAATGAAATGATTTTAAATGCTAAATCCTTAAATAGTTTATTTTGGGCACTATACCAAAATATTTTTAAACAAATATATATGTTTCCTACTAGTTATTAAGTTTGAAAATCTCTTGAAGAAACTCATGATTCTCCATCTACAGGAACAGAACATGTATAAGACATAAAATTATGCATGCTTATATATGTATTCAAGAAAGTTCCTCCTTTGATGAATCCATGGAGTGCACATCAAATGAATTGAAAGAAGATAACACATCATGTGAAAGAGAAGATGAAAATTCATCCATGAAAGAGGACGATGAAGATGTCAAAAGAACTATATGTTCAAATCATGCTTCATCCAAAAGTATTGTAAGAAAATCTATTTTTTCTCTTTTTATTATAAATTCTATTTCTACATATCACATACTTGAAATTGCTAAACGTAAAATTAAATTTGAAAAATGATAATTCAAAATTATGTTTTAGAAAATATAAGTTTAAAAGCAAATGCTATAGTAGAATCTCATGCATATTGATGCATCAAATTCTCTTTCATGCTTTATAGTTGAAATTTCTACACTTTATTATGATTCCAATGATCTTAAAAAAATATTCAAATAATTTGAAAAAGAGCTTTTAATTTCAAAAGAGCATAATGAAAAATAAAAATAAACAATGTTATAATGAATAAACTAGAATCATTAAAATTGTTTGTGTTAAATTTTTCAAGTAATAAAAAAAATTATTTCTAGTTTATCTTCAAAATTATGTAAGGTTTGTACTAGTATTTTAAATAAAAGTATCCATAAAAAGAGGAGTGAAAATAAAAGGCAACTCAATGATACTTTGAAAAATAATTTCAGAACTTATAAATCTTCAATTCATTATTTTTCAAACAACTATCACTATCTTTCACAAAATCAATTTTCTCCAAACTCTAAATTAAATGTTCACAAATTTTCTATTAATAATACTTTTAAAAATCACAACAATTATAAGCATCAATTTCATGACTATGCAAATTTGAAAAATGTTAAATCTAGGTATGAATGGAGATCCAAAATTAAAAATGAAACATTAACTCCACTTGAAATGGTTCATTCATCACTTTCTCCCCATAAGCCAACACGTTGTATTTGGATACCCAAAAAACCGTCATACTTCCGTTTGGATACCCAAATCACTTATTTATTAGTATCCAATCATATACGTGAAGTGAAAAAATCAAAATGAAATATACAAAATTTTACTTCACGATGTGCTTAATGTGTTTTTGTTGTTTTTATTTTCTTTTGATCTATCATATTTTATGTTCACTTTATAATTATTGTGATATGACTTCACACTTTAATCCTAAATTCTTGAAAAAATCAAATTGAATGAAATTGTATAAAATGTTATATCATTTTCAAGTGGATCATCAATCTTATTTCATTGTTTTTATCCTTCTTAAATTCATTACCTACAACTATCTAATATTTTCATTATAAATTTAATACTGAATTTCGTATGTAATATTATCAAGTTTAATGAAATTATTCTACAAAATGGATTTAAATGAGATTGTAAGGTGTGTTAAGCTAAAAAATAAAATGTGCAACTTTCTGATTATTTTTTCTAAATTCTTTGCTGCATTTGATAGCCCCAAAAATATAAAATCGTAATCAAGAAAAATTGGAATTGAAAAATCAATAAAATCATATTTTTTGCATAGGAGTGAAATATATTTTTTACTATAAGAAAATTAACCTACGACATAGGAGAATGTTGGAATTCATTAAAGATTATCATCTAGATATTCAATACCATCATGCCAAAATGAATGTTAACTCACTCTTGAAGTCGAGAAAACTCCATACTCTAAATGTTCGGATCAATGCAAGCTAATATTACTGATCCTGCGGTCAAACTCCACGGCTCGGATAGCTAGAGCAGAAGAGAGAAAAATATCTATAAGTATACCCCAAGTGCTCTAGTAGGGAGGACCCACCACATACCTGGAAGTTTGGGAGAAACTTCTCATACACAACTAAAAGGCTGGGCAAGGTACGAGGAAGGAATGGATTTGGCGAGCATCAAACATGGGGGTCTCAACCCCTTCCAACGCGGTATTCCTAATACCCTTGGGTGTCTATTTATAAACAAATCATAGGGGTATGCGAGAATACATTGCCCTGCGAGGTTGCTACTCGCCCATACTTGTGAGGTATAATGGATACTTGCCCAAACTCGTCTCTACTCTCTCAAACTCATCTCTGCTCTCTCAAGCTCACATCTACTCACCCTAGCTCACCTCTGCTCCCCCAAGCTCGTCAAAGCTTGTCTCTGCTTGCCCAAGCTTGTTTGGTAAGGTCTGTAAATAGCCATATCTTTAGGCATTTTTAATCTTGGCAAATTGCTGGTTATATAATCACATTATTAGTAATGTCGCATCATAGCCTACAATCTCAAATCAGCAATATCACAGCATTATCAATTTTCCATGTACCTGAGATAGTCGGGTTAGATTTGTTCTCTAACTTAGCATACTATTCAGAGTTTGTAATGACAATAAAAGAAGCTCGATTCATGTGCTTTCAGGAGGGATCGCGAAATGATATCCACATATATGCGGTTCAATTGATATTACAAATTAGGCAATCTTGATGGAGAACTCTCGAATGGTTCAGCTGGATTGCGAGAAGCAGCAGAGAAGGTCAGAAATGTTCAAGAAAAAATTCAAAGAAGGTGTCACTCAAGACAAGTTGGGCAGATCAGGTGAAGCCCAGTTGAAGAAAAAGAAGCAGCAATAGTCCGTGTATACTGTTAGCACCCAAGTATCCCTGTCGACAGCGACCGAGTGTGTCATATGTGGTAAAATCCACATAGTAAAATGTCTGGCTCATATTTGCTTTCATAGTCGTCGACCGGGGCATCAATGAAAAGATTGTCCAAAGCTGTAGAGGGATGAAAGTACGAGAGGAGCTCTAACCTTGCCTACCTAGAAGATCAATCACATTGGGACTTTCACAGAAGGGGAGTCAATTGAATCTGTACCTTTCGAAGGAGAGAGAGAAGAAAGGTGGGTCTAGTCCCGAGCTTTCAACTTAAGGCAGCAAGAAATAAAGGCTGATGATATTGTGGTCACATGTATGTTATATTGAAGATTACTATTAGAAAAAGGCAAAATTCAATATTTCTTAGGGACTCCCCTTTAAAATTCTGGAGGTGGTACCCTCTCGACTTCCGTGCTTCCTCAACAATGTAGGGACCCGCCCAATTCGGATTGAGCTTTCCCACAACTATTGATCGCTATGATGCATCTACTTTCTTTAGCACTAGATCCCTTTCTGCAAACTGCCTGACTCTGACATGCTTGCCGAAGTATCGGGCCATCCGTCGGTTGATCTCCTCTTTCCTGATGGCAACCACATCGCGAAGTTCCTCTACTAGGTCCAGTGAGAGCTATAGCTTACCTTCATTCTCTATCCTCCATTCCTCATCTCCTCCTTGACAGTTACTGTCATTGGTGACCTGACCTCAAACTCCACCGATAGAATAACCTCACAGCCATGATAAAGTTTGAAAGGGGTCTCTCTCGTGGCTGTGTTGGGAGTAGTCCTCAGGGCCCACAAGACCGAGGGAAGTTATTCTACTCAGTTCCCCCTCAAGTTCTCTACATTTTTCTTCAACAAGATTACAATGATCTTGTTTGCTGCATCCACCTATCTGTTGCTCTAAGATGGTGGACGGACGCAAATCTGAGGTCTACCCCAACTGGGTACAGAAGCTGATAAACTATTCACTGGCAAACTATGGTCCATTATCAGTGACTATTGCTTGAGGGAGTCCATATCGGAAGATGATCTCCCCCCATATGAAGTTACGAATTACGTGGAAGGTCACCTTGGCTAATGTCTTGAATTCTAACCACTTTGAGAAGCAATCGATTATGATTAGGAGGAACCTCCTTTGCCCACTTGACTGAGGGAAAGGTCCAACCAAATCCATCCCCAAAGGGCGAAGGGCTAGGACACCATGATGCTCCTAAGCCTTGGGGCCGGTAAGAGTTGGAGTGGAGCAAATAACTGGCATTTTTGACATTTCATTACGAATTATGCCGCATTCTTGCTCAGGGTCAGCTAGAAATACCCTTGTCAGACCACCTTCGACTCTAAGGTCATGCTTCCCGAGTGACTTCCGCATTCGTCGGAATAAACTTCCTCCAGGATCTTCAAAACTTCTTCCTCCGCCATGCACCGGGCCAGGATCCCCGAAAGGGTCTTCTGACACAATCCTACTTCGTGCATTAGATAGTATGCAGACTTATGCCTGAAACATTTTTTGTCCTAGACCTCCTCCAAAAGTTTACATGTGGTCAAGAGAGTTACGAAGGGATCCACTCACGAGGGGTGCTGGTCTACCTCCATTAACTCACCCTCCTCGATGGATGGGCAAAAGAAATGTGTTAGGGTCCCGCAGGCCCGGAGTCCAAACTTGGCCAACCAATCAGCTATGACATTTTCCTCGCTCGGTATGTGTTGAATGGAAAACGTTCAGAAACCTCTGATGAACCCCTTTACCTTGGTCAAGTACTTCATGAGAGTGTACTCCCTAGCCTCGAATTCTCCATTGACCTATTACGCCACCACCATTGAGTCTGTAAATACATCCACATCCTGTATACCCAGCTCTTTAGCCAGGCGTAGCCCGGCTATCACGGTCTCATACTCCACTTGGTTGTTAGTGCCAGGAAAATGATTTGTCACAACATACTCTATCAGAGTCCCCTGAGGGCTTATCAATACCACCCCACCTCCCGAAGAATGTTTCCCTGAGGCTCCGTCAACTAACACCTTCCAGGCGATATGTCGTGAGGATCCTTCACCTTCCACCTCGACTGTATAGTTGACCAAAAAATCAACAACCTAATGTTTCTTAATCGATAGTCGGGGTACAAAAGAGATATCGAACTCGCTTAGTACCACAGACCACTTAGCCAACCTTCCTGAGTCCTCCACCCCTTCAAAGATCTTGCGAAGAGGGTAATCAGTCACCACTTTGATCAAATGTGCTTGAAAATATGGCATGAGCCTCCTAGCTGAGGCAACCAAGGCAAATGCCAGCTTTTCCAGGATCTGGTATCGGAGCTCTGCCATCTTTAGGACCCTGCTGACATAATAGATGGGCAACTATTTTTTACTCTCTTCTCAGACCAGGATGGAACTTACGACCTTCATTCCTACTCCGAGGTACAAAGTCAGATCCTCCCCCTCTTTGGGTAATGGCATTGACCCAAATGTTATTCTGTAACGTGCAGCTGGCTCCCATAAGAGTCCTGAGAAAGAGGATTTATTTCAGCCGGGTTTAATTTTCTTATTTTGGATCAATCAAGCGGGGACGCATGTATACATTTTTCGACACCAAGTGAACCCAAACAGCTGGCTCTGTTTGGCATGGCTTTTGGCCAGCGAGGTGCCGCCGTTTTTGAAAACGCCGTGCCAAACAGGAATTTAGGGACCACGTCTCGAGTCGCCTCTGTAGTAAAATCGTGGAAATCTTGCGATTCGGAGTCGTGGATTTTTGTCAATACGCGTCGCGGTTTTCCGTGAATACCTTCTGCCGGGGGAATTTCTCACGACTCATCACACGCGCGACTGGCCCTCTTCAAGGCATCTCCCATTCAGTGACCTTATCGTCGGCAAAGGCTTCGCCGATCTCCGCTCCTCCGAGGAAGGGCATCTCCATTTTTTCCTTCCTTCGTAGCTTTCAGCGGCCCTATCGACAGCAAAGGCTTCGCCGATCTCCGCTCCTCCGTTGAAGGGCATCTCCGTTTTCTTTCATAGCTTCCAACGGCCCTATCGTCGGCAAAGGCTTCGTCAGGTTGTTGTACTTCCACTCCCCAAACATTCCTCTATGCAGATATTTGACCAGGAACTAACTGACAAAATTAATATAATTAGATTTAAATGATAAATAAAATTATATTTCAAAAAAATGGCAATACCAAACGTTGTTCTTTCATACAGTTTCACAAATTCCGTCATCACTCTGAAAAAAAAACTGATTATTTCAGCACTGTTTCTCCAATCGCCCACACCCCGCCAAACATAGCCTAAGAAATTTGTTATATTTTATTTTATTTTATAAAAAAAATAATAATTTTAAATTAAGGCATGTTCTATTGTGTTGCACTCTCTGTAGTCAGCGCCATAGTGAGAGTGGATGGGCTGGAAAAGAATTATGTAATGGGCCGGAAATAAAGGCCCATTTAACATCAGCTAGTGGATCTCTTAAAAGCTTCTTAATAAATGTAAATTCCTATTAGTTGTTTATTTTACACAAAGCCCGGGCTAATTATATAAGGGCCCAAAAAACAATGTTTTGCTTATAAGTATGAGAAGTTAGCTTTCTCCTTTGGGGAATAGAAGGCTCGCAATTGATCTCGTGTGTCGACGTATATTCTCGCATCTTTCATATTATTGTGCGACTCTCATTGAGCATATCAAACTTAAGGTTTTGTTTCGGTGGGTGGTTGCGGTTAGAGATGGGGTGGATGAAGATGAAGATAAAACAATGTTCTTGAATGAAGTTCCCCCTCTGCAATTGGAATCAGACATAAAATGACATTTTGGACGATTAATGGTTCTAAATACAGGCTATTCAAATGGGTAAGAAAATATTTTTTATTTTATTTTTTTTTTTGAAAACGCAACGGTTAAAAATGTGTTTAAGTGAAAGTATGATCCCATTGTGCGATCTTTGTCCTTTTTACACACGAGAGATGATATCCAGTGCTTGTAGGTTGACAACTGAGTTCTCAATGTGAGACATAAGTGGAAGATGGACTTTCAAAAGAAGAATGGTTGAATAACACATTTAGGCTCCGTTTGGGGGGGGGGCTTATTTTCATCGGTCAAGCGGTTACGACCGCATGAATCCGACCTTAATTAAGGTCGGATTCATGCGGTCGTAACCGCTTGACCGGTGAAAATAAGCCCCCCCAAACGAAGCGTTAGTATGCTTAGGAGATTCATAACCCTAAATCATTCATCCTTTAATTGAAAAGTTGTGTATTTCTAAGTCATTTTGATTTACAATAATTATAAGGATGAGCTCAACAATTTTAGATAAGTCTTTGAGACGATGTGATGTGAGACGCAATGTGTATACGATAACATTTAAGTTTGTATCCCACTATAATGGGATAGGCTATATGGATCATTTGTCGTCATTGTGACCTATCTTTAGATGCAATGTGTATATGTTAAAAAAAATGTACTTTAATGATTTCATAAATTATTTTTTGTGGATTTATTATTTTTAATAAAGGTGCCACTACATGTAAAAAATAACATATTCAAGAGTAGATTGGCTATATTTTATCATAGATTAATACTAGGCTTTAGTATGTTATGACTCTTCACCTAATTTCTAAAGCAAAGTGAGTTTTGAAGGCCCCAAGTATGTTGTAAGATTTCATTGAGATTAAGACTTGCTTATGTAGATATTTTTCATCTAAACTCCTTGGTTTTTGTGAAATTTGTGGGTCATGAGAATGTAAGACATCGGCCCATTTTGTATATTAAATATTTTAAAAATGATTTGGAGTTAGCGGCAGAACTGTCTGCAATAAAGATTTGTCAACCCTACTTGTATGGTGTGTGGTGTAAAATATTTACAAATCATAAGATTTTCAAATATATTTTTGAACAGAAGAAAATTAACATATGACAAAGGAGAAGGTTGGAATTCATTAATGATTATCATTTAGATATTTATTATTATCCTGACAAAGCGAATGTTGTAGCAGATGCTTTGAGAAAGAAAAGTATAGCTACATTATCAGTAATGTCACAGCATAGCCTGCAATCTCAGGCTTTGCTTGTACATGAGATAGTCGAGGTAGATTTGTTCTCCAACTTAGCTTACTATTCAGAGTCTGCAATGGTAACAAGAGAAGCTCGCTGTCTATGCTTTCAGGAGGGCTTGTTGGATGATATTCGCACATATGTGGTTTCGTTTGACATTACAGTAGTTGTACAACCCCGTATCCGACGAGTGGGATCGCCAGGAACCAGACCGACTGGCTCTCGTTTCTCAAGTCCCGGGCGAGCACCAAGGGGGCCAGAGCTCGGCAGCCCCCAGCTCGCCCAGGCGAGCCCGACTAGTGGCAAGCGAGTAGGGCCAGCCGGGCCCGCACTCGCCAAGAGGTAGGTAGAAGCGGCGAGTACCAGCCAGTGCAGACACTTGACGCCGTTCTGCCTTAGCGTTGAGTGAAGTCCAAAGACTCAACGTCGTTCTGTCTTTAGCGTTGAGTGAAGTCCAGACACTCAACGCCGTTCTGTCTTTAGCGTTGAGTGAAGTCCAGACACTCAATATCATTCTGTCTTTAGCTTTGAGTGAAGTCCAGACACTTGACGTTGTTCTGCCTTAGCGTTGAGTGATGTCCAGACACTCAACACCGTTCTTTAGCGATGAGTGAAGTCCAGACACTTGACGTCATTCTGCCTTAACGTTGAGTGAAGTCCAGACACTCGACGTCATTCTGCATCAGCGTTGAGTGAAGTCCAGACACTCAACGTCATTCTACCTTGGCGTTGAGAGAAGCCTGCCCAGTCCACTCAGTTCGTCGAGCGGAGCTCGGCGTTCGTCGAATGGTACTCAGCATTCGTCGGGTTCAAATTCTCAAGAGCCGACCCGCAGGATCATGTAGTCCTAGTCTCAGGCAAGTACTCAAGGGGCCAGGGCTCGACAGCCCCCAGCTCGCCCAGGCGAGGTGGAATCATCAGGGGCGAATAGAACCAAAAGGCTCGCACTCGCCAGGTGGAGCCGACGAGTAGGGCCAGCTGGGCCCGTACTCGTCGAGGCCCGGCAGGACCAGCCGAACCCGTATTCGCCACCCGGGCGAGCAGAGGCTTTAGGGGGGCACTCGCCCAGCGCCCCATGATGTTTTTTTACCAATTTTGCCCATGATGGTCTGCCTATAGCCTGTTAGAACAGCGGAGCTACGCTATTGGCAGACCCGGTTGGGCTGCACATAGCTGTTCAAAACAGCAGAGGTTGGCTATTTGTAAGACTTTTTCAGAAATCTATAAATAGGAACCAAGGGGCACCTCAGAAGGCAGAGGCTTGCGAATGTTCAGATTTTCTTGCGCTTTCTGAGGTAGCCTTAGCTCGACCTTTGGCTAAGGAGGGGAAGCGCTCCAAGATCTTTCGGGTGTGTGGTGGGACCTCTATGCTGAGCCCTTAAGTCAATTTTCTTTTCTTTTGTCGTTTGACTTACAAGAGAGAAGTAAGTGTGCGATCACCCCTTTCCCGAGGGTGAACTCGACAAGAGACCGACTTTTTGGTTTCAACATTTTGGTGCGGTGAGCATGGAGAGTGGTCAGCACAGAAAATCTTCGGCAGGCTCGATGACAGGAGGAGAAGGACAATGCTCAGACAGGTCCGACTCGCCACCCCCACCCCCGCTGGCCACTGTGGGGATGTTCGAAGATATCGGGTAGGAGGTTATCAACCTCATCAAGTTCGCACTTGGCGCGCAGGCCGAGTGCTCGACACCAACGATCCCAGTCTTGCCCACCCTATCTCTGGGTAAGGACGCTCCCGGCAGGCGAGCTGGGAAGGAGGTCGACGAGGAAGGAAGGGGATGCGAGCTCCCTGGGCACGTGCTCTTCCCCGGCTCAGCAAGCGGAGGCTGGTTCGGCGAGGCGAGTGCAAGAGACCCTCCAGCTCGCCCGGCAAGGGGAGGTAGCCCCTTCAGCGAGTTGGTTTCTTCTGCCCCAGTTCCAGAGGGGTTCAGGGAGCCCGAGATGTCTTACTACACTGGGAAGGGAGACCCGGTCCAACACGTCCAGTGGTTCGAGGACGTGGTCTCGATCCGGCAGATGTCGGATGGCTTCAAGTGTCGGTTCTTCGCCATCACCCTCAAGGAGAAGGTGGGGGAGTGGTTTCACCGGCTGCTAGCTAGATCCATTTACTGCTTCGAGGACCTGCGTCGGGGGTTCATGTTGAGATTCACCACCTCCAAGAGGAGGAAGAAGGAGTTTGAGTCTTTGTTCCACATCAAGCAGGGAGTGAATGAGATATTGGGGAGTTACGTCGACCGATTGTAGGAGGAGGTCACCCAAGTCCAAGAGATGTCAGGTCATAGCCTGATGATGTCCTTCACCCTAGGGTTGCAACAGGGTTTCTTCAGGATGGAGCTGAAGAGAGTGTCGCCCCTCTCCTACGAGGAGCTCATGGAGAGGGCGGTGAGAGAGGTCGACGGGGAGGCGTCGAATCCGGAGTTTGCCCGAAAGCTGGCCAAGTGGGCCACAGAGGAGGAGAAGGAGCCGAGAGGTAGCAGAGGTCAGGAGGAGAGGAGAGTTGAGTCCCGACAGAGGGAGCAACGACAACTGCAACAACATCAACAGCCCGGGTGGGGGCGTCAGGGCCGAACCACCGGCTGGGCTAGAGGCCCGAGTGGCAGGATCGGGGGCTATAAAGAGGTAACCAAGGAAGGAACAATCGCCAGGGGGCAGGATCAGCTCCATCCCCCAAGATGGAGGCAGGCCCAGAGACCTCCCCTCCTCGATCAAGATCAGGCCATGGACATATCCATGGGAGAAAGGAGGAGAGCAGCACGGAGGAGGAGGAGAGAAGTCAGGGTGGAGTTGCCCTACTGTGACTTCCACCAGGAAGAAGGGCACGACACGGCCATATGCCCGGACTTTCTCGAGATGAGAGGAAGCAGGGAGCAGTATCAGCAACAGGGTCGCCAGGAGGTGAGGATCGAGGAGGTCCTGCCTCGGGCGGAGGAGGATCGATGTGAAGACCGGGCGGACGTCGGGATCCGGTGAGGGATCAGACTGATCTATGGGGGTGGGGGTTGAGGCTTCTCGGAAGGCGAGCCTCCATACCATATACCGTCGTAGCGTTGGCTCCATATCCCCGACCCCACCCCTGGAAGATAAGATTACTTTCTCAAGGAAGGATATGTCGGATCATGACGATCCCTTCTACGATGTGCTGGTTATCCAGACGGCCATCGAGAATTTCACCATCTCCAGGATCCTCATTGACAATGGGAGCTCCATCAATGTCATCTTTGAGAAGGTGTTTGACATGATGAAAGTGGAGGCGAAGAGGGTGTTGGCATCAGATGGCCCCTTATTTGGATTCTCGGGGGAGAGGAAGGAGGTAGAAGGAGGATTGGGGCTCCACGTCACCCTGGGCGGGTAGTCCTAGAACTGCAGATTTATCATCATGGATGCCCCCAGTAGCTACAACGCTATCTTCGAAAGGCCCCTCATTAGCGTCTTCCTCTGCGTCCCCTTGTCCTTCCACCAATGCCTGAAGTTCAACGCTGAGGGGATCCAGGACCGGGTTTGGGGTGACCCCAAAGTAGCGAGGGAGTGCTATGTCACCCCCTTGAACTCTATCTCCTGACAGGAAGGGGCCGAGGAGATTGAGCGGAGAATGGAGGAGGCAGAGCAGGAGGCTTGCAGAGAGGGGATGGAGATAGAAGAGAGCTACACCCATGTAGTTTCAGGAGGAGACCATGAGGATTTGGCCGAGGAGATGGCCGCGGAGGAAGAGGTGGAAGCGGAGGTTCTTATCACGGAGGAGAGGGACGTTGGAGAATGGGGGGAGCAGTCCAGGCTGGAGGCTGCAGAAGAGGTGGTGGAGATGGAGGTTCTCACCCTTGGAGGTAGGGTGGAGAAGGTTCGCATCAGCGGGGGGCTGACCCCGGAGGCTCAGGGTAGGATGTTGGCATGTATCCAAAAGAATGTGGACATCTTCGCATGGAGGGCGGCGGAGATACTGGGGGTTGATGCGGACGTGGCTTGCCATCGCCTCAACCTGGACCCAGGAGCACGCCCCGTCCAGCAGAAGAAGAGGTCCACTGTGGACAAGCGGGCCGAGCCTATCAGGGAGGAGGTGGCCAAACTCCTCAAGGTCGGCTTTGTATCCGAAATACAATACTCCGGCTGGGTCTCCAATGTTGTTATGGCTAAAAAAAGGTGACGACCGGTGGCGTATGTGTGTTGATTTTTCTTTACTTAATAAATCATACCCTAAGGACTGTTATCCCTTGTCTCGGATCGACGCGCTGGTTGACTCAGCCGGGTTTTCCTATAATGAGTTTCTTAGATGCGTTTTTAGGTTACCACTAGATCAAGATGCACCACCCCCCCCCCCCCCGGACATCAAGGACGTCTCGTTCATCACGGGAGATGGGTGCTACTGCTACAAAATGATGCCCTTTGGGCTGAAGAATGCAGGGGCGACATACCAGAAGATGATAGACAGGGTCTTTCGGGAACAGAAGGGGAGGAACTTGGAGGTGTACGTAGATGACCTCATGATCAAGAGTCAGGACGTGCACTCTCATCTCCAGGACCTGGAGGAAACCTTTGTCACCCTGTGCAAATATAAGATGCGGCTGAATCCCCTGAAGTGAATTTTTGGGGCCAGTGGAGGAAAGTTATTGGGGCATATCCTCACCCCCGCGGGGGTCGATCCAAATCCTAACAAGGTCAAGGCCATCATGGAACTAGGGTCACCACGGAATGCTAAAGAGATACAGCGGTTAACAGGGAAGCTGGCAGGATTGATCAGGTTCCTCTCCCGGGCCGGGGAGAAATGCTCCAAGGGCCGAAGGAAGGGGAGGACCTATATTTGTATCTCGGGGTCGGGTCAGAGGCCCTGAGCTCTGTCCTGCTTCGAGAAGAGGGGAAGAAACAGCTCCCCATATACTACGTGAGTTGGGTCCTCGGGAGAGCCGAACTTCGATATCCGATCTTGAAAAAACTGGCCTTCGCTCTAATCATCGTGGCCCAGAGGCTCCGGCCCTACTTCCAGGCACACTCCATCCAAGTGGTGACTGATCATCCCCTCTGCAACATCATTGAGGGGGTGGAGCATTCAGGCAGGCTAGCCAAATGGTCGGTAGAGCTCAGCGAGTTTGACATCTCCTTCATCCCTCGCCTCTCGATCAAGGCCCAAGCGATGGCCGAATTTTTGGCCAACTACGCGGTCGAAGTGGCGGAGGAGGAACTCACTCGTCCGGCTTCGTGGAAGGTGAAGGTGGACGGTGCTTCAGGGAAACATTCCTTGGGGGTAGGGATAGTCTTGGAAAACCCCCAAGGGGCGAGGATCGAGCAAATAGTGGTGGTGCACTTTCCCATTACTAACAACCAGTTCGAGTATGAGGCCGTAATAACAGGGTTGTGCCTGGCCAGGGAACTGGGGTGCTAGATATGGAGGTCCTCACTGACTCTATGGTGGTGGCTTCCCAGATCAACGGGGAATTCGAGGTGAGGGAACCTACCCTCCGGCTATACTTATCAAAAGCGAAGGGGGTCATCAGCACGTTTCAAACATTCTCCATCCGACACGTGCCCGGGGAAGAGAACTAGCAGGTCAATCATCTGGCGAAGCATGGCCCCCGGATGGGGGGTACCATCACTGATCTATTTCGCCCTTCCATTGAAGAGGGAGAGCTGATGGAAGTGGATCAACGCCCCACGTGGACGGACCCGTTCACAACCTTCCTTTCCACAGGGGAGTATCCTGAGGGGATGGACAAGAAGAAGTTCAGATACAAGTCGGCATACTATCTCCTCCGAGATGGGCAATTGTATCGGAAGACTCTCTCTGGGATGTTGGCCTGTTGCGTGGCCGAGAGGGAGGTACAGAGGATCTTGGAAGAAGTCCACTCCGGGGAGTATGGGAGCAACTCAGGGAGTCGGACCCTGGAAGGGAGGATTCTCAGATAAGGGTACTTCTGGACGACCTTGGGCCACGACACTGCAGAATTCACAAAGAGGTGTCATAAATGTCGGTTGTTTCCCCCCTCCAACTACAACCTGCTCAACGCCTCAAGAGTATCACGGCCCTCTGGCCCTTTGCAGTTTGGGGAATGGACTTGGTTGGACCATTCCCCCAAACCAGCGGCAGAGGAGGTTCCTACTAGTAATGATTGACTATTTTTCTAAGTGGCTGGAAGAGAAGGCGCTGGCCAAGTTGACTTCCCAGGTCATCAGAAATTTTATTTGGGGTGAGATCATCTGTCGCCACGGGTTGCCACAGGCCATCGTCAAGACAATGGGCCTCAGTTCGCCAGCGCGGAATTCACTAGCTTCTGCGAGCAGCTCAGAATTGACCTCAGATTTGCCTCGGTCCACCACCCCAGGAGCAACGGGCAGGTGGAGGCAACGAATAAGATTATTGTGAACCTCCTGAAGAAGAAGGTAGAAAACCTGAAAGGGAGCTGGGTGGAGCAGCTTCCCTCGATTCTCTGGGCCCTGAGGACCACCTCCTACACAGCCACAGGGGAGACCCCTTTCAAGCTCTCCAATGGATGTGAGGCAGTGCTCCCCATAGAATTTGAAGTCCAAACACCTCGGGTGGTCACGACAGAGGAAGGCAGAGAAGAATGGCGGGTCGAAAATGAGGAGGAGCTGCGACTCTCCCTTGACATGGTAGAGAAACTACGCGACCTCTCCATCGTCCGACAGGAAGAAGTGAAGAGGAGAATGGCTAAGTACTTTGACAAGCACGTCAGAGTCAAACAATTTGCAGAGGGGGAGTTGGTCTTGAAAAAAAGATACAGCGGGAAGATCGGCAGCCGTGGGGAAGCTCAACCCCAACTGGGAGGGTCCATACATTGTAAAAGAAACATTGAAATCAGGAGGGTTTCGTCTCCAAAATGTGGAGGGCGAGACCCTAAGTCTCACCTGGAGCGGTGATGACTTGAATCATTTTTATCCTTGAGATATGTAAGTTATTCCTTGTTTTTAATAAATCTTTTTGATGTGTTAATTCTCCTGCAGTAATTCGCGTGGGAGGGTGAGGTATTTATTTGATAGACCCCGAGAAGATCTCGTTGTCAGGCTCTCACCTAGCTGGCAGGGCTAGATGTCACTCGATGGAGTCTACCCAGATCCCGAGCAGATCCTGCTGCCAGGCTCTCGCCTAGCTGGCAGGGCTGGATTTCACTCGATGGCATTTGCCCAGACCCCGAGAAGAACCCGCTGTCAGGCTCTCACCTAGCTGGAAGGGCTGGATGTCACTCGATGGCGTCTACCCAGACCCCGAGCAGATCCCGCTGCCAGGCTCTCACCTAGCTGGCAGGGCTGGATGTCACTCAATGGCATCTACCCAGACCCTGAGCAGATCCCAATGTCAGGCTCTCACCTAGCTGGCAGGGCTGGATGTCACTCGATGGCGTCTACCCAAATCCCAAGCAGATCCTGTTGTCAGGCTCACACCTAGCTGGCAGGGCTGGATGTCACTCGATGGCGTCTACCCAGACCCCAAGCAGATCCCGCTGCCAGGCTCTCACCTAGCTGGCAGGGCTGGATGTCACTCCATGGCGTCTACCCAGACCCCGAGCAGATCCCGCTGCCAGGCTCTCACCTAGCTGTAAGGATGGATGTCACTCGATGGCGTCTACTCGGATCCCGAGCAGATACCCCTGTCAGGATCTCACCTAGCTAGCAGGGTTGGATGTCACTCGATGGCATCTACCCGGACCCCGAGCAGATCCCGCTGTCAGGCTCTCACCTAGCTGGCAGGGCTAGATGTCACTCAATGACATCTACCCAGTCCCCGAGCAGATCCCGATGTCAGGCTCTCACCTAGCAAGCAGGGCTGGATGTCACTCGATGGGGTCTACCCAGACCCCGAGCAGATCCCGCGGCCAGGCTCTCACCTAGCTGGCATAGCTGGATGTCACTCGATGGCGTCTACCCAGACCCCAAGAATATCCTGTTGCCAGGCTCTCACCTAGCTGGCAGGGCTGGATGTCACTTGATGGCGTCTACCCAGACCCCGAGCAGATCCCGCTGTCAGGCTCTCACCTAGCTGGCAGGGCTGGATGTCACTCGATGGCGTCTTCTCAGACCCCGAGCAGATCCCGATGTCAGGCTCTCACCTAGCTGGCAGGGTTGGATGTCACTCGATGGCGTCTACCCGGACCCCGAGCAGATCTCGTTATTAGGCTCTCACCTAGTTGGCAGGGCTGGATATCACTCGATGGCGTCTTTTCGAACCCCGAGCAGATCCCGCTGTCAGGCTCTCACATAGCTGGCAGGGCTGGATGTCACTCGAGAGAGCCTACACAGATCCCGAGCAGATCCCGCTGTCAGGCTCTCACCTACCTAGTAGGGTTGGATGTCACTCTAGAGAGTCTACCCAAACCCCGAGCAGATCCCGATGTCAGGCTCTCACCTAGCTGGCAGGGCTGGATGTCACTCGGGGAAGTCCTATACTCTGCAGATATTACTTGAGAAGTTTGGCCTTTTTCCTAAAAACAGGAAGAGAAGAATCTTGACAGGCGAGTCGGGACTCGCGGGTCCAGTTCGACAAAGGGATGACAAGCCGAGTCCTTGGCACCCGTCGAAGAAGGCGAGCTCCAGGAGGGCACTTCACCCCCCCCCCCCCCCCCCCCTTCAGTTTTACCTGTGAAATTTTTTGCTATTTTGGCTTCACATTGGTGAAAAAGGAGGCAGCTCGTGAGCGAGCTGGTGGGTGGTGAGCCCAGTGCGGCGAGTGGTCCATCCCCGGATTGTCTAGGGCTGGCGAGCTCTCAAGGTCTACTCACGGGTACAAGTCCTAACATCCATTCTAATGGTAAGATCTATCCTCGCGAGGTCGCCCGAGGAGGAGAGCTCGCAAGCGAGTACGTCACAACAAGAAAGCCCGAAAAAAAGATAGAAAAAGTAAAGACAAAATTCATATCAAAACTATTTTCAATTATATAATATTGATTACAAAAGGGGAGCTCGCCTAGGCGAGGTTACAAGAAGGGAGGAAAGAATCAGCTTTCGCCTCCCCCGCCGGACAGGCAATCTTTGCCCCCTCCAGCGGACACGTCATCTTTGAAGCCCTTCCCGAAGATCATGTCAAGGTTGTCCTTCTTCTCGCTAGGCGGCGTCGCCGGGAACAGACTCGGCATAAGATCATGGGTCGTGATCCCCTCGCATCCCTCCACCAGCACCCCCGTATCTTTCATAATCTGAAGGGTACACTCAGCGGAAGCGATCGAGTTGACCCGCAGCCTTTTAGTGACATTGGCCTCGCCAAAGATCCTTGGGCTCTTATACGGGAAGGTAGGCCCGTTGTTGCCCGTAGGGAAGAAGATTTGCGCTTGGCGGAGGACCTCACGGTGGAGGCCCTTGTTCTCCTCCTTCAACGCCCTGTTCTCCCCCTCCAGACCGGCAAGGCGGGCGCGCAGCTAATTGTTCTCCTCTTCCAGCCCGGCAGCACGAGCCCGCAACTCCTCAGCGGCCTTGGCATCCTGGAGAAGAAAAAGGAAGCACGTTTATAACAGATGATAAAAAATTCTAAAGTAAAAAGGGGAGGAAGCATCCCGATGCTTACCAGCCCGTCGGCGGCTTGGGCGAGTAAGTTCTCGGTAATGCCGAGTTGCCTCTCCAGGTTGACGGCCTTGTCCTTGGCAACGACACATGCTTGCTCGGCTTTCTGCAGGTGGTTGTTGTGGTTGAAGCTGCAGCGGATGATCATATGATGCAGCTCCATGGCCCGTATATGGGCTTGCATGCCTTCGTGGCCGAGGGACATACCCTTATAGGCCTCAGCGTCCTCACGACCATAAAGGCCGAAGCCAAGTGCATAGGCATGGCCGGTGAAGAGCTGACGGTCGACCCAGGAAGGGTGAAGGGTGGATATGGAGACTCGGTGGGCTAGCTCGTCCCATTGGACCATGGGTTCACCGACCGAGTCTTTCCACCTTCCCCCGAAGCCAAAGAAGGGATGGCTCTTCGACGTGGCTGGCTCGCTGGTCATATTCTTCGCAGCAGGGGGAGCAGAGGACTCGCCACCCCCTGCACCTTGCCCATAATCTCCTTTAGTGGGCTCTCCGGCGACCCGTTCGGGATGGTCTCGGACGAGCTCATATATTTAGGTTTTTGTTGTTGTTATTGTCTCGCCCGAGGGACCACCACGGCTTTTTTAATCTTATTTGGCTGCTGTTGGTGACGGGGAGGGCTTGGTCCCACGGACTCTGGTCGCTTTCTGCTGGATGAGGGCTTGGAGGAGGCCAGCTCGTCTCGGCAGGCTGCTGTCGCCGCCCTCTCGCGAGCAAGGGGGTCAGAGAATAATTCTGAGTCCGCGAATGGTGGGTTTGCGGGAATCAGCCGTTCCCCTGTATGAAAAAACTTAGAAAAATTCTATGATGACTCGGCGAGCTGAGCAAAAAGAAAGAAAAATACTTTCGCCGAGAAGAACGAGGCGGAGCGAGTCTAGGCCCTTCGCAGGAAGGCGACCTCGAAATCCTTGTGGAGGAAGAACTTATGGAGCTCAACGTCATTGTCGGACACGGCGGGAGGGCGGTACACGTCCTCGCCCTTTTTCTGGGGGAAGTAGGGGATGTTGTCGAGATCTCCCGTGATGAAGGCGATCTTGGTCATCCAGTTGTGGTGTTTGTTTGCGATCTCACGAACTTTTATGAGGAGCCCCCGAAGTAGGCGACACCATTCGGGGTCCTAAAAACATTCAGGTTGAACTCTATTCGCTCCTAGCGTAGGAAGCACGCCAATGCCACCATCATGACGATGGTTTTCGAGTTAAGTTGCGCGGGCACCGAGCCGTAGTATTTCAGTATCTGGCAGATTTCCGGCCAGAGTGGTAGGCGCAACCCCACCTCGAAATACAAGATGGGGAAGGCGAGCTCGTCAGAATAAAAGGTGTTGATGGCTTCCTACTCCCTGGGTCGGTGCTCCTCGAAGCCTGGAGGCACATAGTCGGTGACGAACTCCGCGAGCTCCGCTTCGCTCGTATTCCCCTCGAAGAAGCAGTAGTCGGTGAAGTGTTGGGCACACTTGGATCGACCGTCGACGTCCAGATTCGTCTTGCCCATGCTCGCGTGAAGGCTAGAAGCACGACTGCGGGAGGAGAGGAGAAGCTAGAAGGCGGATTAAGCAGAAAAGGCGATAGTACGGGGTTGGTGAGGAGGCCTATTTATAGAAAAAGAAATATGAGGCCGAGCTGGCCGATCAGTCTAGCTCGCATGTCCCAGCTCGCCAACCCCAGCACGCCGACTCCTAAAACTTGTCCCATCACACGCCGAGCTAAATATAAGGCGCGATATCTTATTCAAATGACAGGCATTTAAAATCTAGCAATGTCCCAAGTTATTACAGAATAGGGGGAGAATATAGTTCAAAGAAATCAAATATAGAAGAAGAAGATGCGCGAGCTAAAGGGGATCATGGGCGAGTGCGGGTAGGCTCAACAACGAAGCCGTTTTTATCTACCCCGGCCTCGCATCCCCCTCCCCCCTGATTGTCGCGAGCTGAGGAGCTCGCGAATCTGCCCCGAGTTTCTCTGGGCGACCAGGAGGCCCTCATCGATCGCATCCAAAAGTCTGGAAGGGGACATCACCTCGCCCGCCGGGTTGCCCCTCACCTCGTCTGCAAGCCGCTCGTAGTCGCGCTGCAGTGTCTCGTTGTCCTCCTACACCTGGAGCAGCCCACGCACCAGCTTCTTGAAGAGCCCGATCCCCCTCCTCGTCAGCTCGTCGTTCTCCACTTCAGAGCCCAGATAGGAGTCTAGCGAGCTCGGAGAGGGGATGGGGGAATAGCGGGTTGGTCGCGAAGACTCTTCAGCCTCAGACTGGCTGGGAAGAGCTGTGAAGACAGTTAAGCGTTAGTATGGAAGGCGAGTATCCCGGAAAATTACAGGACAAAAACTGGAGGTCGGCTTACCTGACGAGCTCGGCACCCCCAAGAAAGTGCGTGGAGGGACCAATCTCAGATTCTTACCGCGGCCTGGGCAGCGTGTTCTTGGCGAAAGGAGGTTGAAGCCCGTAACGGGGATGGCTCCAGCACCTCCCCCCGCGGTCCCGACAGGTCGCTGAGGGGAAGTGGCGCGAACTGGCAAGTTTGGCCTCAGCGAGTCCAGCCCCAAGGTCCCGAAGGGGAGTGACGGGTCCCGCGGGTGATTCTCTAGAGTTCTAAGCCGCGAGTCGCCAAAGGTGTTCTTGACTCGCGGCGCGGATTCTTCGGCGTCATCCCGTTGGTTGTCTGGGTCGGTACAGAGGTCAACGATATTTTTTCCCTTCTCAAGGGCAGGCAGATTGGTGGAGCCGGTCCCGTCTTCCAAGGTCGTTTTCAGGTCATCGAATATGGGCTCGGCCTCCTGGGGAAATGGTTTCGCCCTCTTGGCGGGATTGGGCTCGGCCGAGCCACTCTGCGGGACACCAAGGGGAACCGCGGTCAGGCTGGCAATGCGAGTAGAGGAAGCCTCGCGAACTCGGGTGAGCCTTTCTTGGATCTCCTTAGGGATTGGCATCTCGTTAAGATTAGAGCGAAGGGAATGGCAAAGGTCACCTAGGTACGCAGGCACATATATATAGCCGCAGGTGGACCCCACTCGAAGATTCTCTCTAGCGCCTGTCACACTCGCTGAACACTTGGGGTTGGATGATTCTTTCCGAGCTTTGTCAAGCTCAAAAAGAGCGGGGATTGTATACAACCCTGTATCCGGCGAGTGGGGTCGCTAGGAACCAGACCGGCCGGCTCTTGTTTCTCAAGTCCCGGACGAGCACCAAGGGGGCCAGAACTCGGCAGCCCTCAGCTCGCCCAGGCAAGCCCGGCTAGTGGTAGGCGAGTAGGGCCAGCCGGGCCCGCACTCACTAGGAGGTAGGTAGAAGCGGCGAGTACCAGCCAGTCCAGACACTTGACGTCGTTCTGCCTTAGCGTTGAGTGAAGTCCAGACACTCAACGTCGTTTTGTCTTTAGCATTGAGTGAAGTCCAGACACTCAACATCGTTCTGTCTTTAGCGTTGAGTGAAGTCCAGACACTCAACGTCGTTCTGTCTTTAGCGTTGAGTGAAGTCTAGACACTTCACGCCATTCTGCTTTAGCGTTGAGTGAATTCCAGACACTCAACGCCGTTCTTTAGCGTTGAGTGAAGTACAGACACTTGACGTCATTCTGCCTTAGCGTTGAGTGAAGTACAGACACTTGATGTCGTTCTTCCTCAGCGTTGAGTGAAGTCCAGACACTCAACGCCATTCTACCTTGGCGTTGAGAGAAGCCCGCCCAGTCCACTCAGTTCGTCAAACGGAGCTCGGCATTCGTCGAACGGAGCTCGGCATTCGTCGAACGGAGCTCGGCGTTTGTCGAACGGAGCTCGGCATTCGTTGAACGGAGCTCAGCATTCATCGAACGGAACTCGACATTCGTCGGGTTCAAATTCTCAAGAGCCGACCCGCAGGATCATGCAGTCCTAGTCCCAAGCGAGCACTCAAGGGGCCAGGGCTCGATAGCCCCCAGCTCGCCAAGGCGAGGTGGAATCATCCAGGGCGAATAGATCCAAAAGGGTCACACTCGCCAGGTGGAGCCGGCGAGTAGGGCCAGCCAGGCCCGTACTCGCCGAGGCCCGGCAGGACCAGCCGAACCCGTATTCGCCGCCCCAGGCGAGCAGAGTCTTTAGGGGGGCACTCGCTGTAACACCCCGGATCCCAAACTTGGGTTCAGGCTGGGCAACACGGCCTGGTACACGGGCGTGTCCCAAGCCGTGTCTTGCTCTGTGCACTCGAGTGGATCTCGAGTGGGTCTCGAGTAGGTCTAGAGTGTGTCTATAGTGAGGCACACAGCCCGCGACATGGATGTATCCTCCTCTGGTCGACGAACTTCATGAGTGGTCGATGAAATGCACTCGAGACAGCGAACACAGCCATGTTCTGGTTGACACGGGAGTGTCAACATTGACACGGGCGTGTCGGGAACCTGTGTCCTCTTCGGGTTGTTTTTGGATTGAGGAACATGCCCCGCAACACGGGCGTATACTGAGTGACACGGGCGTGTCCAAGTCCATGTCCTGGTCGGGTTAAGTCAGTTTCTTTGCCGCTTAAAGAACACGGCCTGTGACGGAGTGTCACAGGCCGTGTCAGCCCAAGAAAGTGCTTTTTTGGTCAAATCGTGGCCGTTCATTTCCTTCAACTTGGATCGAGTGGTCCAGGACCTTCTCTGCTGCTATAAAGCCGAGAATTGAAGGATAACTTCCATTCATCTTTGACTTTCTCTTTCTCAAGAGAAAGGAATGGAGGAGAGGAAGGAAGGAAGGAAGGGAAGGAATCTGGCTGCCGGAGGAGCATCAGCGTGCCGAATCGAGATCCGAGTTCAGATTCGTGGAGGCAAGGCCGTGGCGGTGATTTTCATCTGGCTAGAGTTTCATGGCTCC
Source organism: Platanthera guangdongensis (assembly GCA_039583875.1). Classification (NCBI taxonomy): domain Eukaryota; kingdom Viridiplantae; phylum Streptophyta; class Magnoliopsida; order Asparagales; family Orchidaceae; genus Platanthera; species Platanthera guangdongensis. Next base: position 8,424,007 of record CM077153.1, on the reverse strand, counting down.
AAAGCGATCGTCAAGGGTAACGATCTCCTTCTTGGACAAGTAAAGTCCTTCGTTATGCATAAGCATGGAATCCTCCACCAAGCGGTGGAAAACGTAAGTGATTCCAGTGGGTTGATAGTTGATATCCCAGGTTGAGTCTGCATCTAGAGCCGGAAATGTGTAGTACGACATATGCATGCTGTGTGAAGCTCATCCGGACGGTTAGTCTGGATTGGTGATGTTTATGTTGTGAACCGGAGAAGACTCCGTGTCTTGTATGGATGCCTGTGAAAATACTTCAAAAACTATGTATGAGCCCTTGTATTGGGTGTGTTGAACTGGTATGGATTGGAAAGCGGCTCTGCGAGAGCTATGTGCTGAGCAGGAAAGGGATAGCCGACCCGCATCAAGATCTGCGTTATTGACGAATTAAGCAATGGGAAAAGGCTGACCTGGACTTGTGTTGTGAGAGATCGATTGGTGGTAAGGAAAATGGGAGGCTGCGGGCCAGACCCGGCTTGCTGCACCACGGGGGTGGGTCGATTTGAAATGCTCAAGTTTGTTATGAGGTTAGCACCTCTGAGTGGGATGGGCGAGGATGTCCCCAACACGCGTGTTGGATGACTAGGGCCCATAGCCAACAAGTTAAAAGCCTCTGATCAGTGGTGGTGCCAAGGAGTCCGGTACACTGTAATGTGCCCTGTGTGCACGGAGCGTCTGGCGGAGGCCGATATTTGTGATGTTGTGCGTGAAAGCACTTTTGTGATATAGATATATATTGTGATTTGCGATGCATACATGGAAGGAACCACTGCCCCGGGTAAGGGATAAAGTCGTTATAATTGGTCAGCTAATGCTGACCGTTGCTTTGTTTGCCACTCTTGGGGTGGATGTTCAACTGCAGGTGCTGACGGGCTGAATTGGATTGAGCGGGTTGAAGCCCTTGCAGCTTAAAGGCCCTTGAAGGCCGTGCGAAGTCTTGGATTTCATGTGTGGACGGTCTGCGTGCCGATGTATGAAGCCATATTTGTAAAAGAGAAACATGTAAGGCCTTAAGTCCATGAGCGTTTGTGTAATTGTATACATTCCCGGTGACGTATATAAATGTGTGGTTTATATATTTAGTGGACATTCATTCTGTTGAGTTCTTACAACGTAAAATGCTTTCGCTAGAATGCTCTGAGCTATGATGCGAGTAGAACGTGATTTTGATATTCATACGTAATTCCGTCGTTTGTTTGTGAAATATGGTGTGGGGCCCCGGCCGGACCCACCGTTATATTCCATAAGACGAATGGAGGCATTACAAAGTGGTATCAGAGCCAGGTTAAGATTTTTGGGAGGAAGAACATAATTGAACTCACGAATGTCCACTAGGAATGTAATATATGCACGTGAGGAATGTGAGCATGTAGACAATGTATAATTGTCGTTATGGAATGGCTGCTAATGGTGCTTTGTACATTGATAGGTGACGAGGAGTGGTGTTGGGCAGTCTGAGCCCCAGCGTTCTGATGAGAGTGCGGCACCAGCTGAGGTGCCTACACCCTCTCCCTCGGCGGAGACCATATGGTTAGTTACTGAGACGGTGCTCGCAGTATTACATGCACCACCTATTGGACAGGAAAGGCCTATAGTGGAGCTAGTACGGCTTGGTGCAAGGCAAGAGCGTGTTAAAGCTCTGGTTGATGAGCAAGCAGCTGACGAGCAACTGAAATGATTTATGGAGTTTCATCCACCTATGTTTGGAGGGGTGGGTTCCACAATGCAGGTTGAAGATTGGCTAGCAAGAGTGAAGAGGATCCTGACAACAATCAGGACTGAGGAGGGGCAGAAAGTTACCTTAGCCACTTTTCTGCTGGAAGGAGATGCGAGGCTTTGGTGGGATGAAGTGGAATTGCACCACTTGGCAGGTCGAGGATTAGAGGAGATATCGATAGAAGAATTCTCAAGATTATTTCTGGCCAAGTATTTGCCAATGTCGCAGCGGATTGTCATGGAAAATGAGTTCCAACGTCTGGTACAGGGTACTAGTAGTGCTGATACTTACCTGCATGAGTTTACGAGGCTGGGGCGATATGCGGGATCTACTTTCGCTGAGGAGGCGCAGAAGACGAATAGGTTCTATGAGGGACTTCGTGATGAGTTGAGGTTGGCACTCCTGAGTTCGGTGAACCAAGGCTTCCAAGCGTTAGTAGATACAACCCGTGCGCTGGAGAAAGATTTGAAATGGGTGCAGGACAAGACGAATTTGGCGATAGAAAAGCCGGAATTTAAAGTTCCATAGTCGGAACAATCGGAGTTTATAAAACGAGACAAGAAGAGGTTCAGGCCTGCTGAACAAACTCCTTCGACTGTTTCTTCGGGAGCACCATACAGACAAGAACGTGTTGAGACACGTACATGTTTTAAATGTGGGAAGCAGGGACATATAGCCCGTGATTGTTGGAGTGGCCCTTCAAGGGGTGAGAAAAAGACAGGTGCGTCTTATAAGGAAAAGGGTAAGGCAGTGACTGAGTCATCTGCATCCCGGACGCAACCTCGAGTGTACAATCTCGAATTACGAGAGCTGCAAAGCTCAATCGGTGAAGTACAGCAGCCTCGAGTGTTTAGTCTGGAAGTACAAGAGGCTATAAAATGATTTATGAGAGATGCGGATGAGCGGAAATAAGTGAACTTTGTACCTTGAGTGATGTAGATATATGGTGTATGTATGTATGACATTATGTTTGTTACCGACTTTTGTTTGTGCGATACCGTGGGGCGAGACAAGCTGTGGCCTCTGAGCTATAACCGGATCATTTTATCAAAGTGCAACAAAGGCGTGGTTATATTGGTGTTTACAGGTGAGCTAAATTTCAGGACGAAATTTCTTATAAGAAGGGGAGGGTTGTAACACCCCAAATCACAAAGTTGGGTTCAGGCTGGGCAACACGGCCTAGGACACGGGTGTGTACCAAGCCGTGTCCTGCTCTATGCACTCGAGTGGATCTCGAGTGGGTCTCGAGTAGGTCTCGAGTGTGTCTCGACTGAGGCGCACGACCTGCGACACGGGCGTGTCCCAGGCCGTGTCCTCCTCTGGTCGACGAACTTCACGAGTGGTCAACGAAATGCACTCGACACAGCAAACACGGCCAAGTTCTGGTTGACACGGGCGTGTCAACATCGACACGGGCGTGTCGGGAACCCGTGTCCTCTTCGATTTATTTTTGGATTGAGGAACACGCCCCGCAACACGAGCGTGTACTGAGTGACATGGGCGTGTCAAGGTTAACACGGGTTTGTCCAAGCCCGTGTCCTGGTCGGGTTAAGTCGGTTTCTTTGCCGCTTAAGCAACACGGCCTGTGACACGCCCGTGTCAAGCCGTGTCAGCCCAAGAAAGTGCTTTTCTTGGCAAATCGTGGTCGTTCATTTCCTTCAACTTGGATCGAGTGGTCCGGGACCTTCCCTGCTGTTATAAAGCTTAGAATGGAAGGATAACTTCCATTTAACTTTGACTTTCTCTTTCTCAAGAGATAGGAAGGGAGGAGAGGAAGGAAGGAAGGAAGGGAAGGAATCCGGCTGCCGGAGGAGCTCCAGCGTGTCGAATCGAGATCTGAGTTCAGATTTGTGGAGGCAAGGTCGTGACGGTGATTTCCATCCGACTAGAGTTTCAAGGCTCCAAAGTGATCGTCAAGGGTAACGATCTCCTTCTTAGACAAGTAAAGTCCTTCGTTATGCATAAGCATGGAATCCTCCACCAAGCGATGGAAAGCGTAAGTGATTCCAGTGGGTTGATAGTTGATATCCCCGGTTGAGTCTGCATCTAGAGCCGGAAATGTGTAGTACGACATAGACATGCTGTGTGAAGCCCATCCGAACGGTTAGTCTGGATTGGTGATGTTTATATTGTGAACCGGAGAAGACTCCGTGTCTTGTATGGATGTCTGTGAAAATACTTCAAAAGTTATGTATGAGCCCGTGTATTGGGTATGTTGAACTGGTATGGATTGGAAAGCGGCTCTGCGAGAGCTATGTGCTGAGCAGGAAAGGGAAAGTCGACTCGCGTCAAGATCTGCGCTATTGACGAATTGAGCAACGGGAAAAGGCTGACCTGGACCTGTGTTGTGAGAGATCGATTGGTGGCAAGGTAAATGGGAGGCTGCGGGCCAGACCCAGCTTGCTGCACCACGGGGGTGGGTGATCTGAAATGCTCAAGTTTGCCGTGAGGGTAGCACCTCTGAGTGGGATGGGCGAGGATGTCCCCAGCACGCGTGTTGGAAGACTAGGGCCCATAGCCAACAAGTTAAAAGCCTCTGATCGGTGGTGGTGCCAAGGAGTCTGGTACACCGTAATGTGCCCTGCGTGCACGGAGCGTCTCGCGGAGGTCGGCGTTTGTGATGTTGTGCGTGAAAGCACTTTTGTGATATAGATATATATTGTGATTGCGATGCATACAGGGAAGGAACCACTGCCCCGGGTAAGGGGTAGGGTCGTTATAATTGGTCAGCTAATGCTGATCGTTTCTTTGTTTACCACTCTTGGGGTGGATGTCCAACTGCAGGTGCTGACGGGCTGAATTAGATTGAGCGGGTTGAAGCCCTTGCTGCTTAAAGGCCCTTGAAGGCCGTGTGAAGTCTTGGATTTCATGTGTGGCTGGTCTGCGTTCCGATGTATGAAGCCTTATTTGTAAAAGAGAAACATGTAAGGCCTTAAGACCATGAGCGTTTGTGTAATTGTATACATTCCTGGTGACATATATAAATGTGTGGTTTATATATTTAGTGGACATTCATTCTGTTGAGTTCTTATAACGTAAAATGCTTTTGCTAGAATGCTTTGAGCTAGGATGCGAGTAGAACATGATTTTGATATTCATACGTAATTCTGTCATTTGTTTGAGAAATATGGCGTGGGCCCCGGTCGGACCCACCGTTATATTCCATAAGACGAATGGATGTGTTACACTCGCCCAGCGCCCCATGATGTTTTTTACCATTTTTGCCCTTGTTGGTCTGCCTATAGCCTGTTAGAACAGCGGAGCTACGCTGTTGGCAGACCCGGTTGAGCTACACATAGCTGTTCAAAACATCAGAGGTTAGATATTTGTAGGCCGTTTTCAGACATTTATAAATGGACCCAAGGGGCACCTTAGAAGGCAGAGGTTTGCGAATGTTCAGATCTTCTTGCGCTTTTTGAGGTAGCCTTAGCTCAGTCTTTGGCTAAAGAGAGGAAGCGCTCCAAGATCTTTCAGGTGTGTGGTGGGACCTCCACGCCGAGCCCTTGGGTCAGTTTTTTTTGTTATTTGGCTTGCAGGAGAGAAATAAGTGTGCGATCATCCCTTCACCGAGGGTGAACTCCACAAGTGACCGAGTTTTCGGTTTCAACAGTAGTCTTATTTGAGAACTCTCGAATGGTTGAGCTGGATTGCGATAAGCGGCAGAGACGGTCATAAATATCCAAAAAAAAGATTCAAAGAAGGTGTCAATCAGGACAAGTCTGGTAGATCGGGTGAAGCATAGTGGAAGAAAAAGAAGCAACAATAGTCCCTGTATATTGTTAGCACCTAGGTATCTCAGTCGACTGCGACCAAGTGCACTATGTCCAATAGTCTTGCGATTGCCCTAGGAAGAACTTGGAAAAAATGGAGAATAGTGCGCACGATCAGTGGCGCACGACCATTGGTCGTGCGCACTAGATCCAATGATCGTGCGCTAGATCCAGTGTCGAGCTCATCGTCCTACCACCAGCGGTATCTCTGCCGCCGGGCATTAGGTTCCAGTGACTCCAGGTCTGAAAATCGGGGGTGTGACAACTCCTCCCCCCTACAAGAATTTCGTCCCCGAAATTAATCTTCATACAGAAAGACAGCAAGAAAATTATTGCAGCAAATAAAAACATTGTTACAACAACTTTACACAAACCATTTCTAATCAGGAAAACAGCCGAAAATAATATTGCAATGTTTTAAAACACAGTTGCTACATATCGGTTAATGTTTCGAACTAGCATTACACAAATAACTCGGGATAGTCCTCGTGCATTGCTGCTCATGCTCCCAAGAGAACTCGTCACGCCCGCAGTTATCCCAACGCACCTTCACGAGCTTAACTTCTTTGTTCCGCAACTGTCGAACTTCTGTAGCCTCTATACTAGCTGGACGAACTCGCGTCCTCAAGTCCTCTTCTATCGGCACCGATGCTGATTCGATCACCACACTAGCCTCCACTAAGGCTTTCCTCAAGACGGAGACATGGAAAACATCGTGTAATCCACTCAGCTCTGTGGACAACGCCAACCGGTACGCTGCTTCTCCCACCCGTTCTATAACCTCGAAAGGTCCCAAAAACCTCGGACTCAACTTCTTGAGTCGACGAATTCGCGAAATGCCTTGGAACGGCTTGATCTTTAGATAGACCCAGTCGCCTACCGTGAACTCCACCTTCCTATGGCGAGCATTAAAATATTTTGTTTGCCAATCTTGAGCAACCTTCATGCACTCTTGAATGGTTCGCACCAACTCGCATGTATCAGCTACCGCTTCTTTTCCCAAAAGTTTGGTGTCTCCCGCCTCTGTCCAAGACATCGGTGTTCGACACCGCCTCCCATACAAAGCTTCGTACGGCGCAATCTTTATACTTGCTTGGTAACTGTTATTATAAGCGAACTCTACCATGAAGAGATGATCTTTCCACTTCTTACTGAAGTCAAGAGTACAAATCCTCAGCATATCATCCGTAGTACGGTTCGTTCTTTCGGTTTGCCAATCAGTTTGAGGATGGAAAGCTGTACTGAACTTGAGCTTCGTGCCCAGACTCTTCTGAACCAACCTCCAGTCCTTGGACGTGAAATGTCCATCGCAATTACTAACTATACTCTTAGGAATTCCATGTAGTCGCACAATGTTGCAAACATACAACTCTACCAGCTTCTCCACGCTGTCCTCTTTCCGATTTGGGATGAAGTGAGCCACTTTGGTCAAGCGATCCACGATCACCCAAATTGCGTCGTTACCCTGCTACGATCTAGGTAACCCATGTACAAAGTCCATGGAGATGTCATCAAATTTCCACACGGGAATAGAAAGAGGCTTCAGGAACCCGCCGGCTTCTGACACTCGGCCTTCACTAAGGCACAAGTTTAGCACCGACTCACGTATAAAGCTACATCCCGCTTCAAACCAGGCCACAAAAAGGATTTTTTTCATATCCAAGTACATCTTTGTACTGCTCGGGTGAATGGAGTACTTTGTGAAGTGAGCTTCAAACATCAACTCCTCACGGAGCTTGCCGAACTGCGGTAAACAAATCATTCTGTCCTTCCTCAAAATCCCATCAATCAACTCCCAAGTGCTACTCTCGCCCTTTTGAGCTTCCACCACGTATGGCTGGAACTCCACATCCAAACGGGTCGCTTCCCGAATATGATCGGACAAGTCATTCTGCATTTCAATCCAGTTCAACCGAGCCACGCTAGACTCGCCTCTTGCTACACACTCCATGCCAAGGGACTCCCAGTCCCGCATCAACCGCTCATCATGAGCTTCGATCCAACTCCCTTGACCAGAATATTTCCTACTCAAGGCATCCGCCACCATGTTGGCTTTGCCCGGCGTATACTGAATCGTCACTTGATAGTCTCCAAGGAACTCAACCCATCTGCGCTGCCGCATATTCAAGTCCTTCTGATCTAGAAGATACTTGAGGCTCTTGTGATCCGTGAAGATCTCCACTTTCGCACCAAACACATAGTGTCGCCACAATTTCAAAGCAAAAATTACCGCCGCCAACTCCAAATCATGGACGGGGTAATTCCTCTCGTGAGGCTTTAGCTGCCTAGATTCAAAAGCTATCACGCTGCCATGTTCCACCAACACGCAACCCAAACCGCATCCAGATGCGTCACTAAAAATCTGAAATCCTTCAGTCCCTTTAGGAAAGCTTAGGATTGGAGCTGCCATTAGCCTCCCCTTTAGAGTGTCAAATGCCTGACTGTACTCCAGAGTCCAAATAAACTTCTGGTCTTTACGAGTTAGAGAGGTGAGGGGTAGGGCTATTCACTAAAAGTTTTCCACAAACCTTCTATAGTACCCAACTAGTCCAAGAAAACTTCGGACTTCCGCCACGGTTCTCAAAATTGGCCAATCTCTGATGCCTTCAACTTTCATCAGATCCACCGCCACCCCATCACCACTAATCACATGGCCCAGAAAAGCCACCTTCTCCAACCAGAACTCGCACTTCGAGAACTTTGCATAAAGCTGGTTATCTCTCAACACTTGCAAGACCACTCTCAAGTGAGTCTCATGCTCAGCCTCTGATTTGGAGTACACCAAGATATCGTCAATGAAGACCACTATAAAAGAGTCCAAGTACTCCCGAAATACTCGATTCATCAAGTCCATGAACACGGATGGCGTGTTCGTCAACCCGAATGGCATCACCGAGAACTCAAAGTGACCATACCTTGTACCAAAAGTTGTCTTGGGTATGTCCTCGTCTCGAATTCACAACTGATAGTACCCTGACTTCAGATCCTGTTGAGAACCAAGGTCCAGCGGGATTGGGTGTGCGTGGGACCGCATATTTGGGCTTCCCCATCGCGTTCCTGGTCTGGGTGTTGACCCCGGTGGGCCCCCCGTGTGGCGGAATATCCCTGCCATCCCGTGGTTGGATTAGTCCCACATTGCCTGCAGCGGGTGGTCCTTGGTGTTTATGTACCCCCGTCCCCCCTTACTATCACCTCAGGGTTTTGGGAAGATGTGTGGTGACTGGTGGTTTCCACATGGTATCAGAGTCATCCCGCTGCGGGGGGTGTGTTGAGAACCAAGGTCCAGCGGGATTGGGTGTGTGTGGGACCGCATATTTGGGCTTACCCATCGCGTTCCTGGTCTGGGTGTTGACCCCGGTGGGCCCCCCGTGTGGCGGAATATCCCCGACATCCCGTGGTTGGATTAGTCTCACATTGCCTGCAGCGAGTGGTCCTTGGTGTTTATGTACCCCCGTCCCCCCTTACTATCACCTCGGGGTTTTGAGAAGATGTGTGGTGACGGGTGGTTTCCACAGATCTAACTTAGAATACACCACCGACCCCCATCAACTGTTCGAACAGGTCGTCTATTCGAGGAATCAGATACTTATTCTTGACAGTCAATTTATTCATCTCTCGGTAGTCTATGCACAACCGCATACTGCCATCCTTCTTCTTCACGAATAGCACTGGTGCGCTCCACGGTGAATAACTGGGTCTAATATACCCTTGCTCCAACAGTTCCTGCAACTGTACTTTGAGTTCGGCCAACTCCTTTGGTGCCATACTAAAAGGAAGACGTAACACCGGCCTAGCCTCTGGAACTAACTCGATCGAGAAATCAATCTCCCGTCGAGGAGGTGCTCCAAGAAGCTCCTCAGGAAAAACATCCTCGTACTCCGCCACTACTGGCACTTCCCCAAGTGATAACTTGGAAAGGCGAACCTCCAACAATGCTACAAGAGATACTCCCCTTGGTTAACTACCCGCACCAACTGCATGGCCGAAATCAGGGAAAAGGCGGCTCCACTAAGGCCCTCAAACTTAACTTCTGACCACCCTTCACCCCTCAGGGTCACCACCTTAGACAGGCAGTCAATACTGGCACGTTGCTCTGCAAGCCAGTCCATTCCCAAAATGACATAGAACTCAACCAATGGTAAAACCGCTGCTATCACCGTGAAGTCAACCCCGCCTAGATTCCAACAAATGCGCCCTTTTGCCCCGATGGTCATGGATGACCCATTGGGCATGCGCACCTTCAGCTCTGCGTCCGTCGAGAAAGACAAACTAAAATTCTACGGATAAAGCTTTCCGCAAGAAAAGAGTACGACGCTCCCGTATCAAACAATACCCTAGCGGGGTATCCAGAAACCAACACAAAGCCTAAACACATGCAACAAACATAAACGGTCTCAAAATCAGAATTCTTTTCCTCCGGCGTCTCTGCCGCCCTCAGAATTTCTTGCATTCATGCCCACCAATCCTCTGCATCAGTCGGCGTGCTGATTCCCTTAAACGTTGGAGGATGGAAGCTCAGAAAATATTTCATCTGCCGGTCTCCATGCCCGACAACCACCCTTTCGGCCAATGGCTCTACTTGTCTGGCTTCTCCGCCCAGCACGGCCATCGTCGTATCCGGGGTAGCAGGAGTTGCTACCTGAGCAACAGGGGTCGCAACTTGTGTTGCAGATGCAGCCTGGGCTGCCACCATTGCTTCTGCAAGCATGCGACAAAAATCGGTCGGGTTTATACCCATGCCCAAAGGACCCTGAGCAGTAGCGTTACTCGCCGAATGCTCTTCTCTTGGCCTCGACGTCCCCGCCTCGTTGCTTGCACTCTTAACAAAAGCAAGGTAACAAGAAATTAGTCTCTAGTCACAAGAATCAAACAAAAGGACACTCACGGTCCCGCGATACTCCTATGTGGATAACTTCTATACGTGATCCGATTACGTTAAATCAACTGCTAAACCTGACCTTGGACATCAACCTAGCTCTGATACCAAATTATAACACCTCCCCTGTAATGACCATATAATATGGGTCCGGCCGGGGCCCCACGACATATGGACGCCACAGTTTTAGCATTAAAAGATGGTATTAACTACCTAACTCAAAACTCAGAATAAAGCAAGAGCGGACACATACCAACAAAAATAGAAGTTATCCACTATCAAACATGAGTATCAAAATGGCCTTAAGGCCTTACACAAAATAAGTCCAAAATTGAATGACAACAAGGTCAAACATCAACGTACAAAAGCACTCCTAGGCTACCTCAGCATGCAAGCCGAAAATACCAATAACATGGAGCATCACAGTCAAGAAGAAAACAAGCTGGTAAGCATGGTAATCACTTCATGAGGCATAGGCCTTTTCAGCCGGCGCACTTGCTCCTGTTTGCGATCCTTGCCCTGTAAAAATTTGTGGTAACGTGGGTCAGCAAAGGTTGACCTCTACTGTGTAACCAACACATTTCCTGCCGGCCGCCCCTAACGGACCCCGGGGTACACCTCCAACCTGCAAGTCAGTACTTCGTATGTCATATACATAAACATGTAAAGCTTTAAAAACAGGTTTGGATCTCTCAAACAACAAACATGTTTTCTATGTTGAATATATAATCAAAGGGGCGTATTATGCAGCATGTATGCAAACTCGGGCTTCACCCAAGGCACCCTATCACGTATGCATCTAACACATCATCATAACAACTGGGTACTTCCAATTTTCCCATCGGCTCAAGCCACAAGCAAAAAGGGTACTGCAATTCCCCTAACGGCATACAAGCCACCACATGGAAATCTTGCCAAGGCCCCACCCGTTCGTGGGTCTTAGACCTGGTCTTGCCTGCAAGCTCTGACTTCTTATGTCAGGATTCTGTCTCACACACAAACCGATTCTAAGAACCCTTGCTGGACCCCACCCACTCGTGGGCTTCATTGCCCGAGCTTGTCCTATGCTTGGCGTTCTCGTCAGTCTCACAGAAGGGGACTAATCTCGTCGGGACACTCTCCCCTCATGACTTGCACATCACGGGATAGCCAGTCGACCACGGAGACAAAGCCGTACTATAGCACATCACAATCCATAGTCTTTCCCACCCTAATCCATCATTCGTACTGCAACGTTCCCGCGCACCAAGTAAACCATCTACCACCAATGCAGAGTTAACCTTGTCTGGTTCCGGCAACACGTACTCACTCAAAAAGGGGAAAAACACATACATCACAAACGGCATCTTGCCGCAACGGACTTCTACAAAATCCTTAAGGCTCGCTATGCAACATCACCGAGTCGGACTAACGGTCGTGACTACGGCTTCATCCATAATGCCTAATCTACTAACGGAGCGAAACTCTAATGTAATATCATGTCGGGGACGGACACAATCGACCCGGTGGTTCCTGTTGAACCATGGCAACCAAACCCCTCTCATTTGAGAGATTTGGTGCCCAAAAGCTTGAAAAGCAAGAAAGAAAAAGATGTTATGCACGCATCCCAAAAACCTAGAGGAGAAATGTCGTTACCTTATGACCCCTATTCCTATCCATGGAATCCTTGCTTTAAACGGATTGACACGAGCGCTTCCACGCCCTCTCCACGGATCTGGTCTCGAAACGACGATTGGAGCTCTGAAGCTCCGTCAATGGTGGAAGGAAGCTCTCTCTCCCTCCTCCTCTCTTATCTTCCTCTCCAACCCTAACTCTCACTCTAAAAGATGAGATAAACGAGGGGAAAGGCACTCTCAGCCCTAATAAAGTCCAAAGGGCGAAAGATCCTGGGCTATTAGATCGAGTTTAAGGAAGCATCGGACGACCACAAAACAAAATGACGGAACTGCACTCGCCCGCACGATCAGTGGCGCACGACCAGTGGTCATGCACACTGGATGTCATGATCATGCTATTAACAATGGCAGAACTCTAGAGAAAATAGGATAAACGCGCACAAGCAGCAGCGCACGACTAGTGGTCGTGCGCACTATGCCCAATGGTCATGCGATTGCCCGAGGTAGAACTTGGAAAAAAATGGAGAATAGTGCGCACGATCAGTGGTGCACGATCAGTGGTCGTGCGCACTAGATCCAATGATCGTGCGCTAGATCCAATGTCGAGCTCATCATCCTACCATCGGGTGTTAGCTTCCAGCGACTCCAGGTCTGAAAACTGGGGGTGTTACACAAACTTTGGAGTGTAGCCGACACCTACTTCTCCCAAACCCAAACCCCTGACTAGTAACAGAGAATCAAGAACTGACCCTAAGCCTCAGCAGGGTGCAGAAGCTGATGAATTCCTCGCTGGAAAATTGCATCCCATTGTCTGTGACAATGGCCTGAGGCAACCCATGTCTACAGATGATTTCTCCCCATACAAAATTCCTGACGACTTGGGAGGTTACCTTGTCCAATGCCTTAATCTCTAGCCATTTTAAAAAGTAGTCAATCATAATCAAAAGGAACCTTCTCTGACCGTTGGACGGGAGAAACGGCCCAACTAAATCCATTCCCCAGATGGCAAAAGACCATGACGTCGTGATGCTTCAGAGCCTTTGAGCGGGCAAGAGTTGGAGGGGGCGTATAGTTGACACTTTTGGCACCTCCTTGCAAACTCTGTCGCATCCTTCCTCAAGGATGGCCAGAAGTACCCCTGCCTAACCACTCTTGCCTCCAAAGTTCTTCCACCCGAGTGACTGTCACACTCGCCTGAGTGCACTTCCTCCAGAATCCTTGGGATCTCCTCCTCTGCTACACATCATGCCAGGAGCCCTGACAACATCTTCCAATGTAACCCTCCTTCACGCATGAGATAATGTGTTGCTTTGTGCCTAAATCCTTTTGCATCCTTGGTCCCTTTGGGGGGTTGCCTATAGTGAAGAAGGCTATAAAGGGATCTACCCACGAGGGTCGCCGATTCACTTCCATCAACTCCCCCTCCTCAATCGCCGGATGAAACAGCTCGATCATGGTTCCCTCGCCCCGGGGTCTAAACTTGGCCAACCGATCGGCTGCTTCATTCTCCTCCCTAAAGACGTGCTGGATTGAGAACGCTCAAAACCTGCCAACAATCACCCTCACCTTGGATAAGTACTTCACGAGGGTGGGTTCCCAGGCTTTGTATTCACCTCTGATCTGCGATGCCTCTACTAACGAATCCGTAAGCACTTCTACGTCATGAATCCCGAGCTCCCTGACAAACCGGAACCCGACTATGATGACTTCATACTCTGCTTGACTGTTCGTGATAGGGAAGTGCAGCACCACCGCCTGCTCTATGGTGACCCCTTGAGGGCTTACCAATACTACCCCTACCCCCAAGGAATGCTTCCCCGAGGCTCCATCAACCAACATCTTCCATACCTCCCGCGGTAGAGTCTTCTCTCCCTCCACCTCTATGACGTAGTCGGCCAAGAAATCAGTCACTACATGTGCATTGATGGAGAGTCTTGGCATAAAAGAGATATCAAACTCACTGAGCTCGATGGACTACTTGGCTAATCGCCCCGAGTGCTCCACCCCCTCGAAAATCTTGCGCAGGGGTTGGTCCGTCACCACCTTGACTGAATGAGCTTGGAAATACGGCCTAAGCTTCCTAGCCGAGATGATCAGGGAGAACACAAACTTCTCCAGGATGGGGTAGCGGAGCTCCGCCTTCTTCAAGATCCTGCCGACATAGTAGATTGACAACTGTTTCTTCCCTTCTTCCTTTACCAACACAGAACTTACGGCCTCTGCCCCTATCCCAAGATACAAAGCATGATCCTCCCCCTCCTTCGGCTTTGAAGGAGCGGCGCTTGGGAGAGTTGACCCTTCAATGCCTGGACGTCTTCCTCATATTCCTTTGTCCATTTGAACTTTTTGTTCCCCCGAATCACCTTGAAGAATGGTGAACGCTTCTCCCCGGCTCGGGAGAGAAATCGACTCAACCCGGCGAGTTTGCCCGTCAAGTGATGAATCTCTTTGGCATTGTGTGGTGATTCCAGCTCCATAATGGCCTTTACCTTATCCGGGTTAGGCTCTACCCTTGTTGGGGTCAGAAGGTGCCCAAGGAACTTGCCTTGGCTTGCCCCAAAGACACACTTCTGGAGGTTCAGCCTCATCTTGAACTTCCGCAGGGTCGCAAATGTCTCCTTCAGGTCGAGTAGGTGTGAACCCACATCCCGACTCTTTATAATGAGATCGTCAACATAGACCTCCGGGTTCCTACCCCTCTGACTTTTGAACACCTGATCCATCATATGCTCGTAGGTAGCCCCTGCGTTCTTTAGACCGAAGGCCATCATTTTGTAGCTGAATCATCTCTCCCTTGTAATGAAGAGACATCCTTGACGTTGGGGGTTGCATTTGAATCCGATGGTAGCCTGAAAAAGCATCCAAAAAACTCATAATAGAAAAACCGACGGCTGAATCAACCAGCGCGTCGATCTGAGGCATGGGGTAGCAATCTTTAGGGCATGATTTATTTAGCAAGGAAAAATCTACACATATACGCCACCTCTCATCCCCTTTCTTTATCATTGCCACATTGGAGACCCAGCCTGGATACTGGATCTCCGAGATGAAACCTGCATCGAGAAGCTTCTTGACCTCCTCGCGGATAGGTTCCTCTAGCTTGGTGGCAATGGTCCTCATATTTTGGTGGATGAGATGCATCTTGGGGTCCAAGTTCAGATGGTGGCACGCCACATCTGCATCAATGCCCGGCATGTCTGTCGTGCTCCAGGAGAAGATGTCGATGTTCTTCTGGATGCACTCTCGCATCCTCTTCTGGTCTTCAGGGCTCAGTCCGCTGCTGATCTATACCCTCTCCGCCTTCCCTTCCATGGTGAAGGCCTCCATCTCCACGACGCCCTCTGCCGGCTCCAGCTGGGACTGCTCCCTGCCTGCCCTATGCTCCTCCTCCTGCCCCAATTCTTCCTCCCCCTTTGCTTCCTCAACCTTCATCACCTCCAACAGGCTCTCCCCCGGCAACTTCTCTTCTCCACCTCCATGGGCCTCACCCCCAGCTTCTCCTCCCTGCTCCTCCCTTGCAATCTTCTCTTTAGCCTCACCTAAGCTCACCTCTCCCTCCTCTACAACCTCCTCCTACATCGTCATCTCCTTCTCTAGCTCCTCTGCCTCTATCATCCAGGAAATGGTGTTGACGACATTCACATATCACTGCCTCACCACCTTCGGATCCCCCCTGATCTGGACCTGCACTCCTCCACTACTAAACTTGAGACATTGGTGAAATGAGAAGGGGATGCAACGAAAGGCGCTGATGATAGGACGCCCAAAGATTGCGTTGTAGCTATTCGGAGCGTCAATGATGACGAACCGACAGTTCCTCGACACCCCCAACGTCATATGCAATCCCACCCCCACCCCACCCCCTTCGACTTCCTTCCTCTCTCCCGAGAACCCAAACAACGGTCCATTCGAAGCTAGAACTCTCCGGGCCTCCACCTTCATCTCATCAAAAAATCACGTTCACGGAGCTCCCATTGTCTACAAGAATCCTGGAGACCGTGAAATTCTCTACTGCTGTCTGGATCACCAAGGCGTCATAGAACGGGTCTTCGTAGTCGGACATGTCTCTCACTGAGAAAGTGATTTTTTCCTCCTGGGGGGAAGTTTGGGAGGTCGAGGCAATGATCCTTCGGTACATGGTTTGGAAGCTCCCCTTATTTATGATATATATCTCCACTCCCCCGTGGATCACCCTGATCCCTCCTCGGGCCCCCACATCCGCCCGGTCCTCACACCTCTCTCCTCCTCCTCCTGGCTGAACCTCCCCAATCCTCACGGGCGGCGGCTGCTGAGCTTGCCCCTTGGCCCCTCTCATCTCCAAAAACTCAGGGCAGGTGGCCGTTGCATGACCATCCTCCTGGTGGAAGTCACAAAAAGGCAACGCCACCCTGCCTTCTCTTCTCCATGCTCCTCCTCGATCTCCTCTCCTTCCTCCTCTTCCTCTGACGATCTCCATACCCTTCTGCTGTGGATGGAGGGGGGCCCTTCGTCCCTGCCTCCAGGTCGGCTATTGAACCTTCTTTGCTCGCGGAAGTTGTCCCTTCCTTGGAAACCACCACCCTGCCCCTGGGGGTGACCTTCCTAGGGCCTCCAGCCCAACCTGCTGTTCTGCTCGCGTTGCCCCCAACCTTGGTACTTCCCCTGTCCTCAGGGTTCCTCCCGTCTTCTCTCCTCTCTCTGCTCCCTCTGTCTCCATGCTCCTGACTCCTTCCCATCATCCTCCGCCAACTTGGCTAGCTTCTTAGCGAACGTCAGATTGGCTTCCTCGATCTCAATCTCCTTTGCTGCCCTCTCCATCAGCTCCTCGAAGGAGAGGGGTAACTCTCTTCAGCTCCATACTACAAAAGCTTGTCCTCAACCATAGGGTGAAAGCAAGCATCATGGTGTACCCCTGCATCTCCTGAACCTGCAAAATCTCTTCCTGGAACCTATCCACATAGCGTCTCAGCCCCTCTTCTGACTTAAGCTTGATGAAAAACAAGCACTCCGCGCTCTTCTTCCTCTTCTTTGATGTCGAGAACCTCAGCAGGAATCCGCGCCGCAGATCCTCAAAACAGTAGATTGAACTCGCAGGCAATTGGTGGAACCAGTCCCTGGCCTTCTCCTTCAAAGTGATGGCGAAGAGCCTACACTTGAAGGCATCCGACATTTGTCTTATGGAAACGGCATCCTCGAACCACTATACATGTTGCATCTGGTCGTTTCGGCCTGTATAGTAGTACATGTCCGGCTCCTGAAACCCATCTGGAACCGGAGCCGAGATGATAACCTCACTAAAAGGGCTTTTGCCCATCGCCTGCCGAGAGGGCACGTCCTGTGACCTCAGCTCGCTAGCCCTATCCACACTGACATGCCCGGGAAAAGTTCCCGCCCGGCGACATCCCTCTAGGCAACCTCCGTCGGAACCTCCTTCCCGGGATGCTTCCCGTGAGCATTTTTGATCAGTGATGGGGCTGCAACCACCGGAACCGAGGGCGTCGTCCACTCACTTCTTGCCGAGAAAGCCAAGTGAATGGTCTGCAGGACTTCCCGCCTGAAGTCCTCCAACATCCCCAACGTCACCCCACTTCCCCGAGAGGGAGAACCTCCTGAACCAACTCCGCCATCTCCCGCCACGAGACCTAGCTTGAGATTTTCTTGTATCAGCTATGGTCCACGCTCACCGCACCAGAAAATGTTGAAGCCAAAAACTGGCCTCAACGAGAGTTCGAACCTTGGGGTGTAACCGACACCTACTTCTCCCAACCCCAAACCACTGACTAGTAACAAAGAACCAAGAATTGACCTTAAGCCTCAGTTGGGAGGTCCTTCCACTAACCCGGAAGATATTTGAGCGCTTCCCCTCCTTGGCCAATTGCTGGGCTAAGAGTACCTCAGAAAGCACTAACTGGTTTTTGAAAATTAGAAAGCTCGCCTTCTAAAGTACCATGTGGGTCTATTTATAGATTCTCAATATCTGGTCTGCCAACAACATAACTTCACTGTTCTAAAAGGATATTTGCAGCCCACCTTGGTCTGCCAATAGCGTAACTCCGCTGTTCTGAGGAGATAAATACAGACCCGAGGGCATCCTGGTAATTTACCTCTGAGCCTTGCTGGGTGGAAACCATTCCGCTACTCTGTAAGCTTTTTGTCTGCCCTATGCAAAACTTAGGGATAAGTCACAAAGCGCTGAGAGCGCTGAGTGGTGGAATAGGACTCGACGCCAAGAGCAAAAGGGCATTAAGTGGCAAAGCTTCACTCAACGCTAAAGTCAAAGGGCATTGAGTGGCAAAGCCTTACTCAACACCAAGAACGACTGGGTGTTGAGTGGCAAAGCCTCACTCAACGCCAAGAATGGTTGGGTGTTGAGTGACAAAGCTTCAATCAACGTCAAGAACAGCTAGGTGTTGAGTGGAAAAGCCTTACTCGATGCCAAAGGCGAAAGGGCGTTGAGTGGCAAAGCCTCACTCAATGCCAAGAACTGCAGGGCATTGAGTGACAAAGGCTAACTCAACGCCAAGAACTACATGGCGTTGAGTGGCAAAGCCTCACTCAACGCCAAGAACTGCAGGGCGTTGAGTGGCAAAGCCTCCCTCAATGCCAAAGGTGAAAGGGCGTTGAGTGACAAAGTCTCACTCAATGCCAAGAACTGCAGGGCGTTGAGTGGCAAAGCCTCATTCAACGCCAAAGGCGAAAGGGCGTTGAGTGGCAAAGCCTCACTCAACGCCAAGAACTGCAGGGCGTTGAGTGGCAGAGCCTCACTCGACGCCAAGAACTACATGGAATTGAGTGGCAAAGCCTCACTCAACGCCAACTCTGAGGGCATCCCGCTTACCCAGTCGCAAGACTTCTCGCGTGAGGGCGTTGAGTGGCAAAGCCTCACTCAACGCCAAGAACTGCAGGGCGTTGAGTGGCAAAGCCTCACTCAACGCCAACTCTGAGGGCATCCCGCTTACCCTTGCGCAAGCCTTCTCACGTGAGGGCGTTGAGTGGCAAAACCTCACTCAACGCTAGGAACTGCAGGGCATTGAGTGGCAAAGCCTCACTCAACGCCAACTCTGAGGGCATCTCGCTTACCCAGGCGCAAGCCTTCTCGCATGCCCCAACAAGAACCCTCTCGGCTATCTACCTGTCTGATCCGGCTTCTAGCCTAAAGCTAGCCCAAGGCTAGCCCAACCCTGGACCTTCGGGCATCTAGGTTCTACCCAACAAATATGGGGTTGACATCATATGCAACAATGTCAAGCAACAAAATTGTTTAATGTGCTTATGTCAAATAATACGGTGATGATGACTCAAAAGTGAGCAATGATATCATTGTCCTTTAATAATAAGAAACTTGAAGCGGTTGTTGCAAACCTACCACTGGCTGAATACGGTGCTCTTCTCAGTATGAATAAGATTTCGAATCGAGAATCGGTAATCAACTACAAGATGAAAGAGGTACATTCAAGTGTCCACGCAAAAATTTCATTGTGTTTAAGGGTCTGAGAGAAGTATCAAAAATTATGATTTTTGTTATGAAAGTGTGGAAGAAAGTTCAAAAAAGTTGCGAGGTCATTTTAGTAATGATCAAGGAATCGAAAGAAGAGAAGAAGGAAATTATGATTGTACCTGTAGTGCAGTAATACATGGATGAATTTTTAGAAGATTTGTTAGGTGTACCTCCAACTAGAGAAGTCGAATTTGAAATCATAAGATTTGTCAGGTGTACCTCAACCGGGGCATCGACAAAAAGATTGTCCAAAGCTACAGAGGGATGAAAGTACGAGAGGAGCTCTAACCTTGCCTACATAGAAGATCTATCACATTGGGACTTTCACAGAAAGGGAGACAATTGCATTTGTACCCGCCGAAGGAGACAGAGAAGAAAGGTTGGTCTAGCCCCGAGCTTTCAACCTAGCACATCAAGAAATAAAGGTTGATGATATTGTGGTCATAGGTATGCTATATGTGCATGATCAATTACTAAAAGTCCTATTTGATATTAATATTAGTCAGTCTTTTATTTTATTATTTATATATATTTGATAATGTTCATACACAATAATGTTAAGCTACAAAATTGCCGAATGTGCTTATGTTGAATAATGAAGCGATGATGAATCAAAAGCAAGTCGTGATATCGTTGTTTTTTAATAATAAGAAACTTGAAGTAGATGTTGCAATCCTACCATTGGTTGAATACAATGTTATCCTCGGTATGAGCCGACTTTCGAATCGAGAAATGGTAATCAACTACAAGTTAAAAGAGCCAGCATTTAAGTTCTCGGGCGGAAGTTTCATTGTGTTTAAGGGTCTGGAAAAAGTATAGAAAATTATGATTTATGCTATAAAGGCGTGGAAGAAATTAAAAAAAAAGATTGTGATACCCTTTTAATAATGATCAAGGAATCAAAAAATAAAAGAAGGAAATTATGGTTCTGCTCGTAGTGCGGGAATACGTGGATGTATTTCTATAAGATTTGTCAGGTGTACCTCAAGCCATAGAAGTCGAATTTGAAATCAAGTTTACTGAGAGAGCTGTTCTAGTGGTCAAGACACCTTATCGAATAACGCCCAAAGAATTGGTATAATTAAAAGTGCAATTGGAGGAGCTGTTTGATAAAAATTTTATCTGACCAAGCATTTCACCTTGGGGAGATTCAGTTTTGTTCCCCAAGAAGAAAGACAAATCCCTCTGTTTGTGTGTCGCCTATCGAGAATTGATTAAGTTGACTATTAAGATTTAATATCCCTTGCCACACATTAATGATTCATTCAATTAGATGGTGGATGCGCGAGTATTCTTCAAAATTGATCTTCGATCGGGATATCGCCAGTTGTGAATCAGAAAAGAGGATATTTTCAATACAAAATTTAGTACTGTGTATTGGCATTTTGAATTTATTGTAATGTATTTTGGTCTAACATATGCTCATGCAATTTTTATAGACTTGATGCATCGAGTCTTTAGAGATTTTCTTGATTAGCTTGTGATCGTATTCATCAATGATATTCTGATATATTCAAAATCGGAGGAAGAACATGCTCAACACTTGCATCTCACTTTATAAACGTTGAGAGAGCATCAATTATATGCCATGTTTTCAAAGTGTACCTTTGGCTAGGAGTGTTTTTAGGGCCACGTTATTAATGCAAAAGGTGTATCAGTTATTCCAGCAAAAATTGAAGCAATTGTGAAGTGAAGTCAACAAAAAATCATAACTGAAGTATGCATTTTCTTGGGTTGGCTAGTTATTATAGAAAATTCATGAAGGTTTTTTCCAAGATAGCGCTTCCCTTGACACAGTTAACTCGAAAGAAAGTATCTTTTAAATGAGAGGATAATTAATGCCAACAAACATTTGAGCTACTGAAAGAAAGATCAACAACTGATCCAATGTTAGTGATGTCTGAAGGGTTAGATGGACTTCAAATCTATAGAGATGCGTCCTATAAAGGATTGAGTTGCTTGTTGATGCAACACGAAAAAGTAATTGTCTTTGTTTCAAGGCAGTTAAATGATGCTAAAAAGAATTTCGTGATGCATGATCTGGAGTTAGTGACAGTAGTGTTTGCGTTAAAGATTTGACAACATTTTTTGTATGGAGCGTGATGCGAAATCTTTACAGATCATAAAATTTTGAAATATATTTATGAGCAAAAAGAAATTAACCTGCGACATAAGAGATGATTATAATTCAATAAATACTATGATTTTCATATTCAATACCATCCTGACAATATGAATATGGTAGTAGATGCTTTGAGCGGGAAAAGTATAGTCGTGCTTATCGTCTGCCACCGTGCTCATCACCTGCCACCGCCTCCCCCGCCATGGGGGTGCAGATAGTAAAATCACACACCATGAGGTGAACATAGTAAAATCCCACACCATGGAGGTTCAGATAGTAAAATACCCCATTGTGGGGTGCCCATAGTAAAACACCTCATCATGATGGTGCATAGTAAACTGTCCCATCATGAGGGTATGCATAGTAAAATCCCCTATAATGAGGTGAACATAGTAAAATCCCACATCGGGGGCATGTAGTAAAATCCCACATTGTGGGGTGTGTGCAACCCCAATTTAGCAAATCAGTCCAGACCGCGCCCAAATAGGGCAGGGCGATCCCTCCAAGGGAAATTAGGTCAAGCGAGGCGACCATACAACATGTTAGTAGCAACCGAGAACCGGGCTCCTTCAGCCCGACGCCGGCTCACAAAACAAGCCCCCGGGTAAGGGAGATCGTGTGTCGAGGAACGCGTAGGCGAGTCGAACCTGCCTTCTTCGTGAACTCGCTTCAATAGGGTGGCCGGCGTGCCCTTTCATCTACTTGCATGTTAGACGTGTCTGTCCATAACCATCTCAAATAGCAGGATTTCGCTACCCGCATACCAATCAGGGGTGCGAATAACAACAATCAAAAGGCGGAGGCCGCTATCTACATGCCATGAGGACGATTTTACCCCTAGTTCAGGGATTGTCTATTGTAACAACCCGATTTTAATCAATAATAATAATAAACCAATTAGGTTTTATCCCCATTCCTCTAAAAAAACCGAGCCAACCCTCTTATTAACCCGAGCCAACCCATCCCCCGCTTCTATTTCTCCTGCTTAGGCTAGGGCTTTCCACATGCACGCAGACGTGCCGATCCCGCTCGATGACCAACTCCCATTTCCGACGCTGCTCCCGTTGACGCCTTCTCCAGCTCCACCTTCCCCTATGGTGGGCGCCTCCTGCTTCCATTAGCGCCTCCTCCTCTCTCTCAGGCAGGCGGCTCCTCTTCCTGCTTTGGCCGACTGTATCCTCCCCGCTCCAGGCCGACAACAACGATAAGCTTCTTCCTGGAGGCTGACAGTCCCTCCTCCTAGAGCCGGCAGTAGAGCCTCTTTCTCCTTCTCCTCCAAGTGTAGGCAGCCTCCTCCCCCTTCTTCATTGATTTGGCTGTGGATTTCAAGAAATGCCTAGGGTTCTTCCTCTATTTCGTGGGCTCCGATTTGGTTGCAATTGGTAAGAATCTCACTCTTTTCTCTTTATTTCAAATTTGACCTAGTTTCGTGAAATTATTTGTGCCCTATTTTTTCGTTCTACTTGTGATTTCATGATTTTACCCCTCTCATAATCGTATAACTATGTTATGTTTGTGATTTTTAGTGTCGTTCCTCGATTCAATTGATGTGACCGCACAAATCCCTCTCTGAATTAGGGTTTCCCCGATCCTAAGCATCGTCAAGTCTCTGTCTCAGTGTGGTGTCTCCTCTCCCCTCACTTTTGAGGGAGGTAAATCGCTATATTTCATGCTTTTGGCTGTGTAATATAATTGTCCATGCTAGCATTGTGTTTCTTATTAGGACATTGCCAATTTCATTGTTCTTAAACAAGTTCAAATATGGTTTCTATTTTTGCTTATGCTGATTAGCCACCACCGCCAATTTCATCTTCTTTAAGGCAAGTAGAGATCTCTCTCTTTCTCTCTCTCTCTCTCTTGCAAGCATCGAATTTAAATTAATGCATTTGTTCTCTGATTCATGACTACATTTCTGTATATATTGATCTGTTAAATGAATTTATATCCTAATTGTTTTGTCTGTTTTAAGATTCTATGATTTCACTCTAGAATGTTTGGTTTGTCAATAAGTTTAAATCTTGAATACACAGTCTGATAAGTTAATAATTTAGGATGTAATATGTGTTGGAATTGCATGAATTTGTGATTATGTGCGAGTCTTGCATTGATATACACTTAGATGAATGATTGTATTTGGATATTTACTAGGGTGAACGGCTTGATCTCATTTGATGAATAATGAGAAAAATGATAAAATATTGAGCACGAGCAACAAGTGTCATGATGATAATTGTAACGGATTTTGGTTAGCAAGTATGTGATTGGTATTTTGATATATCATGCTCGTAATGCACATTTTTACTTGGAAAATACTTGTGTCAAAGGATGTTTTATCCTAGGTGAGTACCTGAAATCTCCGACCCGATACATGTCATCTCACCTCTACAATATACTCGATACATCTTATTGTTATTATGACCTTAACCTCTCGAACCCGCGAGGCTCAAAACTCTCGATCTAGTTTTCCCTGTGTCATCGAATTCTGTTTCTTATGTCTGTTTGATTCTAAAACTTGAGCGAATATTGTTCTATAACTCGATTCCTCCCTTGTCGTGTTTGTAACTCTACACCTGTACATCTGAATCATTAAATTTGTAACTTGTCTTTATATGTTAGTAATCTCCTAAAGTGTGAATTATGTAACTCATAATATTATATGTAAACATTGAAACGTGTTAGGGTCACTTGGGTTGCAGCCTTCACGGTGTGAGTTGGGACCTACTAAGCCTCCTTGAGCCAGGCCTGGGCTGTGACGATGGTCACGACAAGTAGGAAGTTTTTCTAATAAGACTTGTATTCGGACTGAGTGTGAACCATGCACACACACTCAAAACGCCTACACACTTCATTGATTACAATTTATGATATTACTTATTCTATTATATGTTATGCTCTGGAGTAAGCTTAATTTAGTTATTTTTATTTGACTATTCTACTTGTCTGGTTTATTAGTTCTTATTCATGAAAACTGGTATTGTAGGTTTCTGTTTCTCATGCTCATACTTTACTTTTACTTTGCTCACATGTTTATTTCAATGTTCTGAGACTTTTCCTTTCTGTTTTAGAATTGTCTTAGCATTCGTGTCAGCGCCGCCAGGTCCTCGAGCCCGATCTGCTTAAAGTTTCAGGTTTTATGTTTACATTTCATTTACTGTCAAATTTTTTTTATGTAATAATTACAATCACACATTTTCTCTGGTATCATGGATAACTGCTAGGCTATTTAAATACTTTATGTACAAAAAATTTGATATTAATGCATGTGATCCTCTTTTGAATCATAATTGCATGAAATCTGTAGCAATATTCTGTAAAACATGATATTTACAAAATACATGTGCATTTAAAATTCTCACTATTTTAAACTCTAAAAGCTTCCACATAAAAAAATCAAACTGTTTTTACTTAAAAGTAATTATTTTTAATCTATAACTAGTATCTCTGCATCAGCCTTTGTATGCATGGTTTTCTTTCCGCTCATGCCCGTGACATCATGACCCGCCTGAAGCGCACTCTGACTTTTATCGAGATGGGTCGTGACAGTTGGTATCAGATGGATGTTAGTTCAAAAGATAAAGTATTTTGTAATTATCAAATATTTTGAACTTTATTATAAAAATAAATATACATGCATCATTTCTTCATTCACTTGTCATTATCTGTTATTCGCGGCTGAAACATGTACAAACTCACTCATAAGTATAAGTAGTATGCATACAGATATTAAGGGAGTATGAGTAAACTTAACATTTTTATGCATATGAATTTCCATTAGAATATACAACACTTGCGAATATTAAATTGTATGAGCGATTTAATATTTTCAAGTGCGGTGGCATTAGAGTCTTAATATGCATGACATGTTAAGTGATACGAACGCTTAACATAGCAAGCATATCCATTCATTTGCATTCATATCATAAATCATTACACAAGGGTGAAGCCAAGAACAACAATAATGATTGTACACACATGGATTTACTAATTGCTTGACACCGCACAAGATCTCATGGTTGCACTTGCATGTTTGTTACCTAGATTTGTCCAATGAAAATGTTGTAATTATTACGTAATTTATGTACCTGACAGTAAGAAATGTGTTAGAATCTCTAGTTTTAAGTCTTCGGTATTCGTATTCAGTCTTCCTGTTCTGCTCGACTAACGATCTTATCTGGTCCCCATATACCTCCTTCTAGATAGCTCCTAAGTGTTAGTGAGAAATGAGAGTCTTCTTGTAAATGGTTCTGCTGTATTACTTCAGCGTGGTTTTGTACTCTTCCATCCCTAGGGTGACTCGCTTATGCTGATACTCAATTGTCATTCAGCTTCTTTTCCTCTTCGATATTCTATCTTCGTTTCGTGCAAGGATTTTCTCGCTCTTAAATTCTCGAGTCTTACCTTTCAATTTTGAGCTAATTGAAGTAATTCTTGTGCTCTCTGAAGCCAATCCTTTGTATCTGTCCAAACCCACTAAGTCTAAAGAGTTCTCCTGTGAACTTGAATCTGACCTGCGTTGCAAGTATTTGTAACTTTTCTCTTGATCATAATAAGTTTCTATGCTTGTTCTCCTCTCTATTTCTTTGTATTCATAGTTAACTTCTATACCTTGATCTGCAAATCTTGTTGGAATGAATGTCATCTAAATCTTCGCCCTAAGAGTCCCATCCAGAAAGTTTCTCAGAAAGTTTCAGGACGAACCTTTGTAAGTAGGAGAGAATGTATCAACCCGATTTTAGTCAATAATAATAAACCAATTGAGCAAACCCTCTTATTAACCCGAGCCAGCCCCTCCCCCGCCTTTATTTCTCTCGCTCGGGCTAGGGCTTTCTGTAAACACGCGACCATGCAGATCCCGCCCGATGCCCAACTCCTGCTCCCGCCTCTGCTCCCGCCGACGCCTTCTCTGACTCCACCTTCCCCTGTGGTCAGCGCCTCCTGCTTCCACTGGTGCCTCCTCCTTTTCTCCCTCAAGCTGGTGGCTCCTCGTCCTGCTTTGGTAGACTATATCTTCCCCTCTCTAGGCCGACAACAGCGACAAGCTTCTTCCTAGAGGTCGACACTCCCTCCTCCTAGAGCCGATAGTATAGCCTCTTTCTCCTTCTCCTCTAAGTGTAGGCAGCCTCCTCCCCATTCTTCGTCGATTTGGCCGTTGGTTTCAAGAAATGCCTTGGGTTTTCTTCCTATATTTTGCGGGCTCCGATTTGGTTCCAATTGGTAAGAATCTCCTTCTTTTTCCCCTTATTTCAGATTTGACCTAGTTTCGTGAAATTATTTGTGCCCTGTTTTTTCGTTCTACTTGTGATTTCATGATTTTACCTCTCTCATAATCGTATAACTGTGTTATGTTTGTGATTTCCAGTGCCGCTCCTCAATTCAATTGATGTGACCGCACAGATCCCTCTCCGAATTAGGGTTTCCCCGAGCCTAAGCGTCGTTAAGTCTCCGTATTCGCGTAGTGTCTCCTCTCCCCTCACTATTGAGGGAGGTAAATCGCTCTCTCTCGTGCTTTTGGCCTTATAAAATAATTGTCCATGCTAGAATTGTGTTTCTTATTAGGTCATTCTCAATTTCATTGTTCTTAAACAAGTTCAAATAGGGTTTCTGTTTTTGCTTACGCCGCTTAGCCGTCGTCGTCAATTTCAGCTTTTTTAAGGCATGTAGAGATCTCTCTCTCCCTTGCAAGCATCAAATTTAAATTAATGTCTCTGTTCGCTGATTCATGACTGCATTTCTGTATATATTGATCTATTGAATGGATTTGTATCCTAATTATTTTGTTTGTTCTTACGATTCTATGATTTCACCCTAGAATGTTTAATTTGTCAATAAGTTTAAATTTTGAATACCTAGTCTGATAAGTTAATAAGTTTGGGTGTAATATGTTTGGAATTACACGAATTTTGATTATGAGCGAGTTTTACATTGATATACACTTAAATGAATGATTTTACTTGGATATTTACTAGGGTGAATGGTTTCATCTCATTTGATGAATAATGAGAAGAATGATAGAATATTGAGAACGAGCAACAAGTGTCGTGATAATAATTATAATGAATTATAGTTAGAAAGTATGTGATTGGTGTTTTGATATGTCATGGTTGTAACGCACATTTTTACTTGAAAAATACTTGTGTCAAAGGGTGTTTTACCCTAGGTGAGTACTTTATATCTCCAACCTGATACATGTCATCTCACCTCTATAATATGCTCGATACATCTTATTGTTATTATGACCTTAACCTCTCGAACCCGCGAGACACAAAACTCTCGATCTAGTTTTCCCCGTGTCATCGAATTCTGTTTCTTAAGTCTGTTTGATTCTAAGAATTGAGCGAATATTGTCCTATAACTCGATTCCTCGCTTGTCGTGTTTGTGACTCTACTCTTGTACATCTGAATTGCTAAATGTGTAACTTGTCTTGATATGTTAGGAATCTCCTAAAGTGTGAATCATGTAACTCATAATATTATAAGTAAACATTGAAACTTGTTGGGGTCACTTGGGTTGCAGCCTTCACGGTGTCAGTTGGGACCCACTAAGCCTCCTTGAGCAGGGACTGGGCCGTGACGATGGTCACGACAAGCATGAAGTATTTCTAATAAGACTTGTATTCAGAATGAGTGTGAACCATGCACACCCACTCAAAGCAACTACACACTTCATTGATTGCAATTTATGATATTACTTGTTTTTATTATAGGTTATGCTTTGGAGTAAACTTAATTTAGTTATTTTTGTTTGACTATTCTACTTGTCTGATTTAATAGTTCATATTCATGAAAACTAGTATTGTAGGTTTCTGTTTCTCATGCTCATACTTTACTTTTACTTTGCTCACCTGTTTATTTCAATGTTCTGAGACTTTTATTTCTGTTTTAGAATTGTCTTAGCATTCGTGTCAACGCCGCCAGGTCCTCGAGCCCGATCTGCTTAAAGTTTTAGGTTCTATGTTTACATTTTATTTACTGTCAAATATTTCTTTTATGTAATAATTACAATCACATAATTTCTCTGGTATCATGGACAACTGCTAGGCTATTTAAATACTTTATGCACAAAATTTTGATATTAATGCATGTACATCCTCTTTTGAATCATAATTGCATGAAATTTATAGCAATATTCTGTAAAACATGATATTTATAAAATATATGTGCATTTAAATTTCTCACTATTTTAAACTCTAAAAGCTTCCGCATAAAAAAAATCAAACTGTTTTTTCTTAAAAATAATTATTTTAACCTATAACCAGTATCTCTGCATCCGCCTTAGCATGCATGGTTTTCTTTCCGCCCACGCCTGTGACATCACGACCTGCCCAAAGCGCGCTCTGATTTTTGTCAAGACGGGTAGTGACACCTATAATCAGACCCTCAAAGTACCTTGGAGAGGTAGACCCAGCCTCCTAGAGCTCCGGATTTTAGTAGAGCTCCTGCTCTGTGTCATTCAAGATGACGAGCACATCCTTTGGCTTTGGGAGGGGAAGACGCGAAGCACGCTTTCGGGTGAATGGCGGGCCCTCCACGATAATGCTCACCGAGTCCGAGAGTAGGAAGCGATCCACCAACTAGAGAGGGTTGACTCCGAGCTTGAATTGACCGGCCTTGCACACCTGACGACGGCCTAAGTAAACCAAAACTGTTTCCTCCCAGTTTGAACTCCATTGAAACGGGTATCTGGCTTCAATAAGGTGTCCATAGTAGAACACCCCATCATGGTGGTGCACATAGTAAAATTGCTCATCACGGTATGTGTATAATAAAGTCCCTTAGGTTGCATATAGTAAAATCCCCCACCATGAGGTGCAAATAGTAAAAACCACCATCATGGAGGTGTGCATTATAAAATCCCAAATTTCGGGGGTGAGCATAGTAAAATCCCCCCATTATGAGGGTGCACATAGTAAAATCCCTTATCATGAGGGTGCAAATTGTAAACCTTCTATCATGGGTGTGCAGATATCCACAACCCCTACCATCATAATTACCAAAACGCCCCTCTCATAACCTATAAAAGGGACCCTAAGTCCTAATTTGAAAAGGCCATTGCCTTCTTCACCTGAGAGGTCTAGTATTTCTTTGAAGATCTCCTTGAGTTCTCCTTTGACGCTTTAAGATTCCTTCGAAGATTTCTCTCGACGCTCAGAGATCTCTTTCGACGCTTGAAGATCTCCTCCGGCTCTTAAAGATTTCTTCTAAGCCTCAAAGATCTCCTTCGCTCCTCGAATGTCTCCTTGAAGACTGCTTGAAGATCTCCTTTGACACTTGAAGATCTTTCTTGAGCCTCTAAAATCTCGTTCGTTCCTCGAAAGTCCCTAGCTTGAAGACTGCTTGAAGACCTCCTTCGACACTTGAAGATTCCTTCTGATCCTCAAAGATCTCCGTCACTCCTCGAAGGTCCCCTCGAAGACAGCTCGAAAACGTCATCCAACTCCATCAATCAATCATAGAGCCTCGTTGCAGCATTCGTCACTCCAGATCGCTTCGAAGCACACTCATCACCACTCCAGTCCCAACAATCTTCGTGGTCTATAAGGATCATTATAGCGAGTGCTGACCTGTTACCCACGAGAGATAGCTTTTATAACTCCAGAGAATAGTGCATCTTGGTCGGCACCGAATCAGCCCCATGATTTTTCAACACTTCTGAGTTTTTCACATTAAAAGTCTCCTTGCCAACAATTGGTCTTCTCTGTGTCTGTTTGTTCGCTAAGCTCACTCTTGAGCTATGACGATTCAATTCGACCGGTCCATAAGAGTGTCGAGCGACCCACAACAACTATTATTCTCGAATTATTCATGAATGTTGACAACAAAGACATTATTATTCGGATTCAGATTCAAATTCAAATTTTAAAAAAATACGAATCTTAATCGAATCAAGTACTGATTTACTTACAAACTGTTTAGTTTGCAAATAACCATACTTGCTTGCACCGTAGGAGAAACAACGAAACGATGAAACGACACCCAGATGCATGGGTGTCCATCTCGGGACGAGGCACATAATGAAAGAAAACCTATTGTCATACAATAATGTTTGACTGGAAGTAAACAAACCCTAAAGCAAACATATGTGACAATTGAATGAAATAGTGCCTCACTTAAAACACAACTATTTTTTTGAAGGCAAAAGTGTGGAAGATATATGACACCCATCGGGGCCCACCAGTCGCCCATTCATACTTGCCACGCATGCATGGAGAATCTGATCCGCCTCTCCCTCCCAGTAAAAATTGGGTCCGGGCAGCGGACCTTCCTTTATGTCCATTCTAATGAGAATGAGGATAACATTGTAATTTTGTGGGGCCCCCAATTCACAATAAAACTGTGCAAAATGGTCCCACCAACGGTAGAAAGAGGAAGGTCCGTTCGGTGGACCAAAAAAAATTTCCCTCCCCGACCCCCTCAAATCTCGGCGATTCCTCGAACGACCCTTCTCCTCTTCTTCCTCTTTCTACCGCTCTGTTTTTGACGGCAGTCAAACAGCAGCGATCGTCGCGGAGCTTTTGATCGCCGGCGACGATGAGGAAATCGGGAAGTGCTTCTTCGAAAAAGGTTAACTCCGTGCCGCCGTTGAGGACGTTCTCTGTTTCGCCGGCAGACTATGAGTTGCTTGAGGAGGTGGGGAACGGAGCCAGCGCGACGGTCTACCGCGCGATCTACAAACCGGCCAACGAAATCGTCGCTGTCAAGTGCTTAGATCTCGATCGCAGCAACAGTAACCTCGTCCGTTTCCTCTTTCTGCAGCATCCCTTTAATATTATTTATTTGACTTCTCCCACTTTCAGATTTGATCTTCTTTTCATGGTTTTCTAGTTTAGGTTGGGTAGGCGGATAGTTGAATTTCACTTCGGTGCCCTTAATTGCTGATTCAGTGAATTTGTGAGTTGTGATCGTAATGGGTTTTAAATTTTCGGCGCTTTTTTATGGGAGATGCAGTTCTGCTATTATTAGAGCGCATGCTTAACCGTTGCAATCAATCGACCACCCTAATTTTCTAGAGAAAATCTGATCAGTAGGCGGATTTTTCTCTACCCCCTTCACATTGTGCTTTCTTATAATCAGATTGTTTCATTTCCCCCCTCGTTTGCTTTTGATATGGAGGTCAGAAAAACCCTAAACTTAAATATGATGTTTTTAGATGTTCAGGTCATATAGTTCTAGTGGCAGCTAATTCTATATGATGCAAAATACAAGTAAATAGAAATCTAAAATGGTAAATCTGTAGTTGGCCATACGCTAGTGCGTTGCCTAAAGTTCCGTTTGGCAGAGTGTTTTTGCTGGCGCCTGGCGGTGAGTTTAGATAAAAAAACTACCGTCATATAATGCATGTTTGGCATAACAACAGTTATGACCGTTTCCAAGAAAAGAAAACTACTTTTGTTTATAAAAGTGAATGAAGTTCTTTTGGTGAGGTCACCAGGGCGATAATGAACAACTATTCATAACCATCACGTTCATGACCGCCACCGCCGTGCAAAATGGAGCCTAACTCATTTTGGCATCAACATTTAGTGTTCCCTCTGTTTTCAGGACAAATCCTATTTTTATACTATTTTGGACCTTATTTGCAGGATGCGTCTTTGTTTGACATTCGGTGTTCGAGACATAAGTCCCTGCTGGGGGGCTACATTTTTTACTGACCTACTCAGAAACAAACCTATGCGTGTTTCACATTTTTGAATCTATGCCTTATTATCTTACCATCTTTTATGTATCGCGCTCGAGTACCACAATGGAATGGGCATCCCACCTAATGGAACTACTCTATCAACTCCGGTGCCCCACTTCTTTCTAAAGATACTAGGATCGTGAGCATGTATGGGATGAGTGAACCTGAGCGTACTAAACCTCCTATCTGATGCACATACTAAAAGCACATCAAATCCGTCCATGATCATGCTAGAGTACCTACATCCCGAATCCTACTCTCTCTCAAGCTCCTTTCAGTCCCGATCCTTATACCACCAATGTTATTGCCTCTGCTGGCGTCTCTATGGCTCTTCCACAAGGTAATTGCCTATGTACTTACTATCCTATTGCCTATTATTTATCGTACGACACCTTATCATCTTAGTTTAAGGTTTTTCTTATGATATTGACATCTCACTCTCTAAAAATTTGAAAGGGATCCTATTGTTGTCCAAGTGGAAGGATGATATGTTAGAAGAGATGCAAGACCTAATTTGAACGAGACATGGGATCTAGTTCCTTTACCCAAGGGAAAATATGTGGTTGGGTGCAAAATGACTTTATCTCGTGAAAACAAATCCAGATGGCCCAATTGCTCCTCACAAGGCACAATTGGCACCGAAGAGCTTTAGTCAAATCTGTGACATTAATTATGTCTAAACATTCTCTCTAGTTGCTAAAATGACATCCGTAAGGCTACTTTTTTCTCTTGCCATCAGTTTTCAGTGACTCTCACATCAACTAGATATCTCTAATGCCTTCTTACATGGTGAACTTATGGAGGAAGTATTTAGGGAGAAATCACTTGGGTTTGTTGTTCTGGGGGTTCGGTAGGTTCTCCTTGGCATTAACTGTAACTAGTATGATCACATGTACGATAGGCCATTTTGTGTTCTACAAGCATCACACTGAAGCATCCTTTTGGTGGTGTATAGAAACAATAGACATCTGAAGGTAGATGGTTTTATTGATGCTGACTAGGCATGATCTCTGTATGATAGAGGATCCATAATAGGTT
Source organism: Platanthera guangdongensis (assembly GCA_039583875.1). Taxonomy (NCBI): domain Eukaryota; kingdom Viridiplantae; phylum Streptophyta; class Magnoliopsida; order Asparagales; family Orchidaceae; genus Platanthera; species Platanthera guangdongensis. The sequence continues at coordinate 8,390,692 of CM077153.1, read as the reverse complement.
ACTGTGTGTTTGTGGGAGGTAATATAATCTCATGGAAGAGTAAGAAACATATGATTGCACGGTCAAGTGTTGAAGCGAAATATACAACAATAACTCAAATCACTTGAACTAATGTTGGTCGAACAAGTTTTAAGGAACTTGGGCATAAGGTGTAACATCCCTATAGATCTCTTGTGTGAGAATGTGACTGCAATATGTATTGCATGTAACCCAATGTTCTACAAGCATACAAAACATATTGAAATATACATCTATTTTGTGCGAGAGAAGATTGTTGATGGGAACATCACCACGAAGTTCATTAATACTGACTACCAACTTGCAAACATATTTACCAAACCTCTTATTGGAACAAAATCATAATTGTAAGGGCCAAATTGCACAGTGTGAATAATATCATGTATTCACCCCTACTCCAACTTGTGGTAGGCTATAGGAGGGGGGGGGGTGACAATAAGGTTACCTTACCGGGGTGACCACGTGACATGTGTTTATATATTCTGATGAAACTATTCACTTATGATATCTTGGATACCTTGCGGCTATGCAGTGTAGGGCTATTGAGATCTCTCTTGTGATCGAGGTATCTCCCTTTCTCAAGTTACAAATTCTAACAATGCTGATAGGAGCTTATATTCTCTCAGTAAAATAGCATACATTTTGTGCCAAACACCCGGAGAAATATGAGAATTAGACATGTAGCACCTAATACATGCATTATATGAAAAGTACAAAAAATAAATTTTAATTAAAGAAAGGAAAACAGTTCTATCAGGCACATACCTGCCATTATCTTATGCCAATATTACTCTCGTGTCTGTTGTTTTACATAAAACTTCATAGACTTTTATTATTTTCTTCTTCTGCACATCAGTAGCAATATTCCCTGTTTTTTTTCTTCGTAATAACCTTCACAGAAGGTTCTTTGTTTAAATTTCTGATGCCAAAGTATTCTGCTGATTGGTAAAACGTTGCTGTTAGGATGACATAAGGAGAGAAGCCCAAACAATGAGTTTAATAGATCACCCTAATTTGATCAAGGCATTTTGCTCATTTGTTGTCGAACACTGTCTTTGGGTTGTTATGCCATTCATGGCTGAAGGTTCATGTTTACATCTGATGAAGATTGCATACCCTGATGGTTTTGAAGAACCCGTTATAGGATCCATTCTTAAGGAAACTCTCAAGGCATTGGATTATCTTCATAATCATGGGCACATTCATCGTGATGTCAAGGTAGTGTATTTAAATATGAATCTTTTAGTTATTAGGTACTTTCCAGTGCTCCTTGTTCTTGAAGCCCACCCATTGCAGGCTGGGAATATTCTTCTTGATAATAGTGCTTCTGTGAAACTTGGTGATTATGGGGTAACAGCTTGTATGTTTGACAAGGGTGATAGGCAATCTTCAAGGAATACTTTTGTAGGTACACCATGCTGGTAAGTTCTACTAATTTTTTTTGTCTTAACAGTATATTTTGATTCCTGTTGTTTAAAAATCATGCCAAATTTCACTAAAAATTCCTTTGCTAGGATGGCACCAGAGGTTCTGCAACCTGGTGGTGGATACGATTTCAAGTAAGCATTTTTCCAGTCTAGGGACACTTACCATATAAATTATATGCGAGTATAATAAATTAGGATATATAAAGTAGACAAAAACCAAAAAGCATGGAAAATAGTTTTTCATGTGAAATTTAGCTTCTATGTAGCACCCTTCTCCTATGAGAAATGATTATTCTTGCATATAATTACAGATTCTATTTGTTTTCTTTAGACAATCTTGATGATATGAACTTTTCCAGGAGGCCCATACTGCCAAGAGTGCAATAAATTGTTACTCCTTTTGGGGTAGCTGACTGGTTGAAGAGGTAGAAGAAGGAGAGAAGAGGAGGGGAGGAGAATTCAATGAGGGGAAATCTTTTGGCTAGCAGCTAGTTTAGGCTCTTCTTAGCATAAACCAAAGCATGAAAAACAAATGCAAGCAAGAGTCTATATGTATTTAACAGGCAAAATAGTAATATCCAGCCACTTGGGACTTGGTGTCGTAAGGCGTAGCCAATGAACCCAATAGAGGCTGGAGCCTTCTATGTCAAGGAGAATAATGGGAACCTTCCGAGCTTTTGCAGTTCACTGGATGTTGAAGAACTTTTTGGACTTCACGATCCTCCTTATGTGAACCGATCCTTTGAAATAAGGCACCTTCAAAGATCGAGGGCCATGCACGGTGGCGGCAATCATTTGGTGGAGGGGAGCCGACTTCGGTGCGGGCTGGGCAATGATGAGGGGTCATCTGTGGAGCTGAGGAGTTTGGGAATCACTTCTAAAGTAAGTTGGCTTGCATCAAAGCCATTGGATCATCATGGTAGTCGAAATGGAGAGCGAAGGATTTATTAAAGACCTTGATGTGTGCATCAAATATTGGTCTTGCTCGTGGAATACACTAAAGAAGACGTGTTGCGAACAAGAATCTTGATGAACGATCCACTCAATGCGATGCACAGGAGAGAGAGAGATTGTGCGACTCAAAACGATGAACATTACATTGCATTCATAAGAGATACATACGAGAGAGGTAGAGAAGAGAGTCTCAAGATGAGTGGGAGGAAGAGGGAGAGAGCCCAAACACTTATGATCCATCGTGGATGCCAACCCTAAGCCTCTTCCCCTTATATATATATTTGGGAAGGAATACATAATACCATTAGTTAATATTAATTAATTCTCATCAGTTAATATTAACTCATTAATTACAACTTATTATATGAGTTTATTATGTCGGTTTCCGTATTCGCGCTCCATGAATTCCGACGAGGGCGGTCCACTTGAGCAAATGTGCGAGCGTAACACTATATCGCACTTGAAAATCGACTATGCCCCTTAGGTCAAGTTTCAAAAATTTGTTGGGATCTTTAAATGTGGCGGCGTAGAAAAAGTTATGGATGAGAGATAGCTGTAGTGGGCAAGACACAGAGGGAAAGTGAGGATTATGAAAGAGTGCGGGGAGATAGGGAGGTGGAGCTTGAAGTAGAATGATTTGTTGGGAAATGTAGGGGGGGGGGGGCACAGTTGGGTGCATGAAAAAAATGAACAGTGGCTATGAGAGTTGGGGAGGGGATGGGGGTAAAAAGTAGTACGAGTACAAAGGATGCAAAATGCGTAAGATGGCAGTAAAGGGGGTGGGCTAAAGCCGGTGGGGCGCAACGAAAAGAAGGCTGACATGCGAACAAGAGATTGGCGGGGACTGCTGCATGAAACGATTTGCCTTCCTGAAAAGAACAAATCTTCCAGGGGATGGCGTGGGTGGGGATCGAGAGGGGCATGGGATGATGGCCCAGGACAAGGGATGTTGTAGATGAGTAGAGATAGCTGAGCACTGTGTGGCTCAAGGCCATGGACTCTCGAGTGGTGGAGCAGGCATATCAGGGGGTCGACGGGGTGAGGGGGGTTGGATCACACTAGATCGGGGAGGACACTGGAGGCGTCTGGAGTGGTTGTTGAGGCCGGATGCTGGACCGCTCTACGACGGTTGTGTTGGGAGGGACGAGTGAGGGGTGGCCCATGGAAGTCGAGGAGGCACATAGATTGAAGTAGAGGGCTTCCATTTCTGGCGGTAGCAGTGGCGGAAGATCCCCGCATGACGGACGAGACGACAACAAAGCGATAAACGTGATCGATGTTGGCCTGCTGGTCGCATGAGGATGTGAGTGTGCAGGCGATGGACTGGATGCAGGGTGCTTGTGCCGGAGGCTGTGGCGGTGCGGTGCTGGCTGTGACTGGGGAGAAGCCCCTAGCCCGAGCACCTGGGATGATGGAGGGGATGATGGCCGATGATGGTGAGGGCAGCAAACTCATAAGATGTTTCACTGTAGGGATGCGATCGACCTCGTTGAGTTGATCAAGTTTGTCCACGAGATGTTGCGCTATGGCGAGGAGTTTTGTGAGCAAAGCACTTTGTCGATCGAGGCTCTCGTGAACGGATGCGACAGTGGAGGGCATGACTAGAGAGGATGTTGTCCAACCGGTGGCCGTTGGCAGTGCTGGGAAAATTTCGGCGACGAAAACCGTGGCCGAAAAATGGCATATTGGACCAATTGTTACGAACGAGAACCTTGATGAGCGATCCACTCAATGCGATGCGCGCGCGTGAGAGAGATTGTGTGACTCAAAACGTTGAACATTGCATTTTATTCATAAGAGATGCATATGAGAGGTAGAGATGAGTCTCAAGAGGGGGGAAAGAGAGAGAGGGAGGAAGAGAGAGTGAGAGCCCAAACACTTATGTTCCACCCCAGATGCCAAAACCCCAAGCCTCTACCTCTTATATATATGAGGGAGGGCATACAATATTATTAGTTATTATTAATTAATATTCATGAATTAATATTAACTAATTAATTTCAATTTATTCTATGAGATTATTACGATGGTGCGCTCCATGAATTCCGACGAGGGGGGTCCGCTTGAGTGAATGTGCAAGCGTAACAAGACTCTAACGAGGTGATTGATAGATTTGTCAAGGAAATATTTTGAGGTGACAAGTCTAGATTGGCGGACATTCGAGGTCAGGCAGAGCATCGCCATAGGAGTAAGACCGGTTCATGGGTGACCATGCATTGTGGATGAGTGGCATGAGGGGGGCTTCATTGACTGAGCGAACATGAAAGATTAAGTCATGAGCGGGCGTGGGCCACTATTGTGCTCACAATAGATTGCATAGACAGATTCGTACAAGGTTGACGGTTGGAGGGCAAGGCTTTGACACCCGGCGACCGGCGGCTGGTGGGTGTATGGACGGAGGAAGGCTTGTCGGATCAATGCTACCCTCTTTGGGTAGCTGGTCTGCTTGAGCGAATATGCAAGTGTAACAAGACGCTAAAGAGGTGATTGATAGATTTGCCAAGGAAATATTTTGAGGTGACATGTCTAGATTAGCGGACATTTGAGGTCAGGTCATTGACTGCGCTAACGTGAAAGATTGAGTCATAAGCGGGCGTGGGCCACTATTGTGCTCACGATAGATTGCAGAGACAGATTCGTGCGAGGTTGCCGGTTGGAGGGCAAGGCTTTGACACCTGGCGGTTGGTGGGTGTGTGGACGGAGGAAGGCTTGTCGGATCAATGTTACCCTCTTTGGGTAGCTGGTCGGTTGAAGAGGAAGAGGAATAAAGGGGGGAGGAGGAGGAGAAATCTTCAACAAGAGGGGAAAGCTTTTTGCCTAATCTTAGGCTTTTCTTAGCATAAAAACTTGAAAACTAATACAAGAAAGAGTATATGTATGCCATAAAACAAGGACAAAATAGTACATAGTTCAAACTGAATTAGCAAAAAATATCTCCCACCGCCCATCATGTCCGCCCGTGAACCATGTCTTTACCCTCAATCGATTCAGGTATCCCTTGCTGGGCCGCGATATACTCATCACATCCGCCCATAATAACATCCTCCGATCCACCATCCTTGTCACTTGTAACACAAAAGCATAGCCAAAAATGATGTCATAACATTTTCGTGGTTTGTTCCTTTTAAATAGTTTGCTGTTGCCGCAATTCTTCTTATATTAGTGTCTTGCACATTTTTTTTAGATAAGTATTTGTATTCTTTCTGTGTACTTTCTTATAAGTAAATAATATGGGACTTGTCTTGAATATTTGGTCACAGCCTCAATATATTTTAACCATAAAGGATAATATATAAGTTTGATGTTGTCAGCTTTATCCTCAATAAAATATACAGGCATCATAGTAGTTTGGTCACCTTTATTATGCTACTAGTTTGTTTTATGTCTATGCTAAATAGTTCATCCCTCTCTTGACAGAGCTGACATATGGTCGTTTGGAATCACTGCACTTGAGTTGGCACATGGTCATGCACCTTTTTCCAAGTACCCTCCAATGAAGGTGTTGTTTGGTTATATATTTTAAATTTTTTTATTGTACTTGTTATGAATTTGATGCTTGAACTATGGATTATAAATGTTAGTGCTCAAGGATGTTGTGTAAATATTTTCATTTATGTATCTCTTCAATTAAGAAAGTGTTCGCACTCAAGTGCATAAAGCTTCATGCTACCCTGCTTGGTAAGTAAACAATTGAAATTTAATGCTGATTGTAATAGAATGCAGTTAGCAAGGTAGAAGGCCTAGGAAGTTCTAGAAGAGAAGATCATGGAGAAATGAGCGCTGTCTGGCATGGGTGGGAGGAAAGACGGAATACCAAAGATCTTCCTAGAGAGCGGGGGCTGCCGTTTCCAGCACTGTATGTGGGAGGGGTGCCGAATCGACACATTTCTGCCTTGACTGACCCGTCCATGCCTTTTTGCTTATTTGTTTTCCTTTAGTAATCGTTATTTGATTTTCCCCACCCCTACTCTCATCGCTTAGTTTTCAGTTTTCACACAGCGTAATTCGATTTCTTATTCATGGGCGTGGCATCCATGGCCTTATTTTCCTCCACTGGTGAGCAAGTATCCACTCATTCCTAGGTTCCCTTTCAGATTTAGGTTTACTGTCCAGGATTTGTGGTTGCTGTTTCTTGGATATTTTCAGATCTCTTTTGTGGCTTATGGAGAATATTATATGGTTTGATGAAGCTCAATGTTCCATTAAACTTTCTCGGAGTATTTGAGCTGTTTGAGTTCAAATTTTCTCCTTTGTTAAGGAATATTTTCTAATGTTTACTTAAGCGGTGGAATATGATTTCACCCAAGTTAAATTGTATTATGGGTATTATTCTAAGTGGGTCTGCTGCAATGGTAAGAATCCTTACTGATTTTAATAATTTTAATAGTATTTTCATCCGTTTGGCGTGTTCAATCAATCTAGGGATACACGAGACCCGTTACGAGTTTGTGGGACATCTTCAACACCAATTTGTTTGTTTATATTCTTCATAGTGGTTGTACCTCCAAATGCACTTTGGAGTGAGCTCAGCTCCAAATCCTCCAACAAGGATTCAAGGAATTTTCAGAACAAAATGCCCTAACTTTTATAGGGCAAACAACAAACTATAGTTGTGCCAAATGTACAACCCGTATTCGTCGAGGATGGGTCCTACCACATCCAGGTCAGCAGAAGTCAAGGTCAACTAATCAAGACAGAAGTCAGAGTCAGCACGCAAGACCGCGGAAGGCCTGGGCGAGTATGGCGAGCTCCTCTCGCATACTCGCCAGGTAGACGACTAGGCAAGATACTCGCCCAGCCCGTGCGAGCCTTGGAAGTCGCCTAGTCGCCAGTGGGTGGGGTATAAATATGACCCCCCTCCTTGGATTTCCCTATAAATAGGACCCCAGGGGTACGAGGTGAGGGACGAAAAAATCCTCTGCAAGATACTCACAAGTTCTCCTCTTCAGATCTAGCCGAGCCTTTGGATTCCTTTTCCTAAGAGACCAGGTCGCGGCCTTGCGACTTAATCATCAGCTAGTCTCCCTCGTACCTAGTTCGACCACTTTTGGTTGAGAAGAGGTTGCTCCTTTCGAGCATCTGGGTACGTGGTGGGTCCTTCCTGCCGAAACATCTGGGGTCCTGTTTGCCTTCGTTCTTCATCCTAGTCACTCTAGCCGTCTAGTCTTACCCATGAACCGGTAACCTTAGACGGCTTAGATCCGAATTCTGAGGTTGAGATTTTTCCTAGCTTCAACACTTGGTGCGGTGAGCGTGGATCGCAGCCAAGGAGAAAAGTTCGATGGTTTAGCGAGATGGTCAATGATGGCGAGCATGGAGAGTTGGTCGGTAACTCGGCGGGAGTTGGTGATCTTGCGCGAGGTGGCGAGTTCGTGACCATTGCTGCGTTCGAGGAGTTCGCGAAGAGAATTGAGAAGACCATCCTCGCTGGGTTTTCTCATCGCCCCGATGACACGACGACCTCTCTCCGTCGCGTGACTTCGCTAGATGAAGAAGCGCCGCCGAGGCGAGCTGGGAAGGAGCCCGCTTGGGCAAGAGAAGAGCGACCGGTGCGGTCGCGGCACCATCCGGCGGGCAAGCAAGGGGTCCGTTTCCGAGATCCAATGTCGCCGGCGAGATACCGGGATACTCGCCAATGGAGCGAGTATGATATCTCCAGCGAGGATGAAACTCGTCACCGCCAGGGAGGGAGGAGCCCCTTCTGTGACGAGATCCTTGCCTCCCCCGTCCCCGAAGGATTTAGAGAGCCCGTTCTCACCTACTACTCTGGCAGGGATGACCCTGTCAGGCATCTTCAGTGGTTTGGAGATGTCGTCTCCATCCGCAACATGTCCGACGCTTTCAAATGCCAGTTCTTCTCCATTACCCTCAAAGGCAATACGAGGGACTGGTTCCACCAGCTGCCAACAAGTTTCGTCTACTGTTTCTCCGATCTGCGTCGGGGCCTCATGGCGAGGTTCGCGACATCCAGGAAGAGGAAGAAGGAAGCGACCACCCTCTTTAAAATCAACCAAGGGCAGCACGAGAGTCTCGACCATTACATAGATCGTTTCCAAGAGGAGATCTTGGAAGTGGAAGAGGTGGATAGCTTTACTCTGATGGTGGCCCTGAAGTTCGGATTGAAACATGGTCTTTTCAACATGGAGATGAGGTCCAACCCCCCGAGGTCCTTTGAGGAGATGTTAGAGAGGGCGAATACTTTTGTTCGAGGAGAGGAAAAGAACAAAGATTTCTTGGCGCGGCTGGACGGGGATGAACCGTCTCCGGAGAGACATGTCAAACGGAGGAAAGAGGAGCCGAGAAGAAGAGAGGAGAAGATGAAGAGAGAAGAGCCCAGAAGGATGGAAGAGAGGAGGCAGGATAGGCCTCGAAAGCAAGAGGAGAGAAGGCCAGCAGAGGCCCAGGCAAGGAGGGAGGAAGATAGGCGATTCCAGTATCCCGAGAACCGCCCCCAGTGGAAGCCACCAGCGAGACCGCGTTTCCAACAGGAGAGGAGGAATGGGATCTGGCAGGAGGAAGTCCGAGGAGGAGGAAGAAGGGAAGCAATGACCATCGCCCGTCAGGGGAACAAGCGTCGTCGGAGGGAGTAACGGGCGATGCGTCAAGAAGCAGAGATCCCCCTTTACTGCGACATCCATCGAGTAGAGGGGCATGAGACGTTGGCTTGCCCAGAGTTCTGGGAAGCGAGGAGGAGGTTGGAAGGAGTTGAGGAGAGGGAGCAGCAGAGGCAGTAGGCTCCGGTGGGACAAGTGGCATTCCAAGCTCCGCCGAGGAGGAGGAATGAGGATCGTGTCGACCTGGGAGGTCGCTGAGAGGTGATCCATGGCCCAGGAGGTGGGCATGTCGGGGTAATCAACGGAGGAGCTGGGCTCGGAGCTTCCCGCAAGGGAAGTCTCTATCAAATATACAAAAGAACGCCGCCTCGACGTTGCAGAACCTGCCGCCGTTAGAAGAAATCACTTTCTCAGAGGAAGATATGCTGGGGAATGAGAACCCCTTCCACGACGCCCTGGTTATTCAGGCTGCCATCGAAGACTTCACCGTCAACCGAATCCTCGCGGATAACGGGAGCTCGGTAAACGTCATCTTCAAGAGAACGTTCGTCGGGCTTCAGGTGGAAGCATATCGGGTCCAGGCTGCAGATGAACCCTTCTTTGGCTTCTCTGGAGAGAAGAAAGGGGTGGAGGGGGCAGTGGAGCTTCTGGTTACTCTCGGCGGGACTTCGATTCGATGCCGCTTCGTCATCGTCGATGCGCCGAGTGGATACAACGCCATCTTCGGGCGACCCCTCATCAATTATTTCAAGGCCGTCCCGTCGTCTTATCATCAATGCTTGAAGTACTGCCGAGGGGATGTCCAAGTCAGGATCAGGGGGGATCCGAAAGTCTCTAGAGAGTGCTATCTGAATGCCGTGAGTACCATCAGCTGGATGGGGGACGCGGAGAAGTTGGAGGAGTTGCTGGAAAGGGAGGAAGGATTGCGTGCTGTTGAGGAGATAGAAGAGGTGGAAGTGATCTCCCGAGGAGGAGAGCCTGGTCTGCTGAAGGTCGGAGGATCCTTGCCACTGGAGGGGAAGATAGGGATGGTCGCTTGCCTACAAGAGAACATCGATGTTTTTGCTTGGAGCTCCGCCGAGATGCCAGGGGTTGACGCCGATGTTGCCTGCCATCGCCGCAACCTGGATCCCGCAGTGGCTCCCGTTCGTCAAAAGCAAAGGAAAAGCACCGCTGTGCTGGCTGGTCTGATAAGGGAGGAAGTGGAGAAGCTGCTAAAGGAAGGTTTTGTTTCGGAGATCCAGTATCCAGGCTGGGTCTCCAACGTTGTAATGGTGAAGAAGCCCGGAGGGGGCTGACGTCTATGTATCGACTTTTCTATGTTGAATAAAGCTTGCCCGAAGGATTGCCACCCCTTGCCTCAAATCGACGCGCTAGTTGATTCCGCCGTCGGGTTTCCTGTGATTAGTGTTCTTGATGCTTTTTCAGGGTATCATCAGATCCGGATGCATCCCCTCGACTGACACGACGTCTCCTTCATAACCAGCGATGGCTGCTATAGCTATAAGATGATGCCCTTTGGACTCAAGAATGCGGGCGCAACTTACCAAAGAATGATGGATCAAATTTTCAAAGAACAAAAGGGGCGGAACCTGGAAGTCTACGTAGATGATATCCTTATCAAAAGCAAAAGCGTCGCGGAGCACATAGCGGATCTGGTGGAGACCTTCCTCACCCCGCAGAAGTATAAGATGCAACTCAACCCGGCTAAGTGCGTCTTCAGTGCAGGAAGAGGAAAGTTCTTAGGTCACCTCCTCACTTCCAGGGGGTGGAACCTAACCCGGATAAAGTTAAAGGCATTCTGGAGATGACGTCCCCGAGAGATCCCAAAGAAGTCCAAAGGTTGACAAGAAGGGTGACAGGCTTTAGTCGTTTTTTATCCAAGGCGGGAGAGAGGTGCTCTCCATTCTTTAAAACTCTTTGGGGAAATCAAAAGTTTGAGTGGACCGCCGAGTGTGAGGAGGCCTTCGGAAAGCTCAAGCAACAGCTAACCTAAACTCCTCTCCTCCAAGGCCCATAGCGAGATGAAGACCTCTTATTATATTTGGGAGTAGGAGCAGAGGCGGTCAACTCGGTATTGGTCAGAGAAGAAGGCAGGAAGCAGCTCCCCATATACTATGTGAGTAGAGTGATACGACAAGCGAAAACGAGATATCCTATCCTGGAGAAGTTGGTGTTCGCTCTGGTGGTCTTGGCTCGGAGACTCCGTCCTTACTTTCAGGCTCACTCTATCAGGGTCGTCTCCGATCATCCTCTGCGTAGTATCCTGGATGAGATGGAGCATTCAGGCAGGTTGACAAAGTGGGCGGTAGAGCTTAGCGAATTCGACATTTCTTACTCTCCGAGGGTAGCGATCAAGGCGCAGACAGTAGCAGATTTCCTGGCTGACTTCTCAGCCGAGGTGGGAGGAGACGAAGGCTCTTCCATCCCAGTCTCTTGGAAGATGTTCGTGGACGGGGCTTCAGGCCGGTGTTCCGTGGGAGCAGGAGTCATGCTAGTAAGCCCCCGGGGAACCAGGATCGAGCAAGCCATCAAAATCCTCTTCCCCGTCACAAACAACCAGGCGGAGTACGAAGCCATGGTGACTGGCTTGCGTCTCGCCAAGGAGCTAGCAATTCGGGATATTAGGGTCTTCACCGACTCGATGGTAGTCGCATCCCAGATCAGAGGAGAGTTTGAAGTGAATGATCCAGTCCTGCAGAAGTACTTAGTCAAAGTGAAGGGTCTGATCTGGAAATTCCGATCCTTCTTCGTCGAGCATGTACCCAGAGAGGAAAATTCAGAGGCCGATTACCTCGCCAAGTATGGTCCCCGGGCCGGGGGACCTTGACCGAACTATTCCGACCGTCCATCAAAGAGGGGGAGATGGAGATCGAACAGAAGGCTTCTTGGAGGGATCCATTCATTTCTTTCTTAGCGACAGGTCGGCTCTTTGCCAGCGAGCGAGATCAGAGGAAATTCCGCTACAGAGCTGCATATTACCTGCTACAAGAAGGAGAGCTCTATCGTAAGACTATCTCAGGCCCACTGGCCCGGTGCCTGTCGAAGGCAGTAGTCCCTCGTGTTCTGGAGGAGATTCATTCGGGAGAGTGTGACAGCCACTCAGGAACTCGTACTCTAGAACAGAGAATTCTAAGGCACGGATACTTCTGGCCCACCATTCGAAAAGATGCGGAAGCTTTCTCCAGGAAGTGTCCTCAATGTCAGCTCTTCGCGCCCCTTCAACTTCAACCAGCTCAGCACCTTCGCTCGATCACTGCTCCATGACCCTTCGCTATCTGGGGAATGAACTTGATCGGCCCTTTCCCTCAGGCCCGCGGACATAGGAAGTTCGTTCTCGTCATGATCGATTACTTCTCCAAATGGATCGAGGCAAAAGCTCTGGCCAAGACCACTTCTCAGATTGTAAAGAATTTCATCTGGGGGAGATTGCATGCAAGTTCGGGATTCCTCTTGCCATCGTCACCGACAATGGTCCACAATTCGCCAGCTTGGAGTTAGAAGACTTCTGCAAACAGCTAGGGACGGATCTTCGATTCGCCTCCGTGCATCATCCTCGCAGCAATGGACAGGTAGAAGCGGCCAACAAGTTAATCGTCAACCTACTGAAGAAGGTCACCAACTTGAAGGGTAATTGGGCAGAGCAGCTCCCCTCAGTTCTTTGGGCTCTGAGAACAACTCCAAACTCGGCTACGGGGGAAACTCTCTTCAAGTTATCCCACGGGTTTGAGGCACTCATCCTAGTGGAGTTTGAGGTTCGGAGCCCAAGAGTCATAGCAGCGGGAGACGGTAGCGAAGAATGGTGCTTGGAGAATGAAGACGCTCAAAGACTCTCGCTGGATTTCGTTGAAGAACTTCATGACTTAGCCTCCATCCGCCAGGAGGAAATCAAGCGGCGCATGACAAAGCACTTCGACAAAAACGTCCGCCTAAAACATTTCCTCGCAGGAGATCTGGTCATGAAAGAGGGGGACGCCGCGGGAAGAGGAGCAACGGTTGGCAAGCTACATCCCAACTGGGAAAGGTCCATTCATCATCCAAGAAGCCTTGGTTACTGGAGGCTATTACCTTCAAGATCAAGTCTGAGAGCAGCTGGGAGGTACTTGGAGCGGGGATGACCTGAAAAGGTTCTATCTCTAGCGGTAACACCGTGTTTTCCTTGTAAATCTTAATTGCATATATATATGAGCAGTGGCGGCCCAATTGTTTCTCTTTGTACTAATTTATCTCAAGACATCTGTGGCTTTAAGGTTCAGCTCCATGCTCGATCCGAGAAACCAGCTGCCGACCTGTTCCTCGTAAATAGCCCAGTGCGGATGATGGGACGATGCCTCGGGAAGCGCTCTTGTGAGACCAAGCCTCTGCACTGATGGCCGAGATCAGCTCCCCCCTTGCATGTCGGCCTAGGTACCCTCGATTGCATCTCTCCCCCGACTGGAGGAACTACCAGGAACAGGTCTGGACGCCAATCTCCCAGATTCGAGAAGGGGCCGATCTTACCAAGCATTCATTTGGGCAACAACATTCCGATTATTTCCAAGGGCAGGATAACCTGTCAAGGGGCAAGGATAGACCCAAGGGAGGATGTTGGCCGCGAGTGCGTCCTAAAGGACCCTCGGAAGAACATTACCCTTCGCTCATACACTTGCGCTCATAGCCAAGTGGCATGACAGAAAGCGATCCCCACCATCGGATCAGGATACGAGCCTTCAGACTGTTTCTTCTGCATATCCCAGTGCAGATGATGGGACGATGCCTCGGGACTTGAGCGCTCTTGTAAGACCGAACCCCTGCAGTGACGGCCGAGATCAGCTCCCCCCTTGCATGTCGGCCTAGATACCCCCGATTGCATCTCTCCTCCGACCGGAGGAAGTATTAGAAACAGGTCTGGATGCCAACCTCCTGATTTGACGAAGAAAGGATCGTCTCTTTATAAACCTCCATCTCCAAAACATGGGTACGATTAACTCTTTATTTCACTATTCAAGTGACAGGGCGAAATCACCTCAATGCAGACCGAAGTCCTCGGGTGGTAGTGTCATCGTAAGTCCGAGTTCTTGCACGGGCTCCTCTCCTGCACATCGGCCGACGACCTCCTCGAGTGAGACCAAATTCCTTGTTAGAGTGATACCGTAGCCCGTGAACCCTGTACGAATTCCCCTCCTACAGGCCGACTACCGGCCATCCAAGTCGACTGATTCCCACCCCTAGTCGAGCTTGGCTCCTGCTGGGTGTCGACTACTTCCCACCCTTCGTTGAGCTTGGCTCCTGCTGGGTGTCGACTGATTCCCACCCCCAGTCGAGCTTGGCTCCTGCTGGGTGTCGACTGATTCCCACCCCCAGTTGAGCTTGGCTCCTGCTAGGTGTCGACTGATTCCCACCCCCAGTTGAGCTTGGTTCCTGCTGGGTGTCGACTACTTCCCACCCCCAGTTGAGCTTGGCTCCTGCTGGGTGTCGACTGATTCCCACCCCCAGTCGAGCTTGGCTCCTGTCGGGTGTCGACTACTTCCCACCCCCAGTTGAGCTTGGCTCCTGCTGGGCGTCGACTGATTCCCACCCCCAGTTGAGTTTGGCTCCTGCTGGGTGTCGACTAATTCCCACCTCCAGTTGAGCTTGACTCCTGCTGGGTGTCGACTGATTCCCACCCCCAGTTGAGCTTGACTCCTGCTGGGTGTCGACTGATTCCCATCCCAAGTCGAGCTTGGCTCCTGCTGGGTGTCGACTGCTTCCCACCATCAGTTGAGATTGACTCCTGATGGGTGTCGGCTCTGATCTCCAAGCCAATCGGGTTTTGCCCCGACGAGATAAACGATTATGCAGGTGCGAGTATGTCCTGACGAATATGCGAGTATACCATGGCGAATATGCACGCGAACACGGATGCGAGCATTGGAATGTGAATTGTTGGAGCGACCATACCCGGGCGAGTAGTAACGACGCAACTACGATCGATATCAACGTGCGAGTAAGCATACAACGCGCACAACCTCTCCGAGCCTATGTGCCTAGCAAGCGCCATCAACCAGCGAGCATGCGAATAAAGAAGAAAATGGGAAGTAACTTAAAACTTGTATATATATCGAATAATTTTACAAGTTACAAAAATTTGTGTTGACAGTCTTTTATATATGCGAGCATGAGGAAAATTGGCGAGCAACTAGGACTCACCGTCGCCAGTATCTGGCCGGTATTCGTCATCTCCAATGTCGGCATCCTCCTCTTCCTCGCCGCCTTCGCCGCTTCCCTCCCCATCAGTGCTTTCGCCGCTGCCGCTGCTACTGCCGCTGCTACTGCCACTACCGCTGCTGCTGGAGCCCGATGTCGAGGAAGAGACGCGATCGGGCGAGGTAGATTCCTCGGCAAGCAATTCAGGGATAAGCTCGTCGACAGTGAGTTGCTTATCTCCCTCGACAAGCTGACCATTGATCCTCAGCCGAGCAAGCATAATATTCCCCGCCGCTCGCGCTATCTCGCGGCGGACCGACGACCTCTCTTTCCAGAGGACGCGAGACCTCTTAACCGCCCAATGCGGGTCATCCTCCGGCCGCGGAGCATCGGGGCAGGGAGCAGAAGAGCTCGCGCGTCCCTCGAAGGCTGTCAGGCGAGTTTCCATCTCGGCGGCGCGGACCTGGGCTGCCTCCAGCTCCGCCAACGAGTTGGCGAGTTTCTCCTCGCACTCGGTGAGCTTCTTCGCGGCCTCAATCTCGGCAGCTTGCGATAAATAACAGTCAGCAAAATAAATCTAAGTTCCGATCGTCCATGTCGCACGCGGGGAGGCGACTTATCTCGTAGTCCCTCCAGTGAACTGATTGCATGCCGAGATCTATAGCCTTCTTGGTGATGGTCTTTAGAGTACCATGCATCTCCAACATCTTCCTGGCCGAGTAGTATCCTAGCTCAACATCTTCCTGGCCGAGTAGTATCCTAGCTCGACAGTCCGCGCGAGCGAGCATGAGGTTTACTGGGCGAGTTCCTCTGGGCTCGACGTCAACTCGCCCGTACAAAGCATGGAGAACAGCGAAGGCCTCCCCCTTATCCTACCAATCTGCCGACCAGGAGGGGAGGTTGATGCTCAGCGTTCACCAAGTGCTCGTCCTCAGACCAGGTCACCAGCGGGCGACCATAAACATCCACCGCACCTCGCCCAAGATTGAAATTTGGGTGGAAGTGGGGCGCCCGAGCATCAGGCGGCGACTCTTGATCGCCGGGCAGAGGCGATGACATTTTGGCCCTCTTACTCGCAGGGCCAGGCGACTTCACTTTTGCCTTCCCTTTGGCAAGTTTCTTCTTCTCGCCAACGTCAGGAAGAGGGTTGGATTCAGGGAAGGATGAGGCGACTTCCTTCGCCAGAGGAAGCGGCTTCTCTGGACGCTCGCAAACCACTGCAAATGTCGAGCAAAACATTAGTATCGAGCATCGATAAAATGGAGCGCGCATGCGAGTAGGTGTTATTCTCGCTCAATCTTACCCTCATAGGGATGGATCTCGAAGAGCGTGTTGACATTGAGTCGCCAATGGATGACGTCGAAGCGCCGACCTCAGAAGTACTCGAACAGTTGCTCACGAACACCTTCCAAGATCGGCGGAAGGAAGGTGACATCGACAGGTTGGTGCGGCCTCCTCAGAATGCCCTCAAAGTCGCCTTGAACGACGACTAGTTGCTCGCTCCACCTATGGACTTTGTTCGCCGTTCCCACCAGGGTGCAGACGTGGCTGCTGAAGTAGACAACCCACTCGGCGGTCGCGGCAAAGGCGAATATCTTGCGGAAAACCGAGAGGTCGAAGACAACCCTCTCTTCCTGCAGGTAGCAAAGGAACCCCATAATGATCGCCACTCCATTGGGGTTGATTTGCGCGGGGACGATCCCAAAATACCGCAGGATCTCGCGATATTCTGGCCAGCAGGGAAGTCGCAGACCAGCGTCGAAATGACGCAGCGATAAGACCATAGCACCCTCGATGTAGGTGTTAAGTCTTTCGCTCCTAGTAGGCAGTCTAGCCGAGTAACCATCTGACAGAAGTCGCTCCCTGAACGCCTCAAGATCTCGCTCTGTTGTGATGGATTTCTTAAAAGCCGCGTTGGCAAAATTGGCAGCGTGGGCCTGTCGGCGAGCGCTAGCATCATCCCTAACCATTTTTCAGCGAGCTCGCTTGATGAGAATAGAAGGAAGTCAGAGACACGCGAGCAAGAAAAAATACTCGCGAGTTTTAGATAGAAATCGCAGCAGCGTACTTATGGCCTCCCTACCCCTCCTATTTATAGGCAAAGGCAAACGAACGGGGGTGGGGGGTATATATCTGCTTCGGCGAGTATCATCCTAAGTCGCGACGTAGACGAATAAGCAGATCCCCGACATCAGCCCATCTCGCACAGCGCAGCAAGAAATCTCGCAATTTCGCCAAAACCTACAAAATGAACTCGGCATATCACAAAAAAGCAGCAAGTAAACAACAAAGAACAAGAAACAAAAATCAAGAGCGAGATACAAACTCGCTTATTACAAACATAATATTTATCATTACAAATAATCGCTTACGGCGAGTTTAAATAAAGAAAAAAATTTTTAAGTTCTCGGCGGCCGCTCCGGAGGATGTGGATGTCGTCCTGCCCATCCCATCTCACGCGCTCGCCGGTAATGATCGGTCACCAGTGCTATCGCGTCGTCGCCGAGCCGCAACTGTTCTTCCATCCTCGCCAATCGACCAGCAGATCCCATGCTCGCACGCATCCCAGCCAACTCGTCGAGGACAAGCTGAAGACGGTCGTTCATCGCCATCCGCTGGTCGATCTCGCTGATCATGTGGAAGCGGACCTCGTAGTTCTCCAGGTTGGCCCGAAGTTCTTCCATCATCGCCATTCTCACCTCCAGAGATGAGATCCGACGATGTGGCTCGCAAATCGCCAGCCGGTCGAACTTGCTCTCCAGCTCCAGATAGGCGCGAGCAGCGGCGTGACGATACTCGCTGCCCGATAACCCGATGACGTCGATGAAAGCCGCCCATGGAGTCGCAGGGCGATCTGCCAAAACAAATAGAAGGACGACAGATTATAAATTGACGACTAACTCATCAAATGAAACAACAGTAACGCAGGTTATCGCGACGAGGAGACCGTGATCGACGAGAAGAGTGACCGCGATCTGAGGTATCTCGCCGGACAGAAGATAAACCACCCGCATGCTCGGCGGGTTTACCCTGCCCACGACCTCCATGCTCGGGGTCCCCGACCCTCGGCGGGAAGTAATTTGGCCGCGACCTATCTGGTTTCCGGGCCAGAGTTTTCGACGGAGGCGGCGGAGGCTGCGACGAACTCGTCGGTTGGTGCGAGGGCTTCGACGGAGGAGGTGTTGGAGGTCGCTGCTTGTCAGCTAGCGGCTGAGCGGTCAGAGGGGGCGGCGGCGGCAATAGATCACTCGACGCCTGTAAAGGAGCGACATTCAGAAGAGGTGGAGGCTGTAATGGATTATTCACCGCTGACAGTGCAAAATCTTGCGCGGGAGTGGAGACGACCTTGCTCGCCGGAGGGTCCTTGCTCGCCGGATGGACCTTCGCTGGAGGGTCCTCGCTCCTTGGAGGGTCCTCCTTCGTCGGTGGGTCTTTACTCGCCGGGGGATTTTTCTTCATCGAAGGGGTCAAAGCTTCCATTGCTTTCTTAGTGCCGAGATTAATCCGAACCGTGTGCGCGGTTCAGAGCGGTTTCCCGGCTGCAAGGGCGAGCAGTGGTGCGGAGTTCAAGGTGGCGACACTCAGCACCGCATCAACGACATCCGGCGGAGAGTCTGCAAGCAAAGAAAGTGAGTCAGCGAGAAATAAACGGCGACTGGCTGCTTTAAGAAAAATGGTTTGACAAAACGACCTGGCAGGGAGACAACTTCAATCCGCTGTGGCACCGGCGAGTTGGCGACTTCAGGAGTTTTCAGCGGACTGAGAAGGCTTGAGTCAGGAGCAGCTGCGTTGGGGGTATCGTCTAGCCCAAGGTCGCTGAGGAGCTTTTGGGTGCTGGCGGAACGAGCGGGTTTGCTCGTTGAAGCGGCGACCTGTTCACGGGGTGGAAGTGGATCGGCCGCCTTGGAGGCGGGTATCGTCTTCGACTTCTTGGTTTTCTTCATTTTATGGGGAGGTAAGTCGGCAACGACATCCTCTTTCCGCGGCCTTTTGGGCTTGGCAATGCCGAGAAAGCCGGACAACGCGACAAGGCTGTCCCGAAGAAGTTTCTCGTTGGCGTTCGACATATTGTGCGAGCTCATGAGATCCGCCTCAAAAGACCAGCCCCCCTATTTATAGAGATCAGCAGACAGTCGTCAAAGGCGAGCAACTCAGATACTCAGCAAAGCATCTCGCCGAATAGGTGTTGGATGATTCTTTCCGAGTTCCTACGTTTCTCGAAAAGAGCGGAGATTGTGTACAACCCATATTCGTCGAGGATGGTTCCTACCACAGCCAGGTCAGCAGAAGTCAAGGTCAACCAATCAAGACATAAGTCAAAGTCAGCGCGTAAGACAGCGGAAGGCCTGGGCGAGTATGGCGAGCTCCTCTCGCATACTCGCCAGGTAGGCTACTAGGCAAGATACTCGCGCCAGCTCGTGCGAGTTCCCCTTGGAAGTCGCCTAGTCGCCAGGGGGTGGGGTATAAATATGACCCCCGCTCCTTGGATTTCCCTATAAATAGGATCCCAGGGGTACGAGGTGAGGGACGAAAAAATCCTCTGCAAGATACTCGTAAGTTCTCCTCTTCAGATACTAGCCGAACCTTTGGATTCCTTTTCCTAAGAGACCAGGTCGCGTCCTTGCGACTTAATCATCAGCTAGTCTCCCTCGTAGCTAGTTTGACCACTTTTGATTGAGAAGGGGTTGCTCCTTTCGAGCATCCGGGTACGTGGTGGGTCCTTCCTGGCGCAACATCTGGGGTCCTGTTTGCCTTCGTTCTTCATTCTAGTCACTCTAGCCGTCTAGTCTTACCCCTGAACCGGTAACCTTAGGCGGCGTAGATCCGAATTTTGAGGTTGAGATTTTTCCTGGCTTCAACACTAAGGACGAGATCCTATAGTTGGTGATGAGTCCCTTTAAGGCATGGTTAGTAAATGTTGGACTTATTAGTTTGATATTATTATGTCGGTCTATTAGAGTCTTTAGGATTTGTTGAGTTTATTCCCACATCATGAGTCCGTGTTCAAGTGTCTTTGTAATTCTCTATATATTGCCCCTATGTGAAAGAATAAACTACACCTATTTTCCAACATGGTACCAGAGGGAAGATATGATCCCATCGCTTGCTTTCCGCCCCCGTGAGACTTGGGGCTTCTTTGGGTCTCACTGCCTTTGTTCTGCCTGACGTAGGAGCCGTTGCTTCTCCCTTTTGTTTCTCGAGCCATCACAGATGGCTCGCTCGATCGATTATTTGAGCCCGTCGCTGATGTTTCAGGCTCGCTCGATCCCGTCTTCGCATGTCGAAGAGATCCCCGTCGAGCACTGCTATTGCTACTGTGGCTTGACAATCCCGCGGTTTGCTTCCCTCTCGCTTGCGACGATATAGATCCAGTTGAGCTCGTCTGTGCTCTCCTTCGTCTATCCCGCTAGTTGCGGCCTCCATCGATCTTCCGTCGCCCCTATCTTTTCTACCAATCGCTGTGCGGTCATCGTTGGCGATCTCCCGTCGATTCACTGATCCCGTAGAGCGCTCGTGTCTCTCTACTGAACTTCACTGTCGATGATGGCTTTCTCAGGAGGTCCTATCACTACTCTCGTCGACCCCCTTCCCGTTCTTTGCCGACTGTGCATGCAGACTTTGTCTGCTCATCCTGCATAAAACTTCCCCTGCCATTGACTGATGTCAATCCATCAGAGGCCGATGCCGTTCTGCTGCTTCCATGCCTCAGACATTCCGGCTGCTACTCCATTGGGTTTCTGATGCTTCTAGCTGCTGCCCGTATTTCCTGATGCCTTCCGTACGACTCCAGTCGTTGCATCTCGGATTTTTATCAAGTTTGTTGTGTCTTTATTTTTTGTGTTTGCTTCGTGTTTGCGTCTACCTGCATTCACATGTGTTCCACGTGAGGGAGAGTGTTTGGGATGAGGGAGACTCAGAGTCTCAAATGATCTTTTTCGTTTATCCCGCTAGTTGCCGCCTCCATCGATCTTCCGTTGCCCCTATCTTTTCTACCAATCGCTGTGCGGTCATCGTTGGCGATCTCCAATCGCTCTCCTTCGTCTATCCCGCTAGTTACCGCCTCCATCGATCTTCCGTCGCCCCTATCTTTTCTACCAATCGCTGTGCGATCATCGTTGGCGATCTCCCGTCGATTCACTGATCCCGTAGAGCGCTCGTGACTCTCTACTGAACTTCACTGTCGATGATGGCTTTCTCAGGAGGTCCTATCACTACTTCTCGTCGACCCCCTTCTCGTTCTTTGCCGACTGTGCATGCAGACTTTGTCTGCTCATCCTGCCTAAAACTTCCCCTGCCATTGACTGATGTCAATCCATCGAGGCCGATGCCGTTCTGCTGCTTCCATGCCTCGGACATTCCGGCTGCTACTCCATTGGGTTTCCGATGCTTCTAACTGCTGCCCGTATTTCCTGATGCCTTTCGTACGACTCCAGTTGTTGCATCTCGGATTTTTATCAAGTTTGTTGTGTCTTTATTTTTTGCTTTTGCTTCGTGTTTGCGTCTACCTGCATTCACATGTGTTCCACGTGAGGGAGAGTGTTTGGGATGAGGGAGACTCAGAGTCTCAAATGATTTTTTCGTTGTTCGCCTTAGTCCCACACGATCCTTTGGCTTATGTCTTGTGCTTAGCATCTCCCCGTTTTTTTTCTTTCGATTGGTCATGTGTTGGGGCACGATTGTTGTTGGTTGTTCTAATCTCCGCGGGTTGTGTCACTTGGAACCGTGTCGTACGGGACTGTCGTGTGACCGCCCTTTGTACGGATTATTCCCCACAGATTATCCCCGACGGATTATCCCCGGTTACCCGTTTGATGATTAGCTTCACATTGTTTGTTCTCTTATGTATGTTGTGTGTGAGGGTGATATTGGTCGACCTGATTCCAGCGAGCCCACGTCGTGTGACATGTCCACGGTTTGATTCCTCAGTTTAGAATTTTATCTTTGTGGCTTGTCTGATGTTTTGTCCCACATCACCTACCTCCATTGCCGTTATTATGATGTCTAAGCCGAAGGTTCCCCCTTCAGCTTGAGGGGGAGTGTTAAAATTATTAGTTTGTTGTTATTATGTCAGTCTATTAGAGTCTTTAGGAATTGTTGAGTTTAGTCTCACATCATGAGTCCGTGTTTAAGTGTCTTTGTAATCCCCTATATATTACCCCTATGTGGAAGAATAAAATACACATTTTATTTCCTTTTCTGTTTTCCAACAGTAAGCAATGGTCGTCTTAAGAGAGGGCATTGGACTCCTAGGGAGGAGGGCATACATGGAGATGACAAATGGTCTGACCTACCCGATTTCATAGGTAGATCATCTCCAAATAATTTCTTTGAGTTGCTCCAAGTCCTATATCAGATCTTCATCAAGGGCTATTTTGGTCACAATGAAAATAAGATGGCGTATTTAAGTTGAAATAGTATCCAATCTTATGGTGAGAAAATCAGAAATCTCAGAGAAGACGCGACGTGAAGAGAGTTTTGAACTTGTGAAGAGCTGGATCAAAATTGAGCGTCTCATTATACGGCGATTTGTCCTGGCAGTAACATACAAAAATTTGTTTGAGGTTATATGGACAGAGGCAGGATGGCCTTAGTATGATGATTATGTGCATGAGTTTGAAGAATTAATGCTGAATGTTGTATGGTTAAATCTGAGTAGACCATATCCATATCTCTTGGGAGGACGGAGCAACGAATTTTGTGGAATTGCATCCTTTCCTTTCATTAGAGGTTGTTATGAAGTTGGTTACCAAAATAGAGAAACAGTTGTTAAGGAACAAGAAAACTCCTTTTTGTGCTGCGGGAAAGCAGTGGAGCAGGTTTGACGGAGCACTTCTAGTGCCGAGCCTCCCAAGAAGAACCCATGGATGAGGAAAGAGAAGGCTGGAATTGCAAGGATTACACATAGATGAAGAACTATCCAGTGATTTCAAATATTTTGATGTTGGTCACATTGCTTTTGAGTGCGCAATCGTAGGATTATGATAACCCAAGAGTTTGCTGAGACTTAGGATCCCACCTCGTGCTATGCATAGATGGATCATACTCCTAGTCCTGTTGTTATTACCAAGCATGTTAACGAATCTTATTGATGATTATGAAGTTGCTGATTTCTAATTATAGGTTGATGAATAGCAGAGGTAGAACTTATTTCAGACTCATGGCATAATTAAAGGTACGGTTTGTGATTCGATTATTGATGGTGGCAGTTGCACCAATGTGACCTATACAACAATGGTAGATAAGTTTAATTTAGCCGCTACTTCCCATCATCATTCCAACCAACTATAGCAACTCAACATAGATTGGGGGGGATTATAATTTATCTGCTACTTCCAAACATTGGTTGTATGTTTGGAAGTCCATAGTGATAGGTTCTTGAATACCCATTCCTTTTCTAAAGATGGGAAAGAAAACATCCCTTTACATCCTCAATAGATTCATGACATTTTGGGCAATAAAGTGATTTAAAGGAGCCTTATTCTGAGTGCGAATGATGATGTTGTTCAATATAACGTAAGAGAATAAGAAGATAATGCTGATTAAGTTGTTTCATTCTTGGTGGGATTCTTTGTAACATTTTGAAGGATTAGAAGTTGTACTAGGACTATGACAAAGTCTTAGTTGGCAAGTTTACTGGGAATGTTGATGAAGGCCTTAATGATGGTGTTGGTTTAGACTTGATTGGGGATTGTAGGACAACTAGATGGTTATAGGAGCAAATGGGCACAAAGTAGTTGCAATATCAAAGTTTGAAGAACCTCAAAATTTTAGGGCAAATCCTTTTAAAGTAGCGAGATTTGATGCATATATGGATGCATCAATTCAACTTGGAAGCAAGGAAGAAGACTTAAGAAGATCTAAGAGAGAAGATTAAGGCTCTGTTTGGGACAGCTCTGGCGGATTGAAAAGCTGCTGTCCGGATAGAGCTGTTTTAAAATAGATCTCTGGGGAGCAGTTTTGAAAAGTTGCAGAGTGTTTGGGTGTTCTGTGCAGAAGTGCGCTCGGAATCGCCGGAGGAAGGACGTCGGGGGCTCGGAATCGCCGGAGGAAGGCCGTCCGGGGCTCGGAATCGCCGAAGGAAGGCCGTCCGGCCTCTAAGCATGTTCCAACTGAAGAAACCATTAGATTTCCAAAACCTGTGAGAGAAAAAGCTATTTTGCAGGAGCAGAAGCTGGGGGGGGGGGAGATTTCTGAAAAGCTGCAAAACAGATCCAGATTTTTGAAAAGCTCTTCACAAGGAGCTGTCCCAAACACATATAAAGCAGCTCTGGCGGCTGGAAAAGAGATTTTCCAGCCGCCAGAGCTGCGCCAAACAGACCTTAAGGTGAACGGAGGAAAGAAGGGAGTGTACTAGAGTATTTTCTGCTTATTTTGTTTTCTTTAGTAGTTTTTATTTTGATTTAAAACTTATAACATATGGGATGGGGTTTGAGGGTGGGGTGGGGGGTTGGTTATGTAATATATACATCTATATCTATAGTATTCTAAAAAGATATATGAATGGTTACAAAATTATGGAATTAAAAAGCCATTGCATTAATCTCGGTCGTTCATTGAAAGCAGCGAATGCAAATAAAAATAACTACATGCCTCGCGTGCTTATTCCCCTCAACTCACGACACACGACCCTACTTTCTTTCTTACTGCTCCCCGAATTCCTCATTTCGTCCCCTGGCACTAGGTTTTCCCAACTCCCCTACGATCCTCACAAGCACAAACAACCAGTGCAACGACGCTCCATCGGCAGTCCTACAATCAACCCCTACATGCATCTTCTCGAGACTGAAATCTCCTGCATCCAGCCTTCATCCATTCAATAGCGTATCTTGGGCATCAACGCTTCAGGTTTTCTGCCGATCATCCTCTTTGACCCCTTTCTGTTCTCATGCAGACGAAGCCTCTCGAATACAGTCCCATCAAGCAACATAGCATCAAAATCCAAAGCTCGCGAGAACCTCTTACTCCAGAACCTCTCTTGACTCCATTTCAAAGGTGTCCCAGATTCTCGCCTCTATTATCCTTTCCACATCTGCAAAGATCATTTTACAATGAATGCAAGCATTACTATAGATTTACTGGAAAAAGTTTCGTATATTTGCAACCATCATTGATCTACTTTAGGAAGTTTTTTTTAAAGATAATTAATGCAATGATTTGTTTTAGATCTGCATACAACCAACACATTGTTCTTATTCCAATGCAATTCTATTTTGTGTTACTCACTTCACTGAAAACATATTTCATGCAAATATGCTATAGTGTATAAGGTTTGTAACCAACCTATTGCTCATCACTATAAATTCGGCAACATAGCATCAAAATCCAAAGCTCGCGAGAACCTCTAACTCCAGAACCTCTCTTGACTTTATTTCACTTGCAGGTTTCACAGATTCTCGCCTCTATCATCCTTTCCACATCTTCAAAGATCATTTTACAATGAATGCAAGCATTACTATAGATTTACTGGAAAAATTTTCGTATATTTGCAACCATCATTGATCTACTTTAGGATTTTTTTTAAATTGATAATTAATGCAATGATTTGTTTTAGATCTGCATACAACTAACACATTGTTCTTATTCCAATGCAATTCTATTTTGTGTTACTCACTTTCACTGAAAACATATTTCATGCAAATATGCTATAGTGTATAAGGTTTGTAACCAACCCATTGCTCATCTCTATAAATTATTAAATTCAGCAACTTACGGTCTTTAAAATATGTTATATTGTATGATGTTACATTTGTTAGTTAAGTTGAATGTATAAGCATATATGGTCTTCGTCACAACCTAAAACTATCTTGCAGTATGATTCCGGAGTGGGTTTCTACAGGTTGCAAAGTGCTTTGGATGATTTTGTTACATTTGTTTTGGATTTTGTTCTTCCCATTTGAAAGTTACTTATGAATTTGATGTTTAGCATTTGACTTTTTAACCATGCAATATATAAATTTACTTGAATATAATCTCCTACTCTGTCAACATGAATTTATTTTTCAAACATTAGGTCATTCTAGCTATGATTATTTCTGTATCATCCGAATTTTATGCATTTGTATTTCGTTGTTTGCAACCCACGTATGAACAAGGACCATTTGCATTCGAGAGCCCGCTTGCAAGTGGGCACAACCCGGTTGAATGCGGCCTCCCCCGCCGAATGTGTACGCCCCCGCCAAATGTGGTCACCCTCGACAAATGCGGCCGCCCCCGCCAAATTCCATAGCCCGCTACTTGCAAGCCCCCTTGCACACAAAAAAATGAGTGACGAGCGGAGTATAGCGCTCAGGGGTTTGCGAGCGGCGGGATCTCCGTCACCCCAGGGCAATGTCGTGGGCGGAATACTGTCACACGTGGCACTGGGGGCCCCACATACACTGTCGCGGTCGAGGTACTTTCGTGATTGGCCGTAGGGGAGGAGCCCCGTGCCTGTCACTCGTATATATGTATGTATGTATAGGTGGGAAGGAATGGATAGTGGTTGTATGTATGTATATATAGGTGGGAAGGAATGGATAGTGGTTGATTTCTTATACATTTTAGTCTCCCTTTTGTAGATTTGTGGAGAATCTTGTATGGTTTGGTGGAGTTCCACATTTTATTGAGTTCTCTTGGAGCGTTTGTGCTATTTGACTTCAATTGTTTTTCCATTTTAAAGAAAATATGCTATTTTCACTACTTCAGCTGTGAAATATCATCTCATATTAAATGTTCTAGTGAGTATTGTATGAAGTGGCGTTGCTAAACCATTGAGAAAATTTACTGATTTTAACACTTTTGATAGTATTTTCATCCCTTATTTTCTTTGGCGGACTATTATTTGTAAGTTTGAAGTGGAGAAGTATTTTGAGTGATCAATCAATGCATGTTGACTGATTTTTGTGTGAATATTATCTCATAACCAATGTGCATATCAGTATGCATACAAGATCTATTCGTACTTTTTGTCTAGTTCGAAGGTCATAGCTTTTATTACGTCTCTTAGAAAAAAAAAGGCTCCTTTTTGGAAATTTTCTACAATCGCCCTTATGAAACCTAATATTCAAGTATGCAACACATTTCTCAAGCAGGTGAGTATATATCATAAAACCCCACTTGTTATATATATAATACAAATTATCCTGACTTCCTTGGACACCTTACAGTTTTTGTCATAAAAATTCATAAGCGGTCCATTTGAACTAATAAAAAATATTATAATCTCTTTGGGCTCAATGTCAAGCAAAATGATAGAACTACTATAATACGGAGATAAATGGTCATGGGAAACAAAATGTGATATATGATGATGAATAATGCAATTACGGTGAGGCTTATATAATGATAATAAGCGATCACCATTTGTGGATGCAGAGGCAGTGATAGAAATCTTTATCAACAAAAGGATTGTCGACCAGATGAGTGATTTATGCATGCGCTTTATAGGTGCTATTATTATTTCCTATTATGATTGATGACTTGATCTTCTACTTTCTAAGCAATTGTGGCTTCTCAGTATTTGAGACATTGTGCTATGGAAAGGAAACAAAAGTAAGAGTAGCAACTTTGAGAACCTCAATGCTAGACTCATGCAATAAGGGATGTGAAAAAAATGTGTATACTGAAAAAGGTAGCATTGATAGAGACAAGAACACATCAAAGAGCAGCGGAATATTAGCGATATCCTTTCTAACTTCAAGAATATCCTCAAAAGATACACTTAATGAAGGTATTTGACAAATTTTGTCAACTAAGAGATACTTAAACTCCCGAGGGGATATTTTTATAGGCAATAAATAGAATTTGGTGATGCACTGAAGTAAGACATGCAGTTTATAAGATAACACAAATTCAAGATCGGATCTTTTAAAATTGGAGACAAATATGTATGAATGAGGAGTGTGGATTGTTTCAACCATATGTTTGTTCTTTCATTATCTCATTTAGTAACCCTATTTTGTGTAAGGGTAAGAGGACTGGTAGATCATATCCTGAGAAGATATATGTAGAAAGAGCTCGAAAACTTGTATGTATTTCTTATATGTGTAAATACAAGGAGAGAATACAAATATATATGAGAGAAGAGGAGAGAGGAAACCCTATACAAGATGTGGGACTAGTAAGATAAGAGGGAAAAGAATAAAACAAGGCCCAATAATGGGCCCTTTACATGAGCTTTTCTAACACTCTCCCGCAAGCTGGAGCGTACAAATCGTATGCGCCAAGCTTGGACAAGCACTGATAGAAGAGGGTACTGGAAAGAGCCTTTGTGAGGACATCCACCACTTGTTCTGTCCCTGGAACATGCTTCAGGTTGAGTTTCTTCATTTGAACCTTTTCCCGGATGAAGTGACAATCGACTTCAATATGTTTTGTTCTCTCGTGGAATACCAGGTTCTTGGCTATATGTATTACAACATGGCTGTCACAGAGGAGGAGAGCTGGGGAAGGGAGCTGTACACCCAAATCGGTAAGAAGCCTTTCAAGCCAAGTTAGTTCAGAAACCACCGACGCCATTGCCCGGTATTCGGCCTCAGCTGATGATCGAGCAACGACCGCTTGTTTCTTGCTTCTCCAGGTAATCAAATGTCCTCCAAGATATGTGCAAAAGCCACTGGTTGACCTCGATCATCAAGGGAACTAGCATAATCGACATCAAAATAATCCACCAAAGTTGGAGCTGAAGATGAGGTTTTGTAAACCAGATCTTGACCAGGAGCCGTTTTGAGGTATCTGAGAATGCGTTCAACAGCCTGAAGATGAGATCTTCGAGGTGTATGCATGTACTGACTGACAATACCAACAACGAAAGAAATATCTAGTCTGGTTACTGTGAGGTAGATCAATTTTCCAACGAGACGACGATAGTATTCTGGATTCTGGAGTAGGAGATCTGAGTCAGATGCCGGAGCGCACAACTTGTGATTTGCATCCATTGGGGTGTCAATCGGCTTACAACCTGAATAACCAGCATCCCGAAGGAGGTCGAGGCAATACTTCCGCTGAGAGAGGACAAGACCGTCTGGCCGTCTGGCAACCTCAAGACCCAAGAAGTAACGAAGGGGCCCCAGATCTTTTGTTTGGAAGACTGTGCCCAGGTGTAGTTTGACCTCCTGTATTCCTTTTGAGTCATCTCATGTAATTATGATATCGTCAACATCCCCCGTGGTCTTAAACCTGGGAGGTTGCTGCAAATACACCGTTTCTTGGAGATCGCCATTCAGAAAGGCATTCTTAATATCGAGTTGGAGTAAGGGCCACTGACGATGGACAACCACGAAGATGAGGACTCGAACGGTGTTGAGTTTAACAACCAGAGAAAAGGTTTCTTCATAGTCGAGCCCCTGTTGTTGGGTGAAGCGACATGCCACCAGACGAGCTTTCAGGCGGGCAATCGTTCCGTCAGCAGCATGTTTGATAACATAGATCCATTTACACCCAATCAGTGTCTGACCTGGAGGAAGGGGTACAAGAGTCCATGTATGGTTGGCCCAGAGAGCAGCCATGTCCTCTTCCATAGCGACCTGCCAAGCAGGATGTTGTAGCGGCTCCTGCACAGAGTTAGGAACCAAAATCGAGGAAAGAGAAGTAGTAAATGTGTGGAGGTGAGGGGAGAGGCGATGCAAGGAGACACAGTTTGCCAGATGATGAGTAGTGGAGGCAGGTGCCTGATCAGCAGGGCGTGGAGTAGCCGAGGTCGAGGCCGACTGCAGAGGGGCAACGAAAGTCGGACAGGCGGCAAGGGTAGACACAGATAATAGGTGGCCTGGAGGGGGCAGGAGTCGGAGTAGGTGGTACCAGTGGCAGAGGTGTAGTAACAAGGATAACTGGTCTCAGGATAAGTGGTGGTAGAGGTTGCGGCTGGAAAGGAGTGGGTAAAGGAGCAGAGAAGAACGGTTGATCTTCCCGGAAGGTAACGTCGGCAGAAACGGAGACCTTGCGAGTAGCGGGAGAGTAACATACATAGCCTTTCTGCGTACGGAAATAATCGACGAAGACATGTTTAGCCGCCCGGGGGTCCAACTTGTCCAAGTACGGACCCAGGCGGTGGACGTAGCAGGTGGAGCCAAAAACCCGAGGCAGGAGAGGGAAAGCCGGAGTAGAGGGAAATAGTAGGCTAAACATAGTAACATATTGGAGGACGGAGGAAGAGAGACGGTTGATCAGGAAGCACGCAGTAAAGACTGCAAAGTTTCAGTAACTTTTGAGAACATTCATTTGAAGCATGAGAGAGCGGACAACATCAAGCAAGTGCCGGTTCTTCAGTTCGGCAATGCCGTTTTGCTGGGGTGTGTAAGCACAAGATGTTTGATGAAGAATCCCAAATTCAGAGCACAAGGTCGCAAAGTCGTGGCTAGTGTATTCACGAGCATTATCGGTGCGTAATGTTTTAAGGGTGGTGTGAAATTGAGTACGGGTTTCAAGGACAAAAACCCGAAAAACACGGGGAAGCTTTGTAGGATCACGGAGTAAGTAAAGCCACGTTGTACGAGAGTAGTCATCAATAAACGTGATAAAATAGCGATAACCAGAGATACTAGTAACTTTATAAGGTCCCCAAATGTCTGAATGCACTAAATCAAATGGAGCAGTGCTCCAGGTACAATGTGCAGGAAAAGAAGAACGCAGCTGCTTGCCGAGGATACAAGACTCACACTGAAAAGGATGAACGGATACATCAGGAAGAGCTCGCTGGAGCACCGGGAGAGGAGCGTGGCTAAGACGTCGATGCCACTCACTGGAGGAGACAGAAGAGAGGACAGTGGGATAGTCATCGAGAAGGTAGAGTCCGTTCTGCAGTGTGCCTTTATCAATGGTAGTCCGCGTTCGCTGATCCTGTATGAGAAAGGATGAGGGGGTGAATAGGATAGAGCAATTTAGATTATTAGTAAGGCGACCAACAGAAAGTAAATTGAACGGGGAGCTCGGAACATGAAGAGCCGTGCGAAGAAGGATCGATGGGTTGAGTAAAAGGTCAGCCGAGCCGGAGACTGGAACCGTCTCCCCATTTGCCACGGTGATACACTTCGGATGAGGAGAATCCGTGTACGTGGGTGACCGTTGCGAGGTAATATGATGAGTGACACTGAAGTCCATGATCCATCGCAGACTGGTGGATAAACAAGCAGTACCTGTGTTGGAGGCGGTGGCGATGGAGGCAGAGGGCGGATTGAGCAGCCCTTGGAGTTGCTGGAGCTGGAGACGAACAACCTCAAGGTCAGAAGGAGCGACAGAGGATGTGTCCGCAGCAACCGAGGCTGTCGGACGAGGAGGATAACCAATCTTCTTGTAGCAGGTCGCCGCATAGTGGCCGTCCTTTCCACAGTAGGAACAAGTCGGCCAACCCCCACCACCGCGCCCGCGGCCCCGAGATCGCGAACGTCCACCACAAACGAAGGTAGGTGGGGGCAGTAAGGGAGGACTGGTCTGCTGTAGAAGGGCCGACGGCGGAGGCGCAGTAGTGTCCGGAGGAGGTGAAACACGAAGGAGCATGAAGCATACATCAGATAAGGAGGGTACAGTTGAGGAAGCCAGAATCTGGGTGCGAATATTCTGAAGGTGAGGCGGGAGACGAGCCATCATGATGTAAATGCAGGCGACCTCCTTCTGAGCACGCTGAGTAGCATGGTCATTGGTAGATGGTTGATGTTGTATCCAGGCCTCAGCGAGATTCTTTGTACGAGCGACAAAAGAGGTCATGTCCGAAGCCCCCACCCCCCCACCCTCCCCCGTGTTGAGAGCCAGAAGATCGGTGAGGATGTCATAGAGATGTTGGAGACTGTCTTTACCCGAGTACAGGGAATGCCATTCATCCCACATAGCTTTGGCCGTATCGTGATACATGACCGTCTGATAAGGTTCGCCATCGAGGGAATTGAGGAGCCATGTCTGAACACGGCCATCATTGCGGAGCCAGTCGTCGGTAGACGGAGAAGGAGGAGCCTGAGTGAGGTGAGGCAAAAGGCCCCTGGCCTGAATAACCCGACGAACAGAATGAACCCAAGGGATAAAATTCTTCTTCCCGGAGAGGGAAATTGTGGTAATCCGCAGCTCATCACGGATTTCAAGAACAGGTGTTGGGCGGTCTGTAGAGGTGCTAGCCACAGTTGAGTCACTGGAAGCCATTGCGGGGAGAGGAAGCAGAACAGGCGGCCAACAATAGCGGACAGAAGCAGGAGCCCGCTGGGAAGAGGGCGAGCAAGAACCCCGAAGGGAAGGCCGCGACGACTAGAGTAAAAAAACCGAGGAGCAGGCCGCAACGAACTGGAGCAATCCGCAGCGGTGAGAAAGGGCAGGCCGCGGAGAAGCAAGGCGCGATTGTAAAGGGCAAGCCGCAAGGCGCGATTGGAGATAGTCCACAAGAGGGACTAGAGTAGGCCGCGGCGGACTGGAGCAGTCCGCAAGAAAAGAAAGTGCAGCCCACGAGAAGAGAGCCCCCAAGAAGAGAGCCCTCAAGAAGAGAGCTCGCGAGAAGGGAGGAAAGCGCAACCCGCGAGAAGAGAGCCCGCAAGAAGAGAGCCCGCGAGAAGAGAGACCGCGAGCGAGAAGAGAGCTCGGTCTGGACTGGGGTAGAAGCTCGCAAGGTAGGAGAGAAGCAGAGCAGGGGAAGGGCAGGCCGCAGCGGGCTGGAGGAACAGGCAACAAACTGAAGTAGAACAGCAGGGAGAAGTGGACCCCACAAGACAGAGAGATGGAGGATATAAGAAGCCCGAGGAGGAGGGTGGAACCACAAAGATGAAGAGGAAGCGTATGCAGGAATAGAGGCCGCAGAAGACTGCAGGCCGCAGAAGACTGCAGACCGCAGATAGCTTAGCGGCTAGCGGAAAGAGAGGCCACAGGTAGCTAGTCGGAGAAGAGCGAATAGACTAAGCAGGCCGCAGGAGATCGCAGGCCGCAGGAGAGCAGAGAAAGACGGATAGAGGATAGAGTCCGCAGGTAGCTAAGAGGATAGAAGTTGGAGTCCGCAGAAGGCAACGAGTCCTTCTGATACCATGTAGAAAGAGCTCGAAAACTTTTATGTATTTCTTGTATGTGTAAATACAAGGAGGGAATACAAATATATAGGAGAGAAGAGGAGAGAGGAAACCCTATACAAGATGTGGGACTAATAAGAGAAAAGAGAAAAGAATAAAACAAGGCCCAATAATGGGCTTTTACATGGGCTTTTCTAACAATATAAAAATTTGAAAATCATTTGAATAAGTATTTACGGGCATTATCAGCCCTAAGGATTTGAGTAGAATTATTAATTCCTTTTTAATTTTAACATAAAAATAAATATATTCAAGAATTCACTACAATTCTTAACGAAAAAACAACTTTCACATTCTAATATGAGGAAATATTGACTACCAAACTTTGATACAACCCTATTGTGACCCAATACATCTGAATGGATTAAAAAAGGGTGCAGAAGCATACTTATTGTCACTACTAAGAAATGAGAAACAATGACGTCGACATAGTTGGCACGACTTTCATTCTAGACTCTTAAGACTATATATAGAAAGGGACCATTTTCTACAAGTTTAGTAATCTAGGTTGTCCCAATTATTTGTAAATATGTAATAAGGATTTGGTGACAATAAGAGCAAATATCAGAGAAAAGCAGGCTAAAAGATGATAAATGCCTTTTTATTTATGACCAACCAATCACCTAACTGGTTTTCGAATTCTGGATTCAATTAAAAGAAGTGACAAATATGACCACTTACGATACATTTGTGATTTTGATTATGCTTATGGTTGGAGTGAAGATTGAAAGAAAATTTGGAACAAAAAGATTAGAGTGTAGATGTAAAGATGGTATAACCTTTACACTAGCAATGCCTCTTACTGGGAAGACACATCTATCAATGAGAGTAACATTGATAATGAAAGAAGATTTATTTAGACGGGTAAAAAAGTTTCATTATAAGACATTTGATCTAATGTACCTGAGTCAAGGGTGCATGTGAGAGATGACAATGACAATTGATTATGAAACAAAAGATGATGCATTAGGACTTGTTTCCTCCACATCATGAGTAATCTGATATTAGAAGAAGAGTGCATATTCGTCAACAAAGATGAGTGTTATTACTCCTCCTGACTCCTTATCCTATAAGAAAGAGATGGTAGATGCCACTAGGTGACTTAAGTGTAACGCCCCGATCTACTGTGGGTGCACTACAGGTCTGCAGACCAGTGACCCCAACCCATCTCCATGGATTTGATTGGCCGCATCCGCTAATTCCAATGGCGTGTTGTTGAGACTGGGGCTTGAACCCCAGACCCAACCCATCTCCTAGATAATGGCCAGTTTAGAGCTCCCTTATCTAGGAGGCATGGGGTTCAAGCCCCAGCCTCAACTCAACAACCCGCCATTTGAATTAGCGGCTGCGGCCAATCAAATCCGTGGAGAGGGGTTGAGGTCACTAATTTGCAGTCATGAAGCGTACCCACGCTTCAGGTTTGCAGACCAGTGACTCCAACCACTCTCCACGGATCTGATTGGATGCAACCGCTAATTCCATTGGCGGGTTGTTGAGGCTGAGGCTTGAACCACATGCCTCCTAGATAAGGGAGCTCTAAACTGGTCCTCATCACCAACTAAAGCTCAGTTGTTGATGAGAACTAGTTTAGAGCTCACTTATCTAGGAGGACTAACCTCAACAACCCGCCATTGGAATTAGTGGTTGCGACCAATCAATTTTGTGGAGAGGGGTTGGGGTCACTGGTCTGCAGACCTATTGTGCACCCACAGTAGACCGGGACGTTACATTATGTGTCGTGATGGAAACCACATATACTGTAGCAGTGTATCTTGCGTATCCATCCCGCTATAGTGGGTACACTTGGGCATCCACATCCTACACCACCTCCTCCATTATGCCCAATGCTGACTACTTGAATGAGTTCCTACTATAGTTAGATTGGTGAAGTGCAGAATGATCACCAACACCGTCTCTGCCATTGTGTACTACATTAGTGGTCATAAAGACAACACCAACGTCTAAAAAATATACCTCAGTAAGAGTCAAGATGGAAGACCTAGGCTTCATTTGGTTCGGCGGTGGCGGGTCGATCCGGCGGGTGGGAACAGAGTGTTCGAATCGGAGGGGGGAGGTGACTTCTCCAAACGGAGCTTTTTTGGGCGTTTCTCAAGGCGGGCGGGTGGAAACGGAGCAAACGCCGCCGGAGGTTCATTTGTTTACCCGCCTTCCGGCGGCGTTTGCCCAAAACAGAGCGGCAAAACGCCGAACCAAGTAGAGCCCTAATGAGATATGAGATTTAGCTTTGTCATGATCAAGTCTGATAATGTAACAAACATGATTGCCGACAACTAGTTTTTCGGCTCCTACTGAGTGCAAATGTGAGATGAATTTAGGATGTGTTTAAGAATTTCTACAGGAAATTGATGAAAATTTTCAACATGTGTTGTAATGTCCAATTAAGACCGGTTTAGGTGGAAGAAATTCTCGATGACCTCATATGCTCGAGAATTATCTCCCATGTGAGACTCTTATCCCGATCAGTGTCATATCACGGATAAAAAGCAGAAGATATAATAATCACCATGGATTGATCGACTAACAAATTAGTGCAAGAAGTTGAGAATCCATCTTTTTCCAAACTTGACAAGCAACAATAACGATACTTTCCATTGCCATCTCTAATTTTTTCTTATCCTTGTCCCATAAAGCAAATTTCAGCAACAACGCAACTGTAGAAAAAGGTTCAAACCTTGTTTATACTTCTTGAATTGTAAAGTTACAAGTATGAATACATTTATATAAGAAAAGAGGAAGGAGAGAAATCTCACTCCAAGATGTGGGACTAATACAAAGAGAGAGAAAAGAGAGAAAAATGGGCCCCTAGATGGGCCCTTAACTAGGCTTTTCTAACACTCCCCCGCAAGCTGGAGCATACAAGTCGTAGGCACCATGCTTGGATAAAAACTGGTAGTATAGCAGCCGGGAGAGAGCTTTAGTCAGGATGTCAGTAACTTGGTTTGTAGCAGTAACATGCTCCAAATCTATTTTCTGTGACTGTACCTTTTCCCGGATAAAGTGACAGTCAACTTCAATATGTTTTGTGCGTTCGTGAAAGACCAGATTCTTGACAATGTGTATTGCTGTTTGACTGTCACAAAATAGGGTCGCCGATGATGAGAGACGAACACCCAAGTCTCCCAGAAGGCTCTCAAGCCAGGTTAGCTCGGAAACAACAGCAGCCATAGCCCGGTACTCGGCTTCAGCAGAAGAGCGAGCAACCACAGTCTGTTTCTTGCTACGTCAGATTATGAGATGTCCACCGAAGTAGGTACATAAACCAGTTGTGGAACGCCTATCATCAGTGGATCCTGCATAGTCAGTGTCAGAGTACGCGACAAGAGATATAGATGTGGATGGCTTGTACACAAGTCTTTGTCCTGGAGCGATCTTGAGATATTAAAGAATGCGCTCGACAGGTTGAAGATGAAATGTCTGAGGAGCATGCGTAAAACGACTCACGACTCCCACGACAAAAGAGATGTCTGGTCGAGTAACCGCAAGATAGATCAGCTTCCCAACCAAGCGTCTATAGTATTCCGGATTTGTAAGCAGCTTGTTGGAGTCAGAGCTGTGGGCCGAGAGCTTGTGATTGACGTCCATAGGAGTATCCGCAAGTTTCCATCCAAAATAGCCGACATCATGAAGGAGGTCCATAAAATACTTCCTTTGGGATAACACATGACCATCAGAGCGTCGTGCAACTTCAAGCCCAAGAAAATACCGAAGGTTGCCAAGATCTTTGGTCTGGAATGCGGAGTTTAACTGTTGCTTGATATGTTGTATCCCTGTAGTATCGTTGCCAGTAATGAGGATATCGTCAACATAGACAAGTAGAATCACAGTTCCGGTTGACCGGTGTCGGGTGAAGAGAGAAACGTCAGCCGAGCTCCGAATGAAGCCTATATCACAGACAACCTTGCTGAATTTTTCAAACCAAGCACGCGGGGATTGTTTGAGACCATAAATAGATTTTCGAAGATGACAGACCCGAGACTCCCCCGTGGTCTCAAATCCGGGAGGTTGGTGCATATAAACAGTCTCCTGCAGATCACCGTTGAAGGAAGGCGTTCTTAATATCCAGTTGATAAAGAGGCCAATGACGATGAACAACCAAGGAGAGAAGAACGCGGACCGTGTTCAATTTGGCCACCAGAGAGAAGGTTTCCTCATAATCAATGCCATGTTGCTGAGTAAATCCCCGGGCCACGAGGCGGGCCTTTAGACGCTCAACAGTGTCATCCGTCGCATGTTTAATAACAAAGACCCACTTGCAGCTAACACAGGGTTGTCCTGCAGGAAGAGGAACCAGATCCCAAGTCCGGTTAGCCCAGAGAGCTCGCATTTCATCGTCCATGGCCACCCACCACACCGGGTGTTGAAGAGCCTCCTGTACAGAATTAGGGGTGAAGATAGAGGATAAAGAGAGAGCACTCTATCGGAGTTCCGGAGAGAGGCGATGAAAAGAGACATAGTTGGCCAGCGGGTGGGCAGTGGAAGCAGTTGCTGGATCCGCAGGCTGCAAAACATCATTAGAGCAGGGCAGCTCCCGTAGGGTAGTAGACGAGGAAGGACGTCGAGTGTACACACGAATGATAGGTGGTTTAGGTGGGATGGGTGTGGGAAGGATTGGCGTGAGAAGGAGAGGTGGAAGGTTTGAATGAACAGGGATAACAACCCGCAGGAGAGGTGGCAGGAGAGGAGAATCGACAGGTTGAGAGTAATATGACTGATCTTCGAGGAAGGTGACATCAGCAGAAGTAACCACCTTGCGATCCGTGGGAGAAAAACAAAGGTAGCCATTCTGAGTCCGAGAATAACCCACAAACATATATTTAGTGGCACGAGGAGCAAGTTTGTCAGTGGACGGGCCAAGATGATGAACAAAGCATACACAACCAAACACGCGAGGGGTGATGGAGAAAGGAGGTTTGAAGGAAAAAAAAGATTGAAGGGAACCACAAAAATGAGAATAGAGGAATGCATGCGGTTAATAAGAGTGCAGACGGTAGAGACCGCAAAATTCCAATACTGTTTGGGAACATTCATCTGAATCATTAGAGAGCGGGTGACCTCAAGCAGGTGTCAATTCTTGTGTTCAGCAACGCCATTTTGTTGGGGGGTATAGACACAAGAGATTTGATGGATGATCCCAAACTTCGCACAGATGTGAGTAAAGGCATGACTAGTGTATTCACGGACGTTGTCGATGCGTAGGGTTTTAATGGTAGTGGAAAACTGGTTGCGAGTTTCAATGAAAAAGGTACGGAATACACTGGGCAATTCAGAGCGGTCACGAAGGAGATACAACCATGTCACCCGAGAGTAGTCATCGACAAATGTGATAAAATAACAGTATTCAAAAACACTCGCAATTTTGTAAGATCCCCAAATATCGGAATGAACAATATCAAAGGGAGCAGGACTACGAGTAGGATGTGGTGAGAACGTAGAGCGATGATGTTTCTCATAGATACAAGACTCACACGTGAACTCTTGGAAGGACACATCTGAAAGAGATTTTCTTAGTGTGTTTAGAGGAGCGTGACCCAGACTTCGATGTCAATCAACAGAGCTAATAGAAGACAACACCGTTGGGGGAGAGGGGTGAATGATATAGAGATCATTCGACAGATGCCCTTTTCCAATGATGGTTTGCGTCTTGCGATCCTGCACAACACTTAAGTTACAAGAAAAAATAACATCACAATCGAGGTCAGTAGTGAGTCGGCCAATAGAGAGAAGATTGAAAGGAGAGCCCAAAACATGAAGAGTAGAGCGAAGAGTAATGGAGGGAGTGAGGTGAATATCAGCCGCGCCAGAAACGGGAACCGTGTCCCCACTGACAACAATAATGAACTTGGGATGCACGGAGTTCAAATATTGTGGTGGTTTTCGTGATGTAATGTGGTGAGAGGCCCTAGAATTCAAAATCCAGGATGAGCTATGAGCAAGGCAGGAGGTACCACCATCGGAAACAGACACCACAAAGCCCGGAGGACAACTGATCATCTTGCAAGGAAAAACCCGCAGCGGGTACAAGCAGCGACTGAGAGAGGCCGCAGCGGTCACGGTGACAACGCACCGGCGATAAGAATGTCCACGACCAACGCGTTAAGAGACAGGCACCAGCGGTCACGGTGTCAACGCACCAATGACAAAGAAGGCCACGACCAACGGTTAGAAGAGAGCCCGCAATGGAAAGAGACAAGCCACGACGTTAAGGAAGCCCCCCCCCCCACCCAGCGGCTAAGGAACAAGAGAAGCAATGTGGCTAGGATCCTGAGCGGGCAGCGATCAGAAGAAACAAAGGCCGGCAAACAGGCACGCAATACTAGAAGCGAACAGGCACCAGTCCGTGCGGTTAGAAGCAAACTGCAACAAGATTGGTAGAGGTAGTCCGCCCGAACAACCAAGCGATCCAAGAAGCGCAAATCAACAAAGCAGACGACAAGAGAAGAGCGACAAGGCAAGGAACTCCTGGCGACATGAAGAAGACCGCGCGACAAGAAGGCCCTGCAGCAGGTGAGAACTCCTTGCGACAAGCGCGAAAAGAATCCTTGCGACAAGGAGACCGCACGACAAGAAAAGAAGCTGCAGTTATAAGACCGAGAAGAGGAGAAGAGGTCGCGGCGGACAGGGACAGGTCACAACGGGTAGAGCAAGAGGCCAGACGGTTAGATCCGGGTAGATCTCACCGCGGGAAGAGAGGAAGCCGCAACGGGTAGAGAGCAGCCCGCGGATAGGGACAAGACGCCAGAAAACACTCCGCCAGATGGATAGACCAAGCCGCAGGCAGAAGGAAAACCGGAGGAAGCCCAGAGCGGTTAGAAAAGTAGCCGCACGAGAGTAGGGTCCACTTGCCAGAGAGCGGAAGGCCTATAAGAGGAGCGAAGAAGGGAGAGGAGGTGGATCCACGAGAGAGAGAGAGTTAAGAGGCGGTTAGAAGGAACAAGACCGCAAGGAACAAGACCGCAGAAGCTATGCAGTTAAGCAGAACCACAAGCCACCCGGTTAATCGGAAGACTGGGCAGTTAGAAACAGAACATGCCGAAAACCTGGCTCTGATACCATGTAGAAAAAGGTTCAAATCTTGTATATACTTCTTGAATTGTAAAGTTACAAGTATGAACACATTTATATAGGAAAAGAGGGAGGAGAGAAATCCCACTCCACGATGTGGGACTAATACAAAGAGAGAGAAAAGTGAGAAAAATGGGCCCTTAACTAGGCTTTTCTAACAATAACAAAAGTTATAGTTATTTTCTTTTTGCTTCTCAGTTGAGGGGGTAGTGATTCAGTCCTGAGATAACTTAGTTGCAAGTCCAAGTCATATAGGATTTTTTAGACCTGATGAAGGAGACCTATTGAATGTAAAGGAAAAAATTTTTGATGCCAGACAAAAGACAAAAACCTTGACTTAGGAGGAGAGTTCTAAAACCCAGTAGAAAGAAAGACATGCAAAATTCTCCAGTCTTAAATGTAACAACTGAAAGCCAATGTAATGTTGCTAGTTCCAAAAATTTGTGTGAGCTATGCAAACCTTTATGACTTGAGGATGGGGGTTTCAATTGCTAACTTGCTATGGATCGTATTGAGGAAGTAAGGATTAGTATTGGTGTGTTGAGGAAGTAAGCTCTTGGCTACAAAGCAGATAACAAAAGATAGACTGTTGCAAAGGATGTATTGTCAGTGAAGACAAACCATCTTAAAAGGTGAACTATCACAGAATGTGTTGACAATGTGGAAGCATGACCGATCGGAGAAAAATCATCGACTGGACAAGAGGAGATGATCCCAGATTGGATAGACTTTTGCCTTTGACTGCAAAGGATGAAGTAAGTTATTGACTGAACTGAATCAGTGATGCTATCAACTGAATGGAACACAGGATCCTTCTTCTCGGAGGATTGAAGAATTAGCTTAACGCAGGAGGAGAGGAGGAAGTGACAGTCTCTTTTACCAGTTCTTAATAGCCATCTCTCTTGGAAGCAATTTGTCTCCTTTATAATTTTACAATAATCATCCTTGTAAAAAACATAATATGCAAGCATCCAACATATATCTTATGCTGCCATACTAACAATCTCTCTTCAACAAATACATCAGGTTTTTGGTGCTTTTATTAGTGTGAAAAAGAGAAGGAAAGAAAGAAAATGAGCTTAACAAAAAACCTTAGTTTGTTCATTGATGAGCCCAAATACTTGTTGAATTGCTTAGCTGATGGTTATTTGATAATTGGTAAGTTTCTGTACCAAAAAAGAATAAATATCTTGATGTATATTTTTTCATAATATTTTTGGAACTTGCACTTAAGAAAAAATATTTGTTAAAAAAAAATCAACATTGTTCAGGGAAACTAATTTTGTTGGTTACTGTTAAAGATAAAATAAATTAGCCCATTAGGAGAGGCCTATGTGTATTGGCCCATGTATAGTTTATTTAGTCCCACATTGTATATGTAGAAGTCTCTCTCTCTTTCTCCCTCTATATAAGTGTATGTACTCTTATTTTTTGATATATATAAAATTCTGGGTGATTTTCTCTCTCCCGCGTCTCTCTTTCTACATGGTATCAGAGGAAATCGTCCCTTCCTGCGGTCTTCAGCTTCTATCCGCCACTTCTACTCGCCTGCGGACTGCCTATTCCTACCCGCCTTCTCTCTAAACCGCGGACTGCCTATTCCTAGCCGCCTGGCTGTTGCGGATTGCTAGTTCTTACTCGCTTCCTCTTCTCTCCGTGGTTCCACCTTTCCCCCTGGCTTCTTATAGCCTTCTCTCTCTGACTCGCGGGGGCCACGAGCTTTCGTCCTGCTTCTCGCCGCGACCTGCTTCTCATTCCCGCACCCTGCTTCAAGTCGCCGCGACCTTCTTCTATTCGCCACGACCTGCCTCCAGTCGCCGCGACCTGCCTCCAGTCGCCGCGACCTGCCTCAAGTCGCCGCACCCCTCTTCTTGTCGCCGCGACCTGCTTCTAGTCGCCGCGACCTGCTCCTAGTCGCCGCGGCCTGCTCTTCCTAGCTCCTTGCT
Source organism: Platanthera guangdongensis (assembly GCA_039583875.1). Classification (NCBI taxonomy): domain Eukaryota; kingdom Viridiplantae; phylum Streptophyta; class Magnoliopsida; order Asparagales; family Orchidaceae; genus Platanthera; species Platanthera guangdongensis. The sequence continues at coordinate 8,348,531 of CM077153.1, read as the reverse complement.
CCTCGCCGCAGTCTGTTTCTGGTCACCGTGGCCTGTTCTCTTCCCGTCGCGGGCTTCGCATCTTGGTCGCGGCCTCTTGCCGCTGGTGTGTTCACCGAGACCGTGCGACAGCTTCTCTTCCCGCCTAGCTCTTCTCGCTTGCGACATTCTGGTCAGCTCGCTGCGGACTGCTCCAAGTAGCTCGCCCTGCTTCTCCCTTGCGAGCTCCTGCTCCAGTCCGCCGCTTGTTATACTCGCGGTCTGCTCTGTGCTGCTTCAGTTCATTGTTCTTAGTTGCTAACCGCCCGACCTGCTTCAATCTGCTGCTCTCTGTTGCTAGCCGCGCGGTCTGGTTCGGCTATCCGCCATGACATCTATTGACTCAACAGTTGCCACCCCCTCCCTACCCGCCTGTGCTGCTGCCCTGCCTCCCGAGGTTCGTGATGAACTTCACATCACCACTATCTCTCTCAGTGGAAAGGCCAACTTTGTCGAATGAGTTCATTCCGTTCGTCGTGTTACTACAGACAAAGGGTCTGCTCGCTCACCTTACTCGGGCCAAACCTGATGACCCTTCTGATGACTGACTTCGCGATGACGGCCAGATCCAATCTTGGATGCTTAAATCTATGGACACAGAGCCGTGCCGCATGACAATGTATTACGAAACGGCTAAGGAAATGTGGGATGAATTGCACTCTCTCTACTCTAGCAAGGATAGCTTACAACACCTTTATGACATTATCTCCGCTTTTTAATCACTGGATCCTGGAACCACCGACGACTTAATTTCCTTTGTTGCAAAGGTCAGGACCCTGGTCGAGGCTTGGATATAACACCAACCTCCCTCTGCAGACCTTGCTACTCAACGGGCACAGAAGGAGGCTGTTGGGATCGCTATGTTGATGACCTGTGTTCCTAGTCATCTTCACAACGTCCGGGCCCAGATTCTCTCCTCTTCTACTATACCCTCTCTGTCTGATGTTTGCTCAATGGTGCTCAAAGTTACACCACCTCTCGAGGCTCCAGTCAGTTTCTCTTTGGCTCTGCTCCAGCAGCCCCTACTCCCTACTCATTACTCCCTACTCCTGCTCCCTCTGGCCGAGGCTCTTCGACTAGGGGAGGTCGTTTCACGTCTCGTGGTTCGGGACGTGCTGGGCGTTCTACTCTCAAGTGTACCTACTGTGGTCGTGATGGACACCTTGAAACTACCTGCTACCGCAAACATGGTTTGCCTCCTCATCTTACTGTTACTACTGCTGCTGCTGCTTCTACCAGTTCTTCTTCCATCGAGCACCCTTCGACTGCTCAGAAGGATATCAATGACCTCCGCCTACAGATACTGCAGCTCAAGGCGTGATCAACCGTTCCTCTGGCTCCGTTGCTTCTTTCTCTACTGAAGGTATCTCCTGTCTCTCCTACAGCTCTCAATGGATGGAGCAACTCATCACATTACTTCTCAGAAACCTCCTCAGTACATGCACACTGAGTATCCCAAGTTTATCACTGTGGCAAATGACGACACTACTTCGGTGTCTGGAGCTGCTGATCTACAACTTACTCCTACTCTCTCATTAACCTCGGTTCTTCATGTTTCGGGATCTCTCTTCTACCTACTGTCTGTTAGTAGGCTTGCTCACGATCTTGATTGCTGTCTAATCTTTTCTCCCTCTTCTTTTATAATGCAGGATCGTCGAACACAGACTATCATTGGTAGGGGACGGCTGTCAAACGGGCTTTATCTCCTTGATGTTCTTTCCACTTCCCTCTCTGCTGTTCCCTCTGTCAACTGGCATCAGCGTCTTGGCCATGCTCCTCTTTAGATTCTCAAGAAGGCTCTTCCTGATGTTTCTCAACTGGAGTTTTCTTATGAATCATGTATCTTTGGCAAACAACATCATGTTTCTTTCTCCCCTACTTGTAATCAGAGTAGTGCTCCGTTCTCTTTAGTTCATTCTGATATCTGGGGTCCTTATAGAGTTCCCAGTATTTTTGGTTATCGGTACTTTGTAACCTTTATAAACTTGCTTATCTCTTGTTGCGTACTCTGATGCTGACTACGCAAGGTCTCTTATTTCCTTCCAAGTCCCCATTCTCTCTCACGCCTCGTACATTTGGTTGTACATGTTATGTTCACTCTCTTGAACCACCAAGTGACAAACTTGCCGCTCACGCCACCAAATGTATTTTTGTTGGCTACTCTCGTACTAAAAAGGGGTATGTTTGCTACTCTCCCATAGTCAACAAGGTACTCGTCTCCGCTGATGTTACTTTTAATGAAGATGAAAGTTTCTTTTCCCACACCTCCGCTCTACCACCTTAGCCCACTATTCCTCGTCCGGCTGCCCCCGTCACATCTGTGCCTCCAATACCTCTCCCTCCTCCAGTGCCAGCCTCACCATCTCTCCCTCCTCCACAGCCCCATGTCTACACTCGACGCTCATCTCAGATAGCAGCTCGATAGCAGCCCTCTTCTACTGGTGATCTTCTGCGCACTGACGATCCAACACCCCCCTCGACGGCTCATCCCATGAGAAATTATGTATCCCTCCATCACTCTCTCCACCTTTTCGCACTTTTGCCCTCTCTCTCTCTCCACTATTTCCCCTCCTAACTCTTTGCAGGAAGCTCTCCAACATCCGGGCTGGCGTGCGGCCATGGACGAAGAGATGACATCCCTCTGGGCTAACCAGACTTGGGATCTTGTTCCTCTCCCTCCTGATCAGTCTTGTGTTAGCTGCAAATGAGTCTTTACAATCAAACATGTTCCTGATGACACAATTGATCGTCTCAAAGCTCGTCTTGTGGCCAGAGGCTTCACTCAACAATATGGCCTCGACTATGATGAAACCGTCTCTCTGGTAGCAAAACTGAATACTGTTCGGGTTCTGATCTCTCTCGATGTGCATCGCCAATGGCCCCTTCATCAAATGGACATCAAAAATGCATTTCTCAATGACGATCTCCAAGAGACTGTGTATATGCACCAACCACCTGGGTTTGAGACCACAAGGTTGTCTCGTGTATGTCATCTCAGGAAGTCTATATATGGTCTCAAACAATCCCCTCGCGCCTGGTTTGATAAGTTCAGTAAAGTGGTTCACGAGATGGGATTCACTCGGAGCTCTACTGATTTCTCTCTCTTTACTCGTCATCAAGCAACAAGGACTGCTCTTCTTCTTGTCTATGTGGATGACATTCTGATCACGAGCAACAACACCATCGGGATCCAGAATATCAAACATCCGAACTCCGTCTTGCAGACGAAAGATCTGGGTAATCTGCGATACTTTCTTGTACTTGAGGTCGCAAGAAGACCCGATGGTCTGGTCCTATCTCAACGGAAATATTGCATTGATCTTCTCCAAAGTGAGGGCTATTCTGGATGCAAACCTACAGACACTCCGATGGATATGAATCATAAGCTGTCTGCACATGACTCTAGAAATGACCATGTTCTTACCAATCCAGAGTACTATCGACGCTTGGTGAGGAAACTAATCTACCTCACAGTTACACGACCTGATATCTCATTTGCTATTGGAGTTGTAAGTCGATTTATGCATACTCGGACTTCTCATCTCCACGCCGTCGAGCGGATTCTCAGATATTTAAAGAAGGCTCCTGGACAAGGACTTGTTTATAAACCATCAATTTCCTTATCTCTTTTGCGTACTCTGATGCTGACTACGCAGGGTATCTTGATGATAGACGCTCCACAACTGATTTTTGCACCTACCTCGGTCGACATCTTATTACCTGGCATAGCAAGAAACAGACTGTTATTGCTCGTTCATCTGCTGAGGCTGAGTACCGTGCTATGGCGACGGTCGTATCTGAGGTCACCTAGCTTGAGGGTCTCCTCAGTGATATGGGTCTCAAACTCTCCTCTCCTGCTACTCTGCTCTGCTACAGTCAAACATCTATACATATTGCCAAGAACCCGGTATTTCATGAGCGCACAAAGCATATTGAAGTTGACTGTCACTTCATTCGGGAAAATGTTCAATCAAAGAAGAAAGTGTTGGAACATGTCTCGGCATCCTGTCAACTCGCTGATATTTTCACCAAAGCTCTCTCTCGGACTTTGTACTATCAGTTCTTATCCAAGCTTGACACTTATGACTTGTACGCTCCAGCTTGCGAGGGAGTGTTAAGGATAAAATATATTAGCCCATTAGAAGAGGCCCATGTGTATTGGCTCATATATAGTTTATTTAGTCCCACATTGTACATGTAGAAGTCTCTCCCTCTTTCTCCTTCGATATAAGTGTATGTACTCTTATTTGTTTATATATATAAAATTCTGGGTGATTTTCTCTCTCATGCGTCTCTCTTTCTACAGTTACTATCAGCTAAAGTCAAAATGTGTATTTTCACTGGGCAATTTATATGAAATACCTCAAATTCAAACAGACTTGAATTCTTAATTTTGTTTCTTTCATTTACTAAATTTTGTCCTAAGAGTATAAGAGAATAGTTGATGTGCTTTCTAAGATGTGACAGTTCTAAAGATTTACATGAGTTACTCTTAGAAAAAATTGACTTCGTTCCCCTAACATCTGATTGTAGGTTCTATTGATGACTCTCCAAAATGCTCCTCCTGGATTAGATTATGATCGTGATAAAAGGTTCTCAAAGGTATCATTGGGGACTTTTGTCGTATGAATATGGTTGATATTTTACGTCAATGCAATGGAAATTATTTGGATGGTTTGGCTTGATTTACATGATGAATGTCATTTTTTTTAGAAACTGTGTGATTACCTTCGGAGCATGTCTTGATTATTTTTCTAATAAAGAACTCTCAGCATTAATCAGTCTTTTAAAGAAATGGTTGCAATGTGCTTGGTCAAAGATCAAACAAAAAGGCCAACGGCTAAAAAATTGTTGAAGCACACATTTTTCAAAAATGCAAAGCCACCCGAGCTTTCTCTGAAAAGCCTCTTATTAGGTCTCCCACCACTTTGGGATCGCGTAAAGGCACTCCAGGTTATTCAATTATATATGTGGCTTATATTTTTGTCCTTGTTATTGACTTTGCCTTTCTAAATGAAATATATTTTCGTTAGCTCAAAGATGCTGCACAACTAGCGTTGAAGAAAATGCCTTCGGCAGAACAAGAAGCATTATCACAGGTTCATTCTTTATTATTTAAAAAAATTTGTTACTCAATTATTTTTTGTTCCAGAGGATATCAAAAACAATATGCTGACAACATTCTGTGGTTGAATTGAAATAACTTCCTTTTTTTAGTTTTTTTCTTTTACCCATGTTTCTTCCATTATTTTCCTTTTTCTTGTTTGTCGATCACCCATAAATAAAATTAAAGTAACTTCGATTGTAACTTATTCTTTAGTGGTAAATCATTATATAGTTTTTCTAGGAATGAATGAGTCAATTGTATTGTTGTTAAAATGGGTGCTAAAGAAATTACAAGTATAAGAAGATGACGATCACCCAGAAATAAAATTAAAGTAACTTCGATTGTAACTTATTCTTTAGTGGTAAATCATTATATAGTTTTTCTAGGAATGAATGAGTCAATTGTATTACTGTTAAAATGGGTGCTAAAGAAATTACAAGTATAAGAAGATGACTTTACATTAGCAAATGAAGTAACATTCTTTTAACATTCTGTTATGAGGCGTGATGCCGCCAGTTATCTTAAATTTATGTTGTTTATCTCAAACAATGTGATGATAATTTTGATTTGTATTATGCGTTCATGAATATATGTTTTGTACAATATACATAGCTGCTTGATATCTCAAAAGAGGGGAACTGTATGTGTTGTAGTAATACTAAATTCTCGCAAGAGATAATTCAACTATATATTTTTTTGGAAACAAGGTTTTCGATTGCTTGATATAATTTTTCAACATTTAAGTGTGTAGCTACGAGTTGTTTTCCATGAACCAATGTTGTCGGCAGAAAAGACAAGGTACCCACCATTAGAACATCGATGTTTAATTGACCCAATTCAGTATCATAATATTCTTGCAAGGTTAAGGATTTTTCTGCTTAATAATATGATGTGTCATTTATTGTAACTTGTTAGAGTTAGTATTTTCTATATGTTGAGTTTTGTCCCATACCGCCTATCGGTGTTGGGTGTCATGTTGTAGTTCCTATATATTGCCCCTATGTGGATGAATAAAACTTGCACTTTCCATTTCCCTTCTCTTTTCTACATGGTATCAGAGCGGGTTCTGAGACCTAAAAATTTCTTCCGATAAGCTATTGTCCCCCCCCCCCCGCTCCCGTCCCGACCGAAATCCCCCACCCGGCCCGTGCTTCCGCCCCGCGCGCTGCTAGGGCTTACGCCCGCTGCTCCCGCTCCTGTCGACGGAGTCGATCTATGATCCCGTCGACAGGAGCGGCTCAGATCTCCCGACGGCTGCTTCTTCCGACATCGTCGACGTCGACCTCTTCCTTCATCGACACCGACGCATCCTCCGGCTTCCTTCATCGACACCGACACATCCTCCGGCTTCCTTCATCGACACCGACGGATCCTCCGGCTTCCGACTGCGACATCGACGATCCCGTCTGCTCCCCTCTGCATTGCCGACGCCGACGCCTCTGCTTCCAGCTTATCCCGGCGTCTTCCTCGCTGTTGCTTCCGCCTGCGTCCTCATCTGCCTCCCTCGTTAGCTTCTCCTTCTCCAGCCTGCTGCTCTGCCGCTTCTCCTTCTCCAGCATGTTGCTCTGCCGCTTCTTCTTCTCCGGCATGGATGCTGCTCTGCCACTGCTTCTCCGGCCAGCTGCTGTTGCAGCCGCTTCTTCTCCGTCTGCCGCTGCTTATCCGGCCCGCTGCTGCTGCAGCTGCGTCTTCTCTGTCTGCGGCTGCTGCTCATCTTCTCCGGCCCCTTAGTTATTTGATGTTGTTGTTGTTTTTTTATTTACAAGTTGTTGTTGGGTTGTTGTATTGCGTCTGTATGATTTCCGCCTTCTTGCACGTGATCTACGTGAGGGAGAGTGTACGTCACGACCTCCAGGCGTAGTCTATACCTTCTTGCACGTATTCCACGTGAGGGGGAGTGTTTGTGATATCGGCGACTCGGATGCTTCTTTCCCGACTCCTGCCTTAGTCACACCCGGCCACTAGGTATAACCTATGTCTTCTTGCACATGATCCACGTGAGGGGGAGTGTTTGTGATCATGGCAACTCGGATACTTCTTTCCCGACTCCTGCCTTAGTCACACATGGCCCCTAGGTTGATTTCATATGTTGTTTGTGTCTCCTCGTCGTTTTCTCTGGATTTGGTAGGGTTGGTTTGGTCTTGAGTGGTTGACCTTGTTTCCGCTCCGAGTGTATCCAACGTTGTCATGGTCGGTTTGCGGACCAACGTCGTGTGGCTCTTGCCCGGTTGAAGTATCCCCGGTGACACGCGGTTGAGCCTCGGTGGCTGTTGTTTTGTCCCACGCTGCCTTCCTTCTTTTACCTTCTATTTAATGTTGTGTTCAAGCTGTAGGCTTCCCCTTCAGCTTGAGGGGGAGTGTTAGAGTTAGTATTTTCTATATGTTGAGTTTTGTCCCATACCGCCTATCTGTGTTGGGTGTCATGTTGTAGTTCCTATATATTGCCCCTATGTGGGTGAATAAAACTTGCACTTTCCATTTCCCTTCTCTTTTCTACATAACTAATTAATGAAAAGTCCTTTTGTAATTAGCAAGCTAATTATGTATCATTATTGTAACTAATTAAAAAATGTTTCCTTAATTAACGTGCTCCTCGAGTCTTTATAAGGGGGATGCCATGGAAAAGTTTGAGGATTTTAGGATCATGTGTTGCTCTCTTGGAAAGGAAGCTCTCCCGGGGATCCAGCTCTCAAGAATTGAACAAGAGCTTGTCTCTTGTTAGTGTCTAATGTCTTGCATCTTTTTTTTTTGTTTTAGTGCTATCTCGTTCTTCCTTATGTGCAATTTTTTTCTTCCTTCGTGTCTTGACATCTCGCATCATAATTAGGGGTGCTCGCGAACCGAATTGAATAACTTTTCAATCGAATCCAAATTTGACATAGAATGCAAAAATTCAGATTCAGATTCAGATTCGATCGAATATTTGGGGCCAGATTCGTCATGAAATATTGCATTCGAATTTGGGTTCGAATTCATATTCGAATTCGGATTCGAATTCAAATTTTATAATTTTTAAATTTATATAATATTCAAATATAATTATTTTTAATATTTATTTACATATATTAATTTTATTTAAATATATATTCTAGTATTCGCAAACTATTCGCAAATCCTTCGAATAGGAATAAAATTAGTCAAAATTAGTTGGATTAGGCTTCAAAAACTATTCGAATCCGGAATTCGGATTTGAATCCGTATTCGAATTCGGAAAATACAAATTTTAATCGAATATTCACGAACCGAACCCAAATTATTCACAAACTATACTATTTGTGAACAACTGTAATCATACTAGTAGCCCGACCTGCCGCTTTCCCCTCGTTGCCTTTGTAAGGTGCCAAAACCCATCAATATGGCAAAGCTCCGCGACCAAATCATCTCAAAAATAGGTTAGAGAAAACTCGTCTAAACAACATATGAACCATCATTCGTCGCTTCGATTCTTTTTTGGAGGAAAATGAAAGTCTTCCTGAACAAATTCTTCTCAAAATCTCGAACCGCGTTGGAACTGCTATGAAACGACTTATTAGCAAATTAATTGATCATTTCGGAATGACATATTACGAAAAGGTAATTTCTATGGGAGTCGTTTTTGCTTTATTGGCAGGATTTCACTATTGGGTGGGTAAAATCTTTGGTCGGACGCAGAGCATAGCACCGAAGAGCCTCCCTACTGTGTTCAGAACTCCAAATTGGTGACCTAATGACCGCGATTCATCGGAGCAACCCCCCTGGTTTTAGACCCAGGAGTTTACTTTCCCCAGATTCCATAGTATATAATAAGTTCTACCCACTATTGGATTTGGGCAATGACTCCCGCCGTGTTGCGGGGAATCCATTTCATTTTCAAAACAAATCAGCAGACTGCGGCATCATGACAATCTAAATCTAGGACTTATTTTGGTTGTTTTCGCCAGAAACATTCTTAAGAACTCAATTCTAGCAGACGCTCGACTCTCCAGATCGAGAAAACTCTCGAGTTTCAACTTCGCAGTCGCTCGCTCACACTCCCTGTTTGACCTAGTTCCCATTCTCTACAACCATCATCCCAGAACATCTTTCGTTGAAGGGGACTTCAAACTACCGCGATTTCTTCTCTCTACCGTCTCTACGGCTTTGCCAATATTGGAGTCGACCTCAGATCCCACCTGTGGCCATCATCCCAACCTTCTTCCACACCAACGTCCATCCTTAAACCGTTCAAAGGAATTTTTAGCCTTGTCCCCTCGTGCGCACTGATGACCCAACAATTGCAGCCCAGCCCTGCAATCGCAACACCAAAGTTTTTGACGGTTGGCTCAATCCCGCCACTGATGCCATTCCCTGCCCATTCATTGATTCCATTCCAGCCCCTCTACTAATGCCATTCTCAACCTCACGACTGACGCCACGCCCAACCCACCTAGTTCGTCTTTGTTCCTCTATTTCCTAGCACACCTCTCTTCTCCGCACTTCTCTCTTTTCAGTGGCTTCAAATGTGCTTGTTCCTTTTTTCGCCACCCTCTTCCTTGCCCACGCTAATGAGAACACCCATCTTCCCCAATGCTTCTCATATACATCCAACGCCCGCACCCTTGTCCTTCCTCCCAGTCCTCGACATTTTCTTCTTATTTTCCTTGCCAACCAATGCCAAATCTATCCACCTTTTTTGACATATTCCATTCATCAACTCTCACCACATTCACGACACCACCTCGATTCGGCCCCTTCATATTTCTACTAACGTCCATTATTCTCCAAACCGACTACCATTAACAACCAGCCAGATTATCTTTGCCAAAATATTGAGAGATCTAGAGGAACTCGCTGCACCCATGGGTACAATTTTGAAAATTCAGAACACATTAACATCTTTCTTTACTGATTGTCTTGGCGATGAGTCATGTTTTCTAGAGGTAGATAGTTTAGAGTCATATCCTATGATCCAATACTAGGTCTTGTTGGATGACAAACAATGTGCTAAACTCACACTTGACAATCATGTTGGAAGGTGGAGAGATTGATTTGGGGAATCCCATTGTCTTATAATAAATTAATTAGTAATTTTATATTTAATTAATTAATAGTTGTTATTTAATTATGTGTCTTATTAGTTATTTTGTTTTAATTAATTATCTTGATTTTAATTAATTAATTAACTAATTGAGGAAAGAGTGTTTCCTTAAGTAACATGTTAATTGTGTGTCTTTGTCAGGTGTCCTTATTATAACTAATTAATGAAGGATTCTTTCCTTAATTTGCATGCCCGTTAGTCTTGGTTCTTGGGATCACTTGTGTTATTATCTTGGAGTGGATCCTCCACGAGGGAACCAACCCTCAAGAGTTGCACAATAACTTGTCTCTTGTTAGCATCTTGTCTCTTGTTCTTGTTTGTTCTTCCTTGTGCGCAATCTCCTTCGTCCTCCACCTATCAATATTCACATAACAAAACTACTTCGTATATTGACTCACCCATGATAATTCTTTCAAAGAGATAACATGATTCACATGAAAATTTAGAATGAACTTTGAGCTAGGAATTAATGTCTAAGAGTTTATATGGATGGATGACCTAGTCTGTGTTATACTAAGGCAGGGAATTGATAGAAGTGTGGATGGCTGGAAATAGAATCTGGCTAATCCAAGATGCAGTGATCATTGTGCTCACAACCTACTACAATTGCTATCAATATCCTAAAATATATGTTTTAAGGAAATGATGTTCTAGAGCAATTAAAGCAACCACAATTCTTCACATTATATACAAACTAATGGAAAGCTAGGGATCTGAAGAACAAATTTATGGATTACGTTAGTGAGATTTATAATGCATGTCCCTTTAACAAAGATATGTGAGATTAATGCACACATTAAAATGAAAAGATGGGGAGACAAAGATTAAACTAATGATGTCATGTGTTCAGAAGCCCTGAATCTTCAGTGGTGAGATGGGACAAGGCTTTCCATACCTGTTTGGATAGAATTATCAATTTTTGGAAAACAGATTGTTAAATGCTATGTACTCCTTGATAGGAGTTTGTGATGCAAATTTATGGATTGCGTTAGTGAGATTTATAATGCATATCCATTCAACAAAGATATGTGAGATTAATGCACACATTTAAATGATAAGATGGGGAGACAAAGATTAAACTAATGATGTCATGTGTTCAGACCTGAATCTTCAGTGGTGAGATGGGACAAGGCTTTCCGTACCTGTTTAGATAGAATTATCAGTTTTTGGAAAACAGATTGTTAAATGCTATGTACTCCTTGATAGTAGTTTGTGATGCATATGCAGGGATTGGTGAGTCAGATACCATAAAAGCATGATGTACAACCAACTTACCACAAAGAGGTTTCTAGCCTGTCTCATAGATATGTTTCATACTTTCACAAAAGGAACAATACTTGGTGTTGCCTCCATAACCATTCTCTGAGAAGTTGATGGTCTTCCACGACCGAGTCTATGATACTGATCCGTGTAACCATATTACAATACTATGGAATGAAGGTATTGTCATACAATAGACGAATCGGTGGGTGCATGGAAAAAGTGAAAGAAGCCCATGGATGGAGCAACAGATGACGTCGATTGAGGAAAAAGCCCATCGTCGAAGTTGAGAAATCTTGACGCCGAGGTCAATATTGAAGGATCGATAAGTAGCTTGCTTTGTCTATAGGGAACCCACAACATTGATATGATATCAAGAGGGATTTAAGGGTTGAGAACAATTGGAGCTTGCCATGACTGAAGTTGAGAATAATTGGAGCTATTTGAGTACGGTGAAAATCAACGAATTACTGCAGGAAATACTGAACAGCTACAAGAAAGCTTTGGCTCCTGCAGTTCATATAGATGACAATGACTAGAGGATTTTTATGGATCCGGAGGATGAAGCCTTCATTTGAAGTGGCTTAGAGTAAGATAGTCTATTGGTGGATTTCAAATGATCCAAATGAAGTTGCTAGATAACGTAGCCTTTGCTTGAGCCTTGAAGTAGTTCGAAGGTAGGCTACATTGCGTAAGGATATCTCGATAGTGGAAAGAGAGAGAAGCTCTATTTTAGAGAGGAACACGAGCAAGGAGATCTCAGTAGGAAGTCTAAGCTGGCTTGAAGGATTTTGAGCACATAGGAGTTGCAAATGGATCAAGGCACCAACATCTGTTCTGATACCGTGTACAAATGAATGAGTTGAATTGTACTAATGTCCAATAAGGACTTTAAATTAATTACATGTGTAATAGGTATAGCCAGTCCACATTCAGGCCTATCTGGCTACCGGCCTATTGCCGGTGAATTCCAGAGAGTAGCTACTCCAAATGAACTTGATTCTATACAAATTAGGAGTTATGTCACAAATAAAAAAGTGATATTTATCATTACTTTTTTAATACAAATTTTTCCTAAGACAATGACATTTTAGTGGGAAGAGAATATTATTAGCTTTCTCCTGCTTCTATTTGTAGTTGGAAATTAACTTCAATCCTATGAAAGGACCAAACTGAGAATAAAATAAGTGATTGTTGTGATTATACCTAATACTGAAGAAAGTGGTGATTTGAGAATATTTGGTATCATTTCTCATAAATACTGTAACGATTGGTCAAAATCATATACTTAACAGTAACGATTGGTCAAAATCATATCCAATATTCACAATATAGGGACCTCTAAAATGGTGCTTGACATACTTTAAAAAGATCAAATGATTAAGATAAAAAACAAAATCTAATAAGTATGACTGCCCTGAGTAGTGGTAAATCACAATTGCTAATACTATCTAATAATATAGGAGGCATACACTCATCATGTTTTAGTCCAGAGAGACGTATTCATATTGATTGTAACATATGATTTGTTAATTAGAGTAAGTAAAAATCACAAATTAATTTGCAAATAGTTGTAAAGTATGATTTGAAATGAACCTTTTATTTTTCACTGATCATAAAGATATGAAGTATGATCACACCAAAGATCATATAATGCTTTGTACCCAATTCAAAAACACAATTTAAAATGTGCATATTTTAAAATACAATATAGATTATAGAATTGATTTGTATTAAATTTAAAATTTTGCTATGGCTATGTTCCAATAACTATTCTCAAAGCCAAGTCCTATAAGAGATCATAAAATATGATAATATCATAATGCATCATTTTACAAAATGTTTGATTTAGAATTGCATAAATATACTTGAAATTTACTAAAGTAATAACGGCGTGTGCGCGTGTCCTTGAGCTTGTAGTTTTTATTCTAACTAAAGTGCAGCCCGGTGCACAAAGCATCCCCCCGTAGTGAGGGTCCGGGGAAGGGTTCCACCACACGGTGAAATGTAGGCAAACTTACCTTACATTTTTTCAAGAGGCTACTTCAAGAACTCGAAAAAAATGTAAAGTTGTAACACCCCAATCTAGTTTAACAACAAATCAGCAATCCGTCCGGGCCCCGCGATAAGAAGTAAACTAAGCAACAATACTAAAACTAGTATAAGATAGACCTAATGGTTTAACGATTCTAACGTTTAGAAAATGATTCAGATGAAGTAAACTAAGAAATGATATTAAAACTGGTACATAACATTCATAATTAAAGGTTCTAAAAGAAAGCTTACAATGGTTACACTTTGTTCTTCTATGAAATTTATGACATGTAAGCACACTTGGAATGTCACAAGTAAAATTACCATTTATATATATATATATATCTGATCACTGAAACAATTTTTTCATGTTTGAAGGCCCATGATGTCAATAGTTCATCTATTATTGAGTTTTCATGAATCCTCTCCAAGTTATTCGAGATACTTTTCATGATTTAATTTTTAATGCCGAGTTAAGCTGGCCCAATTCTTAGTTATTCTGAACTTGACAAAAAAATTGACACTTTGCAGATCCCTTATTGGTGGCTATTAGTACGACTGAATGGGGTTTTACAAGGTTGCAAAACTTTTGATTACGGTAGAATTAGTAGCCCACCATTTCACCCTTCTTTTGGGAACCTCTGTAGAAACACACTAAAAAGGAGAGAAATAAAAATAAGGTTTTATTAATTTCTCAATTAATTCTCATAATACATCATATGTATTTGTACATATATATAGGAGGAGAAGGGAGAGCCAAAACTCTATCCCAAGATGTGGGACTAATTCCTAAGAGAGCTTTACATGAACCTTCAAGATGAGTCCTCTTTATACTTTCCTTAACACTCCCCCGCAAGCTGGAGCATACAAGTCGTTGGAGCCAAGCTTGGATAAGAACTAAAAAAATAAAGGTAGAGCTTTTGTAAGAATATCAACTGCTTGTTCTGCAGCAGGAACATGTCTCAAGTCCAATTTCCTGAGTTGAACATTTTTACGAATAAAGTGTCAATCAACCTCTATATGTTTGGTACGTTCATGGAACACAAGATTTTTGACAATATGAATGACAGCTTGACTATCACAGAACAAGGTGACAAGAGAGGAGAGTTTGACACCCAGGTCTTTTAGAAGGCTTTCTAGCCATGTGAATTCAGAGATGACAGAGGTCATTGATTGATACTCAACTTTTGCAGGTGAGCGTGCGGCGATAGATTGCTTCTTGGTTCACCAGGTAACAAGATGTCCCCCAAAGTATGTGCAAAAATCACTTTTAGACGACAACCTTCAATAGATCCAGCATAATCAACATCAGATCAAGCAATGAGAGATAAAGACGAGGATGACTTATATACGAGCACTTGTCCGGCAGCAGACTTCGGGTATCAGAGAATGCGCTCAACTGCCTGAAGATGAAAAGTTCGTGGTGCATGCATAAACTTACTAACAACCCCAACATCAAATGATATATCGGTTCTTGTAACTGTCAGATAGATCACCTTTCTCACAAGACGACGATAGTATTCTGGGTTTGGTAGGAGTGTATCAGAGTCGGAGAAGCATGCACAGAGCTTGTGGTTGACATCCATAAGTGTGTTAGCTGGCTTGCAACCACAGTAACCCGCGTCATGAAAATGATCAAGGCAGTACTTTCTTTGAGATAAGGCAAGATCATCGGGTCGACGGGCTACCTCGATGCCAAGAAAGTATCAGAGATTCCCCAAGTCTTTGGTCTGGAACACAGAGGCCAAGTGTTCTTTGACCATATGGATGCCTTTCGAATCATCTCCAATAATTAAGATATCATCAACATAAAATAGGAGTATCACGACGCCTGTCCGTTGATGACAAGTAAAGAGAGAGAAGTCAGCCGAGCTCCGAGTGAATCCAACATCACGTACAACTTTACTGAACTTGTCAAACTAAGCACGAGTAGAGTGTTTATGAGACCATAAATAGATTTCTTGAGATGACAGACAGGAGACTCCCTGTGATCTCAAGCCCGGGAGGTTGATTCATGTAGACAACAACAACAACACACTCTAGCCTTTATCCCACTATAGTGGGGTCGACTATATGGATCCTTTGTCGCCATTGTGCCCTATCTTATGCCATATTCTCACTAATGCCTAAGTACATCATGTCTTTCCTTATAACTTCATTCCAAGTCTTTATTGGTCTACCCCTCTCTTGTTTAACATGCCTAATGACTAGACTCTCACAACGTCTAACAAGTGCCTCTAATGGTCTCTTTTGTACGTGCCCAAACCATCTTAGTCGAGCTTCTCGTATCTTCTCTGCAATTGGTGTTACCGTCTGATCCCTGATACATGCATTCCTAATTTTATCCAGTCTCGTGTGTCCACACATACACCTAAGCACTCTCATTTTCGCAACTCCCATTTTTTGCTCATGTACACAATTCATTGCCCAACACTCAAAATCATAAAACATCGCTTGTCTAATTGCAGTACGGTAAAATTTACCCTTAAGTTTTAATGATTCATTACGACCACATAAGATCCCTGACGCGTCTCTCCAGTTCAACCAATCCGCTTGGATTTTATATGTCACATCTTTATCAATACCTCCGTCGTTTTGAAATATCGATCTAAGATATTTAAAACACTCACTATGGGAAATATCTTGATCACCCAACTTAATAACGAAGTCATCCGTCCTTCTTGTATTGTTAAATTTAAGCTCCACATACTCCGTTTTGCCCTGCTCAACCTAAAACCCTTCTTTTCTAAAGTGTCTCGCCAAGATTCGAGTTTTGCGTTTACACCCTCGTGCGTCTCATCAACCAAAACGATATCATCCGCAAACAATAAACACTAAGGTATTGCTTGTTGGATATGTCTGGCGAGCTCATCTAAGATAAGGGTAAAGAGATAAGGGCTTAAAGCTGAACCTTGATGTAAGCCAACATTGATAGAGGAATTTCTGTGTTAATCCTCCAGATGTCCTCACTCTTGTCACTGAATTTGTATACATATCTTTGATTATGTCACGATATGATCTATTTGCACCTTTTTTTTCTAAGACTCTCCATAAGATCTCTCTTGGAACTCTATCATAAGCCTTCTCAAAATCAATAAACAACATATGGAAATCTTGTTTTCTTTCTCTGTAGTTGTCAATGAGTCTCCTCTGTATAACTTCCATGGTCGACCGCCCTGGTATGAATCCAAATTGATTCCCCAAGATGTTAGTCTCCAAACTTACTCTTTCTATTACTCATTCTCATAGTTTCATGGCATGACTCATCAATTTAATTCCTCTATAATTAACACAATTTTCTATATCTCATTTGTTTTTATACAAAGGGAACAAGATACTTTCTCTCAATTAGTCTGACATTCTCTTTGACTTCTGTATCTTATTGAAAAAACATGAAAGCCACAAAATCTCTTCATTCCCTAGACATTTCCATACTTTAATGAGTATATCGTCTGACCCAACCGTTTTTTCATTTTTCATTTTCTTTAGAGCATCATTTACTTCTGATACTTGAATTTTACGATAAAACGTTATGTTCCTATACTGCACTGAATTACCTAACACTTCCTAGTTCAATTCATTGTTTTTAATTTCATTATAGAGTTGATAAAAGTATCTTTTCCATCCCTTTTTAATATTCACATCATCCGTCAAAACTATGTCTCATCCTTTATGCATTTTACTTGACTTAAATGTCTTGTCTTCCTTTCTCTAGCTCGAACAATTTTATATATGTCGCGTTCTCCATCTTTGGTATCTATTTGCATATAAAATTCTTCATAAGCATGACTTCTTGTTTTACTTACTGTCTGTTTTGTTTTTTTTAACGACTTTATACCTGACTAAGTTTTTATCATTCGTACAAGTGTAGAGTGATTTATAGCCGACCCTCTTTGCTCTCAGTTTGTCTTGCACTTCCTCTTTCCACCAACAAGATTCTTTATTTGGGGGCGTTTGACCTTTTGATACTCCAAGTATGTTTTTTTTTCACTTATCCTTAAATGCAAATAAATAACTTCTCATGAGACATTAGGATCAACATAAGGATCATTAAGTAGTTGTTTCATAACTGTTGTCTTGAAATCAACATACTTTTCCATCAAGTTCCACCACTGAATTTTTTGCAACATTTTTGCTCGTGTCTTAAATTTATTATATTTAATATGTACATCTAACATCAATATCTTATGTTGCATTGTCAAAATTTCTCCTGATATGACTTTGCAATCATTACAAATCATTTTATCCAATTTACGAGTCATAAAATAATCAATTTGTGGCTTATTTGGTCCGCTTTTAAACGTAATTAAATGTTCTTCTCTCTTTATGAAAAACGTATTTGACACAATTAGCTCATGTGCAACGAAAAAGTCTAAAATGGTTAGTCATTCTTCATTCTTTTTTCCATATCCAAATTCTCCATGAACGGCTGTATAATATACATTTTCCTTCCATATATGTCCATTTAAGTGTTCTCCTATGAAAATCTTCTCTCTTTGTGAGATTTTTCTTACTAAATCATCTAAGTCTTACTCAAATTGCACTTTAATAGCTTCACTTAATCTTACTTGTGACATATAAGTGATCACATTAATAGTTTCATTTCGTATAACCAATTTAAGAGCTAAGGTTGAGTCATGTAGGTAGTTTCTTGTAAATCGCCATTGAGGAATGCATTTTTGATATCCAGTTGATGAAATGACCAATGACGATGAACAGCGAGGGAGATCAAAATACAAACAGTATTCAGTTTGGCGACCAGAGATAAAGTTGTTGGATCCCTAGTTTGAATTTGGGCTAGGTTCACTAATTAGGATGTTTGACCCACATTGTATAGCCAGGGTCAAGTCTGTTAGTCGTAGAGTTTAGGCTAGTCATTAGTATCAATCTTCATGGACCAGCCTGCAGAGGACTTCAGTAGACTCAGACTTAGAAGAATTCAGCGTTCAAAATTATCAGTTCGAAATTCTTCGAACTCAGCTCGACGATCGTCGATCACAGATCGACGAACTCAGAGTTATTTCTCTGAGTTGAGCTCGACGATATTCGAGCTCAGGTCGACGATCTCTTCATTCAGACAGATTCTCTGCTCGACGAACTTAGAGCGCAGATTTGACAAGTTATTTCCAGAATGCAGTTTGCTGAGCTCAGGTCGACAAACAGAAATTATCAGCTCGACGAACTTGGAACTCCAGTCGACGAATTCTGTTCAGAGCTCGACGAATTCTGTCCCGAGCAAGACTTGGAAGTTTTCCTTATTTCTGTCCTTATTTATTATATTATTTAACAGTGATTTTCTGAGTAATTAATGCTCATATTCTCCTGAATATAGCTGTTATTGGCAACATTAATTATGGTCTTCATCAGGGTTTATTGCTTGCTTATTGAGACAGTTGGGGAAACTTATTAAAGAATATTTTTCAGCCGTTTCATTCTCCAAAATTAGTCAGTAATTAATACTTGGAATTCAAAATTCAAGAGGAGAATTCGACAGCAGAACATATAAGGGAATTTTCTTTCAGACAATAGAACACAGAGGTGATACAGGCAAGCAAGAAAATCAAAAAGGACACACAGTGATATACATAGAAGAGATACATAAATATACTGAAGAATATCTGCTTCTTCTCTGTGCTGAAAACATTTTGTTTTCTCCTTGGTCTTTCTGAAGACTGAAGAAGAACAACCATCAAATATCAAGAATCTTCTTCTACTTCTACTCCATGAATGTTCAAGGACAACAAATCAGTCAGAAAGTTCCTGGATCTCTTCAAGACAAGGCTGAAGACCTACACCCTAAGCAAGGCTCCAAACTTTCTGAACCATTCATTATTTCAGAAGGAGCTTTGACAACAGAAACCCACAAGTCTTCTCTGTTGAATAAAGAAAAGAGAAGACACCATCAACTCTCTCAACTTCTTGTACAAAGGATTTATTAACTTCCTTCAAAAGTTTATTGTTGGTTTTTGGGCACCTGATCAAAAGCCTAAAGGGTTGTGAGATCTCCCTGTAAATAGATCTTGTGGTGGCAGTCACCTGATCAAAAACCTGATAGTGGATTTCTACCAGGGTGGTAGAAGAGTGGATGTACCCAGTTTGGGGAACCACTATAAATTTCTTGTGTTGTCTGGTTGTTCATTTTCTCTTTGTTTTGCTGTGATGTGATAGTGTAGTTTAGCTTAGTTTCCATTTGTTTTTATACTACTACTATTATCACTTATTTCTCTGATAAAAATTCTTTTTAGCCAAAAAGTTCTAAGTTACTATATTCACCCCCCTCTAGAGTAAATCAGGTCTATCCCCTAACTTACAATTGGTATCAGTAGATTATCAATTGCCTAAGTTGTCTTTCAAAAGTCTCATCATAATCCAGATCTTGTTGTTGAGTAAAGCCACGAGCCACAAGGCGAGCCTTCAGACGTTGAATTGTCCCATCCGGACCATGTTTGATGGCAAATACCCACTTACAACCCACACAACTCTGACTGGGAGGAAGATGAACAAGATCCCAAGTTTGGTTTGCCCAAAGAGCATATATTTTTTCACCCATGTCCGCCCGCCACTCCGGATGTTGGAGAGCCTCCTGCACAGAGTTAGGGGTGGAAATAGAAGATAAAGAAAGAGCATATCGCTTGAGTTCCAGAGAGAGGCGGTGTAAGGAGACATAATTCGTCATTGGGTGAGCAGTAGAAACTGTTATTGGATCTGCAAGCCGCAGAGTAGCATCAGTAGAGGAAGATCTTGTAGGGAAGTAGACGAAGGAGTACGACGAGTATAGACACAAATCAGAGGTGCTTTTGGCGGGATCGGCGTTGGAAGAAAAGGTGGAAGGTGAGAAGTAACAGGGACAGTAGGCCGCAAAAGTAAAGGTGGAAGTGGAGGATCAATAGATAAACAATGATAGGGCATGTCTTCAAGAAAAGTGACGTCAACTGATGTAACAACTTTGTGATCAGTGGGAGAGTAGCAGACATAACTCTTTTGAGTCCGAGAGTACCCAACAAACATATATTTTGTGGCACGTGGAGCTAATTTGTTAGTCGATGGACCAAGATTATGAACATAACAAACACAACCAAATATGCGACTTGCAACTTGCGACTTGCAACGAGGGCACGGGAGAACAACGACCAGAAGCTCGCGGCTTGCAACAAGGATGCGGAAGCGGCCAAGAACAGAGATTTGCAGCTATCTAGGGGCCCACAGAGCAGTGAGCAGAAGTTGTGGCAAGACAAGATTGCGGCGACAAGCAAGCGGGAGGTCCTTGGACCAGGGAGAAGCCCACAGCCAGGAGAACGGGAGCTGCGGGATGAAAAACAGGTTGCAGAAGGTGCAAGCAAGTGGGACCCGCCAAAAAGAGGTCTATAAAAGCAGGGGAGGAGGGCGTGGAACAGGAGAAAGACGACCCAAGGAAGCTGTCAAAGAGGATGTAACACCCCTTCCCAGTATTTCAGAAATCAGCCGTCCGGCCGGGTCAGCGATATAAAGAAAACTAGCAAACAGTATTAAAACTAGTAGCAGCAGGTAATAAAAGTCTATACTAAACAGATTTAAGACTTACAGCGGAAGTAAAAAAATAAACTAAGGGTAACCACATACCTGATATCTGGAATCACAGAGCCACTACAGGTGAATAGAATTGAATTAACTGAAAATCTGAACTATCATAATAAGTCCGATACAAGATATATAAAACATTAATGAGTTACACTGTCCATAACCATAAGTACATGCTGAAATAAAGTAAACTGAATGGTAAAAGTACTACAAACAGACGTCACCATAACGCTCATCCTAGACGTAGTTTCTCACCTGGGTCACCTGTAAAAATATTGCCCACGAGGGGTCAGAGTAAAGAAAAATAATTCCTCCTAGTGACACTAAAAACTTTTCTCATATGATGAATGCATGACTTTTAAAAAAATGGTTTTGTGCATTAAAATATTTATGCTGTGTGTTATGCATGCCTTCAGAACACTACTTGGTCAAACATCTACATATTCTATGTTCGTGACTTTCAGTTTACAAACCCAAATCCCGGCGTTCACTACTGGTATACTGTCTCACGTCGGGTCTATACTTGAGTTTTACGTGACCTCTAGCTTGCACCTCTACTAGGAAGGCTTTATGCAGAGTAGCTCCTAACGCGCAAAATCTGAAACTGACGACCCGAGACCATCTGGCGAACTCAATTGTTCTAGTTTCACGCGGACACGGTCTCGAATCTACTAACTGTCTCAAGAGAGTCAACTCCCAAAGCTCTGCTACTCATAAGATATCATATGCCCTATGAGAAATGTAGTACGCCTCTACCAAGCACGAAAGACTGAAGTGTGCTACTAACCTTTTGGTCAAATGCCACGCTGCTTGGGACATCTCTTTTGGTGTACTACTGAGCGACCCTTAACTTTCTTACGGTCGACTAGAAGGGACATTCACGCCCTTCGTTGGACAAATTCCAAACTTACGTACACAGGTATAGGTTTCGTACCTAACATTACCAATCCTGATCTGACTACTTGGGTCTTGGAGAAGAGTGTCATCCTACACATTTTCCGCGACCGTTTTCCTATCACCACATCTTTCTATGCATGGTTATGATATTTGTACAAAACCCTACACATGCGTATATAAAGTATATTATTTGCTATGTCTAACTAACAGAATTTAAGTTTCC
Source organism: Platanthera guangdongensis (assembly GCA_039583875.1). NCBI lineage: Eukaryota > Viridiplantae > Streptophyta > Magnoliopsida > Asparagales > Orchidaceae > Platanthera > Platanthera guangdongensis. Next base: position 8,326,379 of record CM077153.1, on the reverse strand, counting down.
TTACAGTGGTGCTGCGGCGTTCGTATACTCGGCGCGGCGACATCTTCTCTTCCGAAGGCAATCCTACTGCTGGGGACTTCAGAATGCTGCCCCGACCCCACCAAAATCCTGAAATTTACAGTAGCCCTAAATTCATAATTTTTCCCCTTTACGATTTTCCGTGGAAAATTTCTATACAACTAGGGTTACAAAATTTCAAGCGTTAAACTTCAGATTTTACCTTTACGTGGAGTGATTGAGGCTCCCAAAGCGCCCAAACCAAATTCTGCGGAGAATCACGAACTCCAAAACCTAATTAGGGCTTTAGGAACAAAACCTAGGTTAGACTAACTTCTAAAATCGAAGGATTTCCCCGAATAAATGGAGAAAATGAAGAAATAAACTCACCGGAAACGAACAATTCCAAGTTCCACCGGTTAGGGTTGAATCCGGCACTTCCACGGCTAAGGAAGGAAAAGGAATGTCCACCGATGCCTGCAGAGGAGGGAGGAGAAATCGGAGAGGGTTTCCGGCGGAGGATCGGCCGGCGAGAAGGCGCGCGGGAAGCGTCAGGCTCGTCGGCTGCGGGAGAAGGAAATGTCGCGGGGTCTGCTTGCGGAAAGGGGCGTCGGGCGGCTTGCGGTTTATTTTTTTTTCTTATCTGTGAACAAAAGGATGCGGGAAAAGAAAACTTGCGGGATTTTACTCCATGGGTTGAGCGGTTTTGATAACCGCATGAATAGAGGGGGAAGAAATTGTTATTGGCACCCCTACACTAATTCTCTTGAAAATTTACTCATTTTCACCGTGCGCGTCAATAAAATAAAATGCGTCACGCACTATTATTAACGCACTTAATGAACTATTGGTCGCTACCATAAGGAAAAGTAACAGTATAACTTGACGACGCGCTTCCTCGATTAAAATCCGTCGCGACTTTACCCTACAAATTTTAAATAAATTTCCGTGTCAATTAACGGATGTTACAAATCTCCCCTCCTAACAAAAATTTTCGTACTCGAAAATTGTAGCCATACCTGAATCAAAGAGAAAAGAATAGTCTGCATTGCTCTGAAGCTCATTCTCTCGCTCCCAAGTATACTCTGGCCTGCCACAGTTCATCCAAAGGACTTTGATCATGCGAATCTCTCTATTTCTGAGCTTCTGTATCATTGAATCCACTATTCTGACTGGTCTAATCCCAATACTAAGATCTGTCTCAATTGGTGCTTCCTTGGTACTGATGATCTGACTGGAATCTCTGACTGCTCTCCTTAAATAGGAGACGTGAAATACATCATGTACACCACTCATTTCCTCAGGTAAGGCCAATCTGTAAGCAACCTCACCAATTCTTTCCAGCACCTCAAAAGGACCAACAAATCTGGGGCTCAGCTTTTTCATCCGCTTTATTCTAGAGACTACTCTGACTGGTCTGACCTTCAGGTAAACGTAGTCTCCAACACTGAACTCTACTGATCTGTGCTTCTGATCATGATACTTGGCCTGGCGATCCTGAGCTGTCTTCATACGCTCCTGAATAAGCTTGATCCTATCAGTGGTCTTATCAATCCATGACTCCCTGATAGTAGATCTTTCCTCATTTTCAGCCCAACACAACGGTGTTCGACAACGTCTGCCATAGAGGGCCTCGAACGGTGCCATCCCAATACTTGTCTGAAAACTGTTGTTGTAGGAGAACTCCACAAGAGTAACATATTTCTCTCATTTTCCTCCAAAGTCCAAAATGCACATCCGTAGCAGATCCTCCAAAGTCCTATTTGTGCGCTCAGTCTGTCCATCGGTCTGGGGATGAAAAGCGGTGCTGAAGTGTAACCTGGTACCCAACCGCTCCTGTACGTAACGCAACTCCCTGGAGGTAAATCTGCCATCTCGGTCTGAAACTATAGTCTTGGGGACACCGTGAAGCCGAACTATCTCGTCTAAATATAACTGTGCCAGCTTCGGACCTTGATCCTTCTTCCTAAGAGGAATGAAATGAGCGACCTTAGAAAACCGATCAACTATAACCCATAAGGAGTCATTCCCATTCTGCGATCTCGGCAGACCATGGATGAAATCTATGGATATATCCTCGAATGTCCACTCAGGAATGGGAAGTGGCTGCAACTTGCCTCCAGACCTTTGACACTCGGCCTTAACCAACTTGCACGTCTCACACTTCCCTACGTAATCTGCAACATCTCTCTTCAAGCCTGACCAACAGACTACCTTCTTGAGATTTGCATACATCTTCGTGTTACCCGGATGTATAGAATATCTGGAAATGTGTGCCTCAAATACAATGTCCTCGCGAAGGTGACTAACATCGGGGATACACACCCTGCCATCAACCAACAATAAATCATCCTGAATACTGTATCTCTCCTTCTGATCTGTCTGCACTGAGCTCCAAATCTCTGCCATCTTTGGATCCAACGGTAGAGCTGTCCTGATTCTATCCTTGATATCGCAGGTAATCTCCATCCAACTCAACCTTGCAGAACCAAAACTACTGCGTGACACAACGGTAATGTCCAATCTCTCCAGCTCTCGCACTAACTCCCCCTGCTGAGTGAGGAGAAAGAAACATGAACCTCTACGGCTAAGGGCATCAGCTACTACGTTCGCCTTTCCTGGATGGTACTGAATATCTACGTCGTAGTCTGATAGAAACTCTAACCATCTGCGCTGCCTCAAATTGAGCTCTCGCTGATCAAAGATATATTTGAGGCTCTTACGATCAGTGAAGATCTCACAACGAACACCATAGAGATAGTGCCTCCAAATCTTCAGAGCATGTATGACTAACTAGGGCTTTAGGAACAAAACCTAGGTTAGACTAACTTCTAAAATCGAAGGATTTCCCCGAAGAAATGGAGAAAAGGAAGAAATAAACTCACCGGAAACGAACAATTCCAAGTTCCACCGGTTAGGGTTGAATCCGGCACTTCCACGGCTAAGGAAGGAAAAGGAATGTCCACCGATGCCTGCAGAGGAGGGAGGAGAAATCGGAGAGGGTTTCCGGCGGAGGATCGGCCGGCGAGAAGGCGCGCGGGAAGCGTCAGGCTCGTCGGCTGCGGGAGAAGGAAATGTCGCGGGGTCTGCTTGCGGAAAGGGGCGTCGGGCGGCTTGCGGTTTATTTTTATTTTCTTATCCGTGAACAAAAGGATGCGGGAAAAGAAAACTTGCGGGATTTTACTCCATGGGTTGAGCGGTTTTGATAACCGCATGAATAGAGGGGGAAGAAATTGCTATTGGCACCCCTACACTAATTATCTTGAAAATTAACTCATTTTCACCGTGCGCGTCACTAAAATAAAATGCGTCACGCACTATTATTAACGCACTTAACGAACTATCGGTCGCTACCATAAGGAAAAGTAACAGTATACCTTGACGACGCGCTTCCTCGATCAAAATCTGTCGCGACTTTCCCCTACAAATTTTAAATAAATTTCCGTGTCAATTAACGGATGTTACAGAGGAGCTACGGTTAAAATATTTCTAACCACCCAGATTGGCGTGGTAGAGACCCGTAACACGGAAATTAAGGACCGTTCGTTTTGATGCCATGTAGAAATACACCAAAAAGGAGAGATAAAAATAAGATTTTATTAATTTCTCAATTAATTCTCATAATACATCATATGTATTTGTACATATATATATAGGAGAAGAAGGGAGAGCCAAAACTCTATCCTAAGATGTGAGATTAATTCCTAAGAGAGCTTTACACGGGCCTTCAAGATGGGTTATTTTTTCTTACTTTCTTCAACAACCTCCATAGGATGAGTGAGCTAAGCTTAACTTCAGTTGTGATGTCTTGAAAGATTTGGGTTGGTCAGATGCGGGCTGGGTCATCCAGGTCAGTGTGGTTTTGCTTGCTTAGCAGGTGGCATTCAGTTTTAGTGCCTTTTTATTTTGACTACAGAGCTTCGTGCCATATGGGAACTGGGATGATTCACCAATCTATTTTCTTACTGTCGGTGTCCAACTGGTGATTTGATGATGTGATCCATTGGATTAACAGTTCCTCGACTTGCTTGGTAAAATACATTAGGTTTCTGGGCTTATGAACTGCAAGATTGTGCCCGATATCACATTATTAACAATGTTGTTGATTGATCTACTAACTTAGCCATAGTACATCATTCTTCTTTAGGTTCTAAACGCCAGTATTTCTTCCTTTGTTCTTTTTTTTGCAGAGATGTAGGATTATGGATACATATTTCTTATTATTTTATTATCCATTTTATCATTTTCAGCTGAAATATTTCTTTGTTTTCTTGACAGAGTGAGTATCAGAGAGGTGTGAGCGCATGGAATTTCGATATTGAAGATTTGAAGGCACAAGCATCACTAGTATGACTTATCATTACCTTTTCTTACATGAAACCAATTGTTTTATTTAGATCATGTGAAGGCTAGTTTCGTTGGTGTGTTGTAGACTTGTAATCAACTTTTTTAGTTGTTGACTGATTTATACTGTTATGACTGGAAATTTTTATAGATTCAGGATGATGAAGATTTCAGTGGAAAGAAGGAAGGTGATGTGAGCTTGAGGGATTTCATGAACAATCAGGTGTTATTTTTTTTCAATGACCATACTTATTGGACAATTTGTATATTATTATACTAGTACCTTTTTTTATGTATATCTATGGTTTTGGATCCTGAACAAATTTGCTTTCTGCTTATCTTTTTTAAAATCCGGCATGATTTTCAAGATAAAGTTACATTGGTGTTAACAGGATAGATCCACTTTTGGATCTGCTATGGAAAAGCCATTAGTTGCTAATGAAACTGATTTCAGGTGAACTTTCTTATTTATTCATTAAGTTATTTATTCCTTTTATCATTTTCATTCTCTTTTCTGGTGCTTGCCACATTTCATTATCTCCTTCATATTCACATTATGCTTACGTGCCACACTTTATCATTATGTTTGCTACTTCTCATTTTCTTTACTTTATGATTCCATCTAAGAGCTAGAATTTGCAAGGTTTTCAATTTTTTTTCCCTCAGGGATTTAGACTTGTATTCTTTGGTACTTGTGATTTGAGAATTGATGTATTAAAACAGCGCGCAACTGTAAATGTTTAAATCAGATCTCCAATTTTTGAAAATGATTATATATATGAAATTTATGATTGCCATGGATAGCTTTCATGGATGAATCATATATCCTTCTAACACTCAGTGATACTGTTATATCACATTTATGCTCCATAGTCTATGTAAAGCTTCCTATAAAATTCATACAAGAGTGGTCCGCCTCCAAGCCATTAATGAAACTTCCATACAAGATTTCTGCAAGTCAATTCGAGAAAATAATGTGGAAGACACCAAGATAAGTTTCTCACACACATTGTTTGTAAAAATTATAGTAGTGTGCAATGATTGGTGTTGCAATTTACTCAAACATAGCCCCTACTTAAATCTTGAGCATTGTTGGAGTCTGTGATCTAAGAGCAATCTAGGATTTACGTCGCTCCTAACGTAATATGAACTTATATAAGCTCGCTGGTTCATGATAATGTGAAGGACGCGGTGTAAATATGCACTAAGAGAACTTTAATGAATGAATGCATTTGTGATCGTGAGTGAGGTTCTATAATGCTGCACTGATTATGAGAAGTCCGTACATGCAATTATAATATGTTCTAAAATTAAGTTAGATTACACTGACATGCACGATCAAATCTAGGCTTGAATGACAATGAGGAAGTTCGAATAAAAATTAAAATAAGATTGCCTTAATTAATTACTCAACGGATAATTCCTGCAAGTAGGTTCAATTAATTGAGCTAATTTTTACGAAATAGTAATCCCAAATCATATGATTTCCAACAAACTTTCAATACAAAGGAAAATAAACTCCCAATTTTAGAACTTACACAAGTCATTGAAACCAGAGGTGATGATTTGTTGCAATTTTAGGCTCGAACAATGAGATTGAAGCAATTCCACCACTAAAATGATAGTTTTTTGCGATGGTCTGCACTTTCCATTGACTGAAATTGAAGGTTGGGGCTTTCTGGTAGACGAAGGACCCGAATAGTGGCCGGAAGTTATCTGAGGACAGTTAGAGCTTGAAACAACAATTGGATGGAAGGAATCCATCATCCTGTGAAGCAGGAGCAGTCGGGTATGCCTCCGAATGGCCTGAAAAAGGAGAAGATTGGAGATCGTGGGTCTCTGGACATTACCAACTGCTGGACAGGGCCTGGATGATGGGTGTAATTGCTGTAGAAAATCTACTGAGGGAATTTAAGTGGCTGGTGAGATGATTAAGGCCCTGTTTGGCGGAGTGGCATCACAGCTGCATGCAACTGTTTTTGCTGCCGCCCCGCCAAACAATAAATTGGTGTGGGCGGTGGCAAGAATCCACCGCCCGCGGCAGGCAGCAGCGCTGCAGCTTGGGAAAAGGCAGCAGCGCTGCAGCTTGGGAAAAGGCTGCAGCGCTGCAGCTTGGGAAAAGGCTGCAGCGCTGCAGCTTGGGAAAAGGCAGCAGCGCTGCAGCTTGGGAAAAGGCTGCAGCGCTGCAGCTAGGCCTGCGAGCAGTTCGGTTTGGGTCGGTTTGGACCCAAACCGAAACCGAGCCGACATGCCTCGGTTTTTGGCTTGTCCAAACCGACCCGAACCGAATCCGGTCGGTTCGGTTCAAAGTCGGTTCGGTTTTCAATCGGTTTTTTTGGGTTCGGTGTCGGTTTTTTGTGAACAAACATATAATAGTTAATATTAAACTCATATTTTTTATTTGTTTTAAATTTTTTTTGCCCATGTAGGAATTAGGATACAGTTATGCTATCAACTCATTAAAGCAAGTGTTTTATATCATAGCAGTCCTCCATTAGATATAGTCTCCTTCTCCGATCCTCACAGTGCGCGGGTATAGCTTTGCGCACCAGGCTGCCCTTTATATGAATGCAAGAAAGCCATTAACAACAGTGTGATCAGTAAATTTTACGGTCTAGTGCTGAAAATTATAAAAGCAGGACTCATCCAAGCAAATACGTCTCAGATGGATGAAGAATATGATCCACATCAAAGCAAAAAAGCAGCTTAAGGCCGTATGTTACAAGCTTTAATATATTTGTCTGAGAAATCTATGTACTTTGTCCAGAGAGGCCGTAGGTGAGGAAACGAAATGTCCAACCAAGGCTTGGCTCTGCCATTAAAATGACTGACAGCAGCTTTCTCGGCATCTTCTCTGGTTTTGTTCTCCTGGTATCCAAGTCCCAGCATGTGCCAGTATGGATCTATGGTGTGAACATGGCCATGAAATGCTATTAGACCTGGAGGCAGAGTTCCTAACTGCCACAAACTCAAGTCTGATTCCAAATTCTAGCAACAAAAGAGGGGAAAATTGATCATAATTGCAAAATAGATGATGAAGAACAGTTTTTGTTTTAAAAAAAAAGTGAATTTTACTGCCAAGCAATGGAGCAATACCTTATGAATCCATTCATGGTATGTCTCTTTGATGTTTGTTTTTCTCCATGCGTCGAGGTCGAAGATGTTCATGCCATAGGCCCAAGCACATTCTTCAGGGTTGAAGGACCCTGAGATTAAGGGGTGGGAGAAATTGAGATAATTCTTGAGCCTCTTCGACATGACGAATCTGTCTTCGCCTCTGCATGTCGCAACCGCGCCGTTCACTTAAACTTTAAATTATGTTAAACAAAAAACTCGATTCGGTTCGGTTTGATCGGTTTTCACAACCTGAAAACCGACCCGAACCGATAGTCCTTCGGTTTTCAAAAGCTCCAGACCGAACCGACACCGGACCGGGCGGTTCGGTTTCAAAATCGGTGTGGTTCGGTCGGTTTGATCGGTTTAGTCGGTTTTCGGTTTTCACTCCTCACCCTTAGCTGCAGCTTGGGAAAAGGCTGCAGCGCTGCAATTCTTAAAAAAATAAAAATTAATATTAATAATATATATATTTAACTTTACATATATATATATAGCATTAATAACTTATATTATATAAACTTTTATATTAATAATTTAATTATTTATGTAATTAATTACATAATTAATAGCATTATGTATATTATAATGTTGATTATTAGTGTTAATAATATAGATAATTTTAATTATTATATTAAAATTAAATTTTATATTTATTTTTAATCTATGAACTTTTATATATATTAACTTTAACGTTAATAATATATATATTTTTAATTAATATATTAATTTTTATATTTATTTTTAATATATTAACATTTTAAAGTTTAATAATATTTGTATATATTTTTTGCGGGTCAGTCGAGGCGCTCGTGAATCGGTTGTGAACTAATCGCCCTAGCTCGTGAGCGAGTCGAGCGCACATATGTGCGTATTGATGTTCTTTTGGAAGACCAAGCGACCTCAGAATTGTGCGAGAATGTGTCCATTGGAATTGTAGCATCGAGCCGAGCGAGGGCACAAAGAAAATATCTTTGACTCGTTCGAACCTATTTTGGGGAACCTCATCAATATTAACATTTAATATAATTAAATTTGACAATTAAAAATATTAATATATTTACTTTTATAATTAAATAAAATTAATAAATATAATGTTTATATATATTAAATAAATATTTAATATCGAGCAATCTGTTTAATTATTATTTGAACTTCGTAAATTGTGTGGGCTGTTTAATTATTATTATCACTATTTAATTCTGCACCACTATTTGACACATCACTGCAAATATAGTTTTCCAAACCGTTTCATGAAATTTTCCACCACTGCAAAACAGTAGATTCCTCCACCACTACTTCTCTCACCGCCACAGCTTAGCCAAACATGCCCTAATTGTCCAAACCTTCCATTGCAGGGGTTACTTCCTTCCAGGCAAGCGCTGGCTGTGAGTACTTGAGTAGTGGATGGGAAATTACTGGATGTGAGGATTCGTTGAAGGGAGGAGAGGCTTTGACTCTGAGGGAGAAGTCTTCCTTTCGCAGAAAGATCGATGACAAGTCTCTTGTAGAATCGAGCAGTTCCAGCGGTTTTCCTACTGTTTCTGGACGGTTGCTGGAGAATCGTACGGTTTGCATGGGAGTTAAAGTCGACCAAGGGCTGGGATGAAGTGTGTGTGTGTGTGTGGGGGGGGGGGGGGGGGGGGGTTGTCCAAGTGAAAAGCAAATAAAACTAGGCTTCGACGCCTATCACTTCATGGATTCGGCACCTAACACTTCATGGTGTCGACACCGCGAAATGATTACAAAATCTGAAATCTCTCTTGATTTTGTAATGCCCCCAAAAGAACACCACAAAACATATTTATAGGCTAGGAATACACAACAAACGACTATGATTTGCAGTCACGACCCACAAAAACAAACATAAATAATATGCATAAAAATAAAGAGAACACAAAAATATCTCATCGATGCTCTGAACGCGACGACGGGATCGGATCGTCCATACGATATGATTCACTTCAATCGCACAATAAGAATAAAATGAAAAAAGAAATATTGGTTGAGTTGGTTTTTAATTAAACCGGACTTTAATTTAACTCAAGACCCTAAGTATAGTATTAGTAATGACTAATACTTAATGTGAAATCAATTATTTTCAAAATTATTATTTCGATCGCGAACCAAAGTGTCACTTTTGAATCAAAAAGGTGCAATCAAAATGTCATAATAACATCTCATTTAGTGTTTTTGGAACACTCTTTCTCAAGACATAAAAGAGAATTTTGGGGAAAAACCCTATGTTGATTTTCACGTGAGATTCATTTGAAGGAAATGTTTTTGAGAGTAAGCCAAGAAAGAAGAGAGGAGAAAAATATAGTACTTTGTATTAGAGACAGAACAATTTTCTTCCTTCCATGAGGTTGTTAGACAAGTTGCGTTGAAGTTTTACATTTTCTATGTTCAGTCTTCGACAAAATATTTCGAAATGAAGCCGGGTTCACTTTTTCGTTGCAAGTAACATCTAAATTTTCTTGATTAGTTTGTTTAGCATGGATCCTACGCGTGTATCGTGTATTTTCGCTGAGCATTAGGTGCCCTCGAAACTTAACAAATATTGCAACACATCATAAAGATTTTGTCGCAGAGCTTGCTGAACCATGTCCTACGTATTGTAGAGATGGGTGTTGTGCAATAGTGTAGATTTTGAAACAACTCTTGCATGAGATGACTGTAGTGCAAGTACAAGTTTTGACATAGGTCTTTTGGACGACAACTGGGACCTAAGTGAAAGTTGCTTTGTATGCTTTGTAGATGGCTATTATGGATCAAAAAAATATTGAACGCAGGTCTTTTCGATCACAACTCCAATGCTAGAGAGATTCTGACTCCGATCTTAAAGGATATGGTTGTTGCACAATCTTTTAAGAAATGACTACGATGACCACAAGCCTTCATGGGAATGATTGTGGTATAGGACTCTCATGGAATGGTTGCAATTCAAGCCTTACAGGAGAGGCTTGCATGTAGGTCATCAGGGACGCAAGTGTGAAACAAGTGTTGAGGGAAATGGCTACAGTCTATGTCTTGAGAGAGATGATAATGATGCAAATCTTACGAGGTGGTGACTGTAGGTTTGGTTTTAAGGTGGTGTTTGCGACTTAAGTCTCAAAGGATATGATTGTGGTAGATGTTCTTTGGAAGACATTTGCGGTGCAAGATTTACGGGAACTAATGTGGCACATAATTTAAGGAGAGGTGGGGGTTGGGGCGAGGAGTTGTTGGTATAGGGTTTGATGGAGATCGTTGCAACCAATCTAATGGATGATGACTGTAACATAGGTCTTGATGGAAAGGGACACATCTTACATCTCGAGGGAGAGGGATTCAATGTTGTTACCTTGGAAGATGATTGTGACAATTTGAGTGAAACAACCACGTTGCAGATCTTGCGTGTGTGGGTTGCTCCATAAGTATTGAGGGAGATGGTTATGGATCACGTTTAGAGGGTGGTGATTATAGCTCATGTTTTGATGGAGATAGTTTTGGCTAGTCTTGATGGAGATAGTTATTGCTCAAGTCTTGAGGGAGATACTTATGGCTCAAGTCTTAAGGGAGATCACTGTGTTCTCGGGGGAGATGGTTCCAGTGGATGTTTAAAGGGAGCTGACTTGTGTCTTAGTGGAGATGATGTTTCTCTGTTATTAAGGAAGATGGATGCAGGGTTATGTCGTAGGGATATGTCCGTAATGTAGGACTTGAGGGAGTCATGTGTAACCCAATTTTGAGGGACACAAATGTGCTACATGTTTCAAAGTTTTTTGAGCTTTCAAATGATTGGTGCAACCACTATTGTTGATTGTGATGAATGTAATTCTCCTATTGCTATTGGAGGGACTATGATAGGGGATTAATCTCATAGGTCATTGGTGCAACATGAATTTTATGGCATGCATGTGACCCATTGAAATCTATGACAGGACCGAGTGTCTATATTGTGGTGTGTGGCCAAATTATTGATTAGTTTCATAAATATTGTATTTAGACTTTGTTGTTGTTTATGTGAATAAATGACATTCTCTACTAGTATCGTCAGTGATGGATTTGATCATCACTATTCCGTATGTGTAGACACGATCAGTCATTGATTAGTGTTAATGAGGGATTAAGTACTAGTTTTGTGGTGTGCAAATGAACTGCTGACGACTTGTGTTATTCAGTAAGAGAAAATCTCTAGAGCCATTCTTTCGTAGAGAAAAAAACGCTATAATTAAGTTATATTTATAGATTTCATGTGGGGTGTTCTTTTTCTTTATCCAGAATATTCTCCGTTGTTTCAACTACGGATGGTGTACAATGCCCTATAATTGTTAACTCAATGATGGCTTGTGATGATAATCCGACAATGGCTGCCTCCAACAGTGGATATCACCACCAATGCCTCTGAATGTTGATCTTAATATACAAGTTTGTATACCTAATCTTTTAAGTGCATTGATGGCGTAAAGTTTCTACGATTATAATGGAAGGAATGTGTTATGGACCTCACGCCGTTGGTTATCTAGTATTAGGAGTCTTATTATATCAACTCGTATTGTATCATATTTATTGTATTGAGTCGTATTTTATGTTTGTATGCAACTTGTTGTAATTATGGGATTACCTCAGAGGCTATTGACTTGTTTACAATTATTATATTGGTATTCTTGTGTGTGGGTTTAGTCCCACATTGCGGGTTAGCTTTATGTGTATTTGTATCTCCTATATATTCTCCCATGGTGGATGAATAAAAGTGTGCTTGTTATTTTTCTATTCAACTTGGTATCAGAGCAGTTCTCGGTTTGCCGAGCCCTAATCTCGCATCTCTGTGACCGGTCCCGCATCTTCGTCTTCGCCTCGCCGTCTCCCCTCTCCCACAACATCGACTTCGCCGTGTCAATGTGAGGGCTATCCCGCAACATTCTTCCGCGACATCGCTTTGCCGCTCTTTCGCCGATCCTGCGCCATCGACTGCGCCGCTCTCCCGCGACACCGACTTTGCCGCTCTTCCGCCGATCCCGCGCCGATCCCGCTGCAGGTCTTCAGCTTCTCTTCCAGCCTGATTTGTTTGGTGTTTAACACCCGTTCCCCCATTTCTTTTCTTCTCATGACCTAGCTCTGTGATCTACGCTCTTCCTTTCTTTTTTGAATGAGATTTCCTACTTGCTTTTAGGGTTTCATTGCTATCCTCCCTTGGAGTTTTTTTTGCTTTTTTTTGGGGAGTTCTCTTGTTCCCATCCCGTGGATTCCTCCCTTCTTGGTTCGAATGATGACTTTGCTCGGCGCATTACTACCGCCCTTCTCAATGAGAAGAACATTATCTCTTGGTCCAACTCCGTGCGTGTCCATCTTGCCGGACATGATAAGCTCGATTGGCTTGAACCTCATGGTGTTCCCAAGCCTACCGACGACAAGGTTATCCATCAATGGCGCACGAAAAATTTCAAGATTCTCGGGTGGCTTCAATGCTTCACGGAGCCCCACATTTACGAGCAGTTTATACGTTTCGATTATGTGCCGTCTCTTTGGGCTGCCTTGACCCGTACCTACGGTCACACACGCGTTGATACGCAGATCTATTCTGTCTTCCAAGAGATTTCTACTGCTCGTCAGGGGGATCGTTTTGTGCACGAGTACTTTACCTTTCTCTCTGGAAGATTCCAGGAGCTTTCTGACCTTGAGCCGCATAGTGTTTTTCCACATTCAGAGGATCTGCTTGTTGCCAAGCGGCGACAGGAGAAGCAGGAGACCTATCAGTTCCTGATGGGGTTGCGGCCCGAGTTTGAGGAGATTCAGGTTCAGATTGTCAACATGAATCCTCTTCCTGATATCTTGGATGCTTACTCCATGGTGGTGGAGCATGAGCGTCGTGCCCGCCTGACCGCTGTTTCTTCCGTTCCAGCTTCTGTTCCTCTTCCATACCAAATGGCTCTAGCTTCGGGTCGTTCTTCTATTGTACGGGGAGGGCGTACTTCAAACCCTAAAAGTCACGGGGGTGGCCGTGAGAGCCCGTTTGCTTCTGTTCAGTGTCAGCACTGCCTCCGGACTGGTCATGAGAGGGCCAAATGATGGCTGCTCTTTCCTCACCTATGCTAGCAGTCCTCAGCCCCGCGCTCGCCACCGCTACTTCTTCGGACTTTGGGGGCCAGCCTGTTCACAGTTCCTCTTCTAGGGCTCCTCCTGCCAACTGGAGTCACCTTATGACTCAATTGTAGCAGCTGAAGTCCCAGCTTCAGCAGCAGTCCCAGTTTCAGCCTCAGCACCAGCCACTTCCTGCTCAGTCGTTGCCTGCCTCCTCGTCGTTCTCGTTGACTTTAGCGTCTGCGTCAGGTACCCCAATGGCCTTTCACGTCACTCAAGAGGGGTCTTCCTCTCCCTGGGTGATTGAATCTAGGGCCACTAATCACATGACTAGTGAGCCAGGCTTGTTCTCTTTTCTTGAGCCTCCTAGTGTCCATAGGCAGGTTCGCCTTGCCGATGGCTCTATGACTCTCATCCTTCACCGGGGCACAGTTCCTCTGTCCTCTTTCTCCTTGGGTTCAGTTCTTCATGTTCCAAACCTTGTTTTAAATCTTCTTTCTGTTAGTCAATTGACTCGTTCGATGCACTGCTCGATGACATTTTTTCCTTTTGGCTGTGTTATTCAGGACCTGACCTCGAGGACTTTTGGCTACGACCGTGAGCGCGACGGGCTTTACCAGCTGGAGCTCTCACCTCTTTCCCCACCTATGCCACGTCTCTCACCACCGTCCATCTCTACCGCTGCTACTTCACCTTCTCTGTGGCATGCCAGACTGGGGCATGCGAGCCCTCAGATTATGTCATCTCTTTTTCGGAGTGTCTTGTTTGAGCACTCCTTTCAGTGGGATTTCTTTGTCTCAGCACAAGTATACACTCAACCTCTTAAGTGATATTGACCTTATTGGGTGCTCTACTGTGTCTACACCTAGGGATCCGAACCACCGCTTACATGCCGAGTCCGACGATTCTCTCCCTGAGCCGGGCAGATACCAACATCTTGTTGGCAGACTTATCTACTTGACCAACACTCGCCCCGACATTTGCTTTGTTGTGAGTGTGGTCAGTCAGTTCGTGCATGCTCCACGGACTTCTCACCTAGATGCAGCATTTCAGATCCTTCACTACCTGAAAGGATCTCCTGGCCTCGGGCTTTTCTACCGTTCATCTCCGTCCCCCGGTCTCACCTGTTACACTGATTTTGACTATGATGGTTCCCTCACTGATCGACGTTCTACTTCGGGGACGTTCACTTTCTATGGTGACAATCTTATTTCCTGGAAAAGCAAGAAGCAGATTGTTGTTTCCCGCTCGTTTGCTGAGGCTGAGTACCGGGCTATGATCCATGACACTAGTGAGCTCCTTGGGCTGCGTACTCTCTTGAATGAGCTCGGCTTTCCTCCTTCTGGTTCCTCGACACTTGTTTGCGACAACCACTTCGCTTTCATGTTAGCCTCCGACTCTGTTCTGCACGAGCGGACTAAGGATATTGAGGTTGATATTCACTTTCTCAGGGAGCACATCCGTTCAGGTATTCTTACAACGTCCTATGTTCCCTCCGAAGAGCAGATTGCAGATGCCTTCACCAAGGCGGCTGGGCCTTCCAGGATTCTCTCTACTTGTAGCAAGCTGGGCTTGCTTGATCTTTTCGCGCCAGCTTGAGGGGGAGTATTGACTTGTTTACGGTTATTGTATTGGTATTCTTGTGAGTGGCTTTAGTCCCACATTGCGGGTTAGCTTTTGTGTATTTGTATCTCCTATATATTCCCCCATGGTGGATGAATAAAGGTGTGCTTGTTATTTTTCTATTCAACTGGCGCTTGATATATATATGTCCTTAGCCTTTGTATAAAAAAAGTAATGAAATATGAACTTCCTTTTATCTCTCTAAAATCTCCGCTCTCTCTAACCCTCTTCTCCTCCTCTAAGGTTCTCACTCTCATCTCCTTCTCCAAGCTTTTTCTTCTAACTTTTCCTCCTCTACCACCATTCTAGGGCTTGCCCTTGTATCCCCAACCTCCAACGACCTCAATGAAACATGCCCATAACATCTTGATATCTGAGTTATCCTTCCTCGGCTCGGTTATTTTCCGCTGCTCCGCACCGCCCCCTCCGCGCTATTTCATGCCATTTGTTAACGACGACAAAAGCTCGAGTTGGGTACGCGCCGAAGCTGACGCTGACGTCCAGCATCCAACTCTCTGTTAATGCCGACAGAAGCAGAAGTCCACAACCTGTAAGCTTCCAGCGCCGCTTGAGTCCTCTACCGCTTGCCTCGAGCCCCCTAAGTGCGACGCTCTGTCTCTCTTCGACGACAGCTACCTCCAACAATCCCTCAACAATTCTCACGGCGACCCCCTCCCAGCTCTAATCGACGACACCTACCTCCACCCACGCCTCTCTGCTCCTTCGACAATCATCGCCCAAGCCGCACTCAAGATCCCTGCACGATTCTCTCTCGACGATCGTCTTCCGTCGATCCCCGTTGCTCTCCCTGCGCCCAAGTCCATCTCCCTCATCGTCGACGGTGCACCCTGTGCCCTCGTGGTCAATCTCTCTCCCACCCGCTGTTTCTCTTCCCACGCAACCGCAGACCCCGTCTTCTCTGCGTCCATTCTTCCGCGCAGTCCATCGAAGCCCTTGACTCGTGCATCAGCCCTCCTCACACCCATCGAGCCCCATCCTGTCCAAACATCGCGCCCCATCATTCCTCGGGCAACACATCCTGTCTTTTTTTTTGAAGTCTATCTCAATCCCTCCCACTTACACACGCCACCCCTCCCCGTGCCCCCCTATTTTTAATTCCTCCTTGAGCCCCTCAATCCCACGCCTGGTATTTTTCCTCATGTTTTCTACGTTACTGTTTAATAAATTAATTCATCTTAGATTAATTTGATGAACATTAATATTAGTGTCGCGGATGCGGCCATCCTACACTCGATGCTGGTGAAGTGGTCGACGTCATTTCAGGACTCCATGCTCACTTCGATTCCAAGCTTGACCAACTGGAGAGGTCGGGATACTTTGCAGTTCTATCCCCTTCGGAGCAGTCGACATCCTCGCTAGAGCATCTTGCCACCCCTTCCATAGCAGCTTGGCTAGTTCCACCCCTGCCTCCTGCCGCTCCGCCTGCGCCCCCGACCCCTATTTTGTCGGTTCCTCCAACCATGTCGTCTTCCGCTCCGTCGACCCTCGCTCTGCCACCTCTGACCACATCGCTGCCTCTGCTGTCGGCCACTTCGACCGCTTTGTCGTTGCTGTCCCACACCGCACCGCCGTCACCGCCGGGCCCGTTCCCTTCGCCGATCAGGGTTTCTTCGACCACCTTCCAGCCGATGTTCTCCTCCGCATCACCAATCTCGCTGGACCCCTTCATTCTGCCGGCCGCTGTTCACTGGGCCATCTTGCCATTTTCCGCCTCTTGCCGGACCAGCCGAACCCATTGCTTCAGCCGCTTGTCCTTTCGATGCCGGCGCCGCTACACCTCACTGCAACCAAGGTTGTCAGGATCGAGATCCTAGGTGAGATCGTTTCGGGGGTTGGATCGGATCAGATCGTAGGATCGGATCGAGGATCTTAAGATCCTACTACATTCATAGATTTAAATCATACAATTACACAAATAATCAATACCAACAACCCGAAACTTCTATCGTACATATTGTGTTATGTCCATGTTGCATAATAAATCAGATAATTGTTAGGTAATAATGTAAAATGACTATTTAAAGCTCTTAAGAGAGCATTAGCTATTTGCTAAACAAATTTGTGACTCTAATATAAGTGATTAAATGAATGATTGATTGAAATAATCAATTGTAATATGATAAGCAAAGTAGGAAACCAATGTGTAACATCTTGTGCATTCTTAATTTTACAAGAAGGAACCCGAAATTCATGAATCAAATATATTGCGTAATATTAGGTAATAATGTGTTAAGAAAAATATTACACTAACCTTCAGAAAGTGCACAGCTAATTCAGCTTGAAAACCATCCCCCATCTCAACAAGAGCATGATCTGGTTTGTTATGAAGCAATTTGATTCTTACGATGTTGCCATACATAGAAGACAAGTTAAAAAGCATGTCCTCATCAAATTTCTACGGGAGAAAACAACAAAGTGATTAAATATTAGGATCAGCAGAGACAAATCAAGAGAGTGGATGTCTTAATAAAAAGCAAAAAACTTACATTAGTATTAAGGTTAGAGACAAGTATGGTGCACCGTGTACCTCTCATTACTACAACTGATACCAGGAGGCAATCCACTGCCAAATGCTGCTGCAACGGCTGTATCATTGTTTATCTAATAAAACATAAAAAATGTTACAACTGAAGACAAACTCAGTATGAGTAAAACAATATCAAGTAATAGTAGATGAGGAAATGTTAACAAAAAAGGCACAAAGAAAACAGGAAAGGAATAAGATGAAAAATGCTTTCAAATTTCATGAAAACTTGGGTTATATTGTAAAGTGATGTAGCTTTTGTATCCCTAAAGTTCTTTCGTTCTGAATGTAGGACATGGTTTTCTTCCTCCTTCTCAATTACCTTCAGTTAGAAAAGAATTTTCTGAACTTTTTGCTAGAAGATTCTAAAATTTCAGCAATTTTGGATGTTCTGAAGTAACTTTGGATGTTCTGAAGTGTGCTTTCAAAGAAGTGGAGCACTGGAGCCTTTTAATGATCCATCAGTGCTTAGCTTAGAAGCTTCTCATGTGTATTAGGAGAGTCTACAAAAATCGAATACACAGTGGTGCAAAATACAGTAAATGCACTTATTTCCATTCTTGACCTGGAAATCTGGAATCTGACATGGTCTGGTGACTCTGGTCATTTGAGATGGATGACAATGCAGATGCCTGGCCTCTGAAAAAAGATGTGCATTTTATAGTAGACTTCATTGCAAAATGCAAACAAGTAAAACAAGTACATAAACTAAAAATCTTAAAACCAGCTTGGGTACATGGGATCTTTTTAGTTGATATGCAAAACCAAACAAAAAATGTAAAACATAATCTCAACAAACCCTTCCCAGTGTCTAGGGTTTTCCAAAAGCCAAAATTCCTGCCTACTATTTTGCTACTTGCTCACAAACAAATGAAAGATCTACGAGGAAACAGAGAAAGGAAAGAAAGTTAGTGGATAACCTTGTCGGAGCGAAGAGGAGTGAAGCGAGAGCCGGAGAGAGCACGAACGGCAGTTGGAGAGATTGAGAGAGCACGCCGACAATCGTCGAGAGTAAAGACTTTGTCGTCGAGGGTTGAACGACAACCAGAGAGATCAGGCACGAGTCGGAAAGTCTTCGCCATCAGAAGTCAGAGCACGCGTCTAGGGTTTTCTGAAGGAGGAGGCGCGATGCAAAATAAAAAGAGGCAGTGAGTCACACAATACTTTTAAGACCATTCAGATCGTTAGGATCGCGGCCGGATCGCGACCGGATCGCGACCGGATCGCGATCCTAGCGATCCCACGATCTGCAGCGCGATCCCACGCTATCAGAGGCCGAATGCAATCTCATTAACGATCCAGATCGAATATCATTTTTCAGATCGTAGGATCGTGCGATCATACGATTCAGATCGCGATCCTAACAACATTGCCGCCACCGCGACACGCTACGAGGCGCTATTTTCACGCGAAATCAAGGAGCCAGACGAATCGATCATCCTGCTGGAGTTCGAGCTTGAGGACAAGCTCGATTTGAAGGACGGGTGGAGTGTTATGGACCCCACGCCATTGGTTATCTAGTATTAGGAATCTTATTATATCACTCGTATTGTATCGTCTTTATTGTATTGAGTCGTGTTTTATGTTTTTATGCAGCTTGTTGTAATTATGAGATTACCACACTGGGGATTGATATATATATGGCCTTAGCCCTTGTATGAAAAAAAGCAATGAAATATGAACTTCCTTTTCTCTCTAAAATTTCTCTTTCTTTCTCTCTAACCCTCTTGTCCTCTAGGGTTTTCACTCTCATCTCCTTCTCCAAGCTTCTTCTTCTAACTTCTCGTCCTCTACCACCATTCTAAGATTTGCCCTTGTATCGTTGACCTCCAACGACCTCAACGAAACAAACCCATAACAGAACAATTTTGAGAATGTTGATCGTCCGTAAATAGTATCTAAAAATGGAGATAATATTCCATTATTTTATTTAACTAAACTCTCCTGAAGGGGAGTATTTATCTATAAGTTAGAAAAAAGATGGCATGTTGAGGTTGCAACTATTTTTGAATTTCAAATCTTTTAGACAAATTGCATTGTGTTGGTTCTATGAACTGAGAATACCTCTTTTCAATTCGGGTAAAACCTGACCGTGGACTAATTGCTCGACCTAATGCTCATATGACGCAACTCATCAGGTCCACCATGTTCTTAATATGGGGCTCCACTGCCAAGATCAAAGAAATAGAGTTATGTCTTTAGCATCCGTTCGAGCTTTTGGTATAATGGTAAGCCCTGATCCTAGAATTGGTATAAAAGCTAGGTCATGGGTTCAAATGTCCCGGATGGTGTTGGGGGGGGGGGGGGATAGTTGGTCTCTAGAATGACCTGATCATGGATTAATTGCTTGGCCGATGGCACTTTTAGGGCGCAGCCCCTATGCCTACCCGTCGCTTATTATAGGGCTCCATTTCCAAGTTCAAGAGATAGAAGTTTGCCTCTACCATTAGTTCGAGCTATTGGTATAGTGGTAAGCGCTTGATCCTAGACATAGTAATAAACAAGTACTAGTGCAATCAGGGAATGTGACGTGGTGTTCATGCTGAGAATTTTCAAGGGCCTTTCTTGACTCCCTCTGGTCAAAAAATTGTCACGTGATGTGGTCTTCATGCTGAGAATTTTCAAGGGGCTTTCTTGTCTCCCTTTGGTCATAAAATTGGCACATTCTACTTTACATCCGACTAGGCATCAAAATGGGCAGGTTCAATCTGAATTGTTCAATATAACCCGTTAAGACACCTTTTCATGTTCAAGAATTTTTGTATCAAACATTGTGCATGACTTTCTGCATCATTCAGAGTTTGCTGGGCTTTTGATTTCACCACTTTGTGTAAAATTAGTGTTAATTTATTTTTTTTCAATTTCTTTGGGATGCATGTCAAATTTTGTCCTTGCCAGATAAGGGACTTTTACGATGCCAAAACCAATGATATTTGTTTGGGGAGTAATGCAATATATTTTACTAGCAAAAATACCGTGGAAGACAAAATCTAGATTCTTCTCATTGATTAAAAATAAGGCCAAAATCCTATTTTACTATTTATACATGAAGGGAGGGAGGGAAGCATAGTGACCCATATCTTTACAAAGAATATAAATAATAAACTAAATAAAAATAAATAACAATTTATACTCATCGGCAAGTTGGAGTATGCATGTCACATGAGCTAAGATTTAAGATTAGGTGAAGATACAAGGACCTAGACAAGTCCTTGGTGAGGATATATGTAATCTGAGGCTCTGCTTTGCTCGACTGAAGCGGTGGGAGAAGCAGTGGTCTGATGCAATGGTGGGAAAATCAGCTGTTTTGCAGAATGATGCAAAAAACAGTGAAACTCTTTGGAAAAATCTGTTTTCCAGTGCTGTTTGAATAGTGGAGTTGACTGTATTATTTGGCAAAATTGGTGTGTGGTGGCTGTTTGAAAATTAAAATTATGGTAAATATAATTGAAATGCTTGCAATATCTCCATGCTTCTATATACCATAAATCATGTTCAAACGGTAAATATGACATCCCATAAAATGTTTATATATGAAAATTTAAATTTTTTGCCAAATATTAATATTACATAATCTGACGATGTAGACATCATAAAATTAAATTGCAGTATATTGTTCTTATGCAACTGCATCATTGCACCCCACACATCTGCACTCAATAATTTTAACTACATTATGGAGAAATATACGATTAATGATGATGATGTAAATTATTGATTGTTTTTAATCACCAAAACAATATAGTTCTTGTGAGCAGTTTGTTAACTGGTTGGCTATGAAATCTCGTAATGTAGACATTTCATTTGCTCTAGCCCCTTCAATTGTAGCAGGCTCTATGTTTGGATCAACATTAGTTGTGATTCGATTACGAGTTTCTCTATGCTCATATTCCTCTAGATGCACAAAATTATCGACATCACATGCAATAAAATTTTCATCCACACGTGATTGGTGCCTCCAATTAAAATTATGCAGTGTCATTGTTGCCACAACAATCACGTATAGTTTTGAAATTATGTATCGTGACATGTTTCTCAGTATGACCTACTTCTTCCACACACCAAAGGTTCGTTCAATCACACTACAAAGTGAGGAGTGAGTTTTATTGAAATCTCACGCCGTTCAGAAATTGCTCGATCACCCCGTGCAAAATCCGGTAGGTGATATCGAGTCTTCAAATAAGGTTTCAAAATACCCTTTTGTAGCGGATATCCAACATCTACCATATAATATTTAACTATGTAATCAAGTTATTAATTTAGGAAATGAAATGAAAAAGTAATAAAATTAAAATAGTAAACAAATTATTCACCTGGAGGTTGGAGGGAAATTTACAACTTGGATCATTAAATACACGTGGAAGATGCAACTATCATGACTTGAACCTTCTCATCTTGGCACCACTTAAGTAAAACACATATCGAAGTCGCATATGACCATTATATTTTGAGTCAGGGAACCATGGCGTCCTATATGAGGCTTCGTGGGCATAAAGAAAGTACTTGCAACACTTTTAGTTGGCTCTACTAATTGCTCAACATGTAATTCCATAACTTGCTTTTTACCCTTTTCCTTTGGTTTCCCCTTATGTGATCTCTTCGAACCTTGTGAATTTGCTGCACTACCATTTTGGGTATTTCATGTCAGTTGAACCAAGATTATCAGATGTTAATGTCTGCGTGTTTATATTCTCTACAGCATGTTCATCACTTGAACCAATACATGCTGATCAAATGCATGTGGCATAGTTCCCGTTGAAGTGATCCAAACATTCTCATCGTTAGCTACGACCTGGCTGAACATTCGGTCAAGTTCCTCTTCTAACTCAGGAGTAATTCCTGTGTATCAAATTTTTTTCGCGACAGGCAACATCTAAAAAAATGATAAAATTTAATATAAAAACATGAATCTACATGATATTAAACTTAAGAGATAGGTTGTAACCTTTATTCTTTATTTCCACTCGTCATTTGTTGCGTACTTGCGTCAATAGTTTTCTTGATAGGGTTCCACCCTAATCCAGTCTCCCCCTTTTTAGATCTCGCCATAGCTTTCAATTTCTCTTTAATCGGTCCCATTTTTTCTTCAACTGAGCCCGATCATATGTTACTCTGTTGGATCCCTAGTTTGATTTGGGCTAGGTTCACTAACTTAGGATGATGTGACCCAACATGTATAGCACGGGTCAAAGTTGTGTCCTAGAGTCTAGGTCAAGTCGTAAGAGTCAACATCACATGGACAAGCCAACATCAGACTGCCAGAGACTCAAGACATAAAGTTTTCCTCAAAATTCAGAGAATTATCAAGAGACTAAGTAAAATGAGTTCGACGTTCGTCGAACTCAGGTCGACGATAGTTGTTCTCAGCTCGACGATCTTAGAGAAATATTCTCTGAGCTGAGCTCGACGAACTTCAGTCCAGATCGACGATCCTTAGATTTCACCTTCAGAATTCTAAGTCCAGACTGTTCTCTTGACTCAGGTCGACGAACCTAGTTTTCAGGTCGACGAACTTTATTCTTTGGTCGACGATCTCTGGACTCAGTCTTCAGTATTTCAAGTTCAATTTATTCTCCTGACTTAGGTCAACGAACTTAGTTTTCTGGTCGACGATCACTGGAATCTTTACTTCACCTTTCTGATTCCAGAAGTTATAAATTTGTCTAAGTCCAGAATCATTCTCAGCTCGACTAATTCAAGGTTCTCCAGACTTAGCTCGACGAACACCATTCTTCGGTCGACGAATCTTTGGACTATCACAGCATTCTGTCGAGACCATGTTCTCCAGTCTCAGGTCGACGAACCTTGTTCTCTGCTCGACGAATTCTGGAACCAGAAGACTTTGTCGACACTAGAAGAACTTTGTGTCGACACCAAGATCATCGGTCGACATTGTGGAAAGGCTATGACGACATCACAAAGAAGATTTGTGTCGACACACAGGAGTAATTGTGTCGACACAGGATATTTGACAACTCCAGAATAATTGTTGAACTCCAGTCGACGAACATATTTACCAGCTCGACGAATAGGCAAAGATCAAAAGAGACAGCAGTTCAGTTTTCAGTTCGACGATCATAGAACTCAGCTCGACGAACAGAAGACGTCTGGTCGACGAATACAATGTCTCAGCTCGACGAACTGTGAACTCAGTTCGACAAATTCTGCTATCTGTTCGACGATTCCAGACTTAGTTATTTTCGGCCTTCTGTCCCCACTCTAATGCTATAATTCCTGGGTAATTAAGGCTCTAACATTCTCTGAATGTATCCGATAGAATGAGCATTAATTATGGTCTTCTCCAGGTTTATTGCTTGCCGTTTTTCCACGGGACAGTTGGGGAAATAAATCAATGCCGATTATTCTCAAGGCTGTCAGCATTAATTACAGAGAAATTCAAATGTTTGAAAGACACAGAAGAAGAGAATAACAGATACAGACAGACATACACACAGTGAATTAACCAAGAGAGACACAGAAAAAGCTTCACACAGAATACTACTAACTAAGAAGCATACAACAATTTGAAGAAGCAAGAAGAATACATTTTTTAAAATCCAGAGTCTTCCTGTTCTTCTTCTCCAGGACCTTGCTAAAGACATTCAAGCACTATCAGTCTAAAGCTCCTGGATCAAGTCTCTAAATTGAAGGCCTATCACCCTGTGCAAAGCTCCAGTTCTCCTGTACCCTTTTTCATCTCAGGGGGAGCTTTGACAACATCATTGAATCCACATAGTTTTCTCATTGTGATTGAGAAAAGAAGACTTCCATCACTCTCTCACCCCCACCTCTGTAAAGGGTTGTCATCTCCCTTCAAAAGTGATTCCTTGGTTGCAAGTCTCCTGATCAAAAGACTTGGGTTGGTTTTTGAGCACCTGATCAAAAGCTCATTGGTGTCAGACACCTGATCAAAAATCTCAGTGGATTCCTACCAAGGGTGGTAGAAGAGTGGATGTACCCAGGTTGGGGAACCACTATAAAATTCTTGTGCCGTCTGGTTGTCTCCTTTTCTTTTGTTCTTGCTGTGCTTGTGATTTAGATTTATTATTTGCTAGGTTATTAATTTATGCACTTTTGATTTACAGCAAAAGCTGTAATAATAGTTAAGAAATTTTTAAGAATACTCTATTCACCCCCCTCTAGAGTATTTCTGATCTAACACTCACTTTCAATTGGTATCAGAGGAGGTTCCTTTGGTTGTACAAGTTAAATATTGAACCAAAAGATCCTTTGTTAGATCTACACAGTATTTTATCTTCATTTAAATTATAAACACAGCATGACACAGAACAAGGATTATGCAAGCATCAAACCTTCCAGTTTGCAATCTTAATAAGTTTGCCATCTGGAAGACAAGAATTCGGTTATATATGAATTTCATTGATGAAGACATCTATAATTCCATTTTGACAGGTTCCCCACAGGCATCCACAGCTATAACATCTTCCAACAACAATGCAGTCTCACCACCTGAGTGGACTGAAGCTCAGAAGAAAGCAAAGATTGCTGATGCCAAAGCCATGAACATATTGGCTCAGACTATGTCAGATGACATCTTTCAGAAGGTGGCTGAGTGCACCTCTGCAAAAGCAATCTGAGATTCACTCAATCAAATGATTGCTGACTCAGCAGATGAGAGGAAAGATAAAAGATCACACCTCATCACACAATATGAAAATTTCAAGAAGGATGAGGCAGAGACAGTTGAAGTGATGTACAACAGGCTTAGCTCCATCATCAGTGAGCTAAGGACCTTAGATAAAGAAATCACTTTGACTGAAGTTAATGACAAGATCCTAATGTGCTTCCCAAGCTCATGGGACACCAGGATCTGGCCCATCAAGGAGGCCAGATGCCTGAATGAGATTTCAACTGAATCTTTATTAGGAAAACTAAAGTCATATGAGCAGCTAATCAAGTCCAGAGAGACAGTGGAACACAGGACTCCTCCCCCAGCAAGGAAAGAACAATCCATTGCATTCAAGGCTGCTGAAGAAACTGAAGCCCCAATAGTCAATGAAGAGCTGATGAGTCTCTTTGCCAAGAGATTCTTCAAACTGGCAAGGAAAGACTTCAGAAGCAAGTCATCCAGAAATGACAGTCAGCCAAGGTATGACAAAATCCCCACTAAAGAGGTAGTGTGTTATGAGTGCAGAAAACCAGGACATTTCATGTTTGAATGTCCTGAAAATCAAAAGAAGGAAAGAAGAAAAGAGAAAGAATCAAGAAGCAAGCACTACAGCAAGCCCTCTTCCAGCAAGCACAAAAAGAAGGACAAAAGATTTGTGGCTGAAACATGGAGTGACACAGAAGATGAATCTACATCTTCCAGCTCCAGTGAAGAAGAAGAGGAGGCCAAGGCAAAGGAGGTGTGCCTCATGGCAATTGGTGCAAGCAGCAGCAGATCAGATACAGATGAATCTGATGATGAAGAAAATCTGTCAGCTGAAGATCAGGTTAACATCTTATGATTTTGAATCTGATGAATTTAAATTTGAATTTAAAAACTTATGCTTAGATTTAATAAGCTCTGAGAAGGAAATCAAACTTCTCAGAGAAAAATTGAATGACCTAGATAAAATCACCTCTGAAAATGCAACTCTGTCTATTGAATTAAAATCTGCAAATGAACAAATCAGTTTTCTGAAATCAGAACTTAGCAAAGCTAAGATGTTATAAGAATCATTAAATGACAGAAGTTTGAAATTGTTAGATATAACCAGCACAGTTAATGCTAGAACAAATAACTGCAGATTAGTATTAGCAGAGGCACATCTAGTGAAACAACCCTAATCCAAAGTAATCATCTTTCAAAACCAGTAAATTTCATCTCTGATAAAGGAAAGAAAAACACTGAACAAGTAAATAAAGTTAATAAAATTCTGGAACAAATTGAAGCTAAGGATAAAATTAAAAATCAGAAGAATGATAAAAATAACAATGTTCAGCAGTTATCGTCGAACTCAGATCGACGATATCGGAACAGATCGTCGAACTCAGAACGACGATCTCTGAACGCAAACTACAATAATAATCATTCGTCTAACTGCGATCGACGAACTTTGTATGGTTCGTCGAGCAGAGGTCGACGAACGTGGGACACAGAGAATGATCATGTTCATTCTCTGGGTAGAGATCGACGATCTCAACCAAATTCGTCGAACTCTGGTCGACGAACTTACAACAATTCGTCGAACCCAGGAAGACTTAATCAAAACTGTAACAACAACTCACATGTTTCTAAGAAACCATTTAATCCACTAGCTGATTGGATCACCCCCTAGGATATAAGTCCCAACCTGAATTCTCTATCATTTCTAGTTTTCTTACCAGCCATACAAAGGACCCAAGGTAACCTGGGTCAAAAACCATTAACTGTTTTTTATTGCAGGTGAAGAATTGTCCAGGGGTAAATCAAACTTGGTACCTGGACAGTGGCTGCTTCAAACACATGACTGGCAGCAAGAACATCTTAATCAACTACAAGTCCAAGCTGGGGCCAAAAGTTATCTTTGGTGACTCCAAATGTGGTCAATCAGAAGGATTTGGAGAAGTGAGAATAAGAGTTATCGCATTCAAAAAGGTGACATATGTAAGTGGACTCAAGCATAACCTCATCTCCATAAGTCAGTTATGTGATGATGGTTATCAGATACACTTTAACCCATCCACTTGTTCTATTATTGATAAAAACAACCAAACAGTTTTAACTGGAAGTAGACAAGACAACATTTACTTAGTAAATTTTCTTTCTGCCAAAACTGATATCTGCTTACTTAACTTAACTAGTAATCAGAATGACTTATGACACAAAAGACTAGGTCATGTAAATCTGAAAAATAATGCTAGGCTATCTATGCACAACCTTGTTAGAGGTCTACCTTCTGGTCCCTACAAGAAGGAAGGTCTCTGCAGGGCTTGTCAATTAGGCAAGCAAACTAAAACTAGTTTTAAATCTGTTAATAAGAGTGATTCACCTAGGATTTTGTACTTGCTACATTTGGATCTCTTTGGACCCATTGCTGTACAAAGCATAGGAGGGAAATCCTACACTTTGGTTATAGTGGATGACTTCTCCAGGTTCAGTTGGGTATTCTTTCTGAGATCAAAGTCAGATACATTCAAGGTTCTTACAGATTTTTTCAGGAGCATACAGATTGAGTTCTCTACTCATGTTGCATTGATCAGAAGTGATCATGACACAGAGTTTGAGTCTTTTCTTATGCATGAGTTCTGTGAGAAGGAAAGGTATCAGACATTGCTTCTCAGCTCCTAGAACTCCCCAACAAAATGGGGTAGCTGAAAGGAAAAATATGACACTCATTGAAGCTGCAGGTACATTACTTGCAGATGCTTACATGTCCCTAATCTTCTGGGCAGAGGCTGTCAGCACAGTAAATTATGTCCTGAACAGAAGCTTAATTCACAAACTAAAGAACAATACTCCCTATGAATTGCTCAAAGGGAAGAAACCTAAAATAAACTATTTTAAAGTATTTGGTTGTACCTGTTATATAAAAAATAATAACAAGAAATACATTAGAAAGTTTGAAGCTTAATGCTGAAGATGGAGTTTTTCTAGGATACTCCCAAGTAAGCAATGTCTATAGGGTTTTTAACAAATCAACATTGAAAATTGAAGAGTCTATTCATGTTTCATTCGATGAGACTAATATGTATTGCAAGGAGAAAGAAGTTTCTACCAATAGTAACTTGCAGGTACCCCACTTGTGTGAAACCTTGGATGGACTAAACCTCACCCAAGAGGTGCCAACTCATCTCTCTCCACAAGTCATTGAAGAAAGTGAAGAAGAAGAAGTTGAAGATAATGAATCTCTACCAACAGCAAATACAATTCCACAGGAGGAATTAATTCCAAATGCTGTTGCACAACAAACTCCACTCACTGATTTTGTCACACTTAGGGATCACCCCAGATCTCAAGTGATTGGAGACATATCAGCAGGTGTACAGACAAGACATCAACTTACCCAAGATCTGGTGCATGTCTGTTTTCTCTCTCAGGTTGATCATCTTTCTATTCATGATGCTGAGCAGGATCCCCACTGGATCCTTGCAATGTAGGAGGAACTAAATCAATTTGAGAGATGTAGAGTTCAGGATTTGGTTCTAAGATCCCAAAACTACCCAGTTATTGGAACCAAATGGATTTACAGAAACAAGCTGGATGACCAAGGAGTTATTGTGAGAAACAAGGCTAGGCTTGTTGCTTAAGGAATACATGTAAGAAGAAGGAATTGATTATGATCAAACCTTTGCACCTGTTGCAAGGTTGAAAGCCATAAGAATATTCCTTGCATATGCAATATACAAGAGGTTCAAGGTCTTTCAAATGGATGTGAAGAGTGCTTTTGTGAATGAAGTACTACAAGAAGAGGTTTATGTAGAACAACATCCAGGTTTTGTTTCTCCAACTTACCCTTCTCATGTTTTTAAATTGCATAAGGCTCTTTATGGTCTAAAGCAAGCTCCAAGAGCTTGGTATGATACCCTATCAAGTTTTTTATTAGAGCATAAATTTACAAGAGCAACTGTAGATAAAACTCTTTTCACTAGACATTATAAGGACCAAATCTTGTTAGTACAAATTTATGTGGATGATATTATATTTGGCTCTACAGATTCCAAGTTATCCAAGAGGTTTTCTGACCTCATGCATTTTAAATTTGAAATGAGTAGCATGTGGTGAGCTTTCCTACTTTCTTGGTCTCCAAGTGAAGCAGCTCACTGATGACATCTTCATCTCTCAAGCAAAATATGCTAAAGAACTTCTAAAGAAGTTTGGTATGACTGATGTCTCAGCAAAGAAAACTCCCATGGCTACCAATGCTGTTGTGGACTCTGATGTACCAGAGGAAACTTGTGGATCAGAAACTTTATAGGGCATTGTTGGGTCCCTATTATACCTCACAACAAGTAGGTCAGACATTATGTTTGTCACATGTCTTTGTGCTAGATTTCAAGTGAACCATAAAGAATCTCATCTAATTTTGCTAAAAAGGATTTTGAGATATATAAAGAGTTGTCCTAATCTAGGCCTATGGTATCCTGCTGAACCAGAATTTGAGCTAACTGGATACTCTGATGCTGATTTTGCTGGATGCAGGGTAGATAAAAAAAGTACTTCAAGAACTTGCCAGTTCCTAGGTATGAGATTAGTATCTTGGTTTTGTAAAAAACAAACATCAGTGTCAACCTCTACTGCTGAAGCAGAATATATTGCAGCAGACAGCTGTTGTTCACAGATGTTTTGGATACAAAATCAACTACTAGATTATGAGTTCAATTTAAATAATTCAACTCTACTCTGTGATAATACAAGTGCTATAGCCATAGCCCAGAATCCAGTTCACCATAGTAGGACAAAACATATTAATATAAGACATCATTTCATTAGGGAGTGTGTACACAAAAATAAAATCAAGCTTGTCTATATCTACACTGATTTACAAAGGGCTGATATATTCACCAAACCTCTGGATGAGAGAAATCATATGTTCTTTGTGAATCAACTTGGAATGATCAATGAATAAGACTTTATTTGATTTCTGTCTGCAGTCGACGAATTTTCCAGAGATCGTCGAACGGAGTTCGGCGAACCGTGGAAAATTTGAGAGACATTCGCCGAACGGAGATCGACGAACTCTCTGTGAGTGAAACAATATTCGTCGAACGGAGTTCGACGAACTTGCTTCAGAAGATATTCGTCGAACGGAGTTGGACGAACTATTTTCAATTCTTCAGGACTAGATCGACGAATATTTCAGTCAAACTTATTTCGTCGATCTCAGCTCGAAGAATTAATTTCATTTTCGTGGAACGGAGTCTGTCGATTCATATTCTTGAAAACCTTATATCTAGGTTTTCTTCGACCTCCGTCCCGCGCTTTCTGTTCTCTTGCACTTGATCGCCGTTTCTCTCTTTTGCAGGTGATTCCATGGCGATTCCAGCAGGAGCTCTAGCCGCTATGAAGTTTGACACTAGCTTTGATGTCGACTTCGAATCGTTCCAGCACTCGGATCCAATCTTCCTGTATATTCTGGAACTTCTGGAAGAACAGAATCTGAAGAATCTGATGACTACAAGGATAAAGCTGGCAGGAACAGAAATCAGGGAATGAGTTTATACATCATCCACTTCTGAGGACAATACCATGACAGGATCAATTGCGGGTAACACTGTTTCCTAAACTCCCGCGGTTTTAACTGAAATGTTTGGTTTGACAACTGGCGAAGAGGACTTAGAAATTGATTCTGAAGAGTTTGATATGATGCTCAATCTGATGGGTTATGCTGGTGACAACCCAAATAAATTATTGAAGAAACATTTGTCTGCAACATACAAGTTCCTGACAGACATTGTTCGGAAGGTCTTGCTTGGCAAGCATACTGCCCATGAATACATCACAAGACATCAGTTCTTGGTCATGTGTGCAGTAATAAATAAGAAGCAAGTGGACTGGGCTCAGATCCTCTTTGATCTGATAAAGAAGAAAAATAACAAGAAAGAAGTGTGTTTTGGAAGGATCCTAGGGATCTTCCTCAAGGAAAAGGCTGCTGAATCACTGGTCTCCCAGACCATATTCATCAATTCCAGTAAAAGGCTCACCTGTGCCTTATTTGACAGGTGAGAGAGGACAATCACAAAGCCCACTAAGGCTTCTACCTCTTCCACCCCAGCTTCTAAAGGCACCAGGGCTGTTAAAGCCACTCCCCTACCTGCTGAAGAGCTTCATCCCACACCACCATCTCTTCCAGCTTCCCTTCCAGCAACACAAATTCCTTCCTCTCCCATTATCTCTTCAACGCCAGAACAACAACAACATCCTCATGTTCCTACTCCACCTCCATCTCCACATGCTTCCCCAGCTTCATCTCCACCTATTGACCTCACTGACATTCCATCTTCCCCTCTTCAAGAAACACAACAACCAACATCTCCTGATTCCCCCCATGACACTTACATTTCTACACCACCACAATCTCCTCTTCCCCCACATCTATCTTCCATACCATCTTACCATCTACCAACAACAGACACCATCATGCAAGATGCCACCCATCCATCCCCATCCACATCTACCATCCCTCCAGATGTTCAACTACCTGATGCTCCACTCTCTATCCCTCCCATAGTTCCCACTTCTACACCTTCTGCACTACCATCTCCCACTCCATCATTGGATCCCTCAACCATATCTTCCATCCTTTCCATCATCACTCCCCTCCTCAAGTCCCTTATAGCAGAGGCCATTACACCTCTTGCTACCACCATATCTTCTCTCTCTGACAAAATCTCTGCTCTTACTGCTGCCCCCTCCTCAGTCAGGGGCATGACTTCAGGCTCTACTGAAACCATGCAGAGGGAGATGCCTGATGATGAAGCAGCAGCTACAGCTCCAAAGATGCCTGATGATGAAGCAGCAACTACAGCTCCAAAGGCTTCAGCTCCAGCTCCAGAACCAGATGCTTCAGCTACAGCAACAACAACAGCTTCAGACACAGAATACATAGATACAGATTTGATTGATAAAGATTTGATTGATTTTATTGAGACTGATATGGATTTTGAATCAGACTCTGAAGAACTTAATACTGTTGGTGATTTCATTCTTAATCCCACGGTTAATTTAGAAAAATTGTTGAGTATATTTGATACTGTACATATACATTATCCTCCAGCTGAGATCACTAAGCCATCCTTGGCTATTATACCATATACTGCCCCATCTCTTCAAAAGTTGTTAAGCAAATTAAGGACAATTTTGCTATTGCACAGTCAGAAATCACTTCACCTCCAGAAGTAGTAGTTGTTCCCTCTTCCTCAATAATATCTTCAGCACCAACTTTTGTAATGGATGACTCTCCAATGCCAGATCTAGATGAATTGATCTTGGTTTATATTGCAGAAGAAAATAAGACAGCCACTGAAAGCTCTGTCCAAATCAGTTCTGATTTTTGTGTAGCTTCTCCTCCAACTTCTGCTGAAACTCCAGTTCTTGTTGCAACTCCTGCTCCTGCTCCTAAAAAACCTGTTATCTCTGCTAAAGCTTTGAAGGCTCTGGATGATCTATATGATAACCCTCAGGGTTCTGACAATGATGATGATGAAGATGAGGATGAAGATTCAGATGAGGAGGATATAAAGAAGAAGAAGCAAGCTTCAAAGAAAAGGAAAACTCCTCCTCCTCCTGCTCCCAGGCCCAATCCAAACAATGACACCCCTTACTATATTCTTCAAAAGATAACTACATACAAAGGGATGTCAGCATGGATGTGGCTCTCTAAGAATCATCAGAAAGAAAGGAAGAAGAGTAGAAGGTACTCTCCTCCACCAGTTCAAAGGTATAGGAAAGATCCACCACCTCCTTCCTCCTCCTGCAGCTGGTACTTCTGGTTCTAGTTCTCAAAGATCTGCCCCTATGCAAACATATCAAAGACATCAAGGGAGATCTCATCATGAAAGCAGCCAGCATAGACAACAATCTTCAGGAAAACAACATCAACAGCAACAACATCAACAAGCTGAAAGTCCTAAAATACCACTCTCTCCTCCTGTTCCTTATGAAGATCCAGAAACAGCCAACACAGCTAGAATGGTCAGGTTTCGAGAACTGGTAGGCCTCTCTATGATCAACAAGGCAAAGGCTGAAGGAAAGGATACTTCTGAATACACTACAATGTCCAAGTACAGGAGAGAAGAACTGAAAAATGTTTGATAAGGCTAACAAAATTTTTAATGTTGATGATTATATGAAATTGCATCCTGAAGCAGTGGTCCCTAGAGCTACATCTCTGAAGATTATAAGAGGCTACTGACATGACAATGACTATGACACAAGCTTCAAATCCAAACAGGGAAATAGTCTTCACCAAGCCAGGAGACAAGGGCAAGGACATAAAGCATCAGGAGAAAAATCAAAAGAAGTGAAATATGAACTATTTTGTTTCTGTCTTTCTATCTTAAACTATCTCTTATTGTCTGAACAAATCTTTTATGTAAATATATCTGCTGCATGTGTTAATTATCCCTGCCAGATATATCTTTTTCCTGCTTTGTTTGCTTTATGTTTTTATTTTGAGTCTATTAGTGACCTCACCCAAATAGGAGGAGATTGTTGGATCCCTAGTTTGATTTGGGCTAGGTTCACTAACTTAGGATGATGTGACCCAACATGTATAACAAGGGTCAAAGTTGTGTCCTAGAATCTAGGTCAAGTCCTAAGAGTCAACATCACATGGACAAGCCAACATCAGACTGCCAGAGACTCAAGACATAAAGTTTTCCTCAAGATTCAGAGAATTCTCAAGAGACTAAGTAAAATGAGTTCGACGTTCGTCGAACTCAGGTCGACGATAGTTGTTCTCAGCTCGACGATCTTAGAGAAATATTCTCTGAGCTGAGCTCGACGAACTTCAGTCCAGATCGACGATCCTTGGATTTCAGCCTTCAGAATTCTAAGTCCAGACTATTCTCTTGACTCAGGTCGACGAACCTAGTTTTCAGGTCGACGAACTTTATTCTTTGGTCGACGATCTCTGGACTCAGTCTTCAGTATTTCAAGTTCAATTGATTCTCCTGACTTAGGTCGACGAACTTAGTTCTCTGGTCGACGGTCACTGGAATCTCTACTTCACCTTTCTGATTCCAGAAGTTATAAATTTGTGTAAGTCCAGAATCATTCTCAGCTCGACGAATTCAAGGTTCTCCAGACTTAGCTCGACGAACACCATTCTTCGGTCGACGAATCTTTGGACTATCACATCATTCTGTCGAGACCATGTTCTCCAGTCTCAGGTCGACGAACCCTGTTCTCTGCTCGACGAATTCTGGAACCAGAAGACTTATGTCGACACTAGAAGAACTTGTGTCGACACCAAGATCATCGGTCGACATTGTGGAAAGGCTATGACGACATCACACAGAAGATTTGTGTCGACACACAGGAGTAATTGTGTCGACACAGGATATTTGACAACTCCAGAATAATTGCTGAACTCCAGTCGACGAACATATTTACCAGCTCGACGAATAGGCAAAGATCAAAAGAGACAGCAGTTCAGTTTTCAGTTCGACGATCATAGAATTCAGCTCGACGAACAGAAGACGTCTGGTCGACGAATACAATGTCTCAGCTCGACGAACTGTGAACTCAGTTCGACGAATTCTGCTATCTGTTCGACGATTCCAGACTTAGTTATTTTCCGGCCTTCTGTCCCCACTCTAATGCTATAATTCCTGGGTAATTAATGCTCTAACATTCTCTGAATGTATCCGATAGAATGAGCATTAATTATGGTCTTCTCCGGATTTATTGCTTGCCGTTTTTCCACGGGACAGTTGGGAAAATAAATCAATGTCGATTATTCTCAAGGCTGTCAGCATTAATTACAGAGAAATTCAAATGTTTGAAAGACACAGAAGAAGAGAATAACGGATACAGACAGACATACACACAGTGAATTAATCAAGAGAGACACAGAAAAAGCTTCACACAGAATACTACTAACTAAGAAGCATACAACAATTTGAAGAAGAAGCAAGCAAGAACACATTTTTTGAAATCCAGAGTCTTCCTGTTCTTCTTCTCCAGGATCTTGCTAAAGACATTCAAGCACTATCAGTCTAAAGCTCCTGGATCAAGTCTCTAAATTGAAGGCCTATCACCCTGTGCAAAGCTCCAGTTCTCCTGTACCCTTTTTCATCTCAGGGGGAGCTTTGACAACATCATTGAATCCACATAGTCTTCTCATTGTGATTGAGAAAAGAAGACTTCCATCACTCTCTCACCCCCACCTCTGTAAAGGGTTGTCATCTCCCTTCAAAAGTGATTCCTTGGTTGCAAGTCTCCTGATCAAAAGACTTGGGTTGGTTTTTGAGCACCTGATCAAAAGCTCATTGGTGTCAGACACCTGATCAAAAATCTGAGTGGATTCCTACCAAGGGTGGTAGAAGAGTGGATGTACCCAGGTTGGGGAACCACTATAAAATTCTTGTGTCGTCTGGTTGTCTTCTTTTCTTTTGTTCTTGCTGTGCTTGTGATTTAGATTTATTGTTTGCTAGGTTATTAATTTATGCACTTTTGATTTACAGCAAAAGCTGTAATAGTAGTTAAGAAATTTTTAAGAATACTCTATTCACCCCCCCTCTAGAGTATTTCTGATCTAACACTCACTTCCATACTCCTGTGTGGTCTTTAAAACTATCTACTAAGTTTTTCCAGTCTTTCTTACCGAAGTGAGTGGTTGGTCAATTTATCAAATCAATTTTCTTGAATATATATATCACAAAAAATATGAGCTTGGGAGTTCTCCCATGTAGCTGAAATTCCAACTTTTGTTTACCCATCTAACAAAAACAATGAATATATACAATCAAAGGTACAAGAAAGATATACCAAAAATATAAATCCCTACAATCGGAATCCTAGCAGATCTGCAATGAAATGACTAGAGAAAAATAGAATCAAAAAATAAAAATCTGGAGCGGTTTGAAGATCTGGAGTGGTTTGAAGATCCTACGGCTAGAAAGAAAAAGACTGGAGTGGTTTGAAGATCAGATCAAATAATAAACTAGTATAAAAAACTGATCGGAAAAAATAATTGGCTATCAAAAAACTGATTGAAAGCAAAGAATAATTACCCAATCGAAAACAAAGAACAACTAGGCTGGACGCATAGAAGCCTGGAAGCAAAAACCAGCGGAGGAGGAGGCGAAAATGGTGAACAAAGAACTGCTCTCCTAGAAGCAAAAACCAATAGAAGCCCTTCGACCGGAGGCCTGGACGCAAGAACCGGCGGAGGAGGTGAAAACCTAGCGGATCGCACGAACAGAGGCAATCAAAATCTATTTTTAGTGGTGCACCGTGGCCCCCTGGTGCTGCGCGAAAAGCGGTCAAAAAGCCCCAAAATGCGGTCGGCGGTAGGAATAGAGGCCCACAGGTTTTTCTGTTTTGCGCTTATTTTCAAAATGCTGGTTTGTGCAGCTCCAGATAAGCTGCGCCAAATGGAGGCTAAGAGGTAGCAAGGACATGGAGTTGGATCTCATGTAGCTTAACATTGTCCCCAATGAAGTGACAAACAATCTTGATATGTTTCTTGTGCTTATGAAATACGAGATTCTATGCGATGTGAATATTTACTTGATTATCACAAAAGAGACTAACTCGAGATGAGGGAAGCTTTCCAAGGTCAACATGGTGAATTGTGAGTCAATTGGGTTTAGGAATACATCGGTCTTTTGTTTCTTACTTTTTAATGTGGCAAGGTCCTTACCAAAATAGACATAAACCACTAGTAGACCTTCGATCATCAGTGAAGTCGACATAATCAATATCAGAATAGGGTAGCAGGGAGAGAGGAAAAGATGATCCATAAATCAATCCTTGATTCGGAGAACACAGGTATCGACTAATGCACTCTACCATTGTTTTAAATGTCCTCCGACATGTCTGACATGTCTCCCGACATGTCATTTTTTAGAGGAAAACGATATGTTTTTCTCAAAATAATAGATTATGTCCTTTTGTAAAATATAGACCGACATGTCTGATCTTTTCTGATATATCAGACGACACGACTTTTAAATATATCACCCGTTATTTTATTTTATGTTATATTTGCAGACAAACATCATATATTTAAATCACTTATAGATACTATATTATGTATGTTTAAATCGATTAAACTTATTATTTCAATTTTTTAACGTTTTATTCTTACAATTAATTTTGTATAATTGTTTCACAAAATTTTAATTTCATATTATAAAAAATAGGAAATATTTAATACATTTATTAGGTGATTGTTTCATATTTTTAATATAAATTTATAAGTTTGAAAAAACTTATAATAAATCAAGTATTTTTAACTTTTAAATCTTTTTAATTTGCAATAAACTTATTGTTATCAAAATAAAATTAGTGTATAATATTAAATATATTTTACTATGTATCATTTTGTATTTCTTAATAATATATTTTTAGATACTATTTAAATTTATTTCATAATATAAATGACTCATTTTTTATCTATTTATTATTTTATTTTTCTATTTTTATAACATATAATTATAGTTAGTATACACTAAATAAAAATTTTATTTATAATATATGAAAATCCGATATTTTAAAATATCCCCTACATGTCTCCGACTTCCGACATCCGACATTTAAAAACACAATCCGATATGTGTCCGACATCCGATATTTAAAACATTGCACTCTACAACATGTGAGTGGGAGAACCGAGTAGCATGCATGAATTGACTCACAATACTGAGGATGAAATGGGGACTGACGCCACCTGATTATTCCCTGTTAAAGCCTCATGTCACACTATCACTCAATCTCGTCTTTCTAATGGAAAGGATAGTGGCATGGCTTCAACACCACCGGTAGAGTACCCTGGAGCGAATAGATGCAGTGATCATGTCTGTGAGATAGGAAGATTGGTCAACTTAGTAAAGATCCAAAAAGTCGCCCATCCCTTTTTAATTAACATTAAGGCTTTGTAATATCTTGTAGAAATGGAGAAAGCCAACCTTGTATATATGTCCACTTGATACAAATACAAAGAATGAGTACATATATATAGATGAGAGAAAGAGAGAGAAAAGTCCTATACACAATGTGAGACTAAAGAGAGGAGAGAAAAAGCAATAAATGCTATACAAATGAGCCTAATGTTAAGTGGGCTTTTCCAACACTCCCCCGCAAGCTGGAGCGTATAGGTCATATGCACCCAGCTTGGACAAACATTGGTAGAACAGAGTGCTTGATAAGGCCTTTGTGAGGATGTCGGCAACTTGATCAGTTCCTGGAACATGCTTTAATTCAAGTTTCTTCAATTGAACCTTTTCACGAACAAAGTGACAGTCAACCTCGATATGTTTTGTGCGCTCATGAAAGACCGGATTCTTTGCGATGTGTATGACGGCTTGACTATCACAAAATAGAACAGCAGAGGAGGGGAGTTTTACTCCCAGGTCAGTAAGGAGACTTTCAAGCCATGTGAGTTCTGAAACAACTGAGGCCATCGATCTGTATTCAGCCTCTGCAGAGGAACGAGCCACCACAGCTTGTTTCTTACTCTTCCAAGTAATAAGATGCCCACCAAAATACGTACAGAACCCACTAGTTGACCTTCGATCGTCCAGGGAACCCGCATAGTCGGCATCAGAATAGGCAACCAATGCGGGAGCAGAGTCGGAGGTTTTGTAAACCAGCCCTTGGCCTGGAGCTCCCTTAAGGTATCGGAGAATCCGTTCAACCGCTTGGAGATGAGAAGCTCGGGGGGCATGCATGAACCTACTGACAACCCCAACTGCAAATGATATATCTGGCCTTGTGACTGTTAGATAAATCAAATTGCCCACAAGGCGTCGATAGTATTCCGGGTTCGGAAGTAGCAAATCGTCATCCGAAGCATGAGCGCATAATTTGTGATTTGCCTCCATCGGGGTACATGCTGGCTTGCAACCAGACTGACCAGCATCTTTGAGAAGATCGAGACAGTACTTTCGTTGGGAGAGTACCAACCCGTCCGGCCGCCGGGCGATCTCGAGACCAAGGAAGTATCGAAGTTTCCCCAGATCTTTAGTCTGAAAAACAGTGCTCAGGTGTTGTTTGACGTCTTGAATCCCCTTTGAGTCATCCCCAGTGAGAAGGATGTCGTCAACGTAAACCAACAGAAGAATGGTGCCAGTGGCCCGGTGTCGGGTAAAGAGGGAGAAATTTGCAGAGCTCCGAGTGAACCCCATGTCCCGAACGACCTTGCTAAACTTGTCAAACCACGCCCGTGGGGACTGTTTGAGACCATAAATTGACTTTTTGAGAAGACAGACCCGAGACTCCCCCGTGGTCTCAAACCCGGGCGGTTGGCGCATGTAGACAGTTTCCTGAAGGTCGCCATTCAAAAAGGCGTTCTTGATATCAAGTTGATGAAGAGGCCAGCAGCGGTGTACCGCGACAGAGAGAAGAACGCAGACAGTGTTAAGCTTTGCCACCGGAGAGAATGTTTCCTCATAGTCGAGGCCCTCCTGTTGTGTGAAGCCACGGGCCACAAGACGGGCCTTCAGTCGTGCAATAGTGTCATCCGGAGCATGCTTGATGACGAAGACCCATTTGCATCCAACAGGGTGCTGACCGGGAGGTAAGGGAACCAAGACCCAGGTCTGGTTGGCCCAAAGGGCCGTCATTTCTTCGTCCATGGCAGCCCGCCATCCAGGATGGTGAAGCGCCTCCTGCAAAGAGTTAGGGACTGAAACAGAAGATAAGGAGGTGGCAAAGTGAAGAAGAGAGGGGGAGAGGCGATGGAGCGAGACATAGTTCGCCATCGGATGAGCGGTGGAGACGGGAGCCGGAGCAGCAGGGAGCAGAGCACCAGAGGGCGAAGCCGACTGCAGAGGAGCCACAGAATGAGGAGAGCGACGAGAATAGACCCGGATAACCGGAGGTGGTGGACGGACCGGAGGCGGGGAAGGGAGAGAGGCTGAGGAGTGAGGAGCAGGAATGACAGGACGAACGACGGGAGCGGGAGGCAGAGCGATATCCGGAGCAGGGAAGAAAGGAAGATCTTCACGGAAAGTTACGTCAGGCGAGACAGTAACCTTGCGGGTAGTAGGCGAATAACATACATAACCCTTCTGAGTGCGCGAGTACCCAACAAAGATCTGCTTGGTGGCACGAGGGTCCAACTTGTCCGTGGAGGGACCGAGGTGGTGAACGTAGCAGGTACACCCAAACACCCGTGGCGGAAGA
Organism: Platanthera guangdongensis; assembly: GCA_039583875.1. Taxonomy (NCBI): domain Eukaryota; kingdom Viridiplantae; phylum Streptophyta; class Magnoliopsida; order Asparagales; family Orchidaceae; genus Platanthera; species Platanthera guangdongensis. The sequence goes on along the minus strand of CM077153.1, from coordinate 8,285,913 downwards.
GGAAAAGGCGAAGTGGTGGGAAAGAGGAGGCTGAAGGGAGTAGCATACTGGAGGACGGAAGACGGGAGGCGGTTGATGAGGAAGCAAGCCGTGGAGAGAGCGTAGTTCCAGTACGGTTTGGGGACCTGCATTTGAAGCATAAGCGAGCGAGCGACATCAAGAAGGTGACGATTCTTGCGCTCGGCGACACCATTTGTTGCGGAGTGTACGAACATGAGGTTTGGTGAAGAATGCCGAATTCAGAGCAGAGAGTGGCAAACGTATGGCTGGTGTACTCCCGCGCATTGTCAGTACGAATAGTGCGAATAGGCGCAGAGAACTGAGTGCGAGTCTCGAGGATGAAAGCCCGGAATACGCGGGGAAGTTCAGAGCGATCCCGAAGGAGATATAACCATGTCATGCGAGAGTAATCATCAATAAAAGTAAGAAAATAGCGATAGCCAGAAATACTAGTAACTTTGTACGGACCCCATATATCGGAGTGTACTAAAATAAAAGGAGCGGAGCTCCGAGTACAATGAGGGGGGAAAGAAGAACGGGGCTGTTTGCCCAAAATACATGTGTCGCAACGAAAAGCGGGGAGAGTGACATCAGGAAGAGCCTTCCGGAGGACTGGAAGAGGAGCATGTCCCAGACGGCGATGCCAATCCGAAGAGGAGGTAGATGCGAGGACAGTAGGAGAGTCGTCAAGAAGATAGAGCCCATTCTGCAGCCGTCCTCTACCAATGATAGTCTGCGTCTGCTGATCCTGTATGAGAAAAGAAGAAGAAGTAAATGTCACTGAGTAATTAGAATCAGTAGTAAGGCGACCGACAGAGAGTAAATTGAAAGGAGAGCCCGGAACATGTAGAGCCGAGCGTAGGAGGAGAGAAGAGGTGAGAGAAATATCAGCACATCCAGAGACGGGAACCGACACCCCATTAGCAACAGTAATGTACTTCGGGTGAGGTGAAGACAAGTACTGTGGTGGCTTAACAGAGGTGATATGATGAGTGGCACCAGAATCAAGGATCCAGCGCGTGCCAGAGGATAGGCAGGCGATACCTTCATTGAAGAGAGAGGCAGCAGAGGCAACCGAGGCAGGCGGACGGCTGAGCAAGCCATGAAGATGCTGGAGCTGAAGACGAACCTCGTCGAGCTCAGTACGAGAGGAGGCAGAGTCGGTAGTAGCAGCAGAGGCATGTGGACGAGGAGGTCGGCCATGTTTGCGAAAGCAAGTGGCCTCAAGATGACCAACTTTACCACAGAACGAGCATTGAGGCCTAGACCGGCCACCGCGTCCCCGGCCGCGAGAGTCAGAGCGGCCACCACGGGCAGAGGGGGGAAGAGGTAATAAGGGAGCAGGTGCCTGTTGAACAAGGGCCGTAGAAGGAAGGCCGGGAACATCCGGAGGCGGGGAGACTTTGAGAAGCATTGAGCACACGTCGGAAAAGGACGGTGTAACAGTAGAGGAGAGGATGTGAGCCCGGACACTGTGAAGATGAGGGGGTACCCGGGCCATCATCATGGCGATACCAACAGCTTCCTTCTGGGTACGTTGAGCAACGAGATCTAGAGTGGGAGGCTGATGGTGGATCCAAGCCTCAACCAGAGACCGGGCTTGAGCAACAAAGGACGTCAAGTCGGTTGCGTCACTGCTGTCAAGGGCCTGGAGAGCGGTGATGATATCATAGAGATGGTGGAGACTATCTTTGCCGGAGTAGAGGGTGTGTAGCTCGTCCCACATGCCTTTGGCCGTCTCATGATACATGGCCAGACGATAAGATTCTCCATCAAGAGAGTTGAGGAGCCAAGTCTGCACACGCCCATCATTGCGTAACCACTCCTCAGTAGGGACACCAATAACGGTCTGGGTCAGATGATGAAGGAATCCCTTGGACTGAAGGACACGGCGAACTGAGTGTGCCCATTCCACAAAGTTCTTCTTGCCAGTGAGCGAAATTGTAGTGATCCGGAGCTCGTCGCGGACTTCCGGTATAGAGGCCGGACGTTCAGGAGGAACTGTCGTACCGACGGAGTCTGCAGATGTAGACATGGAGGCCGCAGCGAGCTTGAAGGAGGCCGCAGCGAGCTTGAAGGAGGCCGCAGCGAGTTGGATGAGACCGCAGCGGGCTGGAGGCCGCAGCGAGCTGGAGGAGACCGCAGCGGGCTGGAGGCCGCAGCGAGTGGGAGGGGACCGCAGCGGGCTGGAGGCAGCAGCTAGAGGAAGCAAACAGACAGCGGACTGGGTGAGGACGCGACGACCTGGATGAGGTCGCGGCGAGCTGGAGGATGTTGCGGGCTGGGTCAGGTCGCGGCGGGCTGGGTCAGGTCGCGGCGGTCTGGGTCAGACCGCGGCGGACAGGAGTGAACTGAGAAGAGAAGACAAGCCGGGGCTGACTTGCGAGCTGGCGGGCTGGCGGGCTGGCGAGCTGGCGAGCTGGCGAGCTGGCGAACTGGCGAGCTGGCGGACGCTGCGCGAACGGCGGATGAAGGAGATCAAGGAGAGAGGTCACCGAGGTCGCGCCAGACAGGAAGAGGCCGCAGCGGACAAGGGGAAGCAGTGGACCCCACAGGATGGTTATAAAAGGAGGGGGCCAGAGGAGGAAGGGAGGGGGGGGGGGGGAAGAAGTGGATCCACGGGAGAGGAAGCGGACAGGATAAGTGAGGCCGCAGGAGAAATGCGACTAGAGGGTGCGGACTGGACAAGGGAGACCGCAGAGACCGCAGGCTGCAGGGCGGACAGAAGAGGGAGTCCGCAGGAGATTCGAACCTGGCTCTGATACCATGTAGAAATGGAGAAAACCAACCTTGTATATATGTCCACTTGATACAAATACAAAGAATGAGTACATATATATAGATGAGAGAAAGAGAGAGAAAAGTCCTATACACAATGTGGGACTAAAGAGAGGAGAGAAAAAGCAATAAATGCTATACAAATGGGCCTAATGTTAAGTGGGCTTTTCCAACATATCTGAACTTGTGGCAAGGAATCACGTGTCTTGCTCTTCCGAATGACTTGCTTCCTGGTCAGCCGGAAGTTATAGTAAATATCGTGAAGTTGTAGATGATGGGACCCATAGTGCTCAGCCACTTCACATCAAGTACAATGTCAAACCAGTTCAGTGGAATGACATACAAGTCTAAGGAAAAGAACATTACTTCAGAATCTGTATCTACGCTCACAAAGGCCGGGAGTCAATACATTTTCCCATTAGCTTCAATGGCCCATATGCCTTGCCTGAACTGCTTGGGAAGATCCAATCGATGAGAAGCACTTGTGCTGATGAAGTTGTGGGTATTCCTTGAGTCCACTAATGTGAATAATGAGTGGCTCATGATCGAAGCTTTGATCTGCGTAGTCCGAGGGATCAGACACTTTAAATTTAATTTAGGGAGATCTCAAGATCTTTTTCGTCTTCCTCTTCTTGGCATGTCCCAATAGCAAAAATTCCTTCAACCAAAATTCACATTCCTTATGTGCTTTGCATACTCTCCTTCATTCTTCAAGTATACCAATACATCATCAATAGACACAATCACAAAGTTGTCGAGATATTCTTTGATTACCCAATTCATCAAATCCATAAAAGTTGCAGGAGCATTTGTCAGTCCAAAAAAATTGCAATAAATTCGAAATATCCATACCTGATACTGAAGGTCGTCTTATTATCATCTTCCTCCTCTATGCTTAACAAATGATATCCTGAATTATGATCAATTTTAGATAATACCGTAGCCCTGACCAATTGATCAGTAGATCGTCTATAGGAGGGAGATGATATTTATACAACGGAGTGGATATTTATTATTCATTGTTAATTTGTTCATTTCTCTGTAATTAATACATAACTGAAGGGTTTCGTTTTTCTTCTTCACAAACAACACAAGTGCTCCCCACCGTGATGAATTCAGACGAATTGAATTTAACAATTCATGCAATTAACTTTTCAACTAAGCCAGTTCCTTTATAGCCGTTCAGTAAGGGATCTTCGCCATAGGAGTTTCTCCTTCGATTAAATTAATCTCAAACTCTCTTCTCCGACATGAAGTTGTCTCGACAAATTTTCTGGAAACATGTCAAGAAATTCACAGACTACTGGTACGAACTTAATATCTTTCTCTTTTTGGGTACCATTAATCAACACAAAACATGTCACAACTTTTTCTAACTTTCTTCATTGCTGAGATCAAAAATTTTGGTGCTTCACACATCCCTTTAAAGATCACAGAACTTTGATTCTAAAGGTTAACCGTAATTTCCCTCTTACAATTGATGACAACTTTCAACCAACCCATTCCCAATATGATATTATATTCTAAGAGTGGTAGCACCACCAAGTCTGCTTCTAATGTTATGTCGCCGTTGTTGAGATGGACTCGAGTTCTCTACCGAGTTGGCGAGTTGTCATAATGGTATTATTCGGCATTGTAACATTTAATTTGTCATTTACTTGGTACAATTTTAAATATATGAGATCGATAATATATTACGAAATGAAAGAATGACTCGCATTAGTTTCAAACAAAACTATAAGCAAGTTCTCATAGACATATATCATACCTATGGCAACAATATCATCAACTTTTGCCTCATGCTGCTCAAGATTGAAAACTAGGACCAAATACGTCTCTCTTCCCTAACATTTTCTATTGGAGTAGACAATCAATTACCTTTGCCTTTCTCCAAAAGGATGGACGTCCCCATATGATGTAACTTTTGTGGCTGCATGACAAGAGTTCCTCTAGAACTCCCTTCATCGGCCTTAACCTCGGACATTCATTTTGTTGGTGTCCAGGTTGGTGACATACATAACATACGCCTGTGCCGACTAAACATTACCTTGTATGCAAGTTTTCCGTACTTTTCACATTTTGTGGGCGTTGATTAACACTTCCACTGACTACAGGAGGAGCTTGAAACACGTTCGTCCATCATGCATCACTCATCCTCCCAAAGGACTCTCTGCTTTGTCCCTTGGACAATCGTTTTTTCATAAATTACTTTTCTGAGACATCTGCAAATCAATTTCTATCAATCTAACTTTCTCCATTGAAGTACAATATTCAGTAATACAAAGCGAAACCAAATAAGTACTAATATTATCATGTAATCCTTACTTGAACCGAAAACATCACTCCGCTTCTGAGGCAACCAAGGACTGCATAATATGCCCAATTCATAAATTTGGCCCCATACTGCGTCACCGTATAGTTTCCTTAAACCAACCACAAGAACTTCCCCTACTAAAATCTTCTCTGACATAGGGACAAACCAATTGGTGAATTCTAGTAGGAACTCATCCCATGTCATGCCAGCCAGTACTCTTGCTACAAACTTGTCATTCATTAAGTTGTCCCACCATTATTTTGCCTCTCCTTCTAGTGTAATGGTGGCCAAGTCAACCTTCCTATCCTCAGGGCATCACATCACCCAAAAAACTGGCTCAATCCTTTTGTTCCAGTATTCAGTCTCAATTCGGAGTTAGGTTGCCTCAAAAAGTTGGTGGCTTCAACTCCAAGAACTGCTTAAAATCAAAATCCTCCTGCCTTATGTCTTGTGGCTGCATTTGGGGTATGACTGGAGGCACTGCTGTGGTAGTGTATCTAACTAGGCGGATGGCATCAACAATAGCACAAACAATGTCCGAAACTTACATCTTTGATGTATGACCGTCAATGTTGCAGATGTCGGATGTCGGGGACACGTCGGTTTGGGTTTTCATGTCGGTTTTTTATATATCGGAGGATATATCGGGGATATTAAGAACATTCTTCCTGTCTCTTTCTTATTAGAACGTATTCATTTTATTAAAAAGTTAATATTAGATAATATGTTTGGTGTAATATTATAGCACTAAAAAAATGAAATGCAGAGCGATAGAATGATAGGGGGAGGTAGGGAGAAGAATGAACCAGCCGAGAGAGCACCAGCGAGCAGGGAGAGGAAAGGACCAATGAGCTAGAGAGCACCAGAGAACCAGAAAACCAGAGAGCACCAGCGAGCAATGTGAAGAAAGAACCAGAGAGATAAAGTGCCGACAACGTGCGAGAGAGGGAGAGCACCAGCGAGCTAGAGAGCATCAGATAACCAGAGAACCAGAGAGCACCAGCGAGCACGAAGAAGAAAGAACCAGAGAGAGAGTGCCGACAGCGCGCGAGAGAGGGAGAGCACAAACGAGCTAGAGAGCACCGGAGAATCATAGAACCAGAGAGCACCAACGAGCAGGGAGAAGAAATAACCAGAGAGACAGTGTCGCCCACGCGCGCGGGAGAGCTAGGGCAGGAGCGACGGGGAAGCTAGGGCAGAGCGACGGGGAGAGCTAGGGCATAGCGGGATGAAGTGAAATGAGCGGGGTCTTGTGAAATGAGCAGGGTCATTTTATTATTAAGAAATAAGAATTAATAAAATAATTTTTTAAATAAATAAAAAAAGGTAAAATAACGCCCAATATCGGGCGTTATTTTGTGTCGACATGTCGGTTTTTAACCGACATGTCGAACCGCTATTTTTAAAACGCCACGAAACGAAATTGTGCCGGTTTTGTGTCGTTTTTGCTCGCAAACCTTCATGTCGGCCGACATGTCGGCCGACATGTCGGCCGATATCCACAACACTGATGGCTGTTATCACTATCTTCAGATATTGTCAATTTAGCCACCGGGTTCTTCTCTTGTTCTTCTATTGAAGTAGACATGATGGGGTTCCTGTGCAACAAGACATGATTAGCTTCTATTGTGATAACACCTAAATCATATTAATATGATATTCTCAAGTCAATATTTTGTACATTTATTAAGTACTCATTGCATCCTGTTAGAAAAACTCATGTAAAGGGCCCATTATTGGGCCCATATTTTATTCTTTTCTCTCTTCTCTTATTAGTCTCGCATCTTGTATAAGATTTCCTCTCTTTTTCTCTCCTATATATTTGTTTTCTCTCCTGTATTTACATACACGAGAAATACATACAAGTTTTGAGCTCATTCTACATGGTATCAGAGGGACTCGTTGCCTCCCGCGGACTCCAAACCTCTATTTGCTTTCTCCGATCTCCTGCGACCTGCTCTGCGACCTGCGCTCTCTTCTGCGGCCTGCTCTGCGACCTGCGCTCTCTGCTGCGGCCTGCGATCCTCTTCTCCCTTAGCCCGCTTCAGGTTGTCTAACCGCCCTTCTCCCTTAGTCCGCCGCGGCCTGTAATTCTGCATCCGCTTTCTCTTCATCACCGTGGTTCCACCCTCCTCCTCGGGCTTCTTATAGCCTACTCTCTCTGTCCCGTGGGGCCCACTTCTCTTGCAATTCTCATTCAGTCCGCTGCGAGCTCCTCCAGTCCGCCGCGGGCTTTCTTCCCCTATACTTCTCGCTCGCGGTCTCCTACCTTGCGCGCTTCTACCCGTCCAGACCGAGCTCTCTTCTCGCTCACGGTCTCTTGTTTATCCCGCCGCGAACTGCTCCTAACCGCAGCGGGCTCCCTTCTCGCGAGCTGTCCAAGATCCGCTGCGATTTCCCTTCTTGCGGACTGCTCCAGTCCGCCGCGACCTCTCTCAAATCGCGGACTGCTCCTCACCGCTGCGGTCTCTCTTCTCGCGAGCTGTTCAAGTTCCGCTGCGATTTCCCTTCTTGCGGATTGCTCCAATCCGCAACGACTTATCTAAAATCGCGTCATTGCGGCCTGCCCTTTCTCGCCGAGCTCACTTCCTCCCCTTGCTGCCTGCCTTTTCTACTCGCCGCGGCCTGCCCCAGTTCACTGCGGGCTCCTCCTCCTTGCATCTTGCTCTAGTTGCCGCGACCTGCCCTTCGGGGTCTTGTGCTCGCCCTCTTCCCAGCGGGCTCCTGCTTCAGTCCGCTGCTGTTGGCCGCCTGTTCTGCTTCCTCTCCCCACAATGGCTTCCAGCGTCTCAACTGCGGCTAGTACCTCTACATACCGCCCGACACTTATTCCTGAAATCCGTGATGAGTTGCGGATTACAACAATCTCCCTCTCCGGGAAGAAAAAGTTTCTCCCTTGGGTTCATTCTGTTCGCCGGGTTCTTCAGGCCAAGGGCCTCTTGCCTCACCTCACTCAGGCTCCTCATTCTCCTTCTACCGACGAATGGCTCCGCAATGATGGCCGTGTTCAGATATGACTCCTCAATTCCCTCGATGACGAACCTTATCAGATGACCATGTATCAAAAACGACCAAAGCTATGTGTGATGAGCTGCATTCCCTGTACTCGGGTAGAGACAGTCTCCAGCATCTTTACGACATCCTCACCGATCTTCTGGCTCTCGACACGGGGGGGGGGGGGGGGGGCTTCGGACATGACCTCTTTTGTCGCTCGTGCAAAGACTCTCGCTGAGGCCTGGATTCAACATCAACTATCTACCAATGACCATGCTATTCAGCGTGCTCAGAAGGAGGTCGTCTGCATTTCCATCATGATGGCTCGTCTCTCGCCTCACCTTCAGAATATACGCACCCAGATTCTGGCTTCCTACACTATACCCTCCTTATCTGATGTATGCTTCATGCTCCTTCGTGTTTCACCTCCTCCTGATACTACTGGGCCTCCGCCCTTCTTCAGCAGACCACTTCCCACTTACTGCCCCCACCTACCTCCGTTCGTGGTGGACGTTCAGGATCTAGGGGCCGCAGGCGCGGTGGTCGGGGTCGGCCGACTTGCTCCTACTGCGGAAAGGACGGCCACTATGCGGCGACCTGCTACAAGAAGATTGGTTATCCTCCTCGTCCGACAGCCTCGGTTGCTGCGAACACCTCCTATGCCCCTCCTTCTGACCTTGAGGCCGTTCGTCTCCATCTCCAGCAACTCCAAGGGCTGCTCAACCCGCCCTCTGTCTCCATCGCCACCTCCAACGCAGGTACTGCTTGTTTATCGACCAGTTCGCGATGGATCATGTACTCGGGTGCCACTCATCATATTACCTCGCAACGACCATCCAAATACACGGATTCTTCTCATCCAAAGTGTATCACCGTGGCAAATGGGGAGACGGTTCCAATCTCCGGCTCGACTAACCTTTTACTCAACCCATTGATCTCCCTTCGCTCGGCTCTTCATGTTCTTAGCTCCCCGTTCAATTTACTTTCTGTTGGTCACCTTACAAATGATCTAAATTGCTCTGTCATATTCACCCCCTCTTCCTTTCTCATACAGGATCAGCGGATGCGGACTACCATTGGTAAAGACACACTACAGAGCGGACTCTACATTCTCGATGACTATCCCACTGTCCCATCTTCTGTCTCCTCCAGTGAGTGACATCGACGTCTTGGCCACGCTCCTCTCTCGGTGCTCCAGCGGGCTCTTCCTGATGTTTCCCTTCATCCTTTTCAGTGCGAGTCTTGTATCTTCGGCAAGCAGCCGCGTTCTTCTTTTCCTGCACATTGTACCCGGAGCACTGCTCCTTTTGATTTAGTGCATTCAGACATTTGAGATCCTATAAAGTTACTAGTATTTCTGGTTATCACTATTTTTTCACGTTTATTGATGACTACTCTCGCACAACGTGACTCTACTTACTCCGTGATCGTACCGAGCTTTCCCGTGTTTTTCGGGCCTTTGTCCTTGAAACCCGTACGCAATTACACACCACCCTCAAAATATTGTGCATTGATAATGCTCGCGAATACACTAGCCACGACTTTGCGACCTTGTGCTCTGACTTCGGGATTCTTCATTAAACATCATGTGCTTACACAACTCAACAAAACGGCGTTGCCGAACGGAAGAACCAACACTTGCTTGATGTTGCCCGCTCTCTCATGCTTCAAATGCATGTTCCCAAAAGTTACTGGAACTTTGCGGTCTCTACTGCGTGCTTCCTGATCAACCGTCTCTCTTCCTCCGTCCTCCACTATGCTACTCCGCTTAGCCTACTATTTCCTTCTACTCCGGCCTTCCCTCTCCTTCCTCGGGTTTTTGGCTCCACCTTCTATGTCCACCGCCTGGGTCCGTCCTCAGACAAGTTGGAACCCCGGGCAGCTAAACATGTCTTCGTTGGTTATTCACGTACGCAGAAAGGCTATGTATGTTACTCTCCCGCTACCCGCAAGGTTTCCGTTTCTGCTAATGTTACCTATGAGATGATCAACCGTTCTTCTCTGCTCCTTTACCCCCTCCTTTCACGCTGAAAGCTCTACCGTCACTCCTATCACGACTTGTTATCCCCGTTACTGCACCTCTACCACTGGTACCACATGCTCCAACTCCTGCCCCCTCCAGGCCACCTGTTATCCGTGTCTACTCTCGCCACCCGTCCGACTTCGTTGCCCCTCTGCAGTCGGCCTCGACCTCGGCTACTCCGCGTCCTGCTGATCAGGTACCTGCCTCCACTACTCATCCCCTGGCAAACTGTGTCTCTTTGCATCGCCTCTCTCCTCACCTCCACACATTTGCTACTTCTCTTTCCTCGATTTCGGTTCCTAACTCTGTGCAGGAGGCGCTACAACATCCTGGATGACGGGCCACCATGGAAGAGGAAATGACTGCTCTCTGGGCCAACCAAACATGGACTCTTGTACCCCTTCCGCCGGGTCAGACACCGGTTGGGTGTAAATGAGTCTATGTTATCAAACATGCTGCTGACGGAACGATTGACCGCCTGAAAGCTCGTCTGGTGGCTCGTGGCTTCACCCAACAACAGGGGCTCGACTATGAAGAAACTTTTTCTCCGGCTGCCAAACTCAACCCCGTTAGAGTCCTCATATCCGTGGTCGTCCATCGCCGATGCCCCTTATTCCAACTCGATATTAACTATTAAGAATGTCTTTCTGAATGGTGATCTCCCAGAGACGGTGTATATACAACAACCGCCCGGGTTTGAGACCACTGGGGAGTCTCTGGTCTGTCGTCTTACGAAGGTTCTGTATGGTCTCAAACAATCCCCACGGGCGTGGTTTGACAAATTTAGTAAGGCCCTTCAGGAGGTTGGTTTTACTCGCAGCTCGGCAGACTTCTCGCTATTCACTCGTCATCGAACAACGAGAACGGTTCTTCTGTTAGTTTATGTTGACGATATCATAATTACCGGAGACGACTCGAAAGGAATACAGGAGGTCAAACTACACCTGAGCACAGTTTTTCAAACAAAAGATCGGGGGCCCCTTCGGTACTTCTTGGGCCTTGAGGTTGCCAGACGACCAGACGGTCTCGTCCTCTCTCAGCGAAAGTATTGCCTCGACCTCCTTCAGGATGCTGGTTTTTCTGGTTGTAAGCCAATTGACACCCCAATGGATGCAAATCACAAGTTGTGCGCTCAGGCTTATGACTCAGATCTCCTACTCCAGAATCCAGACTACTATCGTCGTCTCGTTGAAAAATTGATCTATCTCACAGTAACCAGACCAGATATTTCCTTCGCTGTTGGTATTGTCAGTTGGTACATGCATACCTCTCGAAGATCTCATATTCAGGCTGTTGAACGCATTCTCAGAAACCTTAAAACGGCTCCTGGTCAAGGTGTGGTTTACAAAACCTCATCTTCAGCTCCAACTTTGGTGGCTTATTCTGATGCCGATTATGCTGGTTCTCTTGATGATCGACGGTCAACCAGTGGCTTTTGCACATATCTTGGAGGACATTTGATTATCTGTAGAAGCAACAAACAAGCGGTCGTTGCTCGATCATCAGCTGAGGCAGAATACCGGGCAATGACGTCGGTGGTTTCTGAACTAACTTGACTTGAAGGTCTTCTTACCGATCTGGGTGTAAAGCTCCCTTCCCCAGCTCTCCTCCTCTGTGACAGCCAGGCTGCCATACATATAGCCAAGAACCCGGTATTCCACGAGAGAACAAAACATATTCAAGTCGACTGTCACTTCATCCGGGAAAAGGTTCAAATGAAGAAACTCGACCTGAAGCATGTTCCGGGGACAGAACAAGTTGCGGATGTGCTCAAAAGGCTCTTTCCTGTACTCTCTTCTATCAGTGCTTGTCCAAGCTTGGCGCATACGATTTGTACACTCCAGCTTGCGGGGGAGTGTTAGAAAAGCCCATGTAAAGGGCCCATTATTGGGCCCATGTTTTATTCTTTTTCCTCTTCTCTTATTAGTCCCACATCTTGTATAGGATTTCCTCTCTTTTTCTCTCCTATATATTTGTTTTCTCTCCTTGTATTTACATACACAAGAAATACATTCAAGTTTTGAGCTCATTCTACACATCCTAAAGCTTGAAAACCTTTCTTTGATACCACTTTATTATAACAGCCTGCGAACTGCCATAATTTACATTGCATATCATTGCATCCTATTGCAACATTATAGTAAAACATAAGTACAATAAGTCAAAGAATAAAAACTTTTCATTACAGTAAAAGCTCAATTATACATGCCATGTCCAAAATTTCATATACACATGCATATGATATGACATGAGATCATATATAACATACATTTAAACTAAATACATATAACATAGTCATAACACTGCTAATCCGTCCTCATGCAAGCAAGACATTGCAGGTCCCGACACCATTCCCATGCTCTTGAATCACCCGTGTGATCCCCACCAAGAGACATGTTCACAATTTATAATGCTCTTCATTTTTCTTCCTAGTTTCCTCGTCAATCAACTGCTTACTAGCATTGATCTTTGCTTCGCTTGGGCCTTAAAAATGTATAATATAAGTGGTTAGACATAAAAGACTAAGTGAAATTTTACCCCCTTTAGTATATGCAAATACAAAAGGGTTAGTAACAATATGCATATATATATATATATAAATATATATTAAAGCTTAATTCAATGTGCATTAAATAATAATTAGTAATAGTAACAGTAATAATAAACAGTATAGTAGAAAAAGATTTCATTGTAAGCTTATACTCAATAATATCTGTGTTCTTATGTTACACATTCATTTCATTTATATTTACTTTTCTTGTCATTCTTGTTATTTTTATTCATTCTTGTCACTTTTTATTTATTCTATTGTTTATAGTATATAGGTAATGCTATCTGTAGCTGTCTCAATCATCATTAATTTGTGTCCGATACCACCGGTCATCATATACTAATCCAGTGCTATTGAACAATCATTAAGCCTTTTGCCCCCCCTGGATTGGTCATCATATTATAATCCGATGCTATCGAACAAGCGTTAGGCCTTCCGATCCCCTGAATTGGAAAATCAGTACATTCATTAGCAATTCACACGTCCTACCGGGGTTAACCTTAACATACCTATGCATCGATGCGTTCAGTCGTTTTCGTTCTTTCAATTATTATGTTCTTCATTTAAGAAATTAGAGGTATCATTTATTATTTTGTCCCCTCAAAATTATATTCTCTTTCTAGTTTCCCAGTGATATTTATTGTCATCTTTAGCCGTCAAATCATTAGAGATAATTTATTGCTAGTGATTCATTCAGGTCTAAAAATAGCAAACTTTGCACATGCAAAAAATAACTTTCTATATTTAAATAATTAACAATGCATGTAATATATTAAAAATATGCAGAAAGTAAAGCATACATCAAAAAGGTAAAACTCACGGTAATCTTTTCCTTGATCTTATCATTCATAGCGTCATCATTACGCCTATCTCTGGGTGCCATCTCATATAGTATCTGTAATTGTAGGCGTTCTCTTACTATACGGGTTGCGTCTTAAAATAGAAGATTGACACCAGAGAATCATAACATGGCTTTTTATGTGTTGTCAGAGAGAAAATGATTAGGTTATATTAATCAAGTAACTTATAAAATTCTTCCGAGAAATTCACATAATTTGATTAAATCAGGAATGGTTAGATACCATTAGCAGGAAGGATAAACCCAAAAATAGACATAACCGATCACTTTAACAGAGAACCTCATTTGCCCGTACTCAGCTGAAACTCTTAGGATCCAACCACAACATCCTTCAATAAGAAGAGGTAAAAGTCTCCAAATCAACAGTTATAGCCGAACTATACATGGAAAAGAGGATCTGGAACAATGAGATTTCATAATCCACTGTTACCGTGAGAATGTACCAAATCAATGATTAATATGCTTGATTAGTTTATTTCTAAGCATAGACCAACAAAAAAACTAAGCTAAAGTACACAGAGGGTCCCTTCAATTTCTCCTAATGAAAAGAAGGAAAGAGATGAAGCTTACAAAGTAGTTAAGATGAGAAAAAATAGAGAAACCCTCAATCCCACATAGAACCAAAGTCGCATGCTTCAATAGGTGTCAGAACTAGGGTAGAGATTGTCATCGAGGAAGAAGGAAACTTCCTACTTCACTGGCGATGATCAGTGGAGGGAGAGAAGGGAAAATAGAAGCCCTAGCTTGACATCAAAGCTCCAATGCAGAAGAACCATGCAAGTGAAGAAGACGATCAACTTGGGATTAAGAGAACGACACAAAAAGCTCTCAAAACCACGAGAGGCGAGTTTAATAACCATGAGAGTGAAAAAGTTCCATCGCATCCCTATGAATCAAGCTGTCCAATAGACACCGATAACTGATATAAATCCACCTAGATTCCACTTAGGGTTAAATAAGGAATGCCAACCATTACCTTAATATGAAGCCCTTAATAAATCCAACTTAGTATTTAATCCAACCGGCCAACTTGATTAACGCAGCCACCAAAGATGTGTTATTATATCGTATGAAATAATAATAAATAATAAGAACACAATAAACATGAGTAACAAAAATTTGTCATAAAATTCGTCATAAAATTCCTGTCAAAATATTTCGAGAATTTTGTGAGAACATTTCAGGTTGACTTTCTTTTATCTTCATTAGAAATTTGTTTAATATTTTCATATTCTAATTCTTGGTACAATTTAGGTGTTACATGGGAACCTATTGGTCTCATCTGATCGAGGTTGTCCATGTTAACAAAATATTGAAACTACTCCAAGTAGTCATCAATTGACCCGGCTACTTAAGAAAAATCAATTCTCCCAACGAGTTGTTTTATAGAGGCAGCTCAAATCTTATATTGCAGAAATGATTGAATTTCTTTCGGTTCATATGTGATCCTCCCGTTCTAATTATCTACCATAATTGCGTGGATTCCACCAAAAAAGTGTGCTTGACTAATCCAATAAGTCCACGAGATTTGTTGGTTGAGGAACACCAATTGAATCACCTAAGGGTGGCAGAAAATCTCTGGGACCAATATATTGAGGCTCTGCAAATGAAATAGCGGTTCCCAAGCATTGCAATTGTAGGATTATAGCCTAGAGAAGTTGGGCCCACGATCCAATCCTTAACCCTAGTCGTCAACACCTTCTGATGGTCATATGACGATATGGGGGCAGTGGGGTGGCTGACATAGTGTGTCAGGGGGTCGGGTACACCCCTGGGGGTTGACGTCCAGAAGGTTGGCCCCGCTATTCAGCCCATGCCCTGTTGTATAAGGCACAAACACATTCATCTGATTGGCGGGAGATTGGCCTCATCCCCCGCTAGATCTGTGTCCGAGGAACCCACTGTGAGGGAGTAAGTGCACACACGGTGTTTAAGACAACCATATATCTTTGTTTGTGGAAGAATAGGTTGCACTTTCACAAGAATTTCTTTGATTTCACTAAGGGGATCGATTTAACATCATCTCTAATACCTAAGTTTGTAGATGCCCTCAAAATGGATCTCTTCACGGGTCGCTATAGGATCAAATCGTAGCCGAAAGCGTATTCCTTCCCTTTATGATCCAGTTATTAGCCCATGATGGAAACCTACGTAGAGAAGGGGTGGTGGTGGAGATTGGACGAGAACTCCGGTAAATAAAGGTGCATGAGCAATAAAAAAATAGGTTTTTTTTTCAAGATAGCAATTAGTTAAGATAGAATGTACAAAAAGTTGGAAAAGTGCATGCGATGCTACATCCTTCCAAAGCTTTTGTATGTTCTCCGTTGCTTATATGTATAAGACCTATATTATAGAGTATATAACTTCGATCATAGGGATCAATTTCTGGTCGCGTAGCTTCATAATAATTCTGTAAAGCTTCTGCATAATTTCCTTCGGATTGAGCCGACATCCGTTACGGTCGTTTGTTCTAGTAAAAGAATCTCCGTTCCAGAACCGTATGCGAGATTTTCATCTCATACGGCTCCTCCCTTCTGCGCATAGTACTAAAGGGAATAATCCAAAATTCACTATTAGAATTATGAAATGACAGGGGCTAGTATTTTTACAAGAAATTTCTAGCTAGCCTTCTCATATGAGATTTTTGTTTGTGGAAGAATAGGTCGCACTTTCACGAGAATTTCTTTGATTTCACTAAGGGGATCGAGTTAACATCATCCCTAATACCTAAGTTTGTAGATGCCCTCAAAATGGATCTCTTCACAGATCGCTATAGGATCAAATCGTAGCCGAAAGCGTGTTCCTTCCCTTTATGATCCAGTTATCGGCCCATGATGGAACCTTACGTAGAGAAGGGGTGGTGTGGGTGGGTGGGTGGTGGAGATTGGACAAGAACTCTTGTAAATAAAGGTGCATGAGCAATAAAAAATTTGGTTTTTTTCAAGATAGCAATTAGTTAAGATAGAATGTACAAAAAGATGGAAAAGTGCATGCGATGCTACATCCTTCGAATTTTGTACCCCTTGAAAAATTTAAACTGGATGCTTAGTTTGACACATCGTTTTGCATTGCGTCACTGGGTGTTCATTACTTCAACTTTTTATACTTCTGGCGTTTCAAAATTTAGCTTATAGCAGTGTAGTCGTATGGCAAGTACAAACTGTAATTTATAGTTATAAAAAAGACTCTGATCCACTAAATTGAGAAGGCAAGCATATGATGCATAATAAAATTCACTCCAATACTTCAAAAGAACCCAAGTATACTAATCTCTAGTACAAAAGATGGAATACTCAAAACCCACAAATGGTTTTGCATCAACTTTTATGTAGCAAGATATTGAAAACGATCACTGAATACTAGATCAAAACTGGCTCCTTGTTGGGTCTCTCTTGAATCAATACACTATTAATCTCAAAAAAATTCAGTCTTTTGGTTTAACATACATGGAAATCCATTTTTGGCTCACCTACAAGACATCTAAAATACAAGTATCCACACTAGTCCGAATCCCAATTTTACTGCTACTGAATGCCTATGGATAGTGGTTGTGCTGGTTGTCTCTTGTCGACCTCCTGCTACTGCAGCAGTCATCCACGAACATGCTCATATGGGAGGGCCTCACTGTTATGGAGCTACACGATGTCGAGCCCCCATGACGAGTCTACACGCAACGGGCGCGTACAGCGCATGGCCCCGCCGAGCCCACGGAGGAGATTGCGTTTTAGTCGTTCAATTTTAGTATTTAATTATTTTCAGCATTTATTTTCGGCGAACTGTTATGCACCAATTTTGCACCCCACTAGTATAAAGGGGTAGTGTATGCTTGTGTTTCAGACATCTTGGTTGAATGCTATGTTTTATATTCTCTCCTAACCCTAATCCCCTTTCCTCTTATTTCCCTCTTCTTCTCTCTCTTTACCGCCGGTCCCCCCTAACGCCGGTTTCCCCAAGTTCGCACCAACTAGTCCGACCTCGTCGCCCCGCCTGTCGAAGGCCGCCGGTATTCATGCCGCTGCCGACACAGCCCCGCGCCGCGTCATCCGCGCTCGCGCTCGCGTCATCCCGCTCGCGTCTCCCACGCCGCGTCATCCGCGCCCGCGTCTCCCGCACCCGCGTCACCTGCGACCCACGCAGACGAGCGTCAACCGCGACCCACGCAAAACCACGCCGCCGGATCCTGCCACCCCGGTCCTCTGCTTCACCATCGTCCGCCGCTGCTCCATAGTCCCGCCCCGTCTGCGTTGACTCCGTCTACCCGCTCCACCGTTGATCCGCCACCGGAGGGCTCCACCGAGACCCTCCTCCGCCGCGTCGATGCCCAGGAATCCCTCTTCGCCTCCATGCACTCCTCCATTCTCTCCCTCCATGCCACGATCGACGCCCTCCTATCCTCCGGAGCCTCAGCCACGAAAGTCTCCGCCTGTCCGCCCGCCGGCGCTTCCATACTCGGGTTTGCGCCTCTCATGTCCACCGGAGACTCCTCGACACCGTCTCTTGCGGGTCGCTCCGCCCGGGTCTTGGATCTTCGCACTTTTTTCGGTGTTGACCCGATTGGGTGGATCTCCAAAGCAGAACGGTATTTTGACCTCCACTATACTCCGGAGCAGGAAAAAGTCTCCACCGCCATCGTGGGGCTCGACGACTCCGCACTTCACCGGGCCCGATGGCTTCAGCTGCCCAACCCGACCATATCTTGGTCAGAGATCAAACAGGAGATGATTTACCGCTAAAACAACCGCCACTTCGGATCTGCGATCGAACGCCTATGTGGGGTCCGCCAGACCGGCGCAATGGACGAATACACTGATGAGTTTGTCTCCCTCGTCACCCATGTCCCTGGCTTACCGCCGGATCACTACCTCGGTTTCTTAATGCAGGGCCCCTTGCCCAACATCCACTCCCGGCTCCGCACACCATCCTCAGACAGTTTCAGATGCCCTCGACATGGCCCGCCTGGTGGAGGCGGATTTGTCTCCTCGGCCACCACCTATGGGATACGACATTCAGTCAGGGGGCCAGACTTGGCGAACAGAACCTGCAGAGCCTCCTCCCCATTAGCCCCCTCAGGAAACTCGACCCGGCCGACCGGCTCCCCCGCAATGCTTCTCCACCCACGAGTTTGACTACCTTCGTCGTAAGGGGTTGTGTTTTCGCTGCTGTCAACCCTATTCTCCCACCCACGTGTGCGCGGTCAAGGAGTTCCGCGCCATCATTGACGACTTTGAGCTGGAGGAGACTTTAGCGGATTTCGAGCACCTCGAAATTCCGGAGGAAGACACCCCCAAGGACACTGCGGATGCTTCCTCCTACCGCTTGGAACTTCCTTGTTTTTTCGTGGGCGGCATTTCTGAGTCCCAGACCATGAAGTTGGTGGGCAGGCTCGGCGACCGCCACATTGTTGTCATGGTGGACAACAGGGCGAGCCATAATTTCGTCCCCTCCCGACTGGCCCAACAGCTCCACCTTCCGATGGAGTCGTCCCCTGACTTCATTGTCATCTTGGGCGATGGTCGCCGCTGCTCGATACTGGGTTGTTCCCCGATCGTCTCTCTCTTCGTGGGTACATGCTCGATGGCGACAAATTTCTACGTTTTCGGCCTTGGTGGCATCGACGCTATCTGGGGCATTGCGTGGCTTAGCACGCTGGGTGATGTCCGGGTCAGCAGGGGGACTATGACGATGTGGTTTCTCTAGGACGGCTGAGAGTGCTGCCTTGTGGGGGATGCCGCCTTACTTCGCTCCCCCGTCTCTTTCCGCACGATCAAAGGGATTTCAGACGTCGATTTCTCGGCATGGCTCTGGTTCATCTCGTGTGCCGCGCGCGCCGCTGCCCCCATCACGGCCACCGGCCCTTCAGTCTCTTCTTTCCAAGTTTGAGGACCTTTTTACTGCACCATGTGGCTGGCCCCCGGCTCGCCCGCACGACCATGTCATTCCCGTTCAGATTGGCGTGTCGGCGATGTCGGTCCGTCCGTATCGCCATGGACACGTGCAAAAGGACGAGATCGAGTGGCTCGTCCGCGACATGCTGATGGGGGCCTCATCCGCCCTAGTGCGAGCCCGTTCTCCAGTCTGGTCTTCCTAGTCAGGAAGAAGGACGACAACTGACGTTTCTGCGTGGACTACCGGGAGCTCAACAAAGCCACCGTTCCAGAAAAGTACCCGATCCCGCTGATTCAGGAACTTTTTGATGAGCTCCAAGGCCACACTGTTTTCACCAAGCTGGACCTCCGTGCAAGCTACCACCAGATTCGCGTTCGGCCGATCGACGTCACCAAAACGGCTTTCCGGACGCACGATGAGCATTATGTGTTCCTAGTTATGCCATTCGGCCTGACCAATGCGTCGGCCACCTTTCAGGCCACGATGAATGAAATCTTTCGCCTGGTACTTCGCCAACACGTACTTGTTTTTTTAATGTCATTTTGGTCTGCAGTTCTTCTTGGCAGGAGCACCTGCAACATGTTCGCCAAACTTTGGCACTCTTAGGCGCCACCACCTCAGGCTCCACCCGACAAAGTGTTCTTTTGGGGTTCCTGAGGTGTGCTACCTGGGCCACACCATTTCCGCTGCAGGGTCGTGATGGATAGCGACAAGATCGAGGCGGTCATCCACTGGCCAACACCATCATCCCTCTGCGATGTCTGCGGATTCCTTGGACTGGTCGGGTACTACCGTCGGTTCTTCCAAGGGTACGACACGATAGCCCGACCCCTCACCCAGATCCTGAAGAAATCTGTCGAGGGCCCCTTCGAGTGGTCGGTGGCGGCCTCCTCCGCTTTTGTCGCTCTTCAGCAGGCTTTGGTACGAGCCCTGGTGTTAGCCATGGCGGATTTCTCTCAACCTTTCTTCGTGCAGTGCGGCGCGTCGGGGGTCGGCGTGGGCGTCGTTCTTATGCAGGCCGGCCAACCTGTGGCCTATTTTAGCCACGCATTCTCTAACACTATCTGCAGCCGCTCCGCATACGAGAATGAGCTCATGGGCCTCTTCCTTGCTATTCAGCATTGGATCTGCTGCCTCCTGGGCCTCCGGTTCGTGGTCCGCACCGATCACCACAACTTCCGCTACCTCCTACTGCAGAAGATTGCCACTCCCGCCCAATAAGTGTGTTTGGCCAAGCTCCCGGGCTACGATTTCAGCATCTAGTTCCGGCCGGGGCAGGCCATTCGCGCGGCCGATTCTCTCTCTCTTGCAATCCCATACCAGCGGCCATCTCCCGACCGGTCTACGAGGATGCAGTTGCCCTCCAACAGGAAGTCGAAGCAGAGCCGATGCTCAACAATATTCAGATAGCGCTCCCCGTTGATGCTACCGCCTGACCATCTTACTCCTTGGTCGGCGGACGCCTATTCTTCAAGGATCGCCTCATCCTTGCCCCCACCTCTCCGAGCATCCCGCTTTTGTTGGCCGAGTTCCACGCATCCCCTTCTGGGGGACACGCAGGCGCCTACCAGGACGTATCGCTGCCTGGCAGCCTCGCTCTACTGGCCTCGCATGTCCCGTCAGGTCAAAGCATTCGTGGTCGCCTGCCTCGTCTGCCAGAAGGCCAAGTACGAGGTTGTTTTTGCCAGGTGGTCTACTCTAGCCTCTCCCTATTCCCGACCGCATTTGGGACAACGTTGTTGTGGACTTCATCACTCGACTGCCTCGCTCACAGGACACGACTGTATCTTGGTTGTGGTGGACCGGCTCTCGAAGTATGGTCATTTCATTCCCCTCCTCCATCCATACACTGCAGCCACAATCGCCGACAGCTTTATCCAGGGGGTCGTGCGCCTCCACGGGTTTCCCCGGTCAATCGTGAACGACCATGACCCACTTTTCTTGAGTACCTTTTGGACTACACCGTTCCGCCTGCAGAGCGCCCTTCTTCGCATGTCCACGACGTACCACACCCAGACCGGTGGCCAGTTCAGAGGTCCTCAACCGATGTCAGGAGACATACCTCCGCTGCTTCGTGGGGGAGCAACCCCGTAGCTGGGCCAAGTGGCTCGGATGGGCCGAGTATTCTTACAACACCTCATACCAACAGACGGTCGACACTACCCCGTTCGAGGTAGCTTATGTTCGGCCTCCACCATCCGTCGTCCCCCACCTCCCAGGGGAGTGCCAGGTGGAGAGCCTGGCCACCGCTATGTGCCACAGGGACACCATTCTGGATCATCTGAAGCACCATCTACGACGGGCCCAACAAAAGATGGTCTCCTTCGCCAACCGGAAACGTCGTGACCTCTCCTTCACGGTGGGGATAAAGTTTTCATCAAGCTCCTCTATCGACAGTTTTCGGTGGCCTGCCGGCCATGCCCGAAATTGGCACCCCGATTCTTCGGGCCCTTCGAGATCCTCGCCCGCATAGGGGCGGTCGCTTACCGCCTGCGCCTTCCTAGCAGGAGCCGCATCCACCCGGTCTTCCATGTCTGGCTAATACGGCGCGTGGTGGGCGAGCACGCCACCACAGATCACTTTCCGGCCGATTGGGACCTCTCCGGGGAGGCGTCCTACTACCCTGCCTCAATCCTCGATTATAGATGTCGTATTCCGGGGGACCATACACCGGATGAGGTTCTCATGACTTAGACCGGTCTCCCCAACTCTGACGCGGCCTGGCTGCCCCGAGATGTTTTCCGCCATCAATTTGCCGACTACTGCCTTGAGAACAAGACACATTTTTCAAACGGTGGCATTGTTACGGAGCTGCACGATGTCGAGCCCCCATTGCGAGTCTACACGCGACAGGCGCGTACAACGCACAACCCCGCCTAGCCCACGGAGGAGATCGCGTTTTAGTTGTTTAATTTTAGTATTTATTTATTTTTAGTATTTTTTCGGCGAACTTTTATGCGCTTATTTTTCACCCCACTAGTATAAAAGGGTAGTGTATGCTTGTGTTTCAGAAATCTTGGATGAATGCTATGTTTTCTATTCTCTTCTAACCCTAATCCCCTCTCCTCTTATTTCCCTCTTCTCTCTCTTTAACGCCGGTTCCCCCTCGTCGGTTTCCCCTACAAGACATCTGAAATACAAGTATGCACGCTAGTCCAATTCCCGATTCTACTGATGCTGAATGCCTATGGATAGTGGTTGTGCTGGTTGTCTCCTGTTGACCTCCTGCTACTGCAATAGTCATCCAAGAACATGCTTATATGGGAGGCCCCCACCCAGGTGATTTCAAGATTTCAGTTCCTTTATGGTGCATAATTGAAGCCCCAAATAGTACACAAAAAAGAGTGTTTCTCCATCGGCTTCTGTTGCTGTCCTTTTGCCAACCACACCCTCTTTGTATCTTCTTGATCTATGTGACTATAATAAATTAGATTATGTTTATTTTATTCCTCATCTTAAGGAATATAATTAAGCATGCAACGGTTTTTGTTCTGATGCAAGAACTATTGTAAACAGTCTGTACAACTTAATCTTAAGGCATAATGATGGCAATCGACGGCCCACACACGTTTATTCCCACGGGAGGCGGTGATCGGAGGACCATATGTGCGATCCGTGTCCGCGGATGCGCCCGAATGAGTGCTCCGAATCTTTTTACTATATTACTTTTGTTATTTTTTTCTTGTATTTGGGCCCCGATCGGCCTTATCAAGTGATCATTATGGGCCGTCCATCAGGATGCTCTAACTTTATTTCTTCTATATATACTCATGCTTGTGAACTATTTCGGGGATCGGTGGTTGCTCCTTTGCTGTCGGGTGGTCCAGTCGTGGATTTCGACCCGTGCTTTGCATTTTGTCCGCCACCCTCCCTCTCCCGGCCTCCGGTAACTTTTCCCGCCCTTCTCCCTTTCTTCCCGGCCTCCAACAAACATCTGCAGCCCTCACCGTCCTCCCCTTTCACTCATCCAGCCTCTCGCAATCAGCTTCGACCACTACCTACAACTCGGCGCCTATCCAGCCCCGCCTCCCTTCTTCCTCCCCATCCACTGGCCGGAGGCCCTGTCCCATGTCCGGATCCACCGCCGGAATCCCCCAACACCCCCTCACCTCACCGGCCTCCAGTCAAAAGCCGCACCCACTCCCCTATGTCACTCCTGAACCTGCATCCCTCCCCTAAACCAGAGCCGTGCCCGATCCAGTCACCTATAGCCCTAAACCTTCAAGATCTACTCACCTCTTCCCCATTCAGCCCCGTCGTGGAGCCACTAGCGTACCACAATCAAGTTCCAACGTCTCTTCCCCATCCCTACGCTAGGCGCCACAAGCATGAGTAAATCTAGGTATGAATGTTGTAATTTTCTCATTGATTGCTTTGGTTTTGAACTCTTTCTCTGGGATTTGATTATTATAAGTATTTGTTTCCGTTAATCGTGGTGTAATTTGCGGAGCGCATTCGGTGCACTTGAACGGAATTGCGTCTCACTTCGTTGGTTGATTATAAATGTTCTTTATTCTTCAAGGCTTGTTAAACAATTGTGCAATTAGTATTTAGACGCTTTATAATTTTAAATACTCGTTAGAAGATCTTAATTTGGGACGGTTGTCTCATGTTCACACGTGTACTGTATTTAGACTGCATTTTCATTTAGTATAATTTCTGTCCGGCTACCACTGCATCACATAAATCCGAGCAGTGGAATAATGGAAAATCTTATGGTCTGCTCCACTGTGTCTGGGAATGACTAACATTTCACTTGGTCACTAGGTGTCCGACGTGAAATAGAGAATTGTCCTTGCTTTATGATGCACTATTATAATTGCCCATGCTTCATGATGTGCCATTTTTCTAAACTCAGAAGTGAGGATTGTTCCTTACAAAGCATGATACTGATGGATGTTCATGGTCATTTGATTGTCATGGATGCATTATTATTGCTCACTGTCAGCTATTTTTATGTTTGCAGATTTACTGTTGGATGCATTATTGTTCAGTTTTGCTTAAATTGTGCAGAATAAACATATCTGCTGCTGAGAGTTCTGAGACTGGTGGCGCAATCAAGAAAGAGGAGCATTTACAGAAAGATTTGTCTGACTTTGGCAATCGAGAAGATATTGACAGATCAGACAAAGTCAGGTTGAAAAATGATTCAGTACCATCAACATCTAAGCAGGATGTTGAACCAAGATGGAAAAGTCATTTTGGGAAAAGTCACCAAACTTACAGTGGTCCTATTCTGCCTTCCACTGTACATAACAATTCTTCAGAAAGGGGCCGGACCACTGAAAGGTTATCTTCTTTATTCTGATTACTTTGTTTTAAATGCTTTTGTAATCTTAAATGTTTATTTATTTGAACAAATCCAGAAGTACACAGCTTTTGAAATATGCCTGCTATGTTTTAATTTGAAATGACGCACAAGATATTAGACATTTAAGCTGTTGAGATATTAGTATTTATTATTTAAGTCTATTGGATGTTAGTGGGTTTAGTCCCACATCGTGAGTCAAGTATTATGTGTCGTTGTGACTCCTATTTATTAACCTCTATGTGAATGAATAAAATGTACCAAGTATTATCTTTTCCTCTCTTCCAACATAAGCTCTTTTGGGGGTGGCATTTCTACGGAATGCCAACTATGTGCGCAGTAGTTCTGTGATTTCTCGATACTCTTCTTTTTGGCCATTGCGGCTGCGCATGCATGCATATGGTCACTGATGGCAAAATTCACACTAAGCAGAACCTTAGGTTTTGTGCATTCCCGTAATTCTTGAATGGAGATTTGTAGAACTATAAGCTAGTCATATATGCAGCCTTACCATTACTTTAAGTACACTAGAATCTAATGTTGAACACTTCCTAATGAATTTAGTATCAATTTAACAATAATGAATATTCAATTTTGTAACTTCATCTTGTTAAATGAGCAATTAATTTTACGTAATTACTATCAACTTTTGTCTTATGTAGATGTTTGGTTCACACTTTTTTGTTAATGACAGTTTATTTTAGATGTACTTTTGCCATTAAGTGTAGTCTATTTAGTTCAGTTTAATCTTGTTTAAATCAGGTGGTGCTATCTGGGATATGAATCATGATTATATTGTTTGTTTCAGGAGTTCTTTTATTCATGGAGACTGGGGTTATCTAGATAGCATGTCAAGTGCTACATAGTTCATCACAATCTAGACTTACTCTTGGGTGATAACATTGCGATCATGAATACATTGAAATAAAAAATCCTTGAACTATTTTTTATCTCATATGATCTCACCTTATGTGTTTGTAATGTAACTTTATTGCACTGCTTGAAAAATTGAAATACTTGAAGTCAAATTATCTGATTTATCTTTAGTCTTCTTTCAATAGATTTGAGGGTGATAATCTACTTGCAACGGAGAGAGTTAGACGCGATTCACGAAAGGTTCCAAACTTGAGTGGCCCATTGATGCTTCCAAATCGTGCCTCTGCTAATAGTTTATCTGCTCCTGTGCGAACTTCAAGTGGTAAGAAATTTTCATCTTCCTTTTAGCTTTCTTTTTGGCTTAAGTATACATATATATTTTTTTTCTTTGACGAACTATGTAAGGATAACTTTAGGCAAGTATGAGTAGGAAGACTGAATCGACACATTACAGTCTGTTTCCGGCCTAAAAGCTCCTTATGACATATGCTCTTAAGAAATACCAAAAAATGTATATTGTTTGTTCTTAATTTAAGTGATTCATTAGTATTAATCTGTCTATTACCTTTTCTTATGTTAGGATATGGAGATACATTGGAGGATAAAACCCGGGCTAGTGTGGTACAGATAAAAGGACGGTTTTCAGTTACATCTGAGAATATTGAACTCCTAAAAGTGAGTATGTGTCCTATAAAGTGGAAAAATATAAAATAAACAGCTTCTTATGGATGAAACATTGTAATTACTGTTGAACCTCGGCACCTTTTTTCACTCCAAAACTCGGGTCAAGGGTGGAGGGGCGGGGCTAATATAAGTACGACAGGACCGTCTGGGTAGGCGGTGTGGGACTAATCGGCATGCATTTTTGGTTCATAAACACGCCCCCTCAGCCTGAACCTCCCTCTGATCATGTTGAACCTCCGCACCCTTTTTTCCACTCCAAAACCCGGGTCAAGGGTTGGAGGGGCGGGCTAATATAAGTACGACAGGACCGTCTGGGTAGGCGGTGTGGGACAATCGACATGCCTATTTTTGGTTCATTGACTCCAACAATTAATTTCAGGAGTTTAAATGGTCATCACAGGTTTAGATCAATTTCCAAACAATATTCTTTAATTTCGAGTTTAATGGTCACTCTCTCCTTCGTTTACCTACTCTACCTGTTCAGGGTTCCCTAATGAAGTCTGCCAGTGTAGGTGAATGGCTGGTTAATTCTAAGCAAGTGGTATGCTGAAGTTTGATTGCTTCCCCTTTATTTATTATTTATTTTTTATACATAATGCTGGCAAGAAGAGATGACTAGTGTAGAAAGTTTGATTATTTTTGGTATTCCTTGTATCAGTAGTTTTGATTGCCTCACCAAGTCGCACATGATTTTGACATGAAATTTATATTGCAATCACAAGGTTTCTCTTCTCCAATACAAATACCTTCATCTGCGTCCATTTTGCATTATCATGCTTTCATTATGACATCTTGGAACCTATCACATTAAGTTTCAAGCCCCGTATAGCATCTTGCAACCGACCACATTAAGTTTCAAGCCCCATTTTCTCTCTAAATTTGTTAGCTTTTTTGATGTAGTTCTTCAGAGCATATTTTTATACTAAATGAGCATTTGACAACATGATGCATTTCTAATTGTGTCAAAATAGGAGCATGTTTTTCTCCTAAATGAGCATTTGGCAACATGATGCATTTCCAAGTGTCAAAGTAGATTTAAAAACAATTTGGGTTCTAGCCAGTTTGACCCAATCTTTTTATTATGGATGATCTACGAAGCACGAATACTTAAAAATATTTCGCGTATCGGCTCAAACGCGTTTCGCATACGGGGAATGCCCGGAAACGCGTTTTAGGAAACACAATATTTAAATTAAATAATAAATTTTAATTGGGAAACACGTATCCAGCGCGTTTCTTGCTTTTCTCGTTCACGCGTCACTTGCGACATTCATGACTCAGCACTCACCCATGATATAATTTGAGTTTTAGGGTTCACGACTCGCGCACGACCCCCACAGCTCTACTCAGTCCGCGTCATTCTCCCCCGACCCCCGCAGTCGAATCTCTGTGTTAAAAGCCTGTCACAGCTCTCCTCATCATGCGGGCTCTGGATTCCCAGCTCATCCCATCCGCTCATGGTATGCAACACCTTCCACCTCATCCTTCGTTCTCCTCGCTGTTATCTACTCGACCTTCTCGGTTGCTTCTCGCCCAAGCTGACTTCTCCCCCGCTCTATAAAGGTACATGCATGTGTGCAGCGCACGTCTTACTGCTCAGACTTCTCGCAAGCGTGGAACCAAACACCACATCTTTCCCCCTTTTAAACCACCATCGGCCTACCCTTTCTAAGGTTTACCGATAATGATCTTCTTTTGCATGATACTTCTCCTTTTTGCAGTTCTTCCTTCCTGATTTCCGCTGCTTTTCCTCCAACCCACTGTTGCCCTACCCTCCCTCTATATGAAACTGGCCGCCGGCTCTACCTGCTCCAATTATTGATTTCAAGCTATCGGTCAGCCTACCCTTCCTTGGCAGGTAATCAATTTTTTTGTTCTTTTGGTTTTCCCCTTTGTTTTGTTTATCTACTGATTGTATATCATCCTCTATTTTATTTATTTTTGTTTAGCCATTGATTGTATATCATCCTTTGCTTTTGTTTTCAATTCTAAGAACAAGAGAAACTCTAAACCTATGTTGAAAAATACTCAAAACAAACAAACAAACTCAATTGATGTTGGTTATTTTGACGTGTTATTAGGATTTCAGCTCAGCATAATTTGAGAATTACATCCACAAAAACAAACTCATTTATCTCACTGAACCAAACTCTGTAAAAACTGAAAATGATGTTATGGAAGCATACTAGAATGTCTTATAATTCATTATATCGTCATTGTAATCATCCATATCCAGTCTGCTTATTCGCATTATATATCATCAAAGGATCGTGTTTAAGTTATTTGTTAGTTTACATTTTTATGCTTCAAACTTGGGTACGTAATTAGTTTACAATTTTATATTAATTAATACTTATATTAAAATAATTGAAAATTTTAAAAACGTTTCTTGTATCCTTATTTTTTTATATATTATGTTTCTCGTATTCGTTTTGTATTGTATCCCGTATCCCGTTTCCGTCCCCGTGATATATAGTGGATGATTACTCTACCCCTTCACACCAAACAAATAGTAGATATTTTTGTTTTTCTTTTCTTTTCTTGTCTCTTCTTAGTTCCACATCTCACGTGTACAACAATTGTGAGAACCTCTTTGTATAAATATAGGTCTATTCTTGACCTCTTGTGAGCATCAAAATTATGAATTCCAAAGTCTCCACACGAGATCAGAGATGATATGATCCTAGAACCAACTGCAACATCTAGCTTCTTCCGGCCGTGTCGAGTTTCCTCCATCATAGTATAGTTCGCTCTTCATTGAGTTTCATCCACTACTTCAGTGCAGAGTTGAAGCTTCATCTGCCGCTTCGTCGATCTCTTGTGGTTGGTGAAGGTTCATGGAGCTTTGTATCTATTGAAGCACAAATACTTCCCCGAAGGCAGCGTACCCGTACCAGATACGTTTCCAGTACCGGTGCGTACCCGATACTCGACGGATACACCTATGTGGACACACTTGGACTTAACACATCATTTTGCATATTGTGATAGGAGTATGTTTTTTAGAGTAAACAAAGGTTGACTTTATGGTAAGAAGCGTTGGTACGTCCAATTAAATTGTGTATCTGTACCGAGTATGTTTCTGGTATTGGTACGTTTCTGTTACAAGTACGTGTATTGAACGTGTTGATTCAACACAAGTTATTAACAAACGGCTAACTTGTCTCTAGACTAACCGGAGATTGAAGATGTTGATCTCCAACAATGAAGCAGAAAAAAACTGATAAGTAGACATAAGTTTAATTTTCTCTTTTGGTTACACATATAAGATGTTAAATTTTGTAATATTTATGAATGCTTAATGTTTGAAAACATCGTGTTATGTTGCACTGATTTGTGAACTTGTACTTCAAGTTATGATTTATATTTGATGTTTCGATATTTTGAGAAATATTTATTGCACTTGTGATATATAAATATATATTATATTTGTTATAACGTATCATGACGTACCCGTATCCTTATTTTTTAAGTTTTGTTGTACCGTCGTACCGGGTACGTATCGTATCCGGTACTCGTACCCGTACCGGTGCTTCCTAGCTTTGCATACTTTGTTGAGCTCTTGCTTTGTCAAGTTCTATAGGTTTTGTCTAGGGCTGTTTTTGCTGTGGCATCTTCAGATCTGAGGGCTTCATCAAATCCGCAGCTCTCACTTTTTCTGATTTGAGGGCATCATCCGCTTCCTCCTTCCACAGTTTCCTGCATCGTCTCTGTCTTCTGCCACACCAACCAGTGTTGTAGTAGTCAAATTTCCACTGCTGATTGTTGCCAAAACAATCTCATTCTCATCCTAGTCTCCTGCCTTCACAAACCACCATTCACCACATTCATTCTCTCCTTTAATTGTTGGGATTACAACTTTGATCGTTTTGCCATGTCCTGATAGGTCTTTCTTCTGGAAGTTAGCATAATTACAACCTCTCCCGTAAGTTTACATTTCATAACATTCATGCACTAAAAAATCCCATTGGTGTAAATTACGCAAATCTCCTCCTCTATTTCCTCTTCCCCTTTTTTTATTGTACACTGTACTTCAACCGGGGGGGGGGGGGGGGGGGGGGGGGTGGGCGTAACACATGCATGCAGCCTATGTCAAGTATTTTCCGTTTTTGAATGGCCTTTTTATTTCACGTTTCTATTATTATTATAGGAATAATTATCCAAACTTCTCCTGGAAGTTACCATCATTACAGGTTGCACCCCTCTTATTTAATTTAGAAAATTAGCGTGGAGGTCTTGGTAAATAACCATTTTAATTTATCATACATTTTTGTAATTGGAGGGGACTTAAAGAAGAGTGGCTTGGAACTTTAATGCAATTCTCCTCCTCTATTTCCTCTACCCCCACTTTTTTTGTTCGTTGTACTTCACGCTCATGCATAATTTGAGATGACGATCTCCCTTACTCTCGTTTTCGGCCTTCTTCGAGACGCTTTCATCTAGCGTTAAGTCCTCCGAGTCCACCATCGTCACTGCCGCAGCCGTGAATCCCATCCGGGTTCCAAACATTTGGTATCAGAGTCATTATCCCTTCACCTGCATGCCTGCAATCCGTCTCAGAAAGTTTTGTGTGCGCGAAAGCTTGAACAGTTGACCGATGTTGCGCGTCACCGTTCCTCAAAGGATTTTTGCTCCTAGCCAGAGCTCTCCAACAATATCAAGAGAAAAACACGCACTCCACGAGATTGTGTTCTGCTTCGCATTACGCATGCCAACATCGAGTCCTCATTCAAGATGCCACAAGATTGTGTTATGCTCCTCACCGCACGTGCCAATCCGGTGTTGAGACTCCTCTGCCAAAAACACCACTCCATGTCACATTTTCGGTCAACGCACATTTACTAATTTCAGCTGCGAGCTTTCTGTGGCATAAACAATTCATCCACTTACTCTAGTCACGAGCAACAACCACTTCTTCCAACTAAGGCAAAGTCTCACACCAGATGAATCACACATCTAATTTTTTTAAGTTGTCATAGGGATATGGGGAAGTTCTCTCCGAAGTTCGACCCTTCTCTTGACCGGTGACAAGATCTTGGCATGGGAACATACCAAATTGGTCCCATAGATTTCCATCGGCATGGACAGGAGCTTTGACAAGCAAACCGACATCCGAGTGATTCTGAGGAAGCTGTTGGAGGATTTGGCGACACCACTAATCACGATTATGTAGATTCACGCTCTAATTAATGGATTGCCATTCTCGTGCTTAGTAGATTCACTGCTCCAGACGCACACATGCATCAATTCTACATTTTGAAGGGGCCCTACCGATACAAACGACATGTTTGAAAGAGCTCTTAGCCCCGAGCATCACACGACAGTAACCAGTTAGAGTCAACCATGCCTCAATTGATGATGTGCGCACCTGAAATGTGCCATTAGGAGCACTACTATGTGATTTCACAATATTCTTCCTCCCACATCTTAGAAATGTATATTGCACATGAATAATGACCCCTCTTGGGGTAATATATACAAGACCCAAACAAACAAATAAGCCCATATACAAATACACAATATCTAACACCCCCCCTCAAACTCACGGGGGATCATACATCGAGAGTTTGGACATAAGGTAGTTATGCTGAACCCTCGTCTGGGGCTTGGTGAACAAGTCCGCAATCTGATGCTCGGTGGGAACATATTGGGGAACCAATGTACGTCGGTTGTACTGCTCACGGAGGAAGAAGACGTCGACGCCAATGTGCTTGGAGAGGGAAAACTTCACTGGATTCAAAGTGAGCTGAATGGCACCAGTGTTGTCACAAAAGAGAGTGGTCGGTCCTGAGGAGACAATGCCAAAATCTGCAAGGAGCCAACAAAGTCAGATAATCTCCTCGGCCGTAGACGCCATGACGCGCAACTCAGCCTCAGTACTAGAGCGGGAAACACCAGACTGTTTCTTGGACTTCCAGGCAAGCAAGGAGGAGCCCCAAAATAGACAGAAACCAGTGATGGAGCGACGATCAGAAGGATCACTAGCCCAAGTAGCATTGGAGAAAGCAGAAAGCTAGAGGGAACTGCTGCTGGAGAAGAACAGACCACGGCCAGGAGTCGCACGAAGGTAACGCAGTACACGCAGCAAGTGAGCATAATGGACTGATGTAGGAGTTCTGACAAACTGGCTCAACACATGGACTGCATGAGCAATATCTGGCCGAGTGATGGTGAGATAGACCAGGCTGCCGAACAAATAACGATAGCGAGTGGGATCAGCAAGAGGGATCCCCTCATCAGCCTGAAGCTGCAGATGAAGCTCCATCGGTATGACAACAGTGCGGGTGTCAGAAAGAGCAGCCCGAGCTAGAAGATCAGTAGTATACCGCTGCTGAGAGAGCTGGAACCCTGCAGAGGTGGAAGAAAACTCAATGCCCAGAAAATAGCTCAAAGGTCCCAAATCTGTCATCTGAAATTGCTGCTGCAGGTGATGCTTGACAAAGTCAATGAAAACCGGGTCATCACCAGTGATGATCATATCATCCACATAGAGCAGAAAAAGAGTCCGGCCTCGGGAAGAGGTGTGAACAAACAGGGCCGGGTCGTGCTGGCTGGGCTGAAAACCAGCGGCTATAACGACAAAGCTGAAGCGCTCGAACCAGGCTCGAGCAGCCTGTTTGAGACCATAGAGAGCACGACGCAACCGACAAATCATGCCAGGAGGAGCAGTAAAACCGGGAGGAGGAACCATGTAGACCTCTTGCTGTAGGTCACCGTGAAAAAACGCATTCTTCACATCCAGCTGAAACAGGGACCAACGATGGACAGCAGCAACAACAACAAGTGTCCTGATCGGGGTCATGTGTGTCACATGAGCAAAAGTCTCATCATAGTCTCGACCATGCTCCTGCTGAAAACCCCGAGCAACCAGGCGAGCCTTGTACCGCTCAATAGAACCATCAGAGCGAGTCTTGATCTTATAGACCCACTTGCAAGTGATGGGAACAACACCAGGAGGAAGAGGCACAAGATCCCAAGTAGAGGTACGCTCAAGAACAACCAACTCATCAAACATAGCAGCCTGCCACTCAGGAACCTGAGCAGCCTCGTGGTAGGAACTAGGCTCTGGAGTATTGGTGGAGGTAGCAGGAAGAGCAGTGAGGTCGAGTGGCTGGGTGGTAAAACCGAGGCGATCTGGTGGATGTCGATCTCGAAGGGGGTAACGTCTGGCAGGCGGATCATCCACGGGACTCTCACTGAAGGCTGGTGGCACCTGTGGGGTAGTCGGAGCACGACGAGTGTAGTGGTGGAGAATAGGAGGTAGAGGGCCGGGAAATGGCGGAACATGAGGAGGTGGAGAGGACTCGGAAGAGGGAGATGACGATGATGACGGTAGCTCTGCTGGTGACTGGTCTGACGGTGATGGCAAAACAAGTGGTGGTACAGTAGGAAAAATAAGGAACTGAATATCAGCCGGGGTAGTGGATGAGGGTGAAGCAGAGGTGGATGAAGAAAGGAAGAAAGGTTGGTCCTCAACGAAGGTGACATCATGAGAAATGCGAAGACGACGCGCAACAGGGTCATAACAGTGGTAACCCTTGTGCTCTGAGCTGTAGCCTAGAAAAACACATGCAACAGACTGAGCAGAGAGCTTAGTCCGCTCACGTGGTGGTAATAAGACATAACACAGACATCCGAACACACGAAGATGAGTGTATCGAGGAGGATGAGAGAACAAACACTCACCGGGACATCCGACCTGAAGGAAAGTGGATGGCTGAAGGTTGATGAGATAGACAACGGTGGAGACAGTCTCAGCCCAAAAATGTGGGGGAACATGGGAAGCCAAAAGAAGAGTGCGAGCGGTCTCAATGATGTGGCAGTGTTTCCTTTCCGCAGTGCCATTCTGGGAATGAGCACCAGGACAGGAGAGTTGCGGGAGCGTGCCATGAGAGACGAGAAGGTCACGAAACTCATGCGATAGGTACTAACCCCCTGAGTCGGATCGAAAAATACGAATAGAGGCGGAGAACTGAGTACGAACTATGGTGGAGAAAGTAACATAAACCTGAAAAAACTCAGCACGAGAACGCAACATATATATCCAAGTGAAACGAGAAAAATCATCAATAAATAAGACATAATAGCGGTGTCCACCCTTGGATACAAAAGGAGCAGACCCCCATACATCAGAATGGACTAACTCAAAAGGAGCAGAAGACCTAGACAGACTAGACTGATAGGGGAGTTGTAGTTGTTTTCCAAGCTTACAACCCGTACAAGAGTGACTAGTGTCAACAGATACACGACCCAAAGCACCCTGACGAACAAGAGTTGAAAGACGGGCGCCACTGGGATGACAAAGACGATGGTGCCACTGACGAAAGGAAACAACGGGAAGACATAAAACAGGAGCAGCTGGGGACGGTGTGACTGATGGCAGACGAAGGTACTCAAGGAGATATACCCCACTATGGTGACGGCCAGCTCCAATGAGGGTCCTTGTAAGACGATCCTGCACATGACAAACAAACTCATCAAAAACAACAAGGTAACCACTAGAGGCAAGCTGGCTGGCGGAGATGAGGTTCATGGAGAGCTGAGGGATATAGGCAACATCAGGAATGTGGAACTGAGGGGTGTGGAGAAGGCCAGGACTGGTAATAGGAAGGGTGGTGCCATCAACAATAATAACACGTAGGTCGGAGGAAACAGGCTGGCAGGCATGAAGATGGGTGGCATCATAGGTCATATGAAAAGAGGCTCCAGAGTCAAGTAACCACGAGGACGGAGAGATACCTGACGGGGCAGAGGCCGCTGAGGGATCAGCAGAGGTAGATGCCTGACCAACTGTGGCTGCAGATGTACTCGAGAAGGTGCCTGCAGATGTACTCGAGAAGGTGTCTGAAGATAGCTGCTGAGCTAGTTGTAGGAGCTGCTCAGAGAAAGAGGCTGTCGGAGGAGGCACAGGCAGAACTGGAGCTGCACGCTGCTGGGTGTCACGAGACTGGATGTTCTGCTGGGAGCGCTGAAGCTTGCGACACTCAGACACTCTGTGGCCCAGTGCATGACAATAATGACAGCAAACAGACCGCCGTTGCGCAGCATTGGGACCCTGGGAAGAGGGTCCCTGGGTAGGAAACGGAGCAGACAGTCGCGCAGGAGTACTGAGCCCTGGAGAAGGTGGCAGCGGAGGCTGCGGAGCAAACTGAGGAGCAACCAAGACAACATGGGGGGAGGTAGTGTGTTGCGTCCCCTCCATGGTACGAAGACGAGTCTCCTCCGCCAGAATCGTGGACAGAGTGTCACGAAGTGTGGGTGGAGTACCCCGATGGAGAAACTGTGAGCGGCAGACTCAAACTCCGGGCGCAGGCGCATCAAGAAATCGTAGACACGGCAGACATCTCTGTACTGAGCAGTGGCAACGCAATGGCAGCAGGACAAACAATGGGGCGGCGCCATCTCGTCACACTGACGCCAGAGGGAAGTGATCTCAGCAAAAAACTCCTGAACTGAGCGGTCGCGCTGGTAGGTAGCTGCAAGAGTCTGTAACAATGAATACTGAAGTGCCTGGCTGGAAGGCTGATAGAGATCGGAAAGATGATCCCAAATCGCCTTGGCAGTAGGGAACTCACAGATGGCCAGTCGGATGGGTACCTCACAAGACTGGCCAAGGATAGCAATAGCTCCTGGAGTCATCGTCCTGCCACTTGGCCAACGCCTGAGCGGAGGAAACATCGGTGCTGGCTGTGGAAACAGAAGACTCAGTTGAAGAGGCGGCAGAGAGCAACGGTGCTGGGTAGGATCCATCTAAATGGCCCTAAAGGCGTAGGCCTCGGAGATGCATGCGCATGGTGGAAGACCAAGCCTTATAGTTCTGCCCGTTGAGCAGCACATCAGGCTTAGGAAGATAGCCACTGTGAGTCGAGGCGGGATCCATTGAAAGCCGACATCAAGAGCTGGAGCAGGATCGACCGGGCCGGAGGAAGAAGAGGCCGCTGAACGGAGGTTCTGTTAGTTGGAAACCCTAGAAACGGCTGGCAAAAGGAAGATGCAAGAAAGATCTGGAGGAAGAAGTAGCCGCTGAAGCAGGATCCACCGCGGTAGCAGGCGGTCGATGGAGCAAACGGGATTGAGCGCAGGCCGTCGATCGGCGCAGACGAACGAGGAAGCAGGAGGTCGAGGAAGACGAGCAGGATCCACCGCGGTCAAGGAAGCAGGCAGTCGATGGAGCAGACGGGATCGAGTGCAGGCGGTCGATCGACGCAGACGGTCGATGCAGTCGGTCGATCGGCGTAGACGGACGGGAGAGGGATCGGGAGAATTAAACCCTTGGCTCTGATACCATCTTAGAAATGTATATTGCACATGAATAATGACCCTCTTGGGGTAATATATACAAGACCCGAACAATCAAATAAGCCCATATACAAATACACAATATCTAACACCACACACTTTGCCACCGGATTGGATGGAGGATGCCATTCGAGGGGTCTGGAATGAATAGTATGGGCACTACAACGACAGAGAGCGTGGAACCCCTCTACGTTAGAACGACATATTGGGACTCCTGTACGGAGCAAAGACAAATTTTCCCATCTTCGACAACATCAGTGAAAATCCACTTATTTGGTTTGACATATTGTCAACAATTCTTTTCCAAACCAATACACACAATGCCACAACCAGATTGTGTGGTAGCTTCCTATGATGGGGTCAACGTAGTTGTTGTTTGTTCAATTGGAGCAGGACTGGAGCACCCTAACATAATATGGGAGGATTACAAGCACTATTGTAACATACACTTTGATGGGGAGCAGCCCGTTCAACCCGTTTGGGTCTATTCCCGACGACCTCGGGCGCAATGATGATCGGGACCACTCGAGCGGCTCGCCGATCATAGTATTTTTGTCTCTTGTTGCATTTTATTTTGAGTTGTATTTTTGTATTTTTTTGAGTCAAAGCATCGACCAATCATAGCCGTTCATCGCTCCTTAAAAAATTTATAAATAGAGAGCAAGAGCTCTCATTTGGGACATTGAAGTTTGGAGTTTAGAAGCTCAATCCTTAATCACTTCGGTGTCGAAGCCGACTCCGGGTGCGAACCCGGAATTTCACTCCCCTCCCTATATCTTGGCCGACCAAGCCATACAACCCTTTGGCCGACCACCCTTTCACCCCTACAACCCACCACTAGACAGCCAACCAGCCCCAAGCCATACAACCCCTTGGCCGACAACTCCATCACCCCTATAGCCCACCACAAGACAGTCGACTAGCCCCTCTCCCACCCCATTTCAGCCGTCCAGCCCTCTCTCCCACTCCATTTTAGCCGTCCAACCCTTCTCCCACCCCAATTCAGTCGGCCAACCTCCCTCCCATCCTCCACATTACCCGCCTCCCACTTGGTTGCTACCAGAAAATCAAAACAGCTGGCCAAGGGACAATTATCCGTTGTCCGGGAGACCGACAGCCATCCCTCCACCACCCCTCGTCCTGGAACCACCTCCCCTCCATTCCCCAACAAAACATCCCGACAACGCCCCGCGACTGACTCGCGTGTATTCCCGCAGGAGGCGGTGACCTGCTGCCCGTTTGGTTGATCAGACTCCGTGGTCGTGTCCGGACGTTCGACTCGAGTCATTTTCATATTTTGCGTTTTTTATTTGGATATGTATTTTGCCCCCGATCGGTCTGGACAGTCTGAGCCGTCTGATGCAGATGGTTTTATTCCAGTTTGTGATGTGCAGTTAATAGGCGGTTTTTATTTTAAGAATTATAAATAGTAGGCGGTGGATTAGATGGAGGCATCGTGGGTTTTGTGAACAACAAAACTGTCGGTCACTTTCATGAGCGACTTCTGGAAAACTTCCCTCGGTGAGATGCCGAGCACCTCCTCCGCCCTTCTCCGCTCAACTCCAGCCACCACCAGCCCTGTCACCCTTCCCTTCTAGCCCCCACTCCCTTTTAACCCGCCCGCAACCCCTGCTACTCACCCCGACGACGACAACCTCCACTCCCAGTTCCGTCACAACCACCTCGCCTGAAGCCCACCCCTTCCCAACCTCCTCCACTGCCGGAAACACTAATTCCCGCCTTCCCCGTCTTCCTCTTCCACGAAACCACCCCAGAAGACCACTCCCGTCTGTGGCCTCCACCCCATCCCAACCAGATTCCCCACTCTTCTTCTCCCCTACCCGCTAACTCCCTTGACGTGGATTCCACTTTCACTCAGTCAGCCCCTCCATTGCCGCGCCCTTGCCTTCCACACCCCTCATCGTCGCCGCCTGCATGTGTGAACCGTGGTAGAAAGTTCTTTTTCTTTATTGTCGTTTACTTTAGCAACTTGTATTGTAGTGGATGTTAATTTCACAGTGCTACTAGTTCATTTGTGGTACCATTTGCGGAGTTTATTCTGCACTCGCTTAAAATTATTGCGCCTCGTTCGTGTGCAAATTCATTTGTTCTCCTTAATCAACAAAGTTTGTGATTAAATCGGACCACTCTTGCATTTAGTAATTTTTAAATCAGACCACTTGCATATTCATAATTTTCATCACATATTAGGTTGCATTTAGTATGTTCACTCTTTGTCGTCTCTACCCTGCATCACATCCCGTCTTTCCCTTCTTTTTGCATCTGATGATCACCGAAAAACATTTTCGGTCACCTCCGGTGATCCCCCTCCTCTCTCCCATCATTTTCGTAACATTTCCCATTTTTCAGCGATCGCCGAAAAACGTTCCCGTGACCACTACGTCCGGCGACATCCACCAGCCACCACTCTCCCCCACCACTTCCCATAACTACCCACTAAATCATTGTTTCCACACTCCTACATTTTAGGAAATTAAGTTCCTAAAATTAAGGTTAACCTCTCCCCCATTTTCTCCTCATCATTTGGCCTGCCTCCTTCCCACTCCCCCTATTCCCAAGCCCATTTCTTCCCTATAACCAAACCCCTCTTCCCCCACTTTTAAATCCCAGCCACAAGCTCCCCCCCCCCCCCCCCCCCCCCCCCTCCTCTCACCCAGACACTCCCCCTCTTTAATTTTTCCCTCTCCAATTCACGTGGGTCATCTTTTGTGACTCCTCCAATTGTTTCTTTCTATCTCAGTCCCCTCCCAATTAGTCCCAGCCCCTTTCCCTGCCTTCTCCCATCACGTGGAACCACATTTCACCCTTCCCACTCCCTGCCGCCCCAACTCCTGCTGCTGGAATTTACTTCCTTCGGCCCAGGACATCAAACCTGTCCAGGAAATAATTCCTGGACCAGCCCCAAGCCTTTTCACCCCACACAGCCACCCCAAAATCCTTGGGCCGCTGTCCAGACTTCGGGACAGCACTCCTGAGTTGATTATCGTTGAAATTGGTTCCGAACAATCCTCTTAAAGCACCTCCAGACCTCCCCTCTACATTGTTTGCTCAGTTTAATGTTTGTTGTCATTTTTTTAAATGTTGGATCTCGTGTTGTTTTTCTACTTGTATGAATAGTCATTTGTAAGTCTTGTTCAGTCATTTTCATCTTTGTAATTTCCCATTTTATTAGTATTTATTTTCGTGCACTCTCGCGCTCATACGCTTCTCTTTGTTGTCTTTTTTTAAATGCTTTAATTCAATGGTGGAACATCAAGTTATATGATTTGTAAATATTATTTTGCAAATTAATTTTGCCGGACATTGCATTCACATATAGCCTTAGTATTTTATTTTGTGCTTTACCTTGCGTCACTCTTTAGACCTACTATTTGACGGAATTCCCTTGGTCATTTGATCTCTCTGACAAACCAGAAGTGCGGATGAGTGCTTAGAGCATTTTTAAGTACTCCTAACACTGGCAACCTCAGCAAGTCCAGATCATTATATGCACATTTTTACTACCGGGTTACAAGAGGCTTTGCTTGGAGGTGAAGCTTGAAAAACAGAATGATCTGATCACAGCCATGAGTCTTCTCACATTAGTGACATGCACCTACAATTAGATAGAAAAATAGAAAGCCATCGACCATTTATAAATTCCAGGAAAGAAGATATTTTCCCCCAAATATTATATAATAGGTAGCAACTCAGAAAATATGATAAATTTTCCAAAAGTCCTCTGTAAAAGAAGCCCTTCTAATTCTTCACAGCTTTGATCCCTTCCCAACAGACATTATATATATATATATATATATATATATATATATATATATATATATATATATATATATATATATAGTGATTAGAAATTCAATCCCCATAAATTGGTTATAGAATAAGGTTACCCCATAAGACCATTGTTTTATGACTGCTGAAATTTACATGACTCCATCAATTAAGAGCAGCTGCTGTTTTGTAAAAATCTCCCAACATCACAACCAGCCCATATATAAAAATATTTCAATATTTTTGTAAACTATAACTCCTCTTAATCCAGAATGTCATCTTCTTATTTTAATACTGTTCTAAAATTCATCATGAAGAAATGGAAGGAGAGGTCTTACAATGGGAGAAAGAGGAATAGGTAAGCTGTACAACTAGTCTCTGTCAGCCTAAGCAGAGGCACTGCCGAAATCTTCCAAGAACTCCTACGCGATTCGAGAGGAAGAAATGGCAGAAGAGCAGCTATCGTTGCTTGGAAGAGAGGGAGTTGACGAGCTCTAACAGAACTTTGTAACAATCCATAGAGGGAGAGAGGTTTAGTGGAGAGTTTGGCTGGTATGCACGCGACTTTCCATCGGCAAGCTTACCGTTGAGCTTGAGGGGAAAGGAAAGGCAGCTTTTATAAAGCCAAGCTGTTCAATGGTGTAGACCGAGGATAGAAATTCCCCAAAGCTTGCCAGCAATACAAGCACCGAATAAAATTTACCAGGCGTCATTTTGTTAGCCCCAATTATCCTCATACACCATTGTTGTATAAAGCCAAGCTTCCAACAGGACTACACATCAAATGCATCTATCTGTACTATTCTAATTAGCCCACCTAATTGGTTCAGCCAAATCTATTCATGCCAATGCTAACTGGAAAGCATTAACCCAAGCCATATCAAAACTTCAATTCAGCCCCAAAAATGAATTAACCAAAACTCTATTAGAACATTTAAATCTCCATTTTATTGGTAAGTAATAAAAGTTTCTCACAAAAATTAAAATAAAAAAAAAATAAAATTATCAAAAATGTTGGACATATCAAAAAAATAAATTATTTCTCATCATCGGAGACATAAATTTTTAATTGAAGTTCGTAGAGTCGTCGTTACACCCCAAATCCCAGGGAACCACCACCTCAACTTGCACTAGGGGTTGGGGGTAGCGGTGGGGAGCATAAGTTGTGATAGGTAGGGAGCATAAGTCGTGATACATGACAAAGCTAACATTCATAAAAAGGCTTTGTTGTGAAGATAAGGAAGATTACTGAGCCAGCGGATTGCACTTCAATTGTGTTGAGCTCTGTGAGCCAATGCATAAATGTAAAAAAAATATTTCCGCTATAATTTGAAGACGACGATGATAAGTATTATGAAAACTCAAGATAAAAATACAAATAAATATTTTATTTCTTTCAAAAATTATACTTATTACACGAGTGCACCCCTCTTTATATTGTAGAGAGGAGGTGAGATATTGCACAATTTGCGATATGAGACTAAATACATCGGACAGTTACAATACATGAAATGTTGTGGATATTTTCCGACATGGCTGACATATCGGCCTACATAAAAGTTTAATGGGCAAATCGACATGTTTTTGATACTTGTACAAAATATCTTTTTAGAATATATCCTCCAATATATTTGCCATCAATCGATATTTTCGCTGATATATTCGTCAATATATCGACCAATATATCCTGACGTTATATCTACGGACTTATTTCAATTTATTTTATTTAGTGTCTATGGTCTAATATACAATAAACCGAAATTGTTTTACTGCTAGGTTGTTTTGTATCCTTCCTCTGATTTTTTTTTCTTGTCTTCGTCCGTCATTGACTTCAATTCTTCTTGGCCATCAGATTTTAGAATGAAGGTTCCTTATCTTCCATCGTAATCGACGACTTCCTGACTTCCTCTTGCTTTCTTCCATGCGTTATGGTGTTATTAATTATATAATATAAAATGTTTATACTAGTTTGGTAGATTCAGAGTTCAATAAATGTTAAATTATTAATACATTAATATTTATAAATAAAAAATGATTAGATATATAATTATGTATATAAATAATTAATTTTTGAAACCCGGCATATGAAATATCCCCGATATATTAAAACAGACATGAAAAATCTAAACCGTTGTGTCCTCGACATCCGACATCTGCAATCTTGAATACAGGTAACTGGCCAAACCTATGCTATTAACAACCTTGGGTGGTCACCCAAAGGCTAACCGCCCAGACTACAACATGCAGCAACACCGGGCAATTACACAAAGGATAACCATCCATCCTTATAATCCTCATGGACTCCTCCATATTGTGCTTTAACATTCCCCTCAAGATGGAGCATATATGTCAGTCATTCCCAGCTCGACACAAATATCAGAGAAAGATAAAGAGATTGATTTTTTAAAGATATCGTCAATTCTCTATTGAAAGAGACGAGCATAGTGCAAATCTACCAATTTAATATTGCATGGTTCTTTCATGGAAGACTGAATTCTTTTTTATATAGATGACTGCTTTACTGTCACAAAACATGGGTATAAGGATAATTGTAGACTTCTCTCAAGTCCATCAGAAGTGTTTGTAACCACTTTAACTCCTATGCGGTTTGAGTCATACTTCTATACTTAGCTTCAACGCGTGTCCTGAACACAATTGTTTGTTTTTTTGCTTTTCCAAGTGATAAGATTTCCACCAATGAACGTGCAGAATCCTGATGTGGATTTATGATCTCCTTTGTCATTTGCATAGCTGACATTTGAATAAGATTCTATCTGCAGATGGTTGTTCTTTTGAAATAATAGGCCTTTGCCCCGAAACCTTTGATATATTTTAGTATTTTTAAAGTTGTTCGTAGATTGCAATTTTCGGTGGCTTGCATGAACCGACTAATCTTTCCAATATAGTAGATATTAGGTCTTTTTACAGTAAGATAAATGAGTTTATCAACTAGTTGTCTATACCGAGTAGCATCCAACAGAAGAGGAGACATCTTACGCGAAAGTTTGTCTTCACCTACGACCATAGGAGTTTGAATAGGTTTTGCACCAAGAAGGTCAGTTTCATTGGGAAGGTCGAGGGCATACTTGCGTTGGGAGAGAACTAAAAAATTGTGTTTTCTTGCAATCTCGATGCCTAACAAGTATTTTGGAGGACCCGTGTCTTTAGTGACAAAAAATTGTGTAGATGTCTCTGTCACTGTTATCCCCGATGAATCATTGTACGTGAGAAGAATGTCATCAACATACACAACAAGAACAAACAATCAATGAGTTATTTTTTGAATGAACAGTGAGTGTTCTGCAGTACTTCTGGAAACAGTACTTCTGGAAAAACCAATTGTAGAGATGACCTAACTGAATTTGTCGAACCATGCATATGAACTTTGCTTGAGGTCATTGATAGCCCTCCTTAACTTGTAGACTTGAGATTCCCCCTGAGCAACATAACCAGGAGGTTGCTTCATGTATACTTCTTCTTGCAAGCTACCATAGGGGAATGCGTACTTAACATATCGTTGAGACATTTGTTAGTCCTTGTTGACAACGGCGGGGAAGAGTGCCTGAATGGTACTGAT
This sequence comes from Platanthera guangdongensis, assembly GCA_039583875.1. Taxonomy (NCBI): domain Eukaryota; kingdom Viridiplantae; phylum Streptophyta; class Magnoliopsida; order Asparagales; family Orchidaceae; genus Platanthera; species Platanthera guangdongensis. The sequence goes on along the minus strand of CM077153.1, from coordinate 8,241,975 downwards.
GCGGGGAACGTGAGAGGTGTCAAAGAAATCAACACCATATGTCTGAGTGATCTTGAATAACCAATCGAGCCTTGTATCTATCCAATGTGCCGTCAGGATGATACTTGATGACGAAGACCCAACGACAACCAACAACATCATCCCCAGATGAGGTAGAGATGAGAGTTCAAGTACCCTTAGATGTCAAAGCGGACTTTTTCTCATTCATAAGAATGTTTCAATATTGTAAGACAAGAGCTTTGTAATAAGTTGTAGGGATGACAGTGGTAGAGAGTGTCAGAGCAAAGTTTCTACAAGAAGGGCTATGTTGTGCATACGACACAACATCGGTAGTTGAGTGCTGAGTACATGCTCAAACCCCCTTGCGGAAAGCAATAGGAACATCAAGATCTGAGTTGTCTTCGATTTCGAATCCTTCCAAAGAGGAGAGAACTGATCTGAGATTTCGCGGTGGGAGCCCTGGAGTAGATGGAGGGAAGGATGGATGGATGGGCGATTGGACTATGATGAGAAGGAGAGGATGATAGTGAAATAAGAGGTTGTGGTGGCGGGATATCTGTCGGAGGAACGTGAACAATAGGAAAGGAGGAAGTAGATGTAGGACCCGCTTGGGTTATATGTGGATAATTGGTGGAGGAATATTGTGTGAACTCAAAAAAGGTAACATCAGTCGATTGAGAATAGGATCATAACAACGATAACCCTTCTGATTTGGGGAGTACCCGATAAAGATACACTGGATAACACAAACAGAGAGTTCGTCGCGACCAGGTGAAGGAGAGTGAACGAAGGCAGTACAGTAAAATTCGAGTGGCAAGGGAGAACGGAGTAGCATCAAGATACATAATAGAGAATGACGTCTACCCTTGAAGAGTGGTTGTGGGAAGACGATTCATGAGAGAACAAGAAGTTAGGATAACATGTCCCCAATAGGTGTGGGGAACCTTCATTTGACAGAGAGGAGTTCGTGCAACATCAAAAGATGATAATTCTTTCATTCCACCACTTCATTTTGTTGGTAAGTATACACCCAGATGGTCTGATGAATAACCAATTAGGCATGCAAAAAGAGGGGAATTGATTGCTCACATATTCTTTGGTATTAATAGTGCGAATAACCTTTATTGAAAAACCAACTGCATGTGAATTTCATTATAAAAGGCGGAGAATACAAAAAAAGTTCAGAGTGTTCTTTAAGAAGATACACCTATGTACATGTAGAGAAGTCATTAATAAAAGTTACCAAATACAGACTACTCATATCAACGGACTTAGTAGGACAAGGACCCCATATGTCTGAGTGAACCAAATCAAACAGATGAACAGAGCTTCAACATAACTTGGCATGATAAGAATAACAGTGATAGTTGCCCAATTGACAAGCCTCACGATCTAAGACACTGATCTCGGTCTTGAAAGTTGGCAGTTGGTGTAACAGCGTAGCAGAGGATGACCAATGCGACAATGCCACTAAAGTAGAGAGTTGCAAATGGTAAATGTGTAATATTTGTTTACTGATACAAAACATAATTGAATTGTAGGGTCTGAGCACGAGCGAATCTGATCGCGACAACGTCTTGTCGAGGTACGAATTTAGTATGGTAAAATATTGTTACGTTTAATGTTGGACTTTTTTAAGAAGCTAAGTTCATGTTTCGCCGCTTGTTTAGTAGCAGCGCGAGGGCATAATTTAGAAATTTCCTCTAAGTGTTAGGAGAATGACAATTTTGTAAATTGAGGTGTAATCATATTTTTTTTTGAAGGGGCAGTGCCGATTGAAACCACGGGCAGTTTTAGTAACCGCACTATTCCCCACTACGCTTAAAACCTGCAAACCTCCCCCTTATCGTGATTACTTCTCTTTCTCTGGGTTAGAACTGATCCCGATCGGAATCGATACCGCCCCATTTCATCCTTCTCCTGCAGTTTCGACTCCATACTTCCTCCTCGTCCGTCAACGGCCGCAGGCGGAGGCAGGCGTCTAAGTGTCGCATCTTCCCCCTCTTACAGAAGCCCTCGACGAGCCGTTCGATTAAGGTTTCCCCGTCAATCGTCATTACTTTCCGATTTTCTGCGCATGTAAGTAATAGTCGTGAGTTTTAGTTTTCCGGCCTCAGTAGAGGTTGTAAACCCCTCTTTGATCATAACAATTTTCTCTTTATTTCTCTCCAGACGTTTCAACCCTAGCCGCTGAAGCCGGTTAGCTTTCGGGATTTTCGCAGGGGATTTTTCTAGTAGTCTCTTTTTCCGTTCATCTATCCGGGTAAGGCAATGTTTTCACCTCAATCTTTTCAGTCAAAGATTTCCATTAAGAAGGTAGTTTTCCAATTTTCCCTAATGTTTTAGAGAGGGAAAAGAGTACATTATTTTGCTCTTGTAGGTCCTTGAGGGTAAAATCCACCTTGTTACTGGGAGATTAATTAGTGTTCCAAACTTGACCGATAGTGAAGTATGACGCCACGTCAAGTGTATGAGCGTCGCATTACCGCGGTAAGAAACTCTAATTCCTTTTGGTTAGACATATCTATAGACTGCATTATAAAAGTGTGTGTAATTCCGTGCAAAATCTTATAACTGCATAAGAATAGTTAGTTCGATTTGGAAAATGGAAAATGTAGAAATGATTCAAATAACTAGTTGTATGTGAATAACTAGTTGTATGTGAATAACCAATTCCAAATCTCTTAACAGTTAGTTCACGGGTTAGTGTCTGATGCAAAACTTCTACACGTAAATACACATGTATACGAATATGTCATATTAAGAGCATGAATACCACTTTTAGCCAACCATAGTAATTTGATGAACGACCTCTAGTACACAAAAAAAATGTCACCAGCAGAGTAGTACTAGTTCAAAGATGATTAGTAAGCACGTATGAGTCCCCCCCTCGTGCTTGATATAGGCACACTATCTTTCTCATAGAGCGTAGTGTACCTTATGGGCCTCAGAGTTGTGGGAGATGGTTTCCGTTTAGACCATTAGTAGATTTGATTCTGTGTCCGCTTGACACTAGAACACCGGAGTTCGTTAGTTGGACTCAGATCATTAGTTTGCAGTTGCACGTTAGGAACTAATCTGTTTAGAGCTTGTAATAGAAGTGCAAACATGACCCACCTAGAACTCAAGAATAGACCGTACGTTAGGAAATACTTAGATAACTAACGTCGGAACTTGAGTAAACATGCGATAGTACGCAAACATAAAACAGAACATTTATATTACTAGAAATATCTTGCCAGAGCATGCATAACATACTAGCATAAGTTATTCTGTATTATAAAACTGTTTTTAGAAGCATGCATTCATTTTTAAATAATTTTAGTGTCACTAGCAGGGATGGTTTTTCTTACTCTCCCGTTGGGCTGACCCATTTTTGGGCATGTTTTTACAGGAGACCCAGGTGGGAAGCTATGCTTAGGTTGAGCATGTCTATGGAGTTACTGCTATAGTTTGTCTCCTTTCAGTCGTTGTTTTACTTCTAGTACTATACTGTTTAGTTTTGAATACATGTAATATTAACGTTTAAGATTTTCTTGTACCAGATTTGTTGTAAAACTTTTAGATATGCAGTTATTTGTTTCTTATTAACTTTTAATGGCTCTGTGATATCATCAGAATGAGGTACGCTTTTAACCTTAGATTTTTATGCAACTTCCGTTGTAAGCTTTCATTTCAGTTCTTTCAATTATGTCTGTTATGTACTTCTCACCAACCAATGTTGACATCCACTCCAACATCTTGGGGATTCTGCCCACTTCCGATCGCAACATCCTACCCCCGATGACGGTTCCCATGGAAGATGGCGACCTCACCTTGGCCTTAGTCATGTAAATGTTCCAGAAGATGATGACGACAAACATTAATACCCTTGAATCCCTCACTGCTCAACTCAGCCCCACCCATCGCCACATTGCGCCACCTCGGGCTCCGCCTATGTAGGGTTGTCAGATCTGCACCACCCAGAGTTTCAGAGTCACTGCTCGGAATGGAGCGGTGTTCCCTGCTATATGATGATGAATTTTCCTCTCTTTGATGTTCACAGGGATCTCCTGACATGACTTACACGATGCAAACCATTCTTCACGAATTTGTGCACATGTTTAAATGGTTGGAACAGTACGACATCTTTCACCTCATGGGCTTCACCCAATTATGGTTTTCCTAGCTACTTCAGGAAAATTTACACTTGACATAGGAGGACTTTAAGATCAATTGCAACCTCCATTTTGGGTCGCCTCTTCTCTGCAAACCCATCGGCGACCTCGTCTCCCTCAATCAGACGGGGTCCATCGATGACTACATGGAGAAGTTTTGGGTGCTGGTTGCACGAGTCCAATCCATTCCCTTGGAGCACCATGTGACGGCTCGAAGTCCATCAAGAATTTAATTCTTTATTCTAAGCGTTTTTTCACAATTAAATAATACAACAGTTCTAATATGTAAAGCACGGGAGTGGTACTAGGAGAAACATAAAAAAAAATTTTTAATTCATTAATGATCATTTACATCATGTCCAACCAGAGTATAGGGAAAACAAGTAGACACCTATTTCATATACAAACTATAACATATCTCAAAATAAATGCTAACCCGTGGATGAACCACATCTTCCTTTTGCTTCTGATTTGCCTTCGTAATTATCCTCCTAGCGGGGCCTGGTACGCGGGTGGTTTGATCCTAAAAAGAGAAATCGACAATCAGTTAGTTTAGAAAATTAAGTGAGTTACTTACTTCTTCAACTGCACTACAGGTAAACACAAAGATTCAGTATGTTGTTTTAACTTCTATATGAACATGTGTCGTAAAACAGTAAGTACAGGAAGCAAGTAAGGTATTACACACCGAGCTAGTAGAACAAAAATAAATATATTATGGTATTAAATTCGTATTCCTTGCATTCTTATTCAGTTCTATTTTCAGTTCAGAATTCATATCATAGTTTGTTCTTTCGAAATGCTGAGAGTCAATTTCAATTTTCTCAAACATCTGGGTCCATCGTATCCATGTTCATTCTAGGGCGCTTAGCAACGCAATAGGCTTCCATGCCTTCTAGATTAGACAATTCAGTATCACCTTCTGTAGGATTTTAACCGCCCTACTGGGTGTAGGAGTTCTCCCCCCTAGAAGGTGTAAGAGTCTGTTGCTCTACCCCTCTACAATACTGACCCTTAGCTTTTTGATGCGTGGACGCACTTTCAATTTCTTATTCTTTTCGTATTCAATTCATATTCATTTACAAAATATAGGAAAGTTATATAAATTTTCCCTCAGAGTTTTCATCACTTGCTAATCCATGTTTACCTTTTTAGCAATTTCATCTTTTTAGTTAGTTCGAATTACCAAATTTCTTCAATTCAATTCAATTCATGTTCAGTGTCATGCAAGGAAGTAGCTCAAAGTAAAATAGTCCTCCATGTTCATAATTCAAAATAATTTAAATGTATACGCAATCAAAGCGGTAAGGACTTACCGCAGCTTTACCTTTGCACTTGTCCTTCATAGGATTCTCGACGCGTCTATCGTGAACGCCATCCTTTGCAGTATCATGTAAATCATTTATTTTAAGGTCGCGCCGTTAAATAGTTACGAGTTGATTTTTAAGACAGCCACAACTATGACCTATATGAGTTTCCTAGGGAATGACTAGCTACAGTGACTCAAAACAAAAGCAAACTATAATCAAAATGCAGCCACAAATGACTTCAATAAGGGCCGCTCGACACTTCGGATTTCAGCCACTCAATACTTCATGCAAAAGCCAAAGGGGTAGCTAATAAAAGTCAACAAGTGGACAAGCAAGAATATATATCAAAAGATAACAAAAGACAGCCCACAACAGGTATTAGCAACAACCCAAATGGCTACTTACAACAGCTCCAAGGGTTGTTAACAACAGTACCAAGGGTTGCCAATAGCAGTCCAATTCCAAGTCAAAACCCCCCCATCAAAACAGCCTGCTAGCACAAGTAAAATTTCCCCAAAACTTCTATGCATAATAAAATTTTCCAACCTATATACTCTTAATTTCATAAATCAGGAAGGAGGAGGTGAGGGGAGAGAAGGAGGCTCACAGTGAGGAATTAAAGCCCTAAGCTGCCGGCCTTAGTTCAAAACACTCATCTGCCTAGCACAAATCTACAGCAATACCACTAAAGGAGAAGGCCACAACCTTTATTCACGCTCTCCCAGCCTCAACGAGGAGAAAAGAGTAGTTGTTGAGTAGGAGGGAGGGGAGTCGAAGGAGCCCCAAGGAGTTTCCAGCTTGTCAAGAGCTCCTGACGGAGAGAAAATGAGAGAAGTTTCGAGAGAGAGAATAGGTATTTGGAGAAATATAAGTCCAACAGTCCACTGCTTAAGCCAACAAAACAACAGTCATCGCTTAAAGCATATAATATATTATATTTTATCAAATATCCTCTAGGCACCGTTTAAAGATATTCTTCCTGTCGACAAGAGCTTTTGTCCAGGCGACAAGCTAGTGCTCCTGTCGATAGAGTCCAGTCGACAAGCCAGTGCTCCAGTCGACACACGCCTTCTTCCAGTCGACACACGCCTTCTTCCAGTCGACACACGCCTTCTTCCAGTCGACACATGCCTTCTTCCAGTCAACACACGCCTTCTTCCAGTCAACACACGCCTTCTTCCAGTCGACACAATCCAGTCGACATAAGGCATGCTTCCATTCGACATAAGACATGCTTCCAATCGACAAGCGAGTCAATATAAGGTTGCTTCCAGTCGACAAGCCAGATATAATAGAATATCCCAAGCACCAAAGCCATTTAGCACACCCATATAGATTCACCAAATAATAAGTCACCAAATAATAAATCATGCAATCACCAAAAAATGAAACGAGCGCCGCAAACATATTCGGAAAAGCTCGAACACCGAAATAATTGTGCGATGTCGAATTAACACTGAATTTATTTTTTATCATAGGGAAGTTCTTTTATTCTTCAAAATATCAAATATTTTGTATAGAAAACGGGTTCGGGTCTTACACACCAGGTGCCCATCTTTACAACATGCCTCCATGAACGGATTTGTCTAGACATTGAGTTCCAAACTCCGACGATCTCACCACTGCCACGAACCTTGCACGGGTTACAAGCTCTTGTTTATGGATCAACCTTACACTAGTCATCATAGTGGCAAAGGGACATCTCAAGTTTTTGTACTCCACCATCCCAGCCCCAACAGTGGCCACCTCAAGGGCAAGGAAGGGGTTCGACCGACTGCCATCCACCTCCTGTCATCCCAGGAGATGGCCGACCGCAAGTTCAAGGGGTTTTCTTTTAACTATGGAGAACCATACATTCATGACGACAAATGCAAGCACCTTTTTGACTCAAGGTGGATGACCCATCTGATGAGGAAGGACTCGACCGATCCCGAGATTAGGGAGTACAATCAGTGGAAACCATTCAGATGCCTATCATAGTGACAGATCACATGTTGGTAGATCTCATGGATTCCGAGAGCACACACATCTTCATCAACGAGCAAACCACTCAACGCCTTCAACTCCCTTTGACCAGCCAAGGCCCAGTTAGCTCACTGCATTTAAATTGGAGACCAGTTGAGTTTAGTTGGAAATGTAGGAGAAGGCACTCATCCATAATTAGAGGTTAAGATGTGTTTGCTCGGGAAGGTAACCCATCTTCGATTTTTGGTCTTGGGAGAGTTAAGCTTTATTGAGGTAGACTGAATATGTATATAAGTGGATTTTCCCAGACCATTGAATCGGGATTTATTTAAAACAAGATTTCTTATGAGCACAAGTCCCCCTTCGTTAATTCACCCTCCTATTTGTTGAGCACTCTCAAGGGGAGGTCATAGGCTTAAATATTTAGGCTTAGGTCTAAAATGTGTGGTATATTTTGTAAATGAAGATATGCCCAATTAGAATCCAATGGTTCCATCGTTTCAGTTACAAGTGGACCCAATGTACCAATAATAGATGGTGCAGTACTGTAATATGATAATATTTTGGAAGTCTGATCAGCAACATGAATTTCCTTTTATTAGACATCCCGAGTAGATCAATGTGAAAGTGTGCGTATCAAAAGACTGGTCTCAAATTCAGTATCAGTTCTTTCGTAATCATTGATAAAGGGCTCATCATGTCAGCTTGATTGATGATCCCGAGGAACAAAGTATGACCACATGCGATTTAGAGATGTTGGCATGACTGATAAGTGCTTAGAGGCATGGAATGACTATCAGTTGTTTCACGTGCTTTAATTTTACTTGAGGAAGTGTGTTGGTACAGAATTTTTTTAGTAACTTTGACAGAGGAAGCTTGGGTTACCTCAGGTTTTGAAAATATGGAGCCTTGAATCCATATATCAGGTGATAACCTTACTCCACTATGGAAGTGAAATTTTGCTTGAGGGGGAAACTTGGTTTGCTTTACTGGCTGGGGGCTTATCATTCCAAATATACTAAATGACTTAGAAGTATGAAGTAGTAGTGGATTAGTACTACTCTGTTACTCCTTATGGTTGTTGCACCTGAAGGATTGAAGATTATAACTCTTGATTGGGTAGAGAAGATCCAAGCATAGGAATACACAATGACTCAAATTTGAGTCCTTAATTCATCTGCTTGATCAACTAGTCGGCATTATATAAATTTGATTCATACCTTGACACACACATCAACGTTATGGATCCTTTAGGACCCTTGGTTCAAGTGGAAGGTGTAATGGCCCCACTTTCAAGTGGAAGGTGCAATTTTCATTTCATTTTCCCATAATACATCAGAGGCACCAAGAAATTGAATATTCAGCAATTTAAGCTATAAAGTCCATAAAGAAACGTGCAGGAAAGTAAAATATGATTTTATTTATATCACAAGTACAGTATAGCATATAGTCTAATAGATAACTCGATATATGTATATAAAAGAGAAGTTATCTCAAAATATGTGCTACAGGTATCGGTATACTACATGATCACAACAAAACATGCGTCTGAGCATCAAATCAAAAACTATATTGTCAGATACTACACTGCAACATGATGTTTACTGGAAACAAAACTGGAACTTGTCGTGAGGACAATCAGGATCATGGCAGGCCGCCTTGTGGGCATCCCGAATACTAAAGGCTGCGGTGATGACTTCGACCCAGATCTTGTACATCTTCTCGCGGCGTGAAAGGGGCCTGCTAGAAGTGCCGGGAGTGGCTTCCTCCTTGACCTGTTTTAGTTACATTTTCTATTAGTCAAAAGACTAAATGAATTCTCATGATTCCCTTTATTACTATAGTGATTTATTTATAGTTTGCGGATTACTCATTTCATATTTCCTTGATGTTGTCTTATCTCACATTCGTTTTCTTTGTATTAATTCTTTTTCTCATTTTCCTATCATCACATGTACCTCTTACTTGTATTTATTTTCATTTAGATTTATACATATCTTTACATTTCCTCATCTACTTATGTTTTGGTACATGTTTCCTTCTTTTTACATTCTCATATTGTTAGCGGGTAACGTTAAGGGTATATTAACATTTCATGACCTTTATATAGCGCGCTTGCGTACCTTTTTATATTCACACACATTCTTTTACGTGTATTTTCTTATTCGCACGTTTACTTTCATTCCATTATGCATTGAGAGGACATTCACCCCACCTCCACTAGTTGGGTTCACCCTTAACCTCGCCAATTTCATCACATTATTCACTTTACTTTTCATTTTTCTTTATTTACATGATTATTTAGATTCCTCTTCGTTACAACATAAAACATATTTAGAAATAATAATCATGCAAATCTGAAATGAGAACAATTATAAGAAGGGTAAGAACTCACAGTGGCCTTCTCCTTTCCTTTATCACTTATATCATCATTATTACGCTTTCCACTGCGACAAGATGTCATGACCTAGAGCGTAAATATTTTAAAAATATTAAATCGTTGTCTCCAAACATCATTTATCACTTCTCAAGTCATCTTGATGGCTTCTATTTGACCTAATTAGGTCAAAGGAGGCTTACATGAGTTTTGGGTTTGCTGCCCTAATTTTAAATTAGGATTTTTCACTGCTTTAGTGAAGGGGAAGCAATCTTTAACCAACAAATAATTATTTGGAGAAAAATGAATAAACTCTCTCTCAAATATTTGCTAGTAGAAGACTATGAGGATGAGGTTTTACTAAAATTAGAGGGGTATACATGCTAAGAGTCCTTCCCCATCCTCATACATACTCCTAAATTTTGAAATCCCTAGTTTTCATTTAGGGTTTCTCCAAAGTGACTTGAAATCAGGGATTAGGGCATGAGAAAATTTTACAGAAACTTTTCATATGAAAATAAGTGAAAAAAATCTCAAACCCCCAAACCCTAGGTTTCTACTGATGCGGGACCAGGAGTCCACCTGCCCGCCACCTTGGCATCACCACCAAGGGGCCCATCTGGAGTCAGCACCAGGCGGCTTTATCAGGCCCACGGGCCATACACCCCAACCAACTCTCCATGGAATCACCACCATGCGGCAGGTTGTTGAGGCCGGGGCTCGATCCCCAGACCTCCTAGATAAGAGGCCTTCACCAGCGCTCTCATCACCAACTGAGCCGCGGATTGGGCCCTACTCAGTTTTGAGACGAATCGGGTTAAATGCCTACGAGCTGGACATTCCTGCGCTCTCCATGGAATCACCACCATGCGGCAGGTGGGTATCCATCCTGTGAACTTCACATGTCGGTTGGTGAGGACGAGTCTGACACCTGCTAAAAAACTAAGCGCCAGGCAATTGCACCTTTTGAGACAATCGGGTTGAATGCCTACGAGCTGACATTCCTGTACCATCTGTGTTCATGTTGAGGACCCTACCTTGATCCCTACCTTGGCGGCCCTTCCGAGCCTACACCACCGCCCCTTTCTCCCGCCGCCCAGCCTCCACTTGATTCCCACTGGAGCTCATCACCATTGGCTTCACCTGAAGCACCACCACCACCACCGGATCGCTTTCCCCGAGTGTCGAGGACCGAGCAGATTACAGAGATCATAGCGCATGAGTTCGTCCCCTCTACGGTTGGGCTCGTGTGCCGCTACTTGGTTCGTTGGCTTGGACGACCTTTCACCGATGACACCTGGATTGCTGCTGCAGAGTTGGATCAACTCGCCCTGGGACTTCGACTTCAGTACGAGCGTCTCCATTCATCGGAGATGATGACTTTTCAGTCCGGGGGAGTTGATGGGGGGCCATCCGACGCGACTTGGCGCAAGGCGGACCCCACGTTCGTGTATTCTCGCAGGCGGGCGTGACCGGCTCGCCGATCCGCCGCCATGGTTGCGTTCGGCTCGTCGTTCTGATGAATTTTCATATATAGCATGTTGTATTTTGAATAATATTTAGTGTTGTTTTGGCGCCAAGATCGACGGCCAATCATAGCCGTTCATCTTGGGTGCCCTAGTTTTATTTCATTATAAATAAGAACCTAGGGCTGCAGTTTTTATTCATTGCTGAAATTGGAGAAGACTTCTTCCTCATTTCCGGTGGTCATTCCGCGGTGCCGACGTCGTGGAGCCCGTGGTGCCGACTCCTTGGGTAAGCTTCCTATCTCTTCTTGTTTCCCTTTCCTAGATCCAAGCCGCCACCCTCCTATCCCTGTTTTCCGCCGCAAAACCCCCTCCCTGATTCCCGCCGCCACCCCTTTACCCCGTCCAGGTGCTGCTCCCCTACAGCCGCCTACCGCCGCCTCTTTCGGCCGCCCTACATCCGCCGCCAACCACCCTTCCTGCACCCCACGCCGCCGCCTCCCTTCCCCCTACAGCAGCCCGCCCTCCACCAGCCCAGCCGCCCCTCCTGCCCCCTTTAGACACCCTATATTTTCAGATCTGGGCCGGATCTGGACAGATCTGGACTGGGTTGTCCAGATCCAGCCCTACGCCTCCAAACCAGCCCCCCTACAGCCATACCTACAGCCACCACTCCCTCTCCTTCCGTGGAACCACCCCCCCTTACCCGATCTAGTCTTGCACCATCCGGAAAATCCCATCTCGCCTCCAAAATTCAGATCCGCGTAGTTATTGCAACCCTAGTTTATTTCCAGATTTTATATTACTTTGTTATTTGGGGTGCTAGTTGTTGTTGGTTGTAAACATCGTGCACTTTGTGGAACTCGTTGCTTTCAAAGAATTATAGCTTGTGTTTATTTGTCTGTGAATATCTTAACCTGCAGGACGACTTAATTCGCCGCGTGCTTATTCTTGCCCTCCGTGCGGAGGAAAGTCATCGCCCAAAAAACATGAAAGCGCCTAAAGAAATTATTTCTCTTTCTTATGAATGACTGCGCTGATTTATTATCATGTTCCGTTGCTTTTATTAATTCCTACGCCTGATTTAAAACTATCATGACATATAGGCATTAGGTTTGATCGAGTCCGCCCCTACACGTCACTAGTTTGCATTCTAGGGGTCCACTACACAGCCTACCCTAGATCATCTACCCTTTTCAATCCGTGTAAAAGTTTCATAAAAGAAACAAGAGGAATGGAGAGGAAGAGATTGCCTCTCAAAAGAAGAAGAAATCGCAAAAAATGGAGGAGAAACGAGCTCTCCGGAGCTAGCGGCGGCGTGCGGCTTCCGTTGGCCTTCAGCAGCTCCTGCGTGAGGGACTGGGAGAAAATGAACAGCAGGGCTTCTTTTTTTTCTTTTTATCGGGCACCGCCTCATCCCGGAATGACGCACACACATTTTATTTGCATGAATCACCTTGAACCGTCCGGTTCAAGCCTTTAGCCGGTCCTCTTTTACCAAAATAATCACCTTTATTCTTAACATTGTTTAGTTAGTTTTAAACTATTGTATTATGAAATTTTATAATGAAACATGGTATATACCTGTTAGTTAAGTTGGAGGCGTCACAAAAGGCCTCTAAGGTCTATACATATTTAAGTTAAAGATCTCGAGGGCTTTTGGTAATTTGTACCTCAGTGGTCTTTTTAATTGTTTACCACCCTTAGGAAGTTATTGCACTCATTTTACTTTGTCCAAGGTGTCTATTAGAAACGTGGATGCCAGTTTGAATTCCTTTAGATACTTGAGGTGTGCTAGCACACATTAGGATGCATTAGCATGTTTTATGACGCATTAGCATGTTTTTTGATGCACCTGAATTATTACTTGGATACTTGAAGCAATATTTAGATTTTGTTTGTGTTTTTAAGATTCCTGTATGCCATTAGTAGGGATCTTGCTAAACAAGTTGTTCCTTATCTTCCGATTTGTTTTTATTGCATGGATATTGATCTTCTAGAAAAAAACAGTCTGCTACATAATTTTGTAGCTTATTAGGTGCTCTGATACTGTAGGAAAATATAATCTATTGAATTTATTCGTACGGATTCCAACTTTTTTTATGATTCTTTCCTCCCATATAAGAATGAATTTCCATTAAATTTTTTACTTGTACTCCTTCCCCAACATTTCTCAGCTTCCAAAGGATAACGTTAATACCCTACCTGCTTCTGTCTTGATGCCTCACCTCCAGAATCTTTTTCAGCAGACATCTTTTCAGCAGGTACATTAGAGTACTATTTTTCACTAAAAAAACTTTTTTTGCTGTAACTCCATATTTTTTCAGTTAATCTTCTGTGTACTTTAGCCGACCCCACTATAGTGGGATAAAAGGCTTGAGTGTTGTTGTAATCTTCTGTGTACTTTCTAACAATACTGGCAATAACAAAATCCTTTGTGGCTGGCTGTCAGGATCTTCTTAGTAATCTGTTGAATAACATTCAGCAAAATGATATTGTTGATGGTGAGTATTTCTGTTCCTTTCTGATCATCTTTCCAAACTTGAAAGTACTTACTTACATGTGGACACCTTGCAGGTATCCAGACTACATTGCCATTGCAAACACACAGCCCTGAGGATGAAATTACGGTTAGTTTTGTTTCTTTTTTCTGATAATTGTATTTATGTGTTTAGATCTTTTCAACTGAAAGTTTGTAAAAATTATACTAAGCTCTGTCTCCGTCAACGAATTATGTAAACTTATGAATTGTGCTTTATAATAGTAACTTGAGGATGGTTGTAGGATTTAGGACAATTTTGCGTTCCATTGTGATGCATGGAGACAGATGAGTTCTAACATTGAAATTATTGCTTATTGGAAACTTTATCCCATTTAACATAGTTATGAAGCAATATTGTTAGCTACTATAAATGTAGAAAAATGCAGGGAATTTTTCCGTACAAACTATCTAGAATGCCCTGATGAGGGTGTGTACCTGTTCAACAGGAGAGAGGCATTTCATACCAAGATATTTTAGAAGACCTGAACATTAAAATGAAAGAATTAACTTCAATTAAATAGCTAAGAATTTTTTACACAGTTTTTAATATTTGTTGACCTTTTTAAAACAAAAGTTAACATAATGAAGATAATAAATTATAGGGGATGAAGAATGATTTAATGCCTGTGAGGAAGATCTTAACAAGATTTAGCATGATACCAAAGTTATCAGGACATGAAGGTTGTATTTTCATGAAGAACCCTTCATTGTCTCGTCCTTCCAACTGAGTTCTATCACAGTGGACATTCTTTTGCCGAGATGATTTTTTTCTTTCCTTGAAAATTATTTGCCGAGAGCGCGCTCACACACATACACACACCATAGGTCATTTACGCAAGTGGAAGGGAGAACAAGAGAATATCAAAACTTTGATTTCATTTGGAGAGTAATTCATATAATGACAAAAACCTTTTAAGTTTTACGCTCAAAGGGTTTGACGTTAGACTAATCTATGGAAGGCGGGCACTGGCCCATCTATGTTTGGTCTTCGACAAAATATTTCGAAATGAAGCCGGGTTTGACGTTAATAGATAGTGATTGGATGCAAATGAAAGTGCTAAAATTAAAGTACTGGAGAAATAAAAATTGCTCGTCTACTAAAGGAATGGTACAAATACCCATAGTTAAATATCACTAGAAACAAATAGATAAATATCCATACAGCATGGAGAAATAAAAATTGAAACCAAAAGACTCACTGATTGCTAGGTTTGAAACTGTAGTAGGAGGTGGGGCGAAGAGGATAACTGACTATAGTAGGTGGGGAGCATGTGTTAGTGGGCTGAGGGGCTCCAGGTGAAGACGGGGAGGTGAGATCGAGAGATGACCAAGAGAGCTTAGTAGTGGGGTTGGGATGATGAATAGATTGTGGGAAGGGTCGTGGGTGTTCTCGGTGGAATTAGAGGGGCGGCAGAAGCCGAGGAGGGTCTGGGAGGGCTTGGTGGTCGAGCTAAGCAAAGAGTCGGTTGTGGAATGGGTTGTGGAATGGGTTGTGGAGGCCTTTCAGTGGAGTCCATGGCAGTGGATCTAAGGGAGGTGGAGCTGGGGCATGATATGGATGTGGAAGGGCTGGAGTTGCAACTGTGTGCTTGCTTGGAGGTGGAAGGATCACTGGTGTGGGAAGGATCCGCAAATGTAGGGTGGGCCAACAGTTGGACCACAACCGGAGAGGGGGTGATGATCCCCATCAGGAGGGACTCGATGGCAGTTGGAACCCTCGGGTCGTGTCCACTACATAATCAATGCTTGGATAAAGATTCTCACACATGGGTTGACTCGAGGATATGATTTGAAGAGACTTCGAGGATTCTATAATCATAGAAAAGTCTCTCACTTGAATGCCATCCTCCATAACTCGAGGACTCTCTTCATGTCGCTCCAAGAATCATTTGATAATCACAATGTTGTCTCCCTCAGTGTGCACTACCAAGGTAGACTCAATATCACCATTTAGGTGTAGAATCTTCGTTGGGAATTAAACCACTATATGTCCTATACCCTGACACATAACACACTAAATCTCATCTGAATCGAATGATTTTATAGATGGGATGTTGTGTCTGCGGGAACACCACTAAGCATGCCTCATCAATATCACTCCTCACTACTAACTCATAAAATTGAGTCAAGGGAGTGTAACTAATCAAGCAGTTGAATCTTATATGATATCGAAAGCTACTTACTCTTTAACTCTTGCTTTATATATGTCCATTGAGATATTGGGTGAAGTCCATCGCGCTCTATCATACACTCCAGGTAGTCCAATAAATTTTAGTATGACGCTGAAGCTTTATCTTTGCAAATCTAGCACAACACTTGTCATATACCTCTTACAAATCATAGCATTCCTCCATGCCTAATAACCAATTTTTAAACGCCAAGTCCTATCAACCGTCAAAGGATGACACATATAGCATAAATCTACATGTGATGTCATCTTCATGATAATACCTTCTATGAGGTCCATGATAATAATCATAGTGATCACCTCTAACATAATCAAATTGTATTGAAGGATCAACACGATTTCTACGAACGAGTTCTTAGGGATAAAGATGATCTTAATGATAGTACGTAAATCTCTATGGGAATCTGATACGACCCGGAGCCGCTTCAGCGTGGTTTATCATCAGAGGGGGCCCAAGAACCGCAAGATTGAACCATCCAGTTCAGTCCCGCCATCCTCCTAATCAAACCGGGCAGGCCCAGCCGGTCCAAATATGCGGCTGGATATATGGGGGAGTGCAGCGCATCCCATAGGGCATCGAGAATCTAGGTATTGTTCGTTCTTTTTTTTGCATAGGAGTAGCGTTAGTCTAACACTTGGTATCATAGGAGTTCTCTCCTTCGATTGACATGGCCCACCACGGAAACCGCGTCACGGTCGTTGGAAAGGGGCAGCAAAGCCTCTGCAACCTCCTGGAAGCATTGAAGGGAGAACTGACGCAGCAAATCAGCGCCGGCGAGGAACGGTCCAAGGCGGCTTTCCTGGAAGCGACAACGACGCTCGGGGAACAACCGGGCCGAATCAGGCGGGCTCCGGATCGGGGCAAGGCGCGGCGACGGAAGCGGTCATCGACCTCTACGGCGCGGGGGACCCAGCGGCTGACGGGATGAAGTTCGGCAGGACTTCCTCCACTTGCTCCATTCGGCGGGGTCGACGGCTTCGGCGGGGCTCATGGGACTCTCGGCTCCAACCAGTGGACCAAGGCGCACCCAGAGTACATCAACTGGGGTGCTGGCGAAGGCTCTGGTGGATTTGGGGGCTTCGATAGTTTCTCTTGTGACCCGGGTGGCTTCCACCATCAGTGGCAGCCAACGTCGGCATGGAAGGAAGACTTCAGGCATCCAGAGGGTGCAGATGCAGGAAGGGGAGGCAGTCGGCAGTACCGGCAACCACATGTGAATTGGGGGGAAGGAGAAGGAAGCAATGAGATCGGCTCGGGAGAGCGCGGGGGTGTACGATTTCCACACAGGGGGGGAGGAGAGGCAATGGCGGAGGACCATTGGGGTCAGTGGCCCATGATGCAAGGCAGGGGAAGAGCGATGGAGAACGTGGGAATGTGGAATCAAGGTTGAGGACAACCCCCCCCCCCCCCCCCCCCCCCCCCGATTTTTCGGAGGGGCAACCCCCGCCGCCACACCGTCAACCAGTGCAACCCCAACTAATGAGGATGGAGTTTCCGAAGTACAAAAATGGAGACCCACTGGAATGAATCGAGAGGGTCGAGATGTTTTTCGAGTACCAGGAGCTTTCCAAGCACCAGTGGGTGCACATTGCCTCTTTCCACCTTGAAGGATACCTATCAGTGGTTGAGCTAGTGGAGGAAACAGCGACCCTACCCCACGTGGGAGGAATTCTGCGTGGGGCTCATCGCGAGGTTTGAGCCGACTGAGTACGAGAACTTTGATATGATGCTGAACAAGTTGAGGCAGGCTGAGACCGTCAACGAGTATCGGAAGGAGTTTGAAAGGTTGGCAAATCGGGTTCAGTGGACCGAGAAGGCACTTCTGGGATGTTTTATGACCGGACTCAAGGAGAAAATTAGTGTTGAGGTGCCAACATTTTAGCCCAGGAGCATAGCACAAGCTATCGGATGGTCCGGTTACATGAGGAGAAATTAGGGAGACGCAAGGCGACCACAACCTACCGTTGGGGCAGCAAAGAAGGAGAACAGGGAACGACCAAGGGAACAGCCAGGGGAACCAGCGGCCCATATTTCCGGAAAGAGGCCGTGGTGAAGCGATTGTCATGGGAAGCTATGCAGGATCGGCATGCCAAGGGACTGTGCTACACTTGTAATGAGAAATTCGTCCCCGGTCACAAGTGTAAGAAGATTCAGGCTTACATGCTACATGAGGAGGAAGGACTGGAGGCCGATGAGGATGGCGTACCCGAGGAGCGTGAGGTCCTCGAATTGGAGGAAATTGAAGTCTTCGTGCATGCTTTAGAAGGAGGAGGGCAACCCTCCACGATGAGGCTGACAGGGAAGGTGTCCCACCAGAGGGTGTCCATACTGGTAGACAGTGGGAGTACCCACAACTTCGTCAACACCGAAGTGGCCAAGAATTTAGCCATCACACCAACAGAGGATAAGGTGTTCAAGGTGCTGGTGGTGGATGGAAATTTTCTGCAGTGCATGAGGGCCGTGAAGAGGGTGCCACTCACGATACAGGGATTCAGATGCTTGGTGGACCTATACATACTCCCGGTTCGAGGATCCGACGCAGTTTTGGGGGTGCAGTGGCTGAGGCAGCTGGGGCTAGTTACAAATGACTCGGAGAACATGACCATGGAAGTTCTCACATGGTGGGAAGACACACCGGCTACAGAGTAACACGGGTCCGATAGTGAAGGAAGCCACCGTCTTGTCCTTGCAAAAATGGGTCGAGCAGGACTACCCCATGGCTTGGGTCCTGTCCGGTAGGGGATTGGAGGAGCAGAAGGAAGGTATTTCAGAGAAGTTGCAGGCGGTTATGGAAGGGTTTGGGGAGTTCTTCGAGACACCGAGGGGGTTGCCCCCACCGCGGGCATGCGATCACCAGATTCCGATCAAGGAGGGAGCGGGGCCCACCAGTGTGCGGCCTTACAAGTACCCACACATACAGAAGGGTGAGATTGAAAGATGTGTCTGGTAAATGCTGCGGGAAGGGACGATCCGCCATATCACAAATCTTTTTTCCTCTCCGGTCCTATTGCTTAAAAAAAAGACGGAACTTGGAGATTCTGCATAGATTACAGAGCCCTCAACACTGCCACCATTAAAGACAAATTCCCGATCCCGGTCATCGACTAGCTTCTGGATGAGTTGTACGGAGCTCGACACTTCACGAAGCTGGATTTGCAGTCGGGGTACCATCATTTCCGCATGCAGGAGGGAGGCGTGGAAAAGACGACATCCGAACACACGAGGGGCACTACGAATTCCTAGTGATGCCTTTCGGGTTGACGAATGCATTGTCAACTTTTCAAGCAGTTATGAACAAAACCTTCCGGAAATGGTTGAGGAAGTTTGTGTTGGTCTTCTTCAACGACATCCACATCTACAGTCCGAGTCTGGAGGCGCACGCGGAACACTTGTGGATTGTTCATGAGAGACATTTTTCGGCTACTACAGAAAGTTCGTGAAGGACTGTGGGAAGATCCCTAAGCCGCTCACCACATTACTGCAGAAGGGAAAGTTTGTTTGGGGCAAGATGCGGCTTCTGCGTTTCAGATGCTGAAGGAGGCCATGGTAACGACCCCGATGTTAGCACTACCCAATTTTTTCAAGTTGTTCATAGTGGAAACGGATGCGTCGGGAGCCGGCTTGGGGGCGGTGTTGATGCGGGAGGGGAGGTTGCTGGCATACTACAGCAAGGCAATACAAGGGAAGGCTTTGAGACTATCAGTTTATGAGAAGGAGATGTTGGCAATCCTGCACGCGGTGGGGAAATGGCGACCGTATCTCATTGGGAGGCATTTCAAAATATGGACCGACCATCAAAGCTTAAAGTATTTCTTGGAGCAGCATGTCTCGTCACTCGAGCAACAAAAATGGGTGACCAAGATGTTGGGGGTATGACTACAAGATTGAGTACAGGAAAGAGAGGGAGAACAAGGTCGCCGACGCGCTCTCACGCTTGCCCACTATGATGAGTTCCATTTTGTTGTTTCAGCACCGGTCTTGAGCTTAGTGGAGGATGTTCATCCGGAGGTGTTAGCCGACACGGAGCTGCGGCAGATGTTGACGGATATTGCTGAGGGTAGGTAGGTTGAAGCGGGCTACCACGTCATCAATGGCCACTTGTACTATAAGGGATGCTTGGTAGTCGCACCCTATGAAACACCAACACTTCAAAATGCCCACCGTGTCAGTGTCGGAGAGTACCGACACTCGTCCGACTCTCCGACACTCTCCGACACTCGAGTTGGAAATCTGACACGCTGGCTCACGCGGGACTCGCGTGTCCTGCTCAATCAGATACGTGTGTTCATAAGTTAGCTACTCATGGTGAGGCGGGTGACAATTTGTCTTGCAAGTGCTTTTACCCCTTTCTAACATTTCAAGTAGTGAAAGTGGATCTACTAGTGACGTAGATATTTTCTCTAAAAAAAGTAAGATTGAAAGTGGGAAAAAAAGTTTGCTAGAGAATTCATTATTTTTACTGATGATATATAATAGGTAATGTGTTAATGTTCTATCATTTTTAAGGCGATTGTTAACTGCAACCCGTTATTGGCTAGTCGCACCCCAAAATCTCCTAACTTTTTGCGTATTTTCAAAATATGTCTTGTACATGCAATTTCAGGAAAAGTGTTCAACATGAAAGTTGGAGATCTCGACGAGATCTACAACTTTCGCGTTGAACACTTTTCCTGAAATTGCATCTACAAGGCGTATTTCTGAAAGGCGCAAAACCTGGGCATATTTCCAAAGTACGCCTTGTACATGCATTTTTAGGAAAAGTGCTCAACACGAAAGTTGTAGATCTCGACGAGATCTACAACTTTCGTGTTGATCACTTTTCCTAAAATTGCATGTACAAGACGTATTTCGAAAAGGCGCGAAAAGTTATGAGATTTTGGGGTCCTACTAGCCAATAACGGGTTGCGGTTAACAATTCTCATTTTAAATCATTCGTTAAGTTTTGCGTTTGAATATTTGATGAATAATATTTAAAATTGACTTAATTTATTTAAATTTTTATTGTTTGTTAAATGTTTTAGGATTTTCATAATTATAAAAAATGAATATTTAATATACGTGTCCCAGCGTATCGGAATATGATATTTTTTGAGAATTGATGAGTCGCGTGTCGTGTCGTATCGTATCGCGTGTCCTATGTCAGTGTCGGTGCAGTGGCACCAGGATCCCCGTTACGGCGGCAGCTACTCCATGAGTTTCACGATACGCCCAACGACGGACCCTCAGGCATACTGCGGACTTATCAGTGTATCAAACAGAATGTGTACTGGAAGGGGTTGGAAGCAAATGTAGCGCATCATGTGAAGAACTGTTCGGAATGTCAGAGGCAGAAGTTTGATACCACCGCTCCAGCAGGGTTATTGGTGACATTCCAGAGCTTACATGGGAGAGTATTGCGAAGGATCTCATTAAGGGGTTACCCAAATCTCATGGCAAGTCAGTCATTCTAGTGGTGGTGGACCCCTTTATAAGTATGGTCACTTTATCGCGCTAGCACCCCCTTGCACCGCCGAAGCCGTGGCGGAGGCCTTCGTTAGGGAGGTGGTTAGACTGCATGGGATATCGACTTCCATCGTTTCCGATCGCGGGACCGTGTTCACTAACGGGTTTTGGAAGGAGCTTTTCCGCCTCACGAAGACGTCCTTACGTATGAGTACAACTTTCCACCCCCAGACGGATGGGCAAACGAAGTCCCTCAATCAAAGCGTGGAGACATACTTGGGGTGCTTCATTGCGGGTAAACACCACCAGTGGACTAAGTGCCTCCCTTGGGCTGAGTACTGGTATAACACGACCTACCAAACAATTGCAAAGATGACGCCATTTGGGAGTTTGTATGGTAGAGCACTGCCGACGCTACAAAATTACGAGAAGGGTAGTCCGTGGTGCCGAAAGTGGAGGTCGCGCCGCAAAAGCGGGACGACATCTTAAAATAGCTAAAGGAGAATCTTCGGAAGGCTCAACAACGCATGAAAACCCAAGCAGACAAGCACCGGTGAGAGCAACACTTTGAGGAAGGCTAGTGGGTGTACCTCAAGCTACATCGTTCTTGGCCATATCCGTTTGCGGTTAGCAGTTGTCAGTGGCAGGAGTAAGGAACCAGAAGCTAGCACCCTGCTACCACGGGCCCTTTCGGATCCTGAGTAGAGCGGGGGCCGTAGCTTACACTTTGGAACTTTCGGCGGACTCGCGGATCCACCCCACCTTTCATGTATCGTTGTTCAAGAGGGCTGCACCGGAGGACGCTCCATCAGTTAGCCCCTTTGTCGGAAGCAATGTTATCAGGATCGAGATCTTAGGTGAGATCGTTTTGAGGTTGGATCGGATCGAATCGTAGGATCGGATCTCAAGATCCTACAATATTCTTAAATTAAGACAGCTGGGCGAAGTTCGACCACAACCGAAGCGAGTATAAAATCCAGACCGTGAATTTTGTATCTTCCCGTTAACTATCAATTAACAAAAAAATCAATAAATTGAACGGTGGGCCCGCCCGGTATGCGAATAATTATATGAAAAGCAGATTTTTTTGAATAACGAGAATAAACCCGGAGCCGCTCGGCGCGGTCTAATCGGAGGGGGCCAAAGAACCGCAAGACTATATCCGCTAGGGCATAGAATCATACTAGGTTCACTTTTAGTTTCAGGGAGGACACCCAATTTCTACTAACAATAAAAAAAATCTGGAGTGATGGATTCTCCAATAAAGGCGAAAGCCTACTAATGAAGCAGGAATACTCATCCCGAACCATAATCAGATTGTTGGATTGCTCGTACGCTGGAAGCAAGAAACTTCTATTGTGTAATTGCTATGTCAACCAAGGGCTCTGATACTGAATTTCAGCATAACCATTAGAAGGCTGACATGCCCAACTAAACGAAAATACAAATGAAATCAGTAAAAAGGGTGAACATGAAGACGTCGACCTGAAAGTAAGAAGCAGGATGCTACTGGATTGCTCATACGTAAAAACATAAGATAAGACACTAAAATTGCTTGAAATGAAACCTGGTAAGAAAAGAAAAGAAAGTCATTATCTAGACTGAATGCGATCGAAGACATCGTTCTTGGCCTCCGTTTGCGGTTAGCAATTGTCACTTGGGATATGGTAAAACAACATGATATGATTATGTGATGTGGTATGAGGGCGGGATTGAGATAAGGTTAGGCAATGGGTTATGGGCGTTGGACCGGTTGAATGTTGTCGGGATATGGTTGGACATGTTTCTAGTTATCTTGGGCCGAACCGGTAGAATCGGGTCGGGATCGCGATCCTAAAGATCCTAAGATCCGGATCGCGATCTCACCCGTAGATGTGCCGATTTAGATCCTAGGTAAGATCCGGATCGATTTACAAAATCTGGATCGTAAGATCCTACGATCCGGATCGTAAGATCCTACGATCCGGATCGTAAGATCCTACGATCCGGATCGTAAGATCCTACGATCCGGATCGTGATCCTGATAACCATGGCTGGAAGTAACGGAGCTGGGCGAAGTTCGACCACAACCGAAGCGAGTTCTATAAGCAAGGGTCAAGACCGTGCAAGGCAAATCCATCGTATGACTGCTAATTCATTGGAAGGGCATGACCGAGTCCGACGAGACTTGGACCGGCTGGGCCCGCCCGGTATGATGAGCTTAAGGAGACATACCCAGAGTTTCATTTTGAGGACAAGCAGATTTTTGAAGACGGCGAGAATGATACGACCCGGAGCCGCTTCGGCGCGGTCTATCATCGGAGGGGGCCAAAGAACCGCAAGACTGAACCATCCCCTAGGGCATCGAGAATCCAGGTATTGTTCGTTCTTTTTTTGCATAGGAGTAGCGTTAGTCTAACCGAATCTCTCTGGGACAAAACATAAATAGACTTCAGATTCTCCAATAAAGGAGAAGAGCACTACTAATGACCCACACAATACTCATCCCGACCATAATCACATTGGGTTACTCTGTTTCGTCGTGAATGACTTATAAACTTCTATTGTGTATCATTGACTATGTCCGAACCAAGGGCTCTGATACTAATATGATGCAGTATGAATCTATAGAAGGTCGACATTGACCCAACTAAACGAAAATGCAAATGAAATCATACACACAATTAGTGAACATGATAGGCGACTAATTAAACCCTGACCCTAATGTGATGCAAATGATTTAGCCATACAATTGTTTCCAATGCTCAATAAATTAAATAATGAGATTTAAAGCTTGTGCAATTAAGTACTCAAACATGAGTATCTCTAGAAATAAATAGATAAATATTTGTACAATGTAGAGAAATCAAAGTAGAAATGAAAAGATTCGCTTGAGTGTTAGGTGTAGGAGGTGGGGTGAAGTGGGGAGCTGATTGTAATAGGAGGGGAGGAGGTGGTTATCAAAGGACCACGAGGACTCCCATCTAAGCTGGGGAGGCGGACAAGGTTGGGCGAGGACCGGGAGAGACTGATGATGGAGCTAAGGTGTGAGTTTTGTGTGTGTGGGGGGGGGGGGGGGTGATGTAGGGTAGGCTAAGGGTTGCACGAATCCAAGACTACTGAGAGTGGGGAATGAGAACTTGACGCGATGATCCATATTCTATGTGCAATGCAACTGTCATAGACAAATCAGTACGAGCAATAATAATATTTAACCTTTGCAATAATATGTAAAAGGAGAAAAACATTCGGTTAGCGAAAAAATTAATGACGTTCCTCCACTCGGAGGGAAAAGGCAAAGCACGTGGATAATAGATCCCACCTGCAAACCACAAGCGATATAAGGCGTTTTTCCACAAGCAAATTTATCCAAGCAAATATGAAATCAAAACGATATTATAAAGCTGAAAAAGTGCAATCCCATACAACGAATACCTCATCAAGTAAGGGTGTTGTCTAAGACAATGTTGATCCCGTGAGACGATGCGCTTTGATGGCGATACGCGGCGGAACCTGGGGTGGTATGATGTAGGGGATGACTTGATATGACTTAGGGAAGTGGGATCAGGTTGCGGAAATGTAGATCTGGTTGTTTGAGAGCGGAGTAAAGTTGTGGAAAGGAGGGATATGGCTGTGTGGAGGCTGATCGAGTTGAGAAGGGCAGATCTTGGTGGTATGGGGGCGTCAGATTGAAGGGGAGAGGGAAGGTGGAGGTGGTAGTGGCTGATGGGGTTCTTGGTGGGCTGGTGGGGAAAGGGGGGGGTGTTGTTTGGACTAGGAGGGCGGTGGCTGCAGGGCTGCAGCAAAGGCAAAAAATTTTGGTCTGGGCTCCTTTCTGAAATTCAGGTCCGGGTTCCCTGTTGTGTTGCCACGTGGAACATCTAATGGTGGTGATCAAAATTAAAAACCATAAAGGATGTGGTGAACCCGTTCAAGCATAGCACCATCTCCTAGAGATCATATTTCGATCTCTTAGAGATCAACACAGACTCCTGAGAGCGAACTGAAAAATTTTCCGTAGCAAAGGGAGGGGCGGTGGCTGTTGTTTGGGACTGGGAGCGGCGGTGGTTGCTGGACTGCAATAAAGGGAGGGGCGGCAACTGCTGTTTGGGACTGGGAAGAGAGGTGGCTGCTAGACTGCAGCAAAGGGATGGGCGGCAGTTGCTGTTTGGGAGGAGATATGAGGGAGGTTAGGGCTAAGGGAGTCGGGGAATGAAGGCATTGGTTAGATAGTATCTTAGGAAGAAAGAAGAGCACATAGGAGTTGTCACCTAGGGTTCCACAGAGTCGGCACCGTGGGGTGATCGCGGGAATCCGGGATTCTGTCTCCAAATTCTACAATGCCTTCAACAACCCCCCCACCCCCCACCCCCCCCCCCCCACCCTCGTACACCTCTATTTATAATGAAGAGATATTAGGGCATCCTGCTATCGACGACTATGATTGTTCGGAAATGGGGTAACCTGATTACATCAAAAATAAAACAAAAACGACCTTATAATATATGAAGTCGTGTCGGAACGCGGATCCGGACACATGGGGGGGGTGGCGAATCATCGATCCAATCAAGTCCTGCGCGACTACACGATCGTGGGTCCCGCCTTGCGACGAATCCCTCCGGGTGCATGCTCTAATGGATCCCTATTAGGGGGTCTTGGCGGAACTTAAGTGGGTGAAAGAGATTTGACAATGGAGATGGTGGAAGAGGCGATTATTAATGGGTTGCAAGCTATCTCCTGCTGAGTTGAATCAGGCACAGACTGAAGCTTTTCTTCAGATTGGGTAAGTGTTAGTAGCCTTCTCGGAATAGAGCATGATGGTTTAGTTCATTCATAAGTATGGTTTTTTGAAGTCGGGATGGATGGGATGGTGGGCTTTGCTGGAAGGGGGGGGGGGGACATAAGTCGGGGAGGGATGGGGAATTTGACAGAACTTCGGGTGGGGGCGGGGGGAGACAATAATGGAAGTGTTGGAGCAGCCACAACTCTAGGGTGGGCCAATTGTTGGGGCGGTTGGACAATGACTATAGAGGAAGCTCTATGACAGTAAGGACGATGATGGGGGGGGGGGGGACATAAGTCGGGGAGGGCTGGGGAATTTGACAGAAAACTTCGGGTGGGGGCAGGGGGAGACAATAATGGAAGTGTTGGAGTAGCCACAACTCTAGGGTGGGCTAATTGTTGGGGGCGGTTGGACAATGACTATAGAGGAAGCTCTATGACAGTAAGGACGATGATGGGGATGTTGGAAATGGCACAACATCGACACCACGTACTTCCCCAGGACCGAGCAACTACTTCAAATAGCCTTAATTCTCGATGGTTAGACCTAGAGTAAATAAAAGATATACGTAAGACATGAATTAGGTTAAGTGTGAATTCATAGAATACACCTTTGAAAAATAAAAGAAAAATGTATAAAAAATATGAAAAATGGTTCTAAACCCGATGACTGTCTCTAACCATCCATCCAATGATCGAAGACCATTAATCATGAAAATTGATCAAATAAGGCAGGATTAATCTCCATCAGAGTTCCTTTACACCTTAAAAAACTTGCATCCACTCCACTCTCGTTTCAAAGTCTAACTACCCCAATAGTCCTAGACATAAACAATGGATACTAGTGTTGTGTGTATCTACTATGCAGTGTTGTATCTAATGCGTAAAGTATCCGCCCGGGGAGTACGTTCACAAGAATGAGATTCAAAGGAATCGATTGGGCCCGCACAAGTGGTCGCGCATGTGGTTTCAATGCAAAGCGATGAACCTTACCGGGGCTTAGACATTTTGTGTATCCTCTTAAAAGAGAGGGGTGCCTCCGGGAATACAAACATAGGTGGTGCATGGATGTGATCAGCTCGTGCTGTAAGGTTTTAGGTTAGCAACCAGCCAACCCTCATGTTTAGTTGCCAACATTTAGTTTGAAACCCTAAATAGACTCGGTGATAAGACGGAAGAAGGTGAGGATGACATCAAGTCATCGTGTCCCTTATGCTCTGGGCCTAAACCACAAAGTTGTCTGTATAGATTTGTATGACCACTATCTCAAAACTTAGGCCAATTTAGAAATCCTACGGACTCTTTATTGTCGTGTACCAGTCTGTTACTTCTCAAATAAGGTGGCGTTTGGCGCTGCTTATGTCCTGCGGTGCGGTGGAAACGCACCGGACTTTTGAGTAAAAGCTGCGTTTGGCGCGGCTTATGTGGAAAACGGCGGTTGGGAGAGAGCGCAGTTTTTAGGTCTGACCCATCCGCTCCTTTTTTCGCGTTTAACCGGAGAAGCAGCCGAACCCTACACTCGCGCGATTTCTTCCGATACCAGGTGATTCTCCTGCGATTTCCGGGGATTCTTCCCGTAACCGGTGCTACGTTCTCCGCCGGCGATTCTTCCCGTTCGATTTCCCAGCCTCCGGCGAATCTTCCCGTTCGATTTCCCGCCGCTGTTCTTCCGCCCGATTCCAGTTCGTTTTCCGCCATTTCTCCTGCTCGCGGCGATTCCCGGCTCCTGTTCAATTTCCGGTAAGGTTTGGGTTCTTCCTCTCACTTGCAACCGATTCCTTGTGTGTGTGTGTGCGATTTCTGTGGTTTTCTGCGGGCAATAAGGAAACCAATACATCAAACCTAATCGTTTCTCTATGATTTGCAGATTTTCGGTTATCCTGGTGTTTTTGATCCCCTTTGGCTGGTTCATTCCAAGTTTCAGGTTTGATTCTTCCCTTCAATCCTTCTTTCACATATTGGTACATTTTTTTTGTACGTTGTTGTTTGTTTGCGTGTTCTTGTGTGAATTTGCTGGTTGTGTATGTGTTGTTGTTTGTTTGCGTGTTTTTGTGTATGTGTTGTTCTTATGTGTGTGCATAATGTGTTGTTCTTATGTGTGTGCATAATGTGTTGTGTATGTGTGTGTGTGTAATGTGTTGTATGTGTGTGTGGTATATGTGTGTATGTGTTATATTTGTGTATATGTGTG